>NADL03000717.1:0-611719 GCA_002205965.3 Kappaphycus alvarezii | reverse complement strand
GTCGTCAATCTTTTTGTGCCATTGACGACTCGCTTGTTTAAGGCCATAAATAGCCTTGAGGAGTTTGCAAACATGGTTTGGTTTGGAAGGGTCGACGCATCCTTCCGGTTGTTCCATGTAAATATCCTCCTCTAATTCTCCATTTAGAAACGCGGTAACCACGTCCATTTGGGAGCTCTAAGTCAAAATGGGCAACAATAGCTAGTAGCAATCGAATTGTCGTGAATTTGATTACCGGGGCGAAAGTCTTGAGTAATCAACTCCTTCAATCTGCTGGAAACCTCTTGCGACTAGGCGACCCTTTCCTTGCTGAATAAGGTGGCCCTGATCATCTGGAATATCTTTAACGGTGAAAACCCAGCGCGATGAGAGGATGTTAGAGGCTTGTGAGCGCGGAACCAGCGTCCAAGTCTGGTTTTTGCGTTGGGATTTTAACTCTTTGTCAACTGCTTTCTGCCAGAAATCTGGTGCGTCCCACTCATCGCTTCCTTGAACGAGTCTGGTACCGGAACATCCTCATTAGACGTGCTGAGTAAATTAGTTCCTAAGAGGCCCTTCCACCATTGTCTTGGTGGGCGACGTGATCGACCTGATCTGCGAAGTGGTACATTGCTAGGTCCATCTCCGTCTGCACCACTTGTATGCTCTGGTTCCAAGCTCGCATCCGGGGGCTCTGGGTTCATATTTGGATTTAGAACGGGCTCATTTTGACCTCCCAATGACTCAGAGTTGCCATTTTCACCGATATTTGCCATTAAAGTATCGGGTTCAGTTTCGTCAGCAACGCTCACATCCTCTGGCTCAAAATTTTCGTCATTTTGATGCGATATATTGTCGTCAACCGAACAAGGCCCTCGCCTGGACTCATCAAACTGCACATTTCGTGAAATAACTACGCGATTCAGTTCGTCATCCCATACCTTATAGGTCGTTCCGGCTGGGTATCCAAGAAACATTCCTTTCACTGCACGTTCATCAAGTTTCTGCACCTCATGGGCATGCAGTTTGTACCAGCATTGGCAGCCAAATACCCTCAAGTGAGACACATCTGGTTTATCCTTCATCCACAAGTGATGAGGCGTAATGGAACTTCCCAAGGCTCTGGTTGTTACACGATTCCGCACATACACGGCATTGTCTAGGCTTCAGCCCAAAATGACTTTGGAACCTGCATGTGGGACAGCATAGACCGAACCAGATCTATCAATGTACGGTTGAACCGTTCTGCGACGCCATTTTGTTCAGGCGTGTAAGCGCGGTCGTTTGATGAACCGTTCCTTGTGAGGATAAGAAGGATTGGAACTGCGAGGAAAGATACTCCCTCCACGATCTGAACGAAACACTTTCACTCGCTGACCGTATGCGTAAGGCATAATTGGCAAACTTCTTATAGAACTCGAAAGTTTCATCTTTACTTTTCATCGGATAGACAACGCTCCAGTTGGAGTAATCATCGATGAACGTGACAAAGTATCTCGCACCACCTAATGACTGTGTTTGGAGTGGGCCACAGACGTCCGAATGGACTAAGTCTAGCAGCTGCTTTGCCCTACCTCCTGAGCGATGTTTGGGAATTACAGCACGAGTTGCTTTTCTACCACACAAGCATCGCATTTCACGGAATCACAGTCAGAAGATGAGCCAGTATCTTTGGTATCATTTGAAGAAGAAAGATGAAGTCCACTTACCACGTTCTTGCGAGACATAGACAAGATTCCTTGAGTATGAACGTGAGCAAGTCTTTCGTGCCACGTCTTCAAGAGGCTTTGTGAGCCGAATGAGTCATATCACACGTATCAAGCACGTAGATTCTCCTTTACTTGTCGCGATTGCCACAGTACAGTCATTTTTCTTTACAGTACACTTGTCACGAACAAACTGAACATCAAGTCCATTGTCGACCATCTGGCGTACTGAAATTAGAGAAAAGGCAAAACTGGGAACGTGTAGCACATTGCTGAGCTTACAAGATTTTTCAATGCCGTTCACTGATAGCATCAAATGAATGCTCCGACTCCAGCCACAATCGCACAAGCCTTGGTTCCCATCTCAACGCGGCTGTTCGAGACCTCACGGTAGTCTGAAAAGAGGCTTTTGTCAAACGTCATGTGCGCGGAGCACCCGGAATCTATAAGCCATGTGTTAGAGGTTATTTTAACGTTAGACTTATCCGCTTTGTTCACCAGACAAATATACTCCACCTCATTCACTTCCGAGCCATCCTTTTCTTGAGCGATCATTGCCGTTGGCTTCTGTAATTGCCTCCGCTGAAATCGTTCGGGTGGAGAAGGTCGCTTTCCATTAACATCCTTTCCCCAGCAACGGGAGGCGGTGTGTCCGGTGTGACCACAATTAGTGCACGTCAAGGAAGACTGGCGCCTTCCTTCAAAAACATTGCCAATAAGGGCGGCACTTGAAGTCATCTGTCGCCTGGACGACTTCATTGAAGCTCGTTGTTCCTCTTGAAGTAGACGACTTTTGACATACTCCACTCCAAAGGAGTTGTCTTCAGATCCAAGAGCGTCCAGAGCAACAATGAGGCTGTGAAAACGCGGTGGAAGGCCGTTAAGCACTGCCATAGCCATCTCTTTGTCATCGATAACGACCCCCATGGACTTCAAACGAGCCGCCAGGTGTCTCACACGTCCGATATACGGAAGCACCTTCTCATTTTCTAGCATACTGACAGTGTAAAACTCTCTACGAGCAGCCAACTTGTTCAGCAGCGTATGTCGCTCAAACACCTCTAGAATAGCATCCCACATACCCTTGGCAGTAACAGCATCTCTTACATGGTCCAAATGGTCATCAGAAAGAGACAGCCCTATGATTGCTCTGGCTTTTCGATCTCCCTGCTTCCATGTCCTGTACGTTGAAGAATTTTCATCAGCAGGGACGGTATCATCTGTTATGTACTGTTCTACATCTCGCAGTGCCAAAAGTAGCTGTATTTTCTGCTTCCACACATAAAAATTCGTATCCGTCAGCTTCTCTATCTTCATTGACCCTCCTCCTTGATCTTCTCCGCTACTCATTGCAAATAGATTAGAGGTGCTTGTGTTCTGTTCGAAGATCCCAAACCGGGGACCGATAGTCCCTTGCAATGGCAAGCCCACCTCTATAAGAACACAGCACACGAAACTCTAAGCTAAATGCAAAGGCCGAGCACTCGCTTTTAACCAAAGTATAGGATCCCTTTTACTGCTGAGACAAAAATACTTTCAAGTGATCTTTCCCGTTCTCGTGGCGTTTCAGAACTTCGTGGGAGTCGAACACTCTATCACAAACAGTACACCTAGGGGTCTCCTTTTTGTTGGCTACTCTAGTATTATGACCCTTAGAATGTACGTGATCGTAGAATGTCTTAGCACTATTGCAGCTAATCTGGCAGGTCTTGCAGTACCTCTTGTGCCTCGGCGGAACTCGCTTCTTCGCCTTCAGCTCCCTCTTCGCGACTCGATCGGCAAGCGCTTTGGCTTTCTTGGCCGAGAGTCGTTGAATTTTTCTAATCGGCTTCTGTGGAGGTACTGACCTGCGGGGGATCCTATATCCTTCCTGGGCGGCAGGAAGGGCGAGCGTCGGCGGCGGTGGTGTTGTCGGTTCAATAACCTCGATCCTCTCCACACTTGACCTCCTCCCTGACGGTAAACCTCTGACCGATGGAGCCCTGGGCACTCGCGGCACCAGGGCTAATTCGAGTCTAGCACAACCCCGCAGAAGCAGGCACAGATAGTGGAAGTGATCGTCAGTAACAGCTTTATGGAATTACAAGTCTTTAGACAACCAAAAGGTGCAAAGAGAATCACTTCGATGTGCAAAGAAATGGAATTATTCAAAAACTTACCAGGAACGTGAGACATATTCAACAGGCTGAGACAAACAAAGCGAAACAGGACAACGACACAGGGCGACTTACGGGAATCAAAGAGAGAGATAGCGTTGAACTGGGCCCATAACCTGAAGATGAGTTGCGATGGGGAAGGCTGGTGGGAGAGAGGATGAAGCTGCGGGCTTGGCTACCCAGAATTTACTCGGTACTCTAAATTTCTGACCTTAAGTACAACCTGCAACTACTCTCTAACTCACTGCGTCCATTAACAAAAACATAGAAACTGAACCATTTGGACAGATTGAAACATATTGGCCCAGTAATAACGTTCAATTGGGGCATTTTTAGAACTGCTTCCAAAGTTGTCAAATTCGTGTAAGACAGTTTGGCCCAATACACACATCAATACAGCACCTTATTTTGTAAACTCATCCGAATCGAATCTTTTGTGCCAAAATAACGGACTCAACCCGTCATACATATTATGAATCACACAACTGATTTTGGATGCAGCGGCAAACCGTAATCATAATCAGAAACCTCATACGTTTATAGAATCACATAGCTGATTTTGGATGCAGCCGGCAAACCGTAATCATAATCAGAAACCTCATACGTATGGTAGAATCACATAACTGATTTGGATGCAGCCGGCAAACCTTAATCATAATAGAAACCTCATACGTGTTATAGAATCACATAACTGATTTGGATGCAGCCGGCAAACCATAATCATAACTAGAAACCTCATACGTTATAGAATCACATACTGATTTTGGATGCAGCCGGCAAACCGTAATCATAATCAGAAACCTCATACGTATGGTAGAATCACATAACTGATTTTGGATGCAGCCGGACAACCATAATCATAACTAGAAACTACATACGTATTATAGAATCCAAAACTGATTTTGGATGCAGCCGGCGGATACAGCAGGCATTCTACTGTACCTGGAGAGACCGGAGCGGTGTAGCCATGATAGTATTTTCATAACCAACTCCCACTGTACGAACTCAAGTGCAGTGAGAAGTACAGTACGAGGTACAGTAAGAAGCACAGTACGAGGTACAGTACGAAACTTGACACCAGTACAGTATGTGTACACCACTGCACCAAAGGTTTCTACTCTTTGCTGTACACGTGTACATTACATACACAACTGCCACCACGTACACGTGTACATACCCTACCTCGACATACCTCTTATACAGTATACTCCTCACCCACTTACAGTGCCCTACCCTATGTAAAATGACCCCATAAACACCATTCTGCCCTCTAAATAGCTCAAAGTCAACCCTTACACCTCTACAGCCATTACAGTGTACATCACCAGCCAATAGAATTGCAGCATTTGACCTATCAGCCAATAGGATTAAAGCAGGCAATTCTTAGCCTAGGCATTATGGGCCAAGTTCCACTTGTCAACAATTATGCAAAATTTGCATTTATCGTCGACCCTCGAAAATGGCTTTTCGTCCCCGGCAACTTTGTTTTTCGGGTAAATTTGGCATATATTATCCTTCAGAACCACATGTGTCCATGTACAGATATACAGCTTCCCAACCTCCGTGCGAGACGTCTAGTCAAGGCGATGGGCGTGTGATCGTCTCACAAAATCACCAACATCAAGGAATTTAATGAGTCCGTGAATATAAGCTGCGTACTCGTTATCGATCGGCACTTGCACCTCGGCAACTCCGACGATGTCCTCGGAAGCTTTTTCATTTGGACTCAGTGGATCCCTCAAGCGGGATAGGTAATCGGCAGGCTGATTATTGCGTTTGGGCCTATACACAATTTCAAACCGATATTCTGCGAAAATGTCGAGCCATCGAGCTAAGCGGTGATGTACATCTTTCTTTTGGAATTCTGTCTTAAGTGCCTGGTGATCAGTTATCAAGACAAATTTTTTGAGTGATAAAAGGTACACGCGGATCTTTTTCAGTGCAAAGACGGCAGCTAGCGCTTCTTTCTCGCTTTTCTCGTTTTCTCTGGATCCACTTTAATTCCCTCTTAATCGACGATATGACCGAGTAATTGGATAGACGTTTTCGCAAAGAAGCATTTGCTTAACTTAATTTTCAGGCTGTACGCAGATATCCTCTCCACCACCATCTTGACATGCGATATGTGCTGATCCAAGGATTTTGAGAATATCACCACATCATCGATATAAACTCTTGCAAATGGAAGTCCTTTCAAAACCTCGTTCATCATTCTTTGGAACGTAGCTGGAGCATTCATGAGACCAAAAGGCATCACTTCGAACCTGAATGTACCGGCTTTGCTGGCAAAGGTTGTTTTTTCCTTACATTTTTCATCCAATGGAATCTGCCAGTAGCCAGTGTAAAGGTCAATCGATGTGAAGTATCTCCCGTCCTTCAAGTCCTCGAGGATTTCCTCCATGTTTGGAATCGGAAATCGATCGGGTATCATTCTCTGGTTCAGTTGTCGTAATCGACGCAAAAGCGAAGTTTTCCATCTTTCTTTGGTGCTACCACCACTGGAAATGACCACGGGGATGAAACTGGCCGAATAATATCATTTTCCAGCATACTTGTTACATTATCTGAGATAAATTGGTCATATTTTGGCGGTTGACGTCTAGGCCTGTGGTAAATTGGTTGAGTATCGGTAAGTTCAGATGAGTGGGTGACCGGTACACTTTCTTGTCTTAGATCGGAAGTGCTCCATGCAATTACTTCGGAAGATGTTAAAATGTCGGATATTTTCATTGAGGCGGGGGCTGGAAGGTGCTGTACTTTTTCTTGTATTTCTGCCACTTGGCGCTGGTATTCTTCTCGAGCCTCTCCCTCCAAATTTTGAAGGACCTCTTCCGGCGTGCTCACTTCTTCAGATATGGAATTCGATATATTCATGTTTTCCTTGCAATTGTAATCTTCTTTCATGCTCCGAATTCCGCCCTTTGATTCGATATTATCGCAAAAAGAAACACATGCAGGTGTCACACCTACCTAGAATTCCAGTCTTCATCTATTTCAAGCCCAGAATCATAATCGTCCCATGCAATGTTCATTATCCCCGAGCGTACCGTTCTCCACTTCCGAAAGTGTTAATTGGTTCGGAATCTTCGCTGTCATAGCTAGAAGTGAAATCTTCACCGTCCGTTTCTTTTAAATCCACCGGATGTGTGCTTTTGTCGAAATCCAGGGGCATCTTCACTGTTCTGCCGTCAACATTAACTGAAACGATTTGGTTGCCCAAGTCAATGCAGGTCCCTAGTCTTTCCATGGTAGAGCAGCCAATGATTGCATTGTAAGGGAGATCAGGCATGACAAGAAAGTCTACATCAACTTTAGAGTCCCCAAAGAACACGGAAACATTGTCAACAGTGCCCATGCATTTTGATACGGTTCCATCCGCCACAGTTATTCTTCAAGTGGTTGGAATAATTTCAAGACCTAGATCTGTCACCAAAGTTTCTGAAATGAGGTTTGGAACATCGCCCGAATCGAAAAGAGCTTGGGTTTGCATTCCCAATGTTGTTGATTTGGCAAGACGATCACATGACCCCACATCGGTGCCAAACCTCATAAGAGGCATGAGGCATATTCCACGTGTACACATGCACACGTGTTGAATGAAGGGTGGCCCTAAGGCATTTCGGAAGAAATCCAAAGTTCCCAGGAACGAAAGCACGATTTTGAGAGATCAGCGACTTAGGGGCAAAATGTTGTTTATGGGGTGATTTTACGTGGGGTAGGGTACTATAAGTGGATGAGGAGTATACTGTATGAGAGATATGCTGAGGAAAGCTATGTACACGTGTACGTGGTGGCAGTTGTGTATGTGATGTACACGTGGTACAGCTAAGAGTAGAATCCTTTTGTGCAGTGTTGTACACGTACTGTACTAGTGCCAAATGAGGAACTGTACTTCGCACTGTACATCGTAATATACCAAGTACTGTACTTCTTACTGTACTTGAGTTTGTACAGTAGGAATCAATTATGGCATTACTGTCATGACTCCTAGAAAGAGTTATTTGATTTTATATTAAGTATGAGGTTTCTAGTTATGATTATGGGGTTTATCCAGCTGCATCCTAATATCGGTTATGTGATTCCATCATACGTATGTGGTTTCTAGTTATGATTACGGGTTTTATCCAGCTACATCCAAAAATCGGTTATGTGATTCCATCGTACGTATGTGGTTTCAAGTTATGATTCTGATTTGTACATCTGCATCCAAAAATCAGTTATGTGATTCCATCATACGTATGTGGTTTCTAGTTATGATATTGGTTTGTACAACTGCATCCAAAAATCAGTTATGTGATTCCATCATACGTATGTAGTTTCTAGTTATGATTCTGATTTGTACATCTGCATCCAAAAATCGGTTATGTGATTCCATCATGCGTATGTGGTTTCTAGCTATGATATTGGTTTGTACAACTGCATCCAAAAATCAGTTATGTGATTCCATCATACGTATGTAGTTTCTAGTTATGATATTGGTTTGTACAACTGCATCCAAAAATCGGTTATGTGATTCCATCATGCGTATGTGGTTTCTAGTTATGATATTGGTTTGTACAACTGCATCCAAAAATCACTTATGTGATTCCATCATACGTATGTAGTTTCTAGTTATGATATTGGTTTGTACAACTGCATCCAAAAATCGGTTATGTATTCCATCATACGTATGTGGTTCTAGTTATGATTCTGATTTGTACATCTGCATCCAAAAATCAGTTATGTGATTTCATCAATGTATGAGGTTTCTAGTTATGATATTGGTTTGTACAACTGCATCCAAAAATCAGTTATGTGATTCCATCATATGTATGAGGTTCCTAGTTATGATGAAGATTGGACCGACTGCATCCAAAATCAGTTATGTGATTCTATTATACGTATGACGGATTGAGTCCGTTATTCTGGCACAAGGGAATTCGTTCCGATAAGTCTGCAAAATAAGATACTGTATTGATGTGTGTATTGGGCCAACCTGTTTACACAAATGTGTCAACTTTGGAAGCAGTTCCAAAATTGCCCCTAATGACTGTTATCACCGGGCCAAGATCTTGAAATCCGCTCAAATGGCAATAGTTTGCGGGATTCTGTTTGTGGACGCAGTGAGTTAGAAAGTAGTTGTAGGTTGTACTTAAGGCCAAGATTTTAGAGTTCCGAGTAAATTCTGGGCAGCCAAGCCCGCAACTTCATCCGTCCAGCAAAGTCCTTCACCCTCCCCGATTCCCATTAGGTTATGGGCCCAGTTCAACGCCGTCTCTTTCTCTGAACCCCGTAAGTCGCCGTGTGTTGCTGCATTGTTTTTTGTCTATCTCAGTCTCTTGATTATGTCTACTCGTTCCGGTAAGCTATTTGAATAATTCCATTTCTTTGCACATCGAAGTGATTCTCTTTGCACCTTTTGGTTGGTCTAAAGACTCATAATCCCAAAAGCTGTTACTGACGATCACTTCCACTTTTGTGCCTGCTTTTGCGGGGTTGTGCTAGACTCGGAATTAGCCCTGGTGCCCCGAGTGCCCAGGGCTGCGACAGTTAGGACTTTGCCATCTGTGGGGAGGACAGTTGTGGAATCGATCGAAGTACTCGAACCAGAAGGACCGCCGCCGAAGACGCTCGCGCTTCCCTCGTCTAGGGAAAGGTATAGGATCCCTCGTAAGTCAGTACCTCTGGATAAGCCAATAAAGAAAGTTCAACGCCTCTCGGCAAAGAAAGCTAAAGCCCTCGCCGATCGAGTTGCCAAGAAGGAACTAAAGGCTAAACGAAGAGTTCCGCCGAGGAACAAGAGGTACTGCAAGCTCTGTGATATTAGCTGCAATAGCGCACAGACATTCTACGATCACATCAATTCTAAGGGTCATAGGACTAGAGAGAAAAACAAGAAAAAGACCCCTAGGTGTACTGCTTGTGATAGAGTGTTCGATTCCCACGAGGTTCTCAAGCGTCACGAGAACGGGAAGGAACACTTGAAAGTAGTTTTGTCCCAGAGAATTTAAAGAGATCCATTTGTTTTTTGAAGCGACGTCTTTGGCTTTGCTTTAGTCTAGAGTTTCGTGTGCTGTGTTCTTATAGAGGTGGGCTTGCCACTACAAGGGACTATCGGTCCCCGGCTTGGGATCTTCGAACAGAACATTAGCACCTCTAGAATATTGCAATGAGTAGCGGAGAAGATCAAGGAGGAGGATCGATGAAGATCGAAAAGCTCACGGATACCAATTTCTACGTGTGGAAACAGAAGATTCAGCTCCTGTTGGCCCTTCGCGATGTGGAACAGTACATTACTGATGGCACCGTTCCTGAAGGTGAACAATCTTCCACTTACAAGGCATGGAAGCAAGGGAATCGAAAGGCCCGGGCCATCATCGGCCTGTCGCTCTCTGATGACACCTGGATCATGTGAGAGATGCTGTCACAGCCAAAGAAATGTGGGACGCCATCTTGGAAGTTTTTGAGCGCCACACATTACTAAATAAGCTGGCGGCCCGGAGAGACTTCACGGTCACCATGCTAGACAATGAGAAAGTTTTGCCGTACATAGGACGTGTGCGACACCTAGCAGCTCGCTTAAAGTCAATGGGAGTCATCATTGATGACAAGGAAATGGCTATGGCAGTTCTCAATGGTCTTCCGCAGAGGTTTCAAAATCTCATTGTAGCGCTTGACGCTCTTGGATCCGAAGATAAAACGTTCGGAGTAGAATATGTAAAAAGTCGCCTGCTCCAAGAGGAGCAACGTGCATCGATGAAGCTTACTAGAAGGCAGAATCCGCCAAGTTCTGCTCTTATTGGGCACATCCCTGAGGCAAGGCGTGTTTCGACTTTGACATGCACCAACTGTGGTCACAATGGACACTCCGCTGCCCGCTGCTGGGGAAAGGACATCAACGGAAGGCGACCACCACCACCTGACCGGTTCCTACGTAGACAGTCACAGAAGCCTACTGCGATGATTGCTCAAGAGCAAGAAGATCTGGAAATTAATGAAGTCGAGTACATATGTCTGATGAACAAGGTAGATAACTCTGGTATCAACATAACGTCAAACACTTGGCTTATCGACTCTGGATGCTCCGCGCACATGACATTTGACAAGAGACTGTTCTCCGACTACAGGGAGGTCTCAAACAGCCGCGTAGAAATGGGAACAAAAGCGTGTGCAGTAGTAGCTGGAGTCGGGACCGTCCTCATTACGCTTGTAGTGAACGGAGTTCAAAAGTCATGCAAGCTCACCAATGTGCTGCACGTTCCAAGCTTTGCTTTTTCCCTAATTTCTGTACGTAAGATGGTCGATAATGGATTTGACTGAGTTCGTTCGTGACAAGTGCACTGTGAAGAGGAGTGACTGCAACGTGGCTACTGCCACAAGTCGAGGAGAGCTGTATGTGCTCGACACATGTAACGAGGTTCATTCGGCGCACAAAGCCTCTTTGAAGACATGGCATGAAAGATTGGCCCACGTTCACACTCAAGGAATATTGTCCATGGCTCGTAAGAACGTGGTAAGTGGACTTCATATCTCCTCTTCAGATACAACAAGAGACGCTAGCTCATCTTCTGACTGTGAATCTGTGAAATGTGATGCGTGTGTGTTAGGAAAAGCAACTCGTGCTGTGATTCCTAAACAGCGCTCTGGAGGCAGGGCCAAACATTTGCTAGACTTGGTCCATTCGGACGTCTGCGGCCCACTCCAAGTACAGTCAGTAGGTGGTGCTAGATACTTTGTCACTTTTATCAATGACCACTCAAACTGGAGTGTTGTCTATCCGATGAAGAGTAAAGATGAAACGTTCCATTTTTATCAGAAGTTTGCCCAATATGCCTTCACACACACTGGTCAACGCGTGAAAGCGCTTCGATCTGATCGTGGTGGAGAGTATCTTTCTTCAGAGTTCCAATCCTTTCTATCACAAGGAACTGTTCATCAAACGACCGCTGCATACACACCTGAGCAGAATGGTGTGGGAGAACGGCTCAATCGTACCCTGATTGATCTCGTCAGGTCTATGCTGTCCCATATGAAGGTTCCGAAAGCTTTTTGGGCTGAAGCTCTGGATAACGCAGTTTACGTTCGCAATCGTGTCACGACAAGAGCTTTGGGTGGTCTCGTTACTCCATTTCACCTATGGATGAAGAAAAGGCCCGATGTATCTCACCTACGTGTGTTTGGATGTCAATGCTGGTACAAGGTGCCTGGTAATGAGGTGCGTAAACTTGACGACCGCGCAAAACGGGAATGTTTGTTGGTTATCCGCCGGGAACTAAGGCCTACAAAATTTGGGATGACAATCTACATCGCATTGTTATTTCCAGGGATGTGCAGTTCGATGAGTCGAGACCAGGGGCTTGCTCTTACGATGAACATTTTTCAGATGATAATGACGTGGACTTTGACCCAGAGGAGGCGACCGATAGTGACGAAATTGAGTCTGAAACATCTAATGGTGATAATGAACATGGAATTGAAACAGGGTCACCGGCGGAGGTTGAGAACTTTCAAAGTCAAGGTATTGAGCCCGACTCAACTAATGAGACTTTGCAACCAGAAGAAGTGAGTGGTGAGCAAGATGCTGGTCCCGGCGATGTGGAACCTCGCCGCTCCACTCGTTCACGACGCCCACCCCGACAGTGGTGGACAGGCCTGGTGGGAACCAGCTTATTCACACCTTCCTGTGGCGACATCTAATGGGAATCGGGGAGGGTGAAGGACTTTGCTGGACGGATGAAGTTGCGGGCTTTGCTACCCAGAATTTACTCGGAACTCTAAAATCTTGGCCTTAAGTACAACCTACAACTACTTTCTAACTCACTGCGTCCACTAACAGAATCCCGCAAACTATTGCCATTTGAGCGGATTTCAAGATCTTGGCCCGGTGATAACAGTCATTAGGGGCAATTTTGGAACTGCTTCCAAGGTTGACACATTTGTGTAAACAGGTTGGCCCAATACACTCATCAATACAGTACCTTATTTTTTCAGACTTATCGGAACCGAATTCCTTTGTGCCAGAATAACGGACTAAATCCGTCATACGTATAATAGAATCACATAACTGATTTTGGATGCAGTTGTACAAATCAGTATCATAACTAGAAACCTCATACATATGATGAAATCACATAACTGATTTTTGGATGCAGATGTACAAATCAGTATCATAACTAGAAACCACATACGTATGATGGAATCACATAACTGATTTTTGGATGCAGATGTACAAATCAGTATCATAACTAGAAACCACATACGTATGATGGAATCACATAACTGATTTTTGGATGCAGATGTACAAATCAGAATCATAACTAGAAACCACATACGTATGATGGAATCACATAACTGATTTTTGGATGCAGTTGTACAAACCAATAGCATAACTAGAAACCACATACGTATGATGGAATCACATAACTGATTTTTGGATGCAGTTGTACAAACCAATAGCATAACTAGAAACCACATACGTAATATAAAATCAAATACCTCTTTCTAGGAGTCATGACAGTAATGCCATAATTGATTCCTACTGTACAAACTCAAGTACAGTAAGAAGTACAGTACTTGGTATATTACGATGCACAGTTCGAAGTACAGTTCCTCATTTGGCACTAGTACAGTACGTGTACACCACTGCACAAAAGGTTTCTACTCTTAGCTGTACCACGTGTACATCACATACACAACTGCCACCACTTACACGTGTACATAGCTTCCCTCAGCATATCTCTCATACAGTATACTCCTCATCCACTTATATTACCCTACACCACATAAAATCACCCCATAAACAACATTTTGCCTCTAAGTCGCTGACCTCTCAAAATCATACTTTCGTCCCTGGGAACTTTGGATTTCTTCCGAAATGCCTTACGGCCACCCTTCAATCAACACGTGTGCATGTGTACACGTGGAACATGCCTCATGCCTCTCATGAGGTTTGGCACCGATGTGGGGGTCATGTGATCGTCTTGCCAAATCAACAACACCCCCCTCGATTACATGACCGAAGCATCGTGCAGCTCTCCGAGGCCTAGAGATTTTATGCATTTTATGAATAGAATGCGACCAAGAGGGTTGGTGGGTATATCTGCGGGCATATCTGTAGAAGGTACGTGAAACAGTGAAACAATCTTTCGAGTCACAGCATCTCGGACAAAATGATATGATATGTCAATGTGCTTATTTCGCCTGTTCACTCCTTCGTTACCCGCAAACGCTATTGTACCAAAATTATCACACCCGATTGTAACTGTGCTGTCTTTCGACTTTCCCAATGCGTCTGCAAGAAGGCACCTGAGCCAAGCTGCCTCTTTGCAAGCCTCACACAGTGCAATATACTCCGCTTCGCATGTGGATTTCGCAACGACCGTTTGTCTCCTAGACGACCAACTAATAGCTCCCCCACACAGTTTGAACACATATCCACTGGTGGACTTTCTCGAGTCCAAGCAACCACCCCAGTCTGCATCGCTGAAGCCCTCTAGAATTTGCACTGGGAGATTTCCATCTATAACTACACCTAGTGAGAGCGTTCCTTTGATATATCTCAGAACTCGTTTGGCTGCTTTCCAGTGGTCCTCGCGAGGGTTCTCACAGTGTTGGGACAGTTTTCCCACCACATATGCAAGATCTGGACGTGACCCTACCATAAGAAACATTAAGCAGCCAATGATCTGTCGATATGGTACATCGCAATACGGGCTAGTTGACGTCTCAGGGTGTAATCCTTGTTCCATCGGAGTCCTCACGGGATTGCAACTGGCCATACCAAAACGTTTCAAAATGGACTTGGCATACTCTGTCTGCGAGATATAGATCCGTCTAGGGACCCTTTTTCTACTTATTTCAAGCCCAATGCACTTTTTGGCCTCACCTAAATCTTTCATCTCAAATCTCTTGTTCAGTTCACCTTTCATCCAGGTCACGGCTTTCAGGTCACTTCCCGCAAGAAGCAAGTCATCCACATATAGGGCAATCAGCATAACGCCTTTTTCTGATATGTTTGTATATAGACAGGCTCACTTCTCGTAGTCTTGAAGCCAAGCGTGTGAATAAGGAAATCGTCTATCTTTTTGTGCCATTGTCGACTCGCTTGCTTAAGACCATAGATAGCTTGAGAAGTTTGCAAACATGATTGGGCCTGGAAGAGTCAACGATACCTTCAGGCTGCTCCATATAAATATCCTCTTCTAAGTCACCGTTCAGAAAGGCCGTGACCACGTCCATTTGATGAAGCTCTAAATCGAAGTGGGCTACAATCGCCAACAACAATCGAATCGTTGTAAGTTTGATCACCGGCGCAAAAGTCTCTGAGTAATCAATCCCCTCAATTTGTTGAAAGCCCCGCACAACCAGGCGACCTTTTCCCTTTTGAGTCAACGTGCCGTTAACGTCCGGCATGTCCTTCACAGTAAATACCCAGCGAGAAGTTAGAATATTGGCACCTTCCGATCGTGGCACTAGTGCTCAGGTTCTGTTTTTGCGTTGGGACTCTAGCTCCTTATCAATCGCTTTCTGCCAGAACTGTGGTTGTGGTCCATCCATCGCCTCTTTAAAGGAGTTCGGTATGTTGATGTCGCCACAGGAAGGTGTGAATAAGCTGGTTCCCACCAGGCCTGTCCACCACTGTCGGGGTGGGCGTCGTGAACGAGTGGAGCGGCGAGGTTCCCATCGCCGGGACCAGCATCTTGCTCACCACTCACTTCTTCTGGTTGCAAAGTCTCATTAGTTGATTCGGGCTCAATACCTTGATTTTGAAAGTTGTCAACCTCCGCCGGTGACCCTGTTTCAATGCCATGTTCATTATCACCATTAGATGTTTCAGGCTCAATTTCGTCACTATTGGTAGCCTCCTCTGGGTCAACGTGCACGTCATTATCATCGGAAAAATGTTCATCGTAAGAGCAAGCCCCTGGTCTCGACTCATCGAACTGCACATTCCTGGAAATAACAATGCGATGTAGATTGTCATCCCAAATTTTGTAGGCCTTAGTTCCCGGCGGATACCCAACAAACATTCCTGTTGTTGCGCGGTCGTCAAGTTTACGCACCTCATTACCAGGCACCTTGTACCAGCATTGACATCCAAACACACGTAGGTGAGATACATCGGGCCTTTTCTTCATCCATAGGTGAAATGGAGTAACGAGACCACCCAAAGCTCTTGTCGTGACACGATTGCGAACGTAAACTGCGTTATCCAGAGCTTCAGCCCAAAAAGCTTTCGGAACCTTCATATAAGACAGCATAGACCTGACGAGATCAATCAGGGTACGATTGAGCCGTTCTGCCACACCATTCTGCTCAGGTGTGTATGCAGCGGTCGTTTGATGAACAGTTCCTTGTGATAGAAAGGATTGGAACTCTGAAGAAAGATACTCTCCACCACGATCAGATCGAAGCCCTTTCACGCGTTGACCAGTGTGTGTGAAGGCATATTGGGCAAACTTCTGATAAAAATGGAACGTTTCATTTTACTCTTCATCGGATAGACAACACTCCAGTTTGAGTGGTCATCGATAAAAGTGACAAAGTATCTAGCACCACCTACTGACTGTACTTGGAGTGGGCCGCAGACGTCCGAATGGACCAAGTCTAGCAAATGTTTGGCCCTGCCTCCAGAGCGCTGTTTAGGAATCACAGCACGAGTTGCTTTTCCTAACACACACGCATCACATTTCACAGATTCGCAGTCAGAAGATGAGCTAGCGTCTCTTGTTGTATCTGAAGAGGAGATATGAAGTCCACTTACCACGTTCTTACGAGCCATGGACAATATTCCTTGAGTGTGAACGTGGGCCAATCTTTCATGCCATGTCTTCAAAGAGGCTTTGGGCGCCGAATGAACCTCGTTACATGTGTCGAGCACATACAGCTCTCCTCGACTTGTGGCAGTAGCCACGATGCAGTCACTCCTCTTCACAGTGCACTTGTCACGAACGAACTCAACGTCCAATCCATTATCGACCATCTTACGTACAGAAATAAGGGAAAAAGCAAAGCTTGGAACGTGCAGCACATTGGTGAGCTTGCATGACTTTTGAACTCCGTTCACTACAAGTGTAATGAGGACGGTCCCGACTCCAGCTACTACTGCACACGCTTTTGTTCCCATTTCTACGCGGCTGTTTGAGACCTCCCTGTAGTCGGAGAACAGTCTCTTGTCAAATGTCATGTGCGCGGAGCATCCAGAGTCGATAAGCCAAGTGTTTGACGTTATGTTGATACCAGAGTTATCTACCTTGTTCATCAGACATATGTACTCGACTTCATTAATTTCCAGATCTTCTTTCTCTTGAGCAATCATCGCAGTAGGCTTCTGTGACTGTCTACGTAGGAACCGGTCAGGTGGCAGTGGTCGCCTTCCGTTGATGTCCTTTCCCCAGCAGCGGGCAGCGGAGTGTCCATTGTGACCACAGTTGGTGCATGTCAAAGTCGAAACACGCCTTGCCTCAGGGATGTTTGTGATTTTGTGAGACGATCACACGCCCATCGCCTTGACTAGACGTCTCGCACGGAGGTTGGGAAGCTGTATATCTGTACACGTGGACACATGTGGTTCTGAAGGATAATATATGCCAAATTAACCCGAAAAACAAAGTTGCCGGGGACGAAAAGCCATTTTCGAGGGGTCGACGATAAATGCAAATTTTGCATAATTGTTGACAAGTGGAACTTGGCCCATAATGCCTAGGCTAAGAATTGCCTGCTTTAATCCTATTGGCTGATAGTTCAAACGCTGCAATTCTATTGGCTGGTGATGTACACGTGTAATGGCTGTAGAGGTGTAAGGGTTGACTTTGAGCTATTTTAGAGGGCAGAATGGTGTTTATGGGGTCATTTTACATAGGGTAGGGCACTGTAAGTGGGTGAGGAGTATACTGTATAAGAGGTATGTCGAGGTAGGGTATGTACACGTGTACGTGGTGGCAGTTGTGTATGTAATGTACACGTGGTACAGCAAAGAGTAGAAACCTTTGGTGCAGTGGTGTACACATACTGTACTGGTGTCAAGTTTCGCACTGTACCTCGTACTGTGTTTCTTACTGTACCTCGTACTGTACTTCTCACTGCACTTGAGTTCGTACAGTGGGAGTTGGTTATGAAAATACTATCATGGCTACACCGCTTCGGTCTCTCCAGGTACAGTAGAATGCCTGCTGTATCCGCCGGCTGCATCCAAAATCAGTTTTGGGATTCTATAATACGTATGTAGTTTCTAGTTATGATTATGGTTGGTCCGGCTGCATCCAAAATCAGTTATGTGATTCTACCATACGTATGAGGTTTCTGATTATGATTACGGTTTGCCGGCTGCATCCAAAATCAGTTATGTGATTCTATAATACGTATGAGGTTTTTAATTATGATTACGGGTTATCCGGCTGCATCCAAAATCAGTTGTCTGATTCCATAATACGTATGACGGGTTGAGTCCGTTATTTTGGCACAAAAGAATTCGATTCGGATGAGTTTACAAAATAAGGTGCTGTATTGATGTGTGTATTGGGCCAAACTGTCTTACACGAATTTTACAAATTTGGAAGCAGTTCTAAAAATGCCCAAATTGAATGTTATTACTGGGCCAAAAGTTTCAATCTGTCCAAATGGTTCAGTTTCTATGTTTTTGTTAATGGACGCAGTGAGTTAGAGAGTAGTTGCAGGTTTTACTTAAGGTCAGAAATTTAGAGTACCGAGTAGATTCTGGGTAGCCAAGCCCGCAGCTTCATCCTCTCTCCCACCAGCCTTCCCCATCGCAACTCATCTTCATGTGGTATCAACATAACGTCAAACACTTGGCTTATCGACTCTGGATGCTCCGCGCACATGACATTTGACAAGAGACTGTTCTCCGACTACAGGGAGGTCTCAAACAGCCGCGTAGAAATGGGAACAAAAGCGTGTGCAGTAGTAGCTGGAGTCGGGACCGTCCTCATTCGGTTGTGGTCCATCCATCGCTTCTTTAAAGGAGTTCGGTATGTTGATGTTGTTGTTGATTTGGCAAGACGATCACATGACCCCCACATCGGTGCCAAACCTCATGAGAGGCATGAGGCATGTTCCACGCGTACACATGCACACATGTTGATTGAAGGGTGGCCCTAAGGCATTTCGGAAGAAATCCAAAGTTCCCAGGGACGAAAGTATGATTTTGAGAGGTCAGCGACTTTGAGGCAAAATGTTGTTTATGGGGTGATTTTACGTGGGGTAGGGTACTATAAGTGGATGAGGAGTATACTGTATGAGAGATATGCTGAGGAAAGCTATGTACACGTGTACGTGGTGGCAGTTGTGTATGTGATGTACACGTGGTACAGCTAAGAGTAGAAACCTTTTGTGCAGTGGTGTACACGTACTGTACTAGTGCCAAATGAGGAACTGTACTTCGAACTGTACATCGTAATATACCAAGTACTGTACTTCTTACTGTACTTGAGTTTGTACAGTAGGAATCAATTATGGCATTACTGTCATGACTTCTAGAAAGAGGTATTTGATTTTATGTTACGTATGAGGTTTCTAGTTATGATTATGGGCTTTATCCAGCTGCATCCAAAAATCAGTTATGTGAATCCATCATACGTATGAGGTTTCTAGTTATGATTATGGGTTTTATCCAGCTGCATCCAAAAATCAGTTATGTGATTCCATCATACGTATGTGGTTTCTAGTCACGATACTGATTTGTACATCTGCATCCAAAAATCAGTTATGTGATTTCATCATATGTATGTGGTTTCTAGTTATGATTCTGATTTGTACATCTGCATCCAAAAATCAGTTATGTGATTCCATCATATGTATGTGGTTTCTAGTTATGATACTGATTTGTACAACTGCATCCAAAAATCAGTTATGTGATTCTATGATACGTATGACGGATTGAGTCCGTTATTCTGGCACAAGGGAATTCGGTTCCGATAAGTCTGCAAAATAAGGTACTGTATTGATGAGTGTATTGGGCCAACCTGTTTACACAAATGTGTCAACTTTGGAAGCAGTTCCAAAATTGCCCCTAATGACTGTTATCACCGGGCCAAGATCTTGAAATCCGCTCAAATGGCAATAGTTTGCAGGATTCTGTTAGTGGACGCAGTGAGTTAGAAAGTAGTTGTAGGTTGTACTTAAGGCCAAGATTTTAGAGTTCCGAGTAAATTCTGGGTAGCCAAGCCCGCAAATTCATCCGTCCAGCAAAGTTCTTCACCCTCCGCGATTCCCATTATTGGTTTGTACAACTGCATGCAAAAATCAGTTATGTGTTTCCATCATACGTATGAGGTTTCTAGTTATGATGTTGGTTTGTACAACTGCATCCGAAAATCGGTTATGTGATTCCATCATACGTATGTGGTTTCTAGTTATGATTCTGATTTGTACATCTGCATCCAAAAATCAGTTATGTGATTTCATCAAATGTATGAGGTTTCTAGTTATGATATTGGTTTGTACATCTGCATCCAAAAATTAGTTATGTGATTCCATCATATGTATGAGGTTCCTAATTATGATGAAGATTGGACCGACTGCATCCAAAATCAGTTATGTGATTCTATTATACGTATGACGGATTGAGTCCGTTATTTTGGCACAAGGAAATTCGGTTCCGATAAGTCTGCAAAATAAGGTACTGTATTGATGAGTGTATTGGGCCAACCTGTTTACACAAATGTGTCAACTTTGGAAGCAGTTCCAAAATTTTCCCTAATGACTGTTATAACCGGGTCAAGATCTGGAAATCCGCTCAAATGGCAATAGTTTGCGGGATTCTGTTAGTGGACGCAGTGAGTTAGAAAGTAGTTGTAGGTTGTACTTAAGGCCAGGATTTTAGAGTT
Source organism: Kappaphycus alvarezii (assembly GCA_002205965.3). Lineage (NCBI taxonomy): Eukaryota > Rhodophyta > Florideophyceae > Gigartinales > Solieriaceae > Kappaphycus > Kappaphycus alvarezii. The sequence continues at coordinate 591,055 of NADL03000717.1, read as the reverse complement.
CCGAGTAAATTCTGGGTAGCCAAGCCCGCAACTTCATCCGTCCAGCAAAGTCCTTCACCCTCTCTGATTCCCATTACCCAATACTTTGACTGGTACCAGTTTAAGACGTCCTGGTGCTGCCGAGATCGATTGAAGAAACAGTTTCTTACCCTTAGCGGACTTATTAGACCTGATAATTTTTTTGAGTTTCTTTCTCGTGTCTTCTGCGTCACCCCTCAAAAGTTGACCAAACGTTATCCCAGTTGGGGCTGATGCAAGCTCAGTCACCAAATTGTACTTTTTCACATATTCTAGTACGTCCTTCGGGATACTCTTTAAGTTCTTACTCTTTTTCGTCTTCTTGGCCGGAGTGACTCTCACTCCTGGAACAACTTGATCAGACCTCTTGGTTCGAGGAGGTACAGGTGCTGGATATGTTCCAGCATTCCATAATCTAGCCTAGGTTTTTTCGATAAAATGTTCCCTTCCCCATCCCTTTTTGTCACATTGACTTGACTGATTTCTTCAGCGATGGATACGTTACCGGCATCCGTCAACTTGTGATCCTTTCTGTTTTGTAAGATTTTTATCTCTGGTCCTGACTCGCTCCTTGCGTCCGATAAATTTGCTCTTCTGTGGTCTTTAGACCAGCAGTTACTTTCATGATGCCCATATCGACCGCACTTTCCACAACGAGTGTTTCTATGTGGATTATCAGGACACCTATTTGCAAAGTGTCCAGGCTTGTGACAGTAGGAACAGACTTCTGCGGCCTTGGGAACTCCAGACTGGTTCTACGTAATGGTATGAGTAAGGCTTTCCAACTGCGAGGTTATCATGTCAAGTCGATTATCGAATCGAGTTTCTAACCTTTCTTCCAAGTTTTTGACATCGCTCCTGACTGATTCCAATGCTGCTGCGCTAGTAGGCGGCCTTTGATAATTCTTTTCAGGATGTAAGATTGGTATAGATGTACGGGTTTCCCTCGGTATTTCACTTAGTGACTGAAACGTCTCCGAATTTTGACAAATTCTACTATGGTACCCTTCAGTTCATTAAAAGTGTGAGGGCTCTTGATGAGGAGGAAATCGGAGAGCCGCTTATCCCCCATCGCCGCCTTACGCAGCATTCCGTACTTGGCTTGGGCGTTGAACCCAGCCTTCTCATAGAGATCACACAAATATACCAATGAGCTTAACAAATCGTCGAAGTTGAGCCGGGCCTCTATGGCGGTACGAATCATCTCATCTGGTTCGACCTCCTTAGCATACTCTTTCACAAGCCACTCGCATACCTAACCGGAGTTACTCCCATTCCCGTTAAGAGACCACCCGTTGATAAACTTGGCCTTATATTTGTGCTTTGCGTCACCATGAAGATAGGAGAAGATACTTTCGGCCTTCTCTTCATCGCTCTTCTCACGCATCACAACGTTGACATTTTTTTATAGAGAAACTCCTCAACGTCTTCATTCTTGCCCCCTCTGAACGTTATACGAGCAGCGTTGAGATCCATGATTACAACAAAGAAATCCCCCCGAAGTGTTCCCTAATACTGCTCAACTCGAATACCTCGGGTGCAACCCCCTCCATAAGAATACCAAATGATAAGGGTAAATCGTCGGGAGAAGAGATACTCAGAACCAACTACCCCAATAAGGAGGTGTTGCAAGCGACAAAAGTGCTACCGTGGTATAGTTGAACGAACAAGAAGGAGTGTATATGGAAGAGAGTTGAGAGGTCTACAAGCAAGTATGAAAGGGGCAGGGTCTACCACTGATGCTCTGTGAGCAGCGTAAGAAAAAGGTTTCTTGGGTCTGAAGTTGACTCTCAACTCCCTACTACTCGGGACTTGGCTTGAAGTTGCCTCCCACCTTGCTTGACCTCTCCATGGGAAAGCATTTTACTCAGTTTATATAGACTTTTGGCTACCCCTAAAGTCCAAACAAAACTACAGAAGGTACCAGGAAATGCATACAAACAGTTTTTGTTGATGATAAACTCTAAACAAAAGATACTTGAGAAACTAATAATCAATGAGGTCCTCTTATTTCCCATTCCCTAAATCAGATCCAAACAACTCCTCTAAAATATCCATGCTGTCCAAGCAGTCCCCACAAATATCTGCGAACGGCTCATAGCTCTCTATTCCCTCCTGGGAGATATCTAAACTACTAAAGATATCTCCATCCGGTTCCAGCGTCGGTACCACTCGATCCATACAATCCACCATTCCAACACTTCCATTGCCTCCCTGTCCTTCATCCTCCTCGTCCTCGTCTTCATCCTCGTCTCCATCCTCGACCTCGTCTTCATCCTCGTCTTCATCCTCGTCCTCATCTTCATCCCCGTCATTCTTAACCTCGTAGACCAATTCTGGGGCTGCCCACTCCTCCCCAGCTCCCCAGCTCCCCCATCCACCTCCCACTCTTGCCCCTCAGGTACCTCCTCGGCCTCATCCTCGACGAAGATCTTGCGGACGAACTCGATTATCTTCTTCTTAGTCTGGCGTCGCAGGTAGTCGTCTGCGTCCGTCGGGCCATATACAGCGAGCGCAAGGCCGTTTAAGGGACGAGAGGGGCGGTTTTCGGTGATGGGGGCGGAGGGGCGAAGATTGTTCATTTTGGTTGTAAATGATTGTAGACGGAGGATAGAGGGTGTTTTGGGTGTGTGGGGGGAGAGCGGTGATAAGTATCGGTGACATTTGAAACTTGGAATAAAGGGGTTTAATGTTGGTGATTTTGTGAGACGATCACACGCCATCGCCTTGACTAGACGTCTCGCACGGAGGTTGGGAAGCTGTATATCTGTACACGTGGACACATGTGGTTCTGAAGGATAATATATGCCAAATTTACCCGAAAAACAAAGTTGCCGGGGACGAAAAGCCATTTTCGAGGGGTCGACGATAAATGCAAATTTTGCATAATTGTTGACAAGTGGAACTTGGCCCATAATGCCTAGGCTAAGAATTGCCTGCTTTAATCCTATTGGCTGATAGTTCAAACGCTGCAATTCTATTGGCTGGTGATGTACACGTGTAATGGCTGTAGAGGTGTAAGGGTTGACTTTGAGCTATTTTAGAGGGCAGAATGGTGTTTATGGGGTCATTTTACATAGGGTAGGGCACTGTAAGTGGGTGAGGAGTATACTGTATAAGAGGTATGTCGAGGTAGGGTATGTACACGTGTACGTGGTGGCAGTTGTGTATGTAATGTACACGTGGTACAGCAAAGAGTAGAAACCTTTGGTGCAGTGGTGTACACATACTGTACTGGTGTCAAGTTTCGCACTGTACCTCGTACTGTGTTTCTTACTGTACCTCGTACTGTACTTCTCACTGCACTTGAGTTCGTACAATGGGAGTTGGTTATGAAAATACTATCATGGCTACACCGCTCCGGTCTCTCCAGGTACAGTAGAATGCCTGCTGTATCCGCCGGCTGCATCCAAAATCAGTTTTGGGATTCTATAATACGTATGTAGTTTCTAGTTATGATTATGGTTGGTCCGGCTGCATCCAAATCAGTTATGTGATTCTACCATACGTATGAGGTTTCTGATTATGATTACGGTTTGCCGGCTGCATCCAAAATCAGTTTTTTGATTCTATAATACGTATGAGGTTTCTAGTTATGATTATGGTTTGCCGGCTGCATCCAAAATCAGTTATGTGATTGCATAATACGTATGAGGTTTCTGATTATGATTAAGGTTTGCCGGCTGAATCCAAAATCAGCTATGTGATTCTGTAACACGTATGAGGTTTCTGATTATGATTACGGTTTGCCGGCTGCATCCAAAATCAGTTGTGTGATTCCATAATACGTATGACGGGTTGAGTCCGTTATTTTGGCACAAAAGAATTCGATTCGGATGAGTTTACAAAATAAGGTGCTGTATTGATGTGTGTATTGGGCCAAACTGTCTTACACGAATTTGACAAATTTGGAAGCAGTTCTAAAAATGCCCCAATTGAATGTTATTACTGGGCCAATAAGTTTCAATCTGTCCAAATGGTTCAGTTTATATGTTTTTGTTAATGGACGCAGTGAGTTAGAGAGTAGTTGCAGGTTGTACTTAAGGTCAGAAATTTAGAGTACCGAGTAAATTCTGGGTAGCCAAGCCCGCAGCTTCATCCTCTCTCCCACCAGCCTTCCCCATCGCAACTCATCTTCAGGTTATGGGCCCAGTTCAACGCTATCTCTCTCTTTGATTCACGTAAGTCGCCCTGTGTCGTTGTCCTGTTTCGCTTTGTTTGTCTCAGCCTGTTGAATATGTCTCACGTTCTTGGTAATTTATTTGAATAATTCCATTTCTTTGCACATCGAAGTGATTCTCTTTGCACCTTTTGGTCGTCTAAAGACTTGTAATTCCATAAAGCTGTTACTGACGATCACTTCCACTATCTGTGCCTGCTTCTGCGGGGTTGTGCTAGACTCGAAATTAGCCCTGGTGCCGCGAGTGCCCAGGGCTCCATCGGTCAGAGGTTTACCGTCAGGGAGGAGGTCAAGTGTGGAGAGGATCGAGGTTATTGAACCGACAACACCACCGCCGCCGACGCTCGCCCTTCCTGCCGCCCAGGAAGGATATAGGATCCCCCGCAGGTCAGTACCTCCACAGAAGCCGATTAGAAAAATTCAACGACTCTCGGCCAAGAAAGCCAAAGCGCTTGCCGATCGAGTCGCGAAGAGGGAGCTGAAGGCGAAGAAGCGAGTTCCGCCGAGGCACAAGAGGTACTGCAAGACCTGCCAGATTAGCTGCAATAGTGCTAAGACATTCTACGATCACGTACATTCTAAGGGTCATAATACTAGAGTAGCCAACAAAAAGGAGACCCCTAGGTGTACTGTTTGTGATAGAGTGTTCGACTCCCACGAAGTTCTGAAACGCCACGAGAACGGGAAAGATCACTTGAAAGTATTTTTGTCTCAGCAGTAAAAGGGATCCTATACTTTGGTTAAAAGCGAGTGCTCGGCCTTTGCATTTAGCTTAGATTTTCGTGTGCTGTGTTCTTATAGAGGTGGGCTTGCCATTGCAAGGGACTATCGGTCCCCGGTTTGGGATCTTCGAACAGAACACAAGCACCTCTAATCTATTTGCAATGAGTACGGAGAAGATCAAGGAGGAGGGTCAATGAAGATAGAGAAGCTGACGGATACGAATTTTTATGTGTGGAAGCAGAAAATACAGCTACTTTTGGCACTGCGAGATGTAGAACAGTACATAACAGATGATACCGTCCCTGCTGATGAAAATTCTTCAACGTACAGGACATGGAAGCAGGGAGATCGAAAAGCCAGAGCAATCATAGGGCTGTCTCTTTCTGATGACCATTTGGACCATGTAAGAGATGCTGTTACTGCAAGGGTATGTGGGATGCTATTCTAGAGGTGTTTGAGCGACATACGCTGCTGAACAAGTTGGCTGCTCGTAGAGAGTTTTACACTGTCAGTATGCTAGAAAATGAGAAGGTGCTTCCGTATATCGGACGTGTGAGACACCTGGCGGCTCGTTTGAAGTCCATGGGGGTCGTTATCGATGACAAAGAGATGGCTATGGCAGTGCTTAACGGCCTTCCACCGCGTTTTCACAGCCTCATTGTTGCTCTGGACGCTCTTGGATCTGAAGACAATCCTTTGGAGTGGAGTATGTCAAAAGCCGTCTACTTCAAGAGGAACAACGAGCTTCAATGAAGTCGTCCAGGCGACAGATGACTTCAAGTGCCGCCCTTATTGGCAATGTTTTTGAAGGAAGGCGCCAGTCTTCCTTGACGTGCACTAATTGTGGTCACACCGGACACACCGCCTCCCGTTGCTGGGGAAAGGATGTTAATGGAAAGCGACCTCTCCACCCGAACGATTTCAGCGGAGGCAATTACAGAAGCCAACGGCAATGATGCTCAAGAAAAGGATGGCTCGGAAGTGAATGAGGTGGAGTATATTTGTCTGGTGAACAAAGCGGATAAGTCTAACGTTAAAATAACCTCTAACACATGGCTTATAGATTCCGGGTGCTCCGCGCACATGACGTTTGACAAAAGCCTCTTTACAGACTACCGTGAGGTCTCGAACAGCCGCGTTGAGATGGGAACCAAGGCTTGTGCGATTGTGGCTGGAGTCGGGAGCATTCATTTGATGCTATCAGTGAACGGCATTGAAAAATCTTGTAAGCTCAGCAATGTGCTACACGTTCCCAGTTTTGCCTTTTCTCTAATTTCAGTACGCCAGATGGTCGACAATGGACTTGATGTTCAGTTTGTTCGTGACAAGTGTACTGTAAAGAAAAATGACTGTACTGTGGCAATCGCGACAAGTAAAGGAGAACTCTACGTGCTTGATACGTGTGATATGACTCATTCGGCTCACAAAGCCTCTTTGAAGACGTGGCACGAAAGACTTGCTCACGTTCATACTCAAGGAATCTTTCTATGTCTCGCAAGAACGTGGTAAGTGGACTTCATCTTTCTTCTTCAAATGATACCAAAGATACTGGCTCATCTTCTGACTGTGATTCCGTGAAATGCGATGCTTGTGTGGTAGGAAAAGCAACTCGTGCTGTAATTCCCAAACATCGCTCAGGAGGTAGGGCAAAGCAGCTGCTAGACTTAGTCCATTCGGACGTCTGTGGCCCACTCCAAACACAGTCATTAGGTGGTGCGAGATACTTTGTCACGTTCATCGATGATTACTCCAACTGGAGCGTTGTCTATCCGATGAAAAGTAAAGATGAAACTTTCGAGTTCTATAAGAAGTTTGCCAATTATGCCTTTACGCATATCGGTCAGCGAGTGAAAGTGTTTCGTTCAGATCGTGGAGGGGAGTATCTTTCCTCGCAGTTCCAATCCTTCTTATCCTCACAAGGAACGGTTCATCAAACGACCGCGGCTTACACGCCTGAACAAAATGGCGTCGCAGAACGGTTCAACCGTACATTGATAGATCTGGTTCGGTCTATGCTGTCCCACATGCAGGTTCCAAAGTCATTTTGGGCTGAAGCCCTAGACAATGCCGTGTATGTGCGGAATCGTGTAACAACCAGAGCCTTGGGAAGTTCCATTACGCCTCATCACTTGTGGATGAAGGATAAACCAGATGTGTCTCACTTGAGGGTATTTGGCTGCCAATGCTGGTACAAACTGCATGCCCATGAGGTGCAGAAACTTGATGAACGTGCAGTGAAGGAATGTTTCTTGGATACCCAGCCGGAACGAATGCCTATAAGGTATGGGATGACGAACTGAATCGCGTAGTTATTTCACGAAATGTGCAGTTTGATGAGTCCAGGCGAGGGCCTTGTTCGGTTGACGACAATATATCGCATCAAAATGACGAAAATTTTGAGCCAGAGGATGTGAGCGTTGCTGGCGAAACTGACCCCGACACTTTAATGGCAAATATCGGTGAAAATGGCAACTTGAGTCATTGGGAGGTCAAAATGAGCCCGTTCTAAATCCAAATATGAACCCAGAGCCCCCGGATGCGAGCTTGGAACCAGAGCATACAAGTGGTGCAGACGGAGATGGACCTAGCAATGTACCACTTCGCAGATCAGGTCGATCACGTCGCCCACCAAGACAATGGTGGAAGGGCCCTTTAGGAACTAATTTACTCAGCACGTCTAATGAGGATGTTCCGGTACCAGACTCTTTCAAGGAAGCGATGAGTGGGACGCGACCAGATTTCTGGCAGAAAGCAGTTGACAAAGAGTTAAAATCCCAACGCAAAAACCAGACTTGGACGCTGGTTCCGCGCTCACAAGCCTCTAACATCCTCTCATCGCGCTGGGTTTTCACCGTTAAAGATATTCCAGATGATCAGGGCCACCTTATTCAGCAAGGAAAGGGCGCCTAGTCGCAAGAGGTTTCCAGCAGATTGAAGGAGTTGATTACTCAGAGACTTTCGCCCCGGTAATCAAATTCACGACAATTCGATTGCTACTAGCTATTGTTGCCCATTTTGACTTAGAGCTCCACCAAATGGACGTGGTTACCGCGTTTCTAAATGGAGAATTAGAGGAGATATTTACATGGAACAACCGGAAGGATGCGTCGACCCTTCCAAACCAAACCATGTTTGCAAACTCCTCAAGGCTATTTATGGCCTTAAAAAGCGAGTCGTCAATGGCACAAAAAGATTGACGACTTCTTGATTAATGGGCTTGGGTTTAAGACGACGAGAAGTGACGCGTGCTTGTACACAAACATATCGAATGACAGCATAATGCTCATTGCCCTTTATGTGGATGACTTGCTGCTCGCCGGTAGTGATATAACCGCCGTGGCCTGGATGAAAGCGGAATTAAATAAAAATTTGAGATGAAAGATCTGGGAGAGGCGAAAAAGTGCATAGGGCTTGAAATTAGTAGGAAAAGGTCGTCCAAGCTAGTCTGTATATCGCAGAAGGCGTATGCCGAATCCGTACTGAAACGTTTTGGAATGTTCAGTTGTAATTCCGTGACTACACCAATGGAACAGGGATTCCACCCCGAGTCTTCGACAAGCCCGTACTGCGATGTCCCGTATCGACAGATCATCGGCTATCTGATGTTCCTGATGGTTGGTTCTCGTCCAGATTTAGCCTACGCCATTGCAAAACTGTCTCAACACTGTGAGAAGCCTGGCGAGGACCACTGGCAGGCCGCGAAAAGTGTTTTGAGGTTCATCAAAGGAACACTCTCAACTGGTGTTGTCCTAAACGGAAATCTCTCAGTGGAGTACCTCGAAGGCTTTAGTGATGCGGACTGGGGTGGCTGCTTGAACTCAAGAAATTCCACCAGCGGCTATGTATTCAAGCTTTGTGGTGGAGCCGTCAGCTGGTCGTCGAGGAGGCAAACGGTTGTTGCAAAGTCTACCTGCGAAGCAGAGTACATCGCGCTTTGTGATGCCTGCAAAGAAGCCGCCTGGCTAAGATGCCTTCTGACAGATGCATTGGGAAAATCAGAAGATGGTACTGTTACAATCGGTTGTGATAATACAGGAACTATATCATTTGCAGGCAACGAGGGGGTCAACCGGCGTAACAAGCATATCGATATCTCATACCACTTTGTCAGAGATGCTATCCATCGCAATATCGTTTCCCTCTTCCGTGTACCGTCTTCCGAAATGCCAGCAGATATACTAACGAAGCCTCTTGGACGACTTTCGTTCAATAAATGTGTGAGGTTTCTGGGACTTGGCGATCTGCGCGATGCTTAGGGCATGTGATCGAGGGGGGTGTTGGTGATTTTGTGAGACGATCACACGCCCATCGCCTTGACTAGACGTCTCGCTCGGAGGTTGGGAAGCTGTATATCTGTACACGTGGACACATGTGGTTCTGAAGGATAATATATGCCAAATTTACCCGAAAAACAAAGTTGCCGGGGACGAAAAGCCATTTTCGAGGAGTCGACGATAAATGCAAATTTTGCATAATTGTTGACAAGTGGAACTTGGCCCATAATGCCTAGGCTAAGAATTGCCTGCTTTAATCCTATTGGCTGATAGGTCAAATGCTGCAATTCTATTGGCTGGTGATGTACACGTGTAATGGCTGTAGAGGTGTAAGGGTTGACTTTGAGCTATTTTAGAGGGCAGAATGGTGTTTATGGGGTCATTTTACATAGGGTAGGGCACTATAAGTGGGTGAGGAGTATACTGTATAAGAGGTATGTCGAGGTAAGGTATGTACACGTGTACGTGGTGGCAGTTGTGTATGTGATGTACACGTGGTACAGCAAAGAGTAGAAACCTTTGGTGCAGTGGTGTACACATACTGTACTGGTGTCAAGTTTCGTACTGTACCTCGTACTGTGTTTCTTACTGTACCTCGTACTGTACTTCTTACTGCACTTGAGTTCGTACAGTGGGAGTTGGTTATGAAAATACTATCATGGCTACACCGCTCCGGTCTCTCCAGGTACAGTAGAATGCCTGCTGTATCCGCCGGCTGCATCCAAAATCAGTTTTGGGATTCTATAATACGTATGTAGTTTCTAGTTATGATTATGGTTGGTCCGGCTGCATCCAAAATCAGTTATGTGATTCTACCATACGTATGAGGTTTCTGATTATGATTACGGTTTGCCGGCTGCATCCAAAATCAGTTTTTGATTCTATAATACGTATGAGGTTTCTAGTTATGATTATGGTTTGCCGGCTGCATCCAAAATCAGTTATGTGATTGCATAATACGTATGAGGTTTCTGATTATGATTAAGGTTTGCCGGCTGCATCCAAAATCAGCTATGTGATTCTGTAACACGTATGAGGTTTCTGATTATGATTACGGTTTGCCGGCTGCATCCAAAATCAGTTGTGTGATTCCATAATACGTATGACGGGTTGAGTCCGTTATTTTGGCACATAAGAATTCGATTCGGATGAGTTTACAAAATAAGGTGCTGTATTGATGTGTGTATTGGGCCAAACTGTCTTACACGAATTTGACAAATTTGGAAGCAGTTCTAAAAATGCCCCAATTGAATGTTATTACTGGGCCAATAAGTTTCAATCTGTCCAAATGGTTCAGTTTCTATGTTTTTGCTAATGGACGCAGTGAGGTAGAGAGTAGTTGCAGGTTGTACTTAAGGTCAGAATTTTAGAGTACCGAGTAAATTCTGGGTAGCCAAGCCCGCAGCTTCATCCTCTCTCCCACCAGCCTTCCCCATCGCAACTCATCTTCATTTAAATATGCTCTCGGGGCAGTTTCTATCGATTAGGAATAGGTAAAATAAATCTGCAAGGGATTTGGCAGTAGTGCATTTGCGCTCTTTTTCTCAGAAAAACGAATTTGGAGGAGGAGGTAAGCAAAAAGGGAAAAAGAACTTGATTCGGGATCGATTCAGAGGGGTAGATACAAAATAAAATATCTAGATAAAATGGAAGTAAATTTGGAGAGAACCGCGGTAATGATAAGCAAGGCCCTCGGAGGACGAGGAAGGACCGAAACTGTAAGCAATTTGGGACAAGGGGAGGTAGTACAGTAAGCTATAAGTCTGTAGATGACGGCGAAAAAAAATCCGTTCCTATCAGCACGCGCCTAACACCCCCCCGCACTTAGGTCGAACGTCTCGTCTCGTCCTCATTGCACTTGTTGTTCTTGTGGGAGTTCTACCTATTCATCAGGGAGAGTATATGGTTCACTGAAAGGATATGGTAGTAGCTCATTTCTAATATGACGAGAGAGTGTGTACCGTGCGATGACCGGCTCATCTCCTTGGTCAAGAGTTTCGTAGATCCGGCGTATGGTCTCATAGTGTTCTCTAATGAGCTCCTCCCGTTTCACTTCTCCAAACCTTCCAAATGTGAGCTAGTAGACGTATTATGCAAACTTTTCTGGCAACGGGTCCAGAAACGGATATCTCAAGGAGAAAAAAACTCGCAACATAAGGGCTGAGTCCTCACGAGCCAGGTGCGCCCCGTGAATGGTTTGGAAGTGTTGAAAAGGGCTGTTTGTTCACTCAGTGTACCACTTGACATGCCAGCGCATGTGGCGTAGTGGTCGATGTGCTTTTTCTACATGGTAGCATCGCGAATTCGAGCCCCGCAAGTGGTTTCATTGGTGAAAATTTAATTTGTGTGTTTTCGGCATTGCTTACTGTCCTATAGGTGATAGGAATGAGGTGTAAGATGTCTGAGTCCTTACAGCACCCTGTGGTCCCCTGAGTGAGGGGGGTTTTTGAAAAGGGCTGTGTGTTCACTCAGTGTACCACTTGACATGCCAGCGCATGTGGCGTAGTGGTCGATGTGCTTTTTCTACAGGAAGCACATGCAAATACTAATGGCAAAAAAGGAAATTACTTGTGCTTCTCGAGGGTCCTCTGTTATCTCACGAAGCGAACGTCTGATTGGTAGTCTTCCAATAGTTAAGGAGGCATAGTTTCACCCTGGGAGACTGGGCGGTGTTTGAGGTGATCTTCTTGGTGATATTCCTCGCTGCTCCCGACGCCTTGCCCTCTTCGATGACCCGCCCCGATCACTTGATGGTCCTGCTTGTATCATCATGACGGTCTCGGGAAGATCTTGATCTTCGGTTGAGCTTGTGCTCCTGAGCGGAGAAACGTAAGGTTCCCATAGAGGATACGGGACTAGTCGATATTCCATATCTGTTGAAAAAGGGATAGAATGCATGCGATCCCATGGTTTTTAGTTGCCACCTGGACACGTGTACACCTGTAGCATGAAAATCCGAGTTGCACCCTTCTTCTATGCGTACACTTATGACACGTGTAAAATGGGCCAAATCGAAAGTTGCCTGGGACGAAAGCTCATTTTCGGGCAACTCAAAATCACGGCGCATTTTACCTTTTTTCAAACCACTTGGTATTCTGCCCTCTGATTGGCTGCTAGATACGCCTCCATACCACTCACATCGCTCCAAGTGGCGATGTCTGAGCTGATCGTTGTGGAGCATTCTGACACTTGGCATGTTATGGTTGGTTGATGGTTTGTCTCTATTTAAGGCTCAAAGTACTGTACGCAATGTGTCATACGTGTATTGTCTCCTATGTGGCATACGTGTATTGTCTCCTCTCTGTCGTACGTGTACAGTATTATAGGTGTCGTACGTGTACAAGTAAACAGTGGTTTCTATATTTATCCTATAGTTGCCTGGACTGGCTGCATACAGTTTACACTATACTCATTATACTGGCTGCATACAAATCACTCTTGCACAAGTATGCAGCCAAAGTATGTTGATGCAACCATGTTTCTTTTACAGTATTGCACGTATAGCACGTAAGGCTTAATTCACGTTGAACGGCCTGCATGAGATTTACGTACTGTTACGTAACAACGTAAGACAAGCCCGCCAAAAAAATTGTTTTCTACTTTTATGATATTTTAAGTTCCCGCCTTAAGTTCCCGCCTTTGGGTTCTGTTACAGGCCGAGAGATTACAGTTGCGTTGGCGGGTCACGTAAGGCATAATTCACGGGTTGACTGTTTTAGTGTACGTTTACGTAACAGAACATGCATGGCTAGCATGCACGCAATGTTACTTACGTTTTGAATATCGGTAATTATGAATTTTCCGCGCATGCAAATCAGGGATTCTGAGGCATCTCGGCTTGGGTAGGCTATAGGAGCAAACAAAGATAGTACTGCAAATGTAGATTTTGCTACTTTCATTTTGCTGTCACGAAGCCGAAGTGAGTACCGGCAAACAGTATATAGTTGTAGTCTAATAGCTCACCCAAGTAAAGAAGAGGTACGGACTTGCCTTTGATTTCAACACCAACCTCAGCCTTGCCGTTCTATCTCCTTTCTGTTTCTTTTATCCATCTACACTCTTTCCCTACTTCCCTTTTCATTCTCTCTCCTCAACCCTCATCATCCCCTGTTCCTTTCATCAGGTTATGGGCCCAGTCCACGCTACCGCTCTTTCCGCTTGATCCGTCCCTCAACCGTTGACGTTGAGGTAATTGCTTTCTCTGTGTTGTTGGTGCTGTTGGTGTTGTCATTTGTTGCTTTGTGGTGATTGCTGTTGGGTTCTTGTCTTTGTTAGAACCCCTTTTGGTGATTGTCAAGCACTAGGTGTGTGGATCCTGAGTGTTTTGTGGCTCTCATTGTGTGTTGTTGGAAGCTTTTGTTGATACGAACCAACTTTAAGGTTGTCAAGCACTCTGTGTGTGGATCCTGAGTTTTTTTGTGGTTACCATTTTGTGTTGAATCAGAGCAATCGTTGTTTGTGCTCTACTACTGTTGAGAACAATTTTTTTGTTGTCAACCACTCTGTGTAAGGATCCTGAGTGCTTTGCGGTGTCATTGCTCTGATTGTCGTTTTTTGGCTCGGTTTTCTGTCTCTTTTGTGTTGGTTGTGGTTATTCGGCAATTGATCAGCTCGAGTTTATTGTTTGGAAATATTGGCCTTGTTGTTTGAGGAGGAATCTAGGCCTGGTTGTTGATACCCCTTGCACTCTTGGAAAGCCTTCACGGCAACGAAAAAGAAGAAGACAGAGTGCCGGGGGTCAGCCCAAGTTTGTGCGATTCTTTTGCCGAATCGTGGTCTTGGCAATCGGTTTTGTAATCCTCTCACCGGCTGTACTCTTTTGAGAACAGTGCCTTTGTGTAACGCGAGTTGGACGGACCGTACCATACAAACCCACGCGGTCGATAACGCGAGTTATCAGAAGTCGTAAGACTGAACCCGATTCCCGGTGGGAATCACGGTGTACCAGCCGAGTCGGTCCGTTGCAGTGGCCTTTTTGCGCGCCGGCGGGACAGAGACGCTCCTCGCTTGAACGACCGATACGTACGCGAGACACCATCGCCCGTGGTCGGAGAGGGAACGACTGTCTTCTAATTCCTTACTCTGTTAGCATACCGGGTACTAGTGTTCTGCACTTTTACTTTGGTACCTGCTGGCTATACTTCTGTTGTATATACGTGCTGTGCACGGAAGGACGAGGCTCATTGGTGACCTTGAGTGCTTTCACACTAGTACGACGGAAGTCAAGCAACACAGTCCGGAAGGAAACGCGCCTGAGTTAGTACGGAAGGACTGTGATTGTGGTAAGACGCCCTTTGCTGCGGGGACCTTTCGGGGTAGTGGCTGAAAATTCCTGGCCGTCTACAGGTAAAGTCGCTGTGCTTACTCGTGGCACACGGATTGCGCTCAAAGTTGAAAGACCGGCACTGGCCGATATATAGGGGTAGCGCCCTAAGGCACAAATAAAGAGGTGGTAAAGAGGTAAAGAGGAGGAAAAATAAAGAGGTAAAGAGTTGGAAATTTAACACCGCGTGTCTTTGAGTACACGCTGCAAACTTCTTATAGGGAAAGGCTTGCCGTGACAAGCGACTATCGGTCGCCGGCTTGGGATACCCGAACAGAGGACTTTGCATACTTACTGCATACGTGGTAATAGAGGTTTCAGATACAAAGGGTCTTGGATAAAGACGTAGTCATGGACGATCGCGGAGGCGGAGTTCGAATTGAAAAGCTCACCAACAATAATTTCCATGTTTGGAAGCAGAAGGTGCAGCTTCTTCTCGCTCTCCGGGAGCTTGATGACTACATTTTGGATGATCCGCCTGAGGAATCGGATGATGGGGCTCTCAAATCATGGACTCGGGCCGACCGCAAGGCACGGGCGCTCATCGGGTTGTCCCTTTCTGATGAGCACCTTGAGCATGTGCGCACTGCGGCAACTGCAAAGGAGATGTGGACTATTATTCTCAACACGTTTGAGAGGCACACACTCTTCAATAAACTTGCGGCTCGACGTCGGTTCTATACTGCGGCTATGGATGGTAACGAGATAGTTTTGCAGTACGTTAACCGTGTAACACAGTTGGCAGCGACCCTGAAATCCATGGATGTGACTATCGATGACAAAGAGATAGCCATGGCTGTTCTTAACGGATTGCCACCCCGGTTTGACAATCTCATCGTTGCCTTGGACGCGCTCGGCAATGAGGACAGGGTGTTTATTTGGAATTTGTGAAGAGCCGGTTGTTGCAGGAAGAGGAGCGTGCTCAAATGAGGGAGTTAAAAGGGACAAAAGCTAATGCTGCGCTCATATCCAACGCCCGTCCGAATGACTACGGAGGTAATGCTAGACAGCTGCACTGTACGAACTGCGGTCATTCTGGTCACACCGCGGACAGATGCTGGGGCAAAGATGTGAACGGTAGGCGCCCGGAAGCTCCAAGGGGCTATCGTGCATCCGGTTCTCGTAGTGGCAGAGCATCTAATAATCATCGAAACGAGAAAAATCGCCCGAGAAGAGATCAGCAGGCGTTCGTAGGTGCAAATGTATTTGATTCGACTGATTCTCATCCTTCAGCAGATAGTGGGGACAGCGTTGATGATGAAATTGTTTGCCTCATGTCACGAATTAAACAGGCCGGGATTTCGGCCGGAACTTCCTCTTGGTACGCAGATTCCGCATGTACTTCCCATATGACTTACGATAGGAGTGTTTTCACGAATTATACCGAATTTTCTGCAGCCTCAGTCGAAATGGGAACTAAAGCCCGGGCTAAGATTGCTGGGCGAGGTGACGTGGAGCTGACTCTACTAGTGGATGGTTGTCGAAATCGGTGCATTCTGCGAGATTTTGTCCACGTTCCTAGTTTCGAATACTCTCTCATCTCTGTAGGCAAAGCGGACATAGAAGGGATCAAAACTGTATTTGAGAACAAATCTTTGCAGATGACTAGGAATGGGAGAGTTGTAGAAACTGGAAAAATGCTGTGCAATAGCCTTCTTTATGCTATCGACATAGTCCAGAAGATACAAAATGATACCTTGTACTCTGCGAAAGTCACCACACTCTCGACATGGCACGAGAGAATGGCTCATGTTAGCAAGCAGGGCATTGAATCTATGGTAAGGAACAATGTCGTGGACGGCGTGCAGATCAGTGGCTCGAATACATCCGAAATATGCACCTCATGCGTGTTGTCAATTTGGCAAGACGATCACATGACCCCCACATCGGTGCCAAACCTCATGAGAGGCATGAGGCATGTTCCACGTGTACACATGCACACGTGTTGATTGAAGGGTGGCCCTAAGGCATTTCGGAAGAAATCCAAAGTTCCCAGGGACGAAAGTATGATTTTGAGAGGTCAGCGACTTAGAGGAAAAATGTTGTTTATGGGGTGATTTTACGTGGGGTAGGGTACTATAAGTGGATGAGGAGTATACTGTATGAGAGATATGCTGAGGGAAGCTATGTATACGTGTATGTGGTGGCAGTTGTGTATGTGATGTACACGTGGTACAGCTAAGAGTAGAAACCTTTTGTGCAGTGGTGTACACGTACTGTACTAGTGCCAAATGAGGAACTGTACTTCGAACTGTACATCGTAACATACCAAGTACTGTACTTCTTACTGTACTTGAGTTTGTACAGTAGGAATCAATTATGGCAATACTGTCATGACTCCTAGAAAGAGGTATTTGATTTTATATCACTCAAACTGGATTGTTGTCTATCCGATGAAGAGTAAAAATGAAACGTTCCATTTTTATCAGAAGTTTGCCCAATATGCCTTCACACACACTGGTCAACGCGTGAAAGCGCTTCGATCTGATCGTGGTGGAGAGTATCTTTCTTCAGAGTTCCAATCCTTTCTATCGTCACAAGGAACTGTTCATCAAACGACCGCTGCATACACATCTGAACAGAATGGTGTGGCAGAACGGCTCAATCGTACCCTGATTGATCTCGTCAGGTCTATGCTGTCCCATATGAAGGTTCCGAAAGCTTTTTGGGCTGAAGCTCTGGATAACGCAGTTTACGTTCGCAATCGTGTCACGACAAGAGCTTTGGGTGGTCTCGTTACTCCATTTCAAATATGGATGAAGAAAAGGCCAGATGTATCTCACCTACGTGTGTTTGGATGTCAATGCTGGTACAAGGTGCCTGGTAATGAGGTGCGTAAACTTGACGACCGCGCAACAACGGGAATGTTTGTTGGGTATCCGCCGGGAACTAAGGCCTACAAAATTTGGGATGACAATCTACATCGCATTGTTATTTCCAGGGATGTGCAGTTCGATGAGTCGAGACCAGGGGCTTGCTCTTACGATGAACATTTTTCCGATGATAATGACGTGCACGTTGACCCAGAGGAGGCGACCAATACTGACGAAATTGAGTCTGAAACATCTAATGGTGATAATGAACATGGCATTGAAACAGGGTCACCGGCGGAGGTTGAGAACTTTCAAAGTCAAGGTATTTAGCCAGACTCAACTAATGAGACTTTGCAACCAGAAGAAGTGAGTGGTGAGCAAGATGCTGGTCCCGGCGATGGGGAACCTCGCCGCTCCACTCGTTCACGACGCCCACCCCGACAGTGGTGGACAGGCCTGGTGGGAACCAGCTTATTCACACCTTCCTGTGGCGACATCAACATACCGAACTCCTTTAAAGAGGCGATGGATGGACCACAAGCAAAGTTCTGGCAGAAAGCGATTGATAAGGAGCTAGAGTCCCAACGCAAAAACAGAACCTGGGCACTAGTGCCACGATCGGAAGGTGCCAATATTCTAACTTCTCGCTGTGTAGGAAAAACACATCGACCACTAAGCCACATGCGCTGGCATGTCAAGTGGTGCACTGAGTGGACACATAGCCCATTTCAACACCCCCCCTCACTCAGGGGATCACAGAGTGCTGTAAGGACTCAGACATCTTACACCTCATTCCTATCAGCTCTAGGACAGTAACCAATGCCGAAAACACACAAATTAAATTTTCACCAATGCAACCACTTGCGGGGCTCGAACCCGCGATGCTACCATGTAGGAAAAACACATCGACCACTAAGCCACATGCGCTGGCATGTCAAATGGTGCACTGAGTGGACACATAGCCCATTTCAACACGCTGGGTACTTGCTGTGAAGGGCATGCCGGACGTTAACGGCACGTTGACTCAAAAGGGAAAAGGTCGCCTGGTTGTGCGGGGTTTTCAACAAATTGAGGGGATTGATTACTCAGAGACTGTTGCGCCAGTGATCAAACTCACAACGATTCGATTGTTGTTGGCGATTGTAGCCCACTTCGATTTAGAGCTTCATCAAATGGACGTGGTCACGGCCTTTCTGAACGGTGACTTAGAAGAGGATATTTATATGGAGCAGCCTGAAGGTATCGTTGACTCTTCCCAGCCCAATCATGTTTGCAAACTTATCAGGGCGAGTCGCTTGATGCTTCGGCACGACTTGTGGAAGTATCCAGAAGCCATGTAGACGACGGTGAAGGAATAACCCTAAACCTATCTGAGCTGATCTGAAAAAGATCAGCTCAAGCTCACAGCACAGTACAGTGCATAAACGGAACGGTCAAGATCTAGGTTGAACAGTAAAGTACAGTAAAGTACAGTAGCTGTCCCCACATACATTGTCAGTAAGCTGTAATTGTACCAACACGCCCCCTCAAACTAGAATTGACCATGATAACGCCCCTCGACCTAAAACAATCAAACATTACTTTGATGTGAACAAACAATGCCCAACTCATTCCGAAATCTTTCAAATTTCACTCGAAGCAAAGGTTTTGTCAGAATGTCAGAGATTTGGTCTTCGGTTCGGCAATGTGACAAATGGACCTGATTGGCTGCCACGGCCTCACGAACGAAGTGGTATCGAATATCAATATGTTTGTTGCGCTCGTTAATGGACTGGTTTTTGGCAGAGCTGATAGATCCTGAGTTATCAACCAAGATTGAAATCGGAGTTGGATGATTTGAGCCCAGTATTTGAGACAAGACATTAGACAACCATATTGCCTCCTTGGACGCAGTGCAAATGGAAATGTACTTTGCTTCACACGAAGACAGCGCAAACATCCTTGCTTCTTCGAGCGCCACGAAATAGGACCTCCGGACATCATGAAAACATAGCTTTCCGTCGACTTGCGAGTTGTGCGACAGCCGGCCCAATCAGAATCGCTGTAACCGATGATAGTTGGAGCAGAAGAGGGACTGTAACAGATTCCGAGGTCGGTAGTTCCCTTGAGATAACGATAAACTCGCTTTACGGCTTTCCAATGGCTTTCCAGAGGCTTCTCGCAGTGTTGTGAAAGTTTAACCACAGCAAAACCAATGTCCGGGCGAGTACATACCATTAAATACATGAGACTTCCGATTGCGGAGCGATACGGTATCGATGGGGAAAGATCAGCTTCTGAATTGTTGTCCGAGACCCCGTTTGAAAGAACCATAGGGGTATCAACAGGCTTCGCGGTGGCCATGTTGAATCTTTCAAGTATTTTCTCAGCGTAAGATTTTGAGAGAGATGTAACGTCCTTGTTGATCGATTGCGAGTAACTTGGATTCCAAGAAACTCTTTGACAGGCCCCAGATCCTTCATCTTGAATCGACTCTTCAACTCAGTCTTGATGTTTTCCAGAGTAACTCGATCGTTTCCAGCAATAAGAAGGTCATCCACGTACAGAATAATTATGGAGATCGAAGAGCCCTGTCGAGAGACATAAAGACAGGGCTCATGAGGATTACTCATATAATGAAGCTCTGCGGTTAATAGCTCATGAATCTTGGCATACCACTGACGTGGAGCCTGTTTAAGCCCATACAGGGCCTTTTGAAGGCGGCATACGAGATTCGGCCTGGCTGGGTCGTGAAATCCGGATGGAACTTCCATGAATATTTCCTCTTCCAACTCCCCATTAAGAAACGCGGTCACAACATCCATCTGGTCGCATTCAAGGTCAAAGAAGTTTGTGATGCAGAGAAACAATCGTAGGGCAGAGAGAGAAACTACAGGAGCATAGGTTTCATTATACTCGAGACCTGGAACTTGTCGAAATCCTTTGGCGACTATGCGGACTTTGGGACCAACGTCTGGTTTCACACGGAAGACGTACCGGCAAGGAATGACGTGCATCCCTGGCTTTCGCGGGACAAGCTCGAATGTTCCATTTTCTCGTATGGAGTCTTCTTCCTTTTTGATTCCAGGCATCCAAAAGTCGACGTTCTCTGAAGAAGTCGCTTCCTCGTATGATGCTGGAATTCCAATAGAGACAAGAGCGGTTTCCGAAATGAGCGATACATCTTCAGACGACCCAGAGAGCCACCATCTGCCAGGCTTCTTCGCAATCCGGGATGAACGACGAGGAGCAATATTAGGAGTACCCGGGCTGGATTGGACTGGGTTCGTATCCTCATTAGTGGCAAGTGATCCCTCATCTTGTTCGCTACCAGAAGGAGAGTCAATCAGCAGATCCTTGGAAGTACGATTGCTGCCGATGGGATTCGTGTTCCCTTCCATTTGGTCGTCGAGAAAGCTTGAACAGTGTTGATCTTGCGGAGAATTCGAAGATTCGTCAAATGTGACGTCCCTGGAAACAACCATTTTCTCAGCTGCAATGTCCCACAGCTTGTATCCCTTACTTTGGGTTGAGTACCCCATCATTAGTGCCTCACGAGACCTGGGATCCAACTTCTTGAGATCCTTCTTAGGAATAACGTACCAACATTGCGCACCGAACACTCGAAGATGGGAGATATCTGGTGGTGTTCCATTCCAAAGTTCATAAGGAGTAGTATTGTCAGGCAGGGAACTGGATGTAACCCGATTTAGTACATACACAGCGGTAGAAAGCGCTTCAGCCCAGAAGTGCTTTGGAAGGGACTTGTGATGCAGCATTGATCGGACCAGATTGAGAAGGGTTCGGTTCATTCTTTCAGCTGTTCCATTTTGCTGAGGAGTATGAGCCACTGTAAGCTGATGTTGAATACCTTGTGCCTCCAGGAAGTTCTTGAATGCTGTAGATAGATATTCGCCTCCTTTGTCCGACCGTAAAGCCTTTACCAGAAGCTGATCGTTCTCGAACGGGATTTTGGTGTCATGGAACTCGAGGACGTGAAGAGCTTCTAAAGACTGGCTGGTGTGTTTTTCTGCGAAGGCCTTGTACTTCTTGAAGCACTCTAAAACCTTAGATTTGTGAGTGATAGGATAGGCGACTGTCCATTTGGAATAGTCATCAATGAAAGACACTAAGTACCGTGCCCCACCGAGAGATGGAATCTCACAGGCCCTAAAACATCTGAGTGAACCAGTTGGAGGGGTTTCGTAGACCGCCCTTTTCTTGACTTTGGGATTGGTGCACGGTGTGATTTTCCAAGAATGCATCCCACACAAGAGTCAGGGGTCCCAGAGTTGACATATTTAACACCTGTGACAGCTCCATGACTGACCATCGACTTGATCTCAGCGGTATTAATGTGAGCCAGTCGCTCGTGCCATATCTTCAGAGATGTAAGCAAGGAAACTTCCGATTCATTAGCCTTTGATGGACTTTGACAGGTATCCAGTATATAAAGGCCTTTGACGAGAGTGCCGGTGGCCACTAGAGATCCATCGGTGCTGTCTGTAAGCAGAACAGCGTTGCGATTGAATTGGGAGTTAATGCCGCGATTTGCCATTTCGGATACCGAGAGCAGCTGGTATCGAAGAGTAGGAACGTGAAGTACGTTCTTTAGCAGGCATTGAACAGTATCCTTTTTATAACGGAGAGTCAGCACTACGTCACCTGTTCCCTCGATAGAGGCTGTAGAATCTGCTCCCAGATCCAGAGTTGAGTTAGCCGAGGAATCTTGGTATGAAACAAAGGCCGAGCGATCGTGCGTGACGTGGGAGGTACAGCCCGAATCGATAACCCATTCATTAGCAAGGGATACAGAGCTACCAATAGTTTGTAGCGCCACATTGGCTTGGTTCAAGGGATTTGCTTCAATGTGACAATTATTTCCATCAACCGAGTGATCGGTGGTGACATTGCTTACAACGATCTCGTTCTCACATTCCGGAGTTGCAGCGTCGCAATCAGCGACGCGATGGTTATGCATGGATACCAAGCAGACGAGGTCTCTGTCTTCTTCTTTCTAAAGGGAAGCTTGGGAAGCTACAAGACCTTTTCCCCATCTCGGCCTTTGTTCAAGTGGGCTCGAGCTGGATGGCCAACAGGAGCAAGGTGTGGGTACTTTTTGAAGCAGCGACTGCTGTCACGATGCTTTCCACAGTGTATGCATATCTCAGCGGTAGGGTCTCGCTTGAACTTTGGCCGTTGCTTTCCAAGAAGAGCCGCGGATTCCGAAGCCCTCAATGCGTCCTGATCTCGTTGGGCATGGCGCTGCTCCTCTTGGCGGCATCTGCTTTGAACCAACTCGAAGGAGAATTTGTCGTCATCGAGATGAGCAGCGTCAAGGGCCGAGATGAGAGTATCAAAGCGATCTGGCAGGCCGTTAAGTAGAGCCATGGCCATTTCGCTGTCTTCGATGTGGACGGACATCGACTTGAGAGTGGCAGCGAGCTGGCGGATACGGGCGGCGAACGAGAGCACTTTCTCGTTCGGGTTCATCTTGGCGGTATAGAATCGGCGCCTGGCAGCCAGTTTATTGAGAAGAGTATGCTTCTCAAAGATATCACAAATCAGGGACCACATGACCTTGGCGGTATTGGCATGCTGGACTTGTTCGAGATTGGTATCAGATAGAGTCAGTCCGATGGTAGCCCTAGCCTTGCAATCCGCCTTCTTCCATGCGGAGTATGTAGGTGACGAGGTTTCCGGAGGGTCTTCAGTGAGGTGGTCGTCAACTTCCCTCAGTGAGAGCAATAGTTGAATTCTCGACTTCCAGATGTGGAAGTTGTCATCACGGAGCTTCTCGAGACTGTCGAGTCGAAGTCCTGAAGAGTCCATGGAGAAAAGCAATGGAGTGAGAGAAAAACTGTGCTTATAGATAGAGGGAGCACAGGAAGTCGAGAACAGATTTACTTATTTCTATGATTAATGTGCCTGTTGCGATCGTTTCTCGTCTGGAAGACGCGTGTTGGTAAAATTACAGCTTACTGACAATGTATGCGGGGAGAGCTACTGTACTTTACTGTACTTTACTGTTCAACCTAGATCTTGACCGTTACGTTTCTGCACTGTACTGTGCTGTGAGCTTGAGCTGATCTTTTTCAGATCAGCTCAGATAGGTTTAGGGTTATTCTTTCACCGTCGTCTACATGGCTTCTGGAAACTTCCACAGGTCGTGCCGAAGCACCAAGCGACTCGCCCTGAAGTCTATATAAGCCATGGTCTCAGCCCACTCTTGGTCGAAGTAAAGTCTCTCACCACTTTCCCTTCTCTCAACTCTGCTCCTTGGTCGCTCACTCCCTCTCTCCTATTGCTCTCCCTCTCTCTCCACTCGCTCTCTCTCCCTCTTCTCGCTCTCTCTCTCGTCCGCTCGCGCTCTCTCCCCTTCTCCTTGTCCATCAGGTTATTTGCACTGCGTCCAAGGAGGCAATATGGTTGTCTAACGTCTTGTCTGAAATACTGGGCTCAAATCATCCAACTCCGATTTCAATCTTGGTTGATAACTCAGGAGCTATCAGCTCTGCCAAAAACCAGTCCATTAACGAGCGCAACAAACATATTGATATTCGATACCACTTCGTTCGTGAGGCCGTGGCAGCCAATCAGGTCCATTTGTCACATTGCCGAACCGAAGACCAAATCTCTGACATTCTGACAAAACCTTTGCTTCGAGTGAAATTTGAAAGATTTCGGAATGAGTTGGGCATTGTTTGTTCACATCAAAGTAATGTTTGATTGTTTTAGGTCGAGGGGGCGTTATCATGGTCAATTCTAGTTTGAGGGGGCGTGTTGGTACAATTACAGCTTACTGACAATGTATGTGGGGACAGCTACTGTACTTTACTGTACTTTACTGTTCAACCTAGATCTTGACCGTTCCGTTTATGCACTGTACTGTGCTGTGAGCTTGAGCTGATCTTTTTCAGATCAGCTCAGATAGGTTTAGGGTTATTCCTTCACCGTCGTCTACATGGCTTCTGGATACTTCCACAAGTCGTGCCGAAGCATCAAGCGACTCGCCCTGAAGTCTATATAAGCCATGGTCTCAGCCCACTCTTGGTCGAAGTAAAGTCTCTCACCACTTTCCCTTCTCTCAACTCTTCTCCTGGGTCGCTCACTCTCTCTCTCCTCTTGCTCTCTCTCTCTCTCCACTCGCTCTCTCTCCCTCTTCTCGCTCTCTCTCTCGTCCGCTCGCGCTCTCTCCCCTTCTCCTTGTCCATCAATACGTGTGATGGATTCACGTAACTGATTTTTGGATGCAGTTGTACAAACCAATATAATAACTAGAAACCACATACGCATGATGTAATCACATAACTGATTTTTGGATACAGTTGTACAAACCAATATCATAACTAGAAACCACATACGTATGATGGAATCACATAACCGATTTTTGGATGCAGCTGGATAAAACCCGTAATCATTGATGAAAGGAACAGGGGATGATGAGGGATGAGGAGAGAAAATGAAAAGGGAAGTAGAAAAGAGTGTAGATGGAGAAAGGAAACAGAAAGGAGATGGAAAGGCAAGGGTGAGGTTGGTGTTGAAATCAAAGGCAAGTCCGTGCCTCTTCTTTACTTGGGTGAGCTATTAGACTACAACTATATACTGTTTGCCGGTACTCACTTCGGCTTCGTGACAGCAAAATGAAAGTAGCAAAATCTACATTTGCAGTACTATCTTTGTTGATCCTATAGCCTACCCAAGCCGAGATGCCTCAGAATCCCTGATTTGCATGCGCGGGAAATTCATAATTACCGATATTCAAAACGTAAGTAACATTGCGTGCATGCTAGCCATGCATGTTCTGTTACGTAAACGTACACTAAAACAGTCAACCCGTGAATTATGCCTTACGTGACCCGCCAACGCAACTGTAATCTCTCGGCCTGTAACAGAACCCAAAGGCGGGAACTTAAGGCAGGAACTTAAAATATCATAAAAGTAGAAAACCATTTTTTTGGCGGGCTTGTCTCACGTTGTTACGTAACAGTACGTAAATCTCATGCAGGCCGTTCAACGTGAATTAAGCCTTACGTGCTATACGTGCAATACTGTAAAAGCAACGTGGCTGCATCAACATACTTTGGCTGCATACTTGTGCAAGAGTGGTTTGTATGCAGCCAATGTAATGAGTATAGTGTAAACTGTATGCAGCCAGTCCAGGCAACTATAGGATAAATATAGAAACCACTGTTTACTTGTACACGTACGACACCTATAATACTGTACACGTATGACAGAGAGGGGACAATACACGTATGCCACATAGGAGACAGTACACGTATGACACATTGCGTACAGTACCTTGAGCCTTAAATAGAGACAAACCATCAACCAACCATAACATGCCAAGTGTCAGAATGCTCCACAATGATCAGCTCAGACATCGCCACTTGGAGCGATGTGAGTGGTATGGAGGCGTATCTAGCAGCCAATCAGAGGGCAGAATACCAAGTGGTTTGAAAAAAGGTAAAATGCGCCGTGATTTTGAGTTGCCCGAAAATGAGCTTTCGTCGCAGGCAACTTTCGATTTGGCCCATTTTACACGTGTCATAAGTGTACGCATAGAAGAAGGGTGCAACTCGGATTTTCATGCTACAGGTGTACACGTGTCCAGGTGGCAACTAAAAACCATGGGATCGCATGCATTCTATCCCTTTTTTCAACACTCCCCCTCGATCACATTGTTTTTTTTTTTACATTAATTTATGCTCCCCTTACTACCCATCACAATCAGTCTAACAAGTTTGGTCATCTGAATTCGCCCTAGTGGTTTTGTCAAAGCGTCAGCAACATTTTCAGTTGTTGGCACGTACACCAAGTCCACCTCTTTACGCACAACTGCATCTCTTACAAAGTGGTATGCAATATCAATGTGCTTGTTGCGTCTGTTGTTGCTCTCGTTTCGAGCGAGCTCCATAGCCCCCTGGTTATCGCTGTATATTGTAGTAGCATGATCAATTCCAAGTGCTTTCATGCCCAGCGATGTCCAGGTTTCAAGGATGTCCCGAACGACACGTCTCAGCCATATTGCTTCTTTACTTGCTGCAGTTAACGAAATGTATTCGGCCTCACATGACGAAGCTGCGACAACCGTTTGCTTTCGCGAGCACCAACTTACCCCACTTCCAGCCATGCGAAACACGAAACCACTCGTCGATTTGCGATCGGACACATCTCCGGCCCAATCCGAGTCACAGTATGCAGACAAGCCCAGATCAGCATTCCCTCGGAACACAAGACCTAAATCTTTGGTCCCAGCGAGATACCTTAACACTCTTTTTACTGCTAACCAATGCTTCTCTCTTGGTTCTTCGCAGAAACGTGCAAGTTTGCCAACCGCATAAGATATATCAGGTCGTATTCCAACAGACAAATACATGAGAGCTCCAATGGCGCTCCTGTATGGAGCATCTGTCCGAGCGTCACTACCCGTATCTACCGACCGATCCACGTTCAACTCGTCAGTGTTTAGATTCATAGGAGTTGGAACAGGTCTACAATTCTGCATTCCAAATCGCTCTAAAACGCTGTCTACAAAGCGTGGCTGGGATAAACACAAGGATCGTTCGGATCTCCGGCGAGAAATTTCAAGCCCCACAACCATTCTCGCTTCGCCCAAATCTTTCATTTCAAAACGGCGGTTCAGCTCCCCCTTCATCCATGCAATCGCCTCCATGTTGTTTCCTGCAAGCAGCAAGTCATCAACATACAGGAGGATAATCATGATTGAGTCGGAGGTCGGGTCAAATTTTACATAAACACAGGGATCATTAGTGCCACTTTTGAATTTGAGCCCATCAACAAGAAAATCATCGATTTTCTGGTGCCAGCGCCTATGTGCCTGTTTCAAACCATACAAGGCCTTCAGAAATTTGCAGACATGATTTGGTTTCGAGGCATCCTTAAATCCATCAGGCTGTTCCATGTACACGTCTTCCTCCACCTCACCGTTCAGAAATGCCGTCTTAACGTCCATTTGATGCAGCTCCAGGTCCTGATGTGCGACAAGTGCCAAAAGCACCCGAATTGACGTGAGCTTCACGACAGGGGCGTACGTCTCATTATAATCTACCCCTTTCACCTGTTGGAAACCACGAGCGACAAGACGCGCCTTCGATTTTCGGGAAAAGCCTCCGTTGGAGTCCTGGGCATCTTTTATTGCAAACACCCATTTTGGAGTCAGAATGTTTGAGGCCTCCAAACGTGGGACTAACTTCCATGTTTTGTTCCGAACGATCGAGTCTCGCTCGGACTCGATGGCGGACTTCCAAAAGTCTGCGTCCGGTCCTGTCGCCGCGTGTCTGTACGAGATGTTGACAACATTTGTAACGAGAGCCGTGTCATTAGGTGTCAAGGATATGTTTGATCTCCACCAAGCATTTGGGGCTGTTCGAATCCTTTCAGATCTCCGAGGAGCTACAGACACCTCAGGGGGTTCAGGGATTTCGTTATCTGTACCTACGTTTTCGGCGACCGTTGGGTCGTTTCCAACATTAGCCTGGTCATTCCCTTGTCCCTGAATATCTTGTCTCGAAGATGCAGTTATTTCGACTGTGTCCGGTGTAGGAAGCCGGACATGAGCATCCTGTTCAACGCCGAGACTTACAAGATCCTCATCGGAGCTAATTGAGAGATACTCATCTGATTCTTTCTCATTTATTTCAGACTGGCAGGTTTCGCTCTCACTGAATCTGACATCTCTGGAAACAACTACCTTGTGTAATTCAGGATCCCACAGTTTGTAAGCTTTGCTGGCTTCCGCATATCCAAGCATAATTGCTTCCCGTGCTCGGTTGTCAAGCTTACTCAATTGACTTGCCGGGACGGTGTACCAACATTTGCTTCCGAACGTACGAAGGTGCGACAAATTGGGCTTGCGACCGTACCATATATGATGCGGGGTCGTGTGGCTTGGAAGTGCCCGAGTTGTAACTCTGTTTCGGATGTATACAGCAGTCGCCAGAGCTTCGGCCCAGAACTGTTTTGGCAGACTCTTTGCATGTAGCATGGACCGAACCAGATCCATCAGTGTTCGGTTCAGCCGCTCTGAAACACCATTCTGTTCAGGTGACTCCACTGCACTAAGCTCATGTTTTGTGCCGCGCTCGGCAAGGTAGTCCTTGAATGCAGTGGACATATATTCTCCCCCTCGATCTGAACGAAGAATGCCAATGCGACGCCCAGTATGGGCTTCGCTACGAGCTTGGAACAGTTTATATTTATCAAAGACCTCTGACTTTCGCTGCATCATGTAGACGGTAACCCAGGAAGAGTGATCGTCCGTGAAGGTGACAAAGTAGCGTGCCCCTCCAACAGAAGAAACCTCCATAGGTCCACACACGTCACTGTGAACAAGGTGTAGCTTATTTAGCAACTATAAAGAAATATCTGTAGGCCCGGTAGAGATGTGGATCAGAGCACAAGCCGAAATCGTGGGCTGTGGTGACTTCAAAGTATGCTTAGTTGTAGATGATGCTGTCCAGGAGTGGTGGTTCCGCAATGTGTTGCATGTCCCAGAATTAGAGTATTCGCTGTTCTCATTGGTAGTCGCGAACAACCTCGGTGTAAGGACGTCATTTTCAAGCGGAAAAGTGACGATGAAAAAGGACGGGATGCGAGTTGCTACTGGGCGTCTGGAAGGGGAGCTATCTATGATAAAGAAAGGGAAGGATGATCTTAAAGGAGGAGAACAAGAAGGGGGTTGACAGAGAATGGAGACCAAAGGACAGAAGTTCCAAGAAAATAGTATAAGAAAAAGTGGGGACGGTGTTGAAATCAAGGGCAACTCCTTACCCAGGCTTTATTCGGGTTATCCATCAAACCAAGACTAATACTATCGGCTGAGCTAAAACTGGTTCTGCGGAGGCAGGCTTCCAGCCGAGCAAAATACTCATTATCTTTACTGCTTCGCGGAATTTTTGGCTTACCCTTCCCTTAAATGCATCAAAATTGCAACACTTGTAATGCGCGGGAACTTCAAATTGCCGTACATGCAACCCAAACGTAGCATCACATGCATGCTAGCCATGCATGTAATGTTATGTCAAAGCAATATAAAACAATCAACACGTGACATATTCTGTACGTATATCATCAGCACAACTGTAATCTCCCTGGCTAAGTTCAAGTGAAAACGCCAAAAGAATACACCAGCCAGGAGTAGGAACGTTTCGTGTCTGGTCCTCGTCACGTAACAGCACGTAGCCCTCACGTAGGCATTTTGACGTGAATTAACCCTTACTTAATCTATCTTGGAATACTTTACACGTACTGGAGATGTTGCATAAGCGTTTGCATAACTTGATTGCATGCAGCCGGTCAAATTGTGAGAATCGGGTTTCTTGTCTCTTTCACGCCTTCGTGCAATCGTCCCATCGGCCCTCGGCGGGCTTCCTTTTATTCACCCTCAGCGGTCTCAAGTTCGCCCGTCCAGTGCACATACAGTAACAAGGCGGCGGTCACACTACATTACAGTAAACTAAAACTGTACTGTAATCACTCTTTTTGATGGTCCCTTCAGCCGGACCCGGCTTGCCCCTCCTGGGCCAAGTCACAACATTGCACAGCGCCGCACACAAGAAGTCTGCAACACAAATGGTTTACAGTTTAATTGTAGTGTTTCCAGTGCTACAATATATACAGTATGTGTGAAACATACTGTACATAGCACTGAAAACAAGAACAAGTGTGACACCCAAGCAATACTGAAAACACTTACATGTGTTACACCTACAGTACAGTACTCACTATTTAGTGATAGGGGCATGTACCTGTGATCAGGCATGGACCAATGAGAGCGTGCCAATTATCAGACTCCTCCTACCAAATCTACTCAAATTACGACACTTGGCGTGTCAGGAGTGGTATAAAGGCCAATTTAACAGCCAATGAGAGGCCAGTTCCACGGTGGATTTGATAAATGGCAAATTTGCGCCGTGATTTCTCAGTTCCCGAAAAATGGCTTTCGCCCCAGGCACTTTTCGTTTTCGCACCCTGTACGATATTCCGGGCCACAACCGACCATATCTTTCAAATATTAAATCACCCCACATTTTTCCCCTTCTCGTTTTCGGCCATTTTAAACTTCTAAGGTCCATGCCAATGGTAGTACGGCTTCACAGAGTTGTCGTCCCTGACACTTGTGTGCGTTTACACGTGTACCTTTGAAAGGGAATGTACACGCCATTTTCTACCAGTTCTCCCTTTGTACGAGTTTACACATGTACAAGTGCTCACCTGGCAATTAGAAACCATAAGATCGCATGAATTCCAGCCCATTTTTTACAACATATTCTCTATACAGCTGATACGCCCAATACAGGTTGTGCACCCGACAATGACAGAGTAAAAGGGGCATTGAGGCCTGTTCGTGTAAGTACCCAGCTGCTGAAAGCTGTGCTGACTGGTACTGTAAGACTGTACCGGAATTTACAGCCACGAACGGTCGTCAATGATAGTTAACTTAGAATCTGACAGTTATAGATTTGTGAGCTGATCTTCATTAGATCGGCTCTCATAGTCCAGGGTTACTCCTTCACCTTCTTTTGTTGTGCTTCTGGAAACTTCCATGCACAGTTTTAGAGCCTCGAACAACTTGGCTCAAAGTCTATATAAGACCGACCTTCGCTCCCTCCTCGGTCTCAGTAAACCACCACAACCTTCTCTCCTCTCACCTCTCCCTCTTTTTCACTCACCCTCTCTCTGCTTTCAGTCTTCTTCTCGCTGTCTCTATCCGTTCTCCTTTGGTGTTCATCTTTTGACCTTCCATTCCTTCCCTTACAGGTTATGGGCCCAGATCTACAAACTGCCAAAATTGACTGATATTGTGCTTCTGAACGTCTGAGAAGCCTTATCCGAACTCCGTCAATCCCAATTATTTCTCTGGGAGTGAGCGAGTACGAGCAAAGCCGAGTCCGAGCGAGTCGTTGCTTGCACTCGCTCACTCCATGAGCCACCAAAGTTTGAAAGTGAAGTAAAGGGCGCCTGGCCAGGAGTGTTAGATACTACTGTCTCGACTCGCCACATCTAGCTTTCTGTACCGTTTTTTCGCACCTATCGTCGTTTGTTTTGTGGCCTGAATGTCGACTGTCGTCTCTAGTTAACTACCTTCCGTTGGTCTTTCGACTCGAAATCGCTTCTAATCTCTTCATTACATACGACTTGCTCCGTTTTTCTAGTCGCTCCAGCTGCCTGTTGCATCTGCTCTCGTCTCTGTGTTTCATATCCAGGTTTTTCTCATGGCCCGCGTCAAATTGCAACAGTGTCTTCTTTCTCAGTTTCATTACCTCTCTTCCATTTTGAGCTAACACTCCAAATCTTCACTGGTTATCTGTTTTTCAGTCCCCAAACGATAAATTTTAATCCCTTTCACTGACCCTGTTGTACGGTATATCTATTTTGGATCCTATCACGACTCACTCAAACCCGGAAAAGTCCCCTGAAGCCACGTTATTTCGGAAATGCGTCGCAGTCTCTTCTCGAACATCGACAGGATCAATTTGTTGAATCCACTCTTCGTAAGTGCCGCTTTTATGACGATTCTGCTTTCGAATCGGACGGTGAAGCCTGTGACGTATTTTCAATTGCAACTTTTCCCGCGGTTGCCAAAGTACCTCCTTCTCCTCCAAAGAAGAAGTACTTTCTCCAACATTCTCTCTCTCTCGGCAAAAAGAAAAAGGCCGCTGTGTCCTCATCGAAGAAGCAGCCTAGTCTTCACTCAAAGCCCTTGCCTTTCTCCTCCAATCGCAACAGAGCTGAATGGAAAGAAAGCGGCTACACCGGCCGAGGTAATATCTCAGATTTCTCCGTCTCTAGTACCTCAAGTTCCGACTCCAGTTGTACTCATCTCCACTGTCACCTGCTCCTCCTTCCGTTTCCAATCCTCCTCCATCTCCAAGAACTCCAACTCCACTTTCAGTAGAACCGCTATCTCCGGCCTCACTTTCTGACAGAACAGCTCTGTCTGTCACCGAGCAAAAATCTTCTCTACTCACTTGCGATATTTGCCAGCTCAAAGTCTCAGGTCCCAAGCAGCTAGAGAAGCACAGAGGTGGAAAGAATTGTCGCAAACTAGTTGTATAAATTTCAGCCACTATTCCTTGCGCTTGCTTAAATCGTCTCTTCCAAACAAGACATAATGGAAGCAGGCAGATTAATAGTAGGAATAAGTAAATTTCTTCTCGACTCTCTGTGCACCGTACCTCTGTGAGCACAGATATTTGCTTCCAGCATTTCATGATGTACGTTTCCGTTCTTCGCATCAAAACTTTTCAAAAGCTCCATGATGACATCTTTCAGGTATAGAAATCAAGTATGTAGCTTTTGTTTTCATTGAAAGTGTTGTTGAGTTGGCGAGACGATCACATGATTCCCAATTCAGTGGAAAGCTTAGTAAGAGGCATGGCGCGTCCTCCGCGTGTAAACGTGGACAAATTTGGGGTAAATTCTGATACTGAAGCAATTTGGGAAGAAACTCAAAGTTTCCGGAGACGAAAGGTCTATTTCGAGGGGTCATCGAATTATGCAAATTTTGCATTAGTTTTGACAAGTGGAACTTGGCCCATAGTTCTCTAGGCTATATATTGCTTCCATCAACCTCATTCGTTGATAGTTCATATGCTGCAATTCCAATGGCTGGTGTACTACACGAGAAATGGCTGTAGAGGTGTAAAGGTTGATTATGAGCTCTTTTAGAGGGAAGAACGTTGTTTATGGGGTGCTTCTACATACGGTAAGACACTGTAAGTGGGTGAAGAGTATAATGTACAGGAGCCATGCAGAAGTAAGGTTTGTACACGTGTGCGAGATAGCATTTATTTATGTGATGTACACGTGGTACAGGAAAGCGTAGAAACTTTCGGTGCATATTGTTTGGGTGAACGTTTACGCAGCAGAACACGCATGGCTAGCAGGCACTTAATTTTTATTACGTTTTCATTAATTGTGAGTTTCCCTCGCATGCAAATCAGTGATTCTAGGGCATTTAGGCTTTTTTAGTCTATAGATTCAGCGAAAGTAGTTATGAGAATGGAGATTTTGCTAAGTTTCAATCCCCTTTCACAAGAAATCATGTGAATTTGGGGGAGAATGTATCTTTTTAGTTTGAAATCCCATCTAAGGAAAGCAGAGATACAGACTTGTTTTTGATTTCAACACCAACCACACCTTCTCGTCCTATTTCCTTTTGACTTCACCTCTTCATCCCTATTTATTGTCAACTTTTCCTCTCCTTTACCCTTTTTCTATATCATCATCACCTTATTTCATCAGATTAAGGGCTCAGCCACTTTTCTACTCTTTTTTCTTGATTCGTTTCTCAATTTTTGCCGCTGATATTGAGTTATTTATTATTTATTTGCTGTTGATGCTGCTTTTGATGCTGCTTTTGGTAGGTGTAATTAATTCATTTTAATTTTTTGGGGTTCTGTCTTCCACTGGAACCAATATTGTTTTTTGTAAAGCGATTTTTGTGTGGATTCTGAATTCTTTTGTTGAAATTGTCTGTTATTGCATCTAGGGAAAATTTTGTTGGTACTATATCTTTTTGGGGGCCAATTTGATTGCTATCAAGAACTCTTTGCTTATGTCCTAAGTTTTTTGTGATAATTTCATGTTGATTAATCGAAGCGGTTGTTTTTGTGTTAGTTTGTTGCTAGGATCCACTTAGTGGGTGTCGAGAACTCTGTATGTTGATCCTGATTGCTTTGCGATGTCATTTTTTTGGTTTTTTGGTTTCTTTTTGAGATCTTCGTTGTTGTTCTTCTTCTTCTTGAGTTACTTCCCTATTTGGTAATTGATAAGCTCGATTTTGTTTTCGAGAGGTCTTGGCGTTCTTTTTTGTTTTGTAATTTACAGCTTTTTGATGGTAATCCTGCACTCTTGGAAAATATGTACTGCAACGGAAAGAAACAAAACAGAGTTTCTGCGGTCCATCTTGAAGTTTGCCCGCCCGTTCTTGCCGAATCGTGATCTTGGCAATCAGTTTGGTTATCTTCTCATCGGATGGCCCCTTCTGGGAACAGATCCTTGGTGTAACGGGAGCTGGACGGACCGCACCACAAAATCCCACAAGTTTCGTCTTATAGTTTGGGAACGAAAGTTGTCAGAAGTCGTAAGGCTCAAAACAGTCTTCGGGGAGAATCACGGTGTACCACTCGAATCGGTCCGTTGCAATGGCCCTTTTGCAACACTCGGGATAAAGACATTTCTCGTTTGAACGACCGATACCTTTGCGAAAAAGCATATTCTGTGGTCGTGGAGGGAACTAATGTCTCCCAATTTCTTACTTCTGTAGTATACTCGGTAATAGTGCTTCGCACCTGCAATTCGGAAAATTCTGGTTATCCCTCCGCTTAGGTATAAATACTGCTGTACACGGAAGGACGAGGCTCATTGATGGCCTTGAGTGCTTTCACACGAGTCCAACGGAATTCAAGCAACATCGTCCGTAAGAAAAATCTTATTGGCCAGAATGGAAATTCTGTGATTGTGGTAAGACTCCCTTTGCTACGGGGACCTTTCGAGGTATTAATTGAAATTCCTGGGCATCCCCAGGCATTGGTATTCGTTGCACATGGATTTCGATTGAAGTTAAAAGACCAGAACTGGCGGAAATACAGTGGTAGCACCTTAAAGCACAAACAGAGAAAAGGTAAGAGTTATAGAGGAGGAAACCCAAGAGCTAAAGAGATGGAATATAAAATCCACGTGCCTTTTAGTAGAATCTCTAAGCTTCCTATAGGAATAGCTTTGTCGCAAAAAACGGCTGTCGGCCGCTGGCTAGTAATACCGGAACAAAGTACCTTGCATACTGACTGTATACGTGGTAGAAGAGGTTATATATAGGAATGGAATCTGGAGAAAAAGTGGTCATGGACGATCGCGTGGGGTGCAAAGCTCAAAAGCACTACATTCCACATGAGGAAACTGAAATTGTAGTTTCTTCTCGCCCTCCGAGAGCGTAATGCCTAAATTGCGGTTGGGCCTCCTGAGGAATCGGCCGATGGGTAATTCAACGCATAGAGCGGAGCCTATTGTAAAGCGCATGAAACAATCGCTTTATCTCTACCCCATGAGCATCTTGAGCATTAGGCACAACGGAAACCGAAATAGAGATGCGGAAGATTACTATCAACAAGTTTGAGAAGTATGCACTCCTCAATGTATGTGCAGCTCAGCGGCGCTTCTACACGGCAGCCATCGATAGCAATGAGAAATTTTTCAGTATGTTAACTATGTAACCAAGCTGGGGGCGACTTTCAAATCTATCTACGTGACCATCGATGACAAATAGATAGCCATGTCTATGCTTAACGTATTGGCGTCTCAGTTCGACAATCTCAGCGCTGCCTGGGATGCGCTCAGAAGTGAGTACAGGATGTTCACTCTGGCATTTGTGAAGAGCCGGTTGTTGCAGCAAGAGGAGCTTGTCCAAATGTAAAAGGCGAAAAAATCCAACGTTACGCCCATACCTAATGGCGAAGAACGACTATGCATATACACATAGACGGCTCCATTTCACTAACTTTAGTCACTCTGGTCTTACCGCGAACAGAGTGTAGAGCAAAGATGTGAACGTCAGGCGCCCGGGACCTCCCAAAAATTATAGCTCACCGGTTTTTGCAGCTGCAGAGAGCTTTCTGGTCACCAGAACGGTAAGATTTGACCAAAAGGAGACGATCAGGTCCTGGTAGGAGCAAAGGTGTCCGATTTGATTGAATCTATTTCTACTACTACCAATGAAAATAGTACAGATAAGAGTGAAATTGTTTGGCATATGATGTGAATTAGAAAGGATGGAATTTCTGCTGGCACGTTCTTCTGGTACGCAGAATCTGCAGATACCTCCCATATGTCATACGGAGAAAAGAGTAAATTCAAAAAAATACTAAACAAAGATTACCCATGAACAATTTTCTGCACTTAAGGCCAAATAGACATGTGATGTGAAGAAATAGAATATTGGGTCTATGAAAAAGAAAATTGCAAGGTTAGGAAAACTTATTTCAATGGCTATTCATGTAAAAATGAGAACATAAAAATATTGAACAAAAAAATGGCATCCTTAACATTTTACATGGCTGAAACAAGACCTATTTTTTCATTGAATGGCCTGTATTAAATCCTTTTACTTTAGTATGGAGCACCGAAAAGTGGAATTAGTATTTTTGAACTGAGGGCGCTTTCTAAATTTATTCTACCGAATTGCGGTGGAACTGTAGATGGTTTTTCTGAGTCCATAAAAATACCCCCTTTTGGCGATATGGAAAAGGACGGCATTAAATTGAGAAACGAAAATAAACGATTCAGTATTCCTGTCAGATATTTCAGATTGTGTAAATGAAATCAAAATAAGATATCTTACAATTAGTGGACCATCACAGTGGGTTATTAGGGTAAATGTAACAATAAAAGAAATTTTTATTCATATGACGGGCGGCCGAATTGAATTCGAGTCCGAAAACAATTTATTTGATCCAATAATGTTGATGGATCATTTTCATCATTGTATTTGTTTTTATCACTGTAATATATATGAGCAACACTGCGAAGTCGCCACAAAATTAATTTTGAATAGGGTGACTAACTTTTGCGTGTTGCGGGGCGCGACATATTACTGACGCCACGCTTGTGGAACAAATAGCGTAGATTAGTTTCTGGTATAAGCGGGTCTTCATCCCCCCGTAGAACATCCATGCGCGATGCGAAAGCTGCCGCGTATTTCTCTATGACCTTTGATGATGTCTCAGAACGTGATCCTAACGAGTCATCATTGTTATGTACCTGAGAATAAATTAGAAAACTCCTCCAGCCTGCCAAAATCTCATTACTATCTACAATTTGTTCCGCTAAATCAATACAAATGAAAACAAGTCTTGGGTGCATAATAAGAAACTTGTTGATGGATTACACAAAAATTTATGTAGACGCTCCAGTTATGATGAAATGAAGTTATTATTACAAAGAAATTTAATTGTGGATGATGATTGCAAGGAGTATTTACATTTTATTTATTTATCCGCTATAAATTGATGTATGTAAATTTTACGATGTCACAAAAATCATCTTACTGTCTTTCAGTATCTACGAACTCTAAATATAGTTGATTTAATGATTTGTTGTGTGTTTATCACTTCTTTGTAAATAAAATATTTGGATATTTTAAACATTAGGGACTCATTTTCCAGGTATGCTACTGTTGCAGTGATATCTACTTTAGAGTGAAATATTGTATCATTTCTTTTGAAAATATTGGGCTAACAAGATTTTGGGAACCCAATAATAGTTGGAGTTCAAGTCATGAACAATGAAAATTTAAAATATTTTCTTGAAAAAAGTGGAATCGGGTTTTGCCCTATTGGTTATCTGCGCCATTACAAAAGATTCAATTGAATCCAAACAAAAAGTTAAGAAACAATTTTGCATGTTTAAAGTTATAATCCCTCTGGAAGCGGTAATCTTCCTGTCGCTTGAATTTTTCTAATATCAAATGATTTATTCGTAAATGTTTTGTCTCGTCGAGGGAAAATGCGACTGGTCAGACTCGTACTATTGATAATTCCTTTCCTCTAAAACTGCCTAAAGATTTACGAGATCCTTATAATTTTTTCATCTCTGATAGGAAATTAAATCGAATACTGAAATTGAAATCTGTGAACGATATTCCTATTAATGTTGGTAATATTGTAGACTTTTTCTGTTAACCTATCAAACAGTAAAGTAAAATGGCCACCTCCTAAACCATTATTGAAGTTCGACAAAGATCTCTTATTTCCGCGGTGCCCGGATCCACAACGGAAAATTAATTAACATAGCAATTAAAGATGTTCGCCATTTTCTTATATCAATTGAGCTTGCGTGTCAAATTCAAAAATCTAAAATGATGTATCGAATGAATGTATTCATCGTTCTATGGATGAAAAATTCATTGGGAGAAAATTCAGATAACAATGATGATAACATGAATACTTTCAAAATGCAAAAGTTATCACAAAAACATTTGAAGAAGACTCTGATGAAGATGTCCATAGAAACTCAAAGGCGTCTGAAATTGTAGCCCGGATATTCTAAAAATTAAAACGTTTCAATCTGAGAAAGAAGAAAATATCATCTCCGAACATATCGCTGTCAATTTCGGAAGCGATTTTATCCAGCTGGAAATTTTAATATATATCACTCTGGATAAAAGTAAAACTTACGCTTTTTTAATTGAGTTAGCACCTATAAAAAAATTGAAATCCGAAGAGCAAACATATTTGGAGCTCTACTAAAAAATGGATATGAAGAAAATTTGCATCAAGTATCTGGACTTCCATCGCATAAAATTTCAAATGCTTATAACATTGAGTGGGATCTTAATATTCCACAGGTTATAGTTATTGCACTTATTCTTCTAGGAAATATTTTAAGCGGATCTCCGTAATTTTTACTTTCAAAGTACGTCCATAATTATTGGTGTCTGAATTATGGTCAAAATAATTAGTGAAATTTTAACCTGAAATTTTCGTAGCAGATCTTCCTTTCATTTCAGTATAAAGTTCCAGATTGTAGCAGCATCGGGACATGGAAGTATTCATATCGATCAGTTACTATTTGAAAAGTTATAATTATCGTTATTTCAAGTCCTATTGCGGCAATTTATTCTTTACTAAATAGTCGGCATATGGGTCGGCATATGGGAACCAGGAAGCAGTATTAAATCTGTTCAAGACCGCTACAAGGCTGGCTCTGGGAGAGTGAAATTTCCCATGGACTAAAAATTAAGCTCCGCGATCTGAACACTGCTGCCGCTTCCATAAATTGCCGCGCCCCGCAATACCCAGAGATATCCATCCTAATAGCCACCTAGTGTCCTAATGATCCTGTACGTTGCAGGTATATAACCATAGCCGAAATTCAGTAAAATCAATACCTTAGCTCCCTGCACGGAAGTCTGTCCTGAGTCTAACGTAAAATTTTGAAATGCTTAGATCCAAAAAATATGTAATTCCAACGTAGACCGTTACCCTTTACATTTTCCAGCCTTAAGTTGGTCTTCTGGCTTAAATACTATTTTTGTTGCTGGACAGTCTGTCTTGGTTGATTCGGCATGCGCGATTTCGAGACGAGTATTTGGTTATTTTCTTGGTTGATTCGTCAGTCCCCGGTAAAAACCTTGGCTCGGAATCGCGTGGTTATGAGGTCGGTGTTGGTGGGATGTTGAGTTTATGTGTGCTGTGGGGTGACGGGTTGATGGTGGGGAGTGGGAGGAGGTTCATGGTAGTGTTGTGTCGGGAAATTTTGGGCATGTGTTCGGCAAGGCGGTTGACTGCGAACTGGATGTCCGGTCGAGTGCAGTCTGTTAGGTACCTTAGGTCTCCGAGTATACTTTGGTATTGCGTTTTTTGATTTTTATTGAGTGGTGGGGACTTGTTTGCTTCGGTCCAGTCGGTTCGTTCTGTTACTGGTGTGGAGCGTGGTTTGCATTGCGTCATGAGCGTCTCGTGGAGTAGTGCTGCAATGACGTGCGGTCGACTAACGGGGGACTTTTTGGGTTATTTCAATGCATGGAAGATGTGGTCGGTTATATCCACGCGGCTAATGCGTTATGTGGGATAAGTCGTCGCTGATGGGTAACAACTAACGTGAATGTGTCCATCTGCGGTTCTGTTAATTTGCCATTTGAGGTAGGTGGTCGGGTGGCCTAGATTGTTGATTTTGATTTTAGAGGCGAGGACCTTGGAAAGGTTTTGGATTGCTTTGCGGGAGGGTGACGTTGGGAGAAAATCGCCCATGGTTACTGCTACGAGGATGGGGCTTCCGTGATCGATCTTGGAGAAGAGGCAGGGATCAAGAGTAGCTTTGTTGGTACCCGTGGTCGGTAAGTTGTTGTACTAGTCCCCGGTGGTACGTGTGGGCAGCAAGTGGTGTGCCATACAGGTTTCGTTTCAATATTCCTGTGTGGTTTGGGTGTTGTA
The DNA here is from genome assembly GCA_002205965.3 of Kappaphycus alvarezii. NCBI lineage: Eukaryota > Rhodophyta > Florideophyceae > Gigartinales > Solieriaceae > Kappaphycus > Kappaphycus alvarezii. The sequence goes on along the minus strand of NADL03000717.1, from coordinate 550,787 downwards.
CTTTGCCGTCGAATTGTGGGTGTTCTCTGACGTAGACAGGCTGTGTATGGTCGTACGGTTCGTGGAGATATGCGACGGATATATCGAAGTGTCCGAGGTGCCATTCGTGTCTGGCGGCTACGGATAGGATTATGCCGATGGTGGTTTTTTCGGCCATGTAAGTTGTTACGTGGTTGAGGTCATAGTGCAGGTGCGGTTCCATGCGGTCTCCTCTGACTGAGCACCGCACTTTGAGTTCGAGCTCGAGGGATGGGCCGTGTTTGTAGCGGTATGTCATTTTTAAGGGGAAGACTTTGGCTGATTGCGGGTTTTTGTTGTTGTGCACCCACTGGAATGTTTGGGCTTTGTCTAGTGTTTCTAGCTCTTGGTTGTGGTCGATTGCCCGTTGTTCGGCGTTTGGATATGTGCGTGCCTGGCTGGGTGTTTGGGGAGGGTCGGGGAGGCGTTGGGGGTGGTGTGGAGGGCCATGCTTGTGGTTTGGGATGGATTTGTGTGTGGTATGTATGGTCGGAAGTCAGTGGCTCTTGCTTGGCTGTATGAGTCGGTATCTGGGTGCCATACTCGTATTATTGAGTTGTCCATTGCCGCCATGTAGCGTACGAGTGAAGCTCGGGGTTTCAGTTTGCCCTTGGGCTTGTGGATTGGAATGTGTCCTAGTTCTCCAAATATGAAGAGTTTCGTAGGTTTAGGGGGCGTGCCGTGCCATAGCTCATGTGGTGATGTTTTTGTCGAGGAAAGCCTCATGATGTTGTACTTGAACGCGGCGTTTTGGAGTGCGTCTTCCCAGAAGTTGTCGAGGAGCTGGGCTGTGGCCAGTGCTACTGTGGTGGCATTGAGCAGCGTTAGATTGATTCTTTCTTCCCGTGAGTTTTCTTGGGGTTGATACGGTGTTCTTGTTTTTAGTTTGGTCCCGGTGGGTTGACATAGTTCAGCGATTTTCTTGGAGGTGAACTCTTTGGCGTTGTCTACACGGAGGGTGTGAGGTGGTGAGCCATGGGTGGTGGTGACTACGGACATGTGGATGGGGGTATATAACGCTACTTGATCTTTTGTTTTGAGGAAGTAGATCGTGAGGTAGCGGCTTTCTGCATCCATAAATGTCAAAAAGTGTCGGTTGCCGTGTTTCGATTGCGGTGTGATTGGTCCGCAGGTGTCTGAGCTGATGTAGCACCCTATGCGGTAGTGGGCTTTGTTGGGTTTGTGCGGTGATTTGGTTAGTTTGGAGTGACGCCAAGGGACGCATGTGATTGGGGGGAGTGGTTGACTGAGGGATAAGGGTATGGGGGGTTTCTGTCTTTTGCCATTTGCTGGAGCTCGCGTGGTGGGGCGTGGTTGAGGATTAGGTACCACTTATGGCTGAGTTGGGTTGTTTTTGACTTGGGTATTGGTTGGTGGGGTGAGGCGGAGCGTCGTATTTTTGCTTGGCGTTGGGGTGTGCTGAGGAGCTTGGGTCTTGTTTTTGGTCGTGTGGTTTGTGTGGGTTCTTGCGGGCTGGGTGTGGGTTGGGGCGAGGCCATTGGTGGGTTTTTTTGTTTCGTGATTGTCCTAGGTTTGCCTGTACGGGTGAAGAATTGTGGGATTGTTGCTGTGCGGGCCGTAGCTTGGGGTCCATAGTGCAGTACGTAGCCTTGCATGCTTGGAATCCATGGGGCTCTGGCGTGAAGTTTGAGGCCTTGTGCGGAGAGTTTGGTTAGCAGGGCTTCCGTTTCGGTGAATAGGACCGGACCATATCTCTTGGCGCACGCATTTACGGAGAGCAGATTGCTGCGGAGCGATGGGTTGTACAGCGTGGGGAGCTTGATTCTTTTGGTCTTACTCGGCTCTATGGAGACATTTGTGGCATGGTTGCAGTGGGATGCTTCATTCGTGGCGGTGGAGGTTGCGATTGGTTTGGTGAGTTGGGTCATCTTCCTATTTGGTGCTTTGATAAGGGTGGGGTTAGCCGCGGAGTCGACGATGTACTTACAATTTGAAGGGGTCTCATCGTCTTCGGATTCTTCCGTTTGGTTGTTGGTGAGCTCGACGAGTTCCTTAGCTAGTGCTTGGTAGTCGATGCTAACTTCCTTTGCTGCTACTTTTGTCTTTCGTCTGTTTTTCGTGTGATTTGGGTCTCTGCATCGTTCATCGGAGTGGCGCGGGTTGCTGAAGCCGAGGAGGAGATGGTATTGGCAGGGCTTGAAGCTTCGCGGCGGGGCCGTGGATCGGGTGGCGGTGGCTCGGAGCTACCGGAGTATGGCTTGGAGGGTGTCGGCTGTTTTTTGTGCTGTGGACTGGGAGCTGGACGGACCTGGCTGGGGGCCGTTGCCGGAGAGGAAGCTGTTGATGGCACTGAATTTTTTTTTGAAATCTTTGACGTCGGCTGGGGGGTTGGAGAGCATCTGGGCCCCTATGTTCTTGGTGTTGTCGTTGTATCGGAGCCCATTGATCATGAATTCAACGGTCGTTGCAGGGTCGTTGATTTCGGGATACTTGGCTTCTATCATTCTTGCTCGTAGTATTTCATGAGCAGTCGTTTAGTCGAATAGTCTTATATCGTCGATTGTCAGTTCCTCCGTGAGTCTAGTATTTTCTGCGAGTGATTTCAGGAATTTGTAGTCGCTTGTCCTTGTTGTGTCTAGGTGTTCCTTGACGGCGTTGATGATCTGAAAGGGGGTGGTTGGTGTGTCTGGCTATGTCGGTGGGTATGGAGTCTGCTAGTGCCCCTATCAAGAGATCTTTCTTGTCATTGAATTGTTCTAGTTGGGCGGGGTCTTGGGGTGGTTCGGGGTCTCCATTGATGTGGGCTCGGGCTCGTAGAGAGATAGCTGCTGCACGGACGGAAGGAACCATTTGGACACGTTGGCTTTGTCGAGGGTAGGAATGCGCGGTTGGCTGAGGTTGTCCATGGTAGATTCAGTTTCGTTGTGTTACGGTGGGTTTGTGTCTGCTGCGGTGATTTTGGCGAGGCGTAGGAGTTCCACTGTAAGCTCAGTGAAGGGAGCTTAAGCCGCGCGACGTGCCGCACGTTGGGCTCTTTCGGATGGTGATGTCATGGTGGTTGGGTGGGATGGACGGCTGATCCGGGAGGGATTTGTAATGCCTCGTCCTGTGTTCTCGCGAGATCGCGGGTGTGTGCCGGGGAGTGCTGAGTAGTGCGTCGTGGTTAGCGATGTTTGCCCATAACCTGACGGACCGCAGACCGTTACCATGTACATTCTTTATCCTTGAGTTTGTCTTCTGGCTTAAATACTATTTGTGTTGCTGGACAGTCTGTCTTGGTTGATTCGTCACTTTGGAACATAGGCTAACCAATTTTTCATTCATTAAGACACCCCAACTTTCCCCCTTCCACCAGAGGAGCTGTCGCTATGCGTTGCGATAGTTGCGGCGTGCCCATTGATGACCTCGGATTATGTGTCAGATGGGGATCACAACGAATCGATCCCTTGGGAAGCAAACGTCCAGCTGAGTTGCCAACGTACTGCGGGATGGGTTCATTGCGCACGCTGTGCAGTGGTAAAAACACAGGCTAGGAGCAAGGATTTCCATGTCTGGCTACATCATTTCAGCCGAAATCCGTTATTCGCCCTTTAGATTCCCTGTCCGAAACCAGGCTGCCCTGAGACCCTGGACATCCATGGTGATCGTTTGTTGCGCTGTCGTTATGGATGCCAGGGCAACAGTCACTGCAAAAGTCAGATGTCTCATCGACATCACGTCCTCCGCAATGTTCTTGCCCGCTTCTGTACGGATTTTTGAGTTCGTCGCCCTCGTCGAGCATCCGCTTCTCTACTAGGTTCCCAACTCGTCTGGGCATTCGGAGTCCCCCGCGTTACGAATGGACATTTACGTTCCCGCTGCGTACGGGCTTCACAGTACCGATATCGCCGTCGACGCTACTGTTGCCCACCCCTCCGCTCGCCGCCGCATCCCGCCAAGTACGGTTACCGCAGGCATTGCCGCGACACTCGCAGAGCGCGAGAAACACCGTCATTACGGCACTTACTGCAACCAAAACGATATCCTCCTCTCCCCCGTCGGAATTGATATCTATGACGCCTTGGGCGACGACGGCAAGGGTTTTTCCCGCCGCCTTGCTTCCTTCACTGCTTCCCGTCGCGGTTCCTCCCCTCAACAGGACCTCCGCGACTTCGTTACCCGTTTTGCGTTTAGTCTCCAATAATGCAGGCGCGACAGGTTTCTACCCGCCGCCCGCATCCGTAGTTAACTTCTGAATACCCTCCACATGCCTCGGTGCCATACTGTACAACCCGTAAAGGGGGGAACGTTTGGGTGTTTTACTGTTGGAAGATATTTCCGACCTATCCCATGGTTTTCCAGACAACACACCCGTAAAGGTAATCTGCTGCTACTAAATATTATGTTGTGCTTTCTCGTAGAGATTTACCGCACTGCAAAATTCAGTTCGGTGTACTGCACTGGGCGATGATCTGGCACGGGCAGCTCGACGCCCATCATTGAATCCCGTTTGCGTTATCAGCACCGGGAAAGACCGGATATTAGAGCTACGAGAGCTGCAGGTGTTACTGACTATTACAACATATGTTACTGACTATTACAACATAACAATCGCCAATCCAATCGCCCCCTCTCAATCCAAAGTCAGGATGTTCAACCCATTGACCAGTCTCAACACGGCCAGGGCGGAAAAGCAACGAAAATACCAAGGCTTCCTTGCGGATATGCCTGGAAGAAATAGGCTAGTTCTTGTCCCCATCTGCACGCTAGATGGGGGGCACTCGGAGGGGTACCCTCGCAATGGAACGGTTTTAGAGTGTTCAAGGCATTCTTGTGCAGCGACACTCAACGTTGGCAGTAACCTCCACCGCGGCTTGGCTGCTGTCTGGGCTTCCATTGATATTCTAGTGAAGATTGTCGATTGTGATAGTTTTCTACAGCAATCTATTTTACATCGCCTTGGCAGCCTTGTCCAAGTTGGTTAAACCAACATCTCTACAGTATTACAGTAAGGGAATTCCTCTCTTTCGCCGGCACAACCGGCTCCCAACGAATTGCACCAAACTCACTCCTACCCGTTCATCCGTCGTCCTGCGACTCACGACCAACGCCGTATCCCGCCGTGCCTTGTCTCTCACAGCGCCGGATGCCTGAGAGTCCCAGCCTTGCTTGCTCACCAACATAGCCCATAAGGCGGCTTTTAGTCATGAGTCAAAATAAAAGTTCACCCAAATAAAGCGAGATATGGTGACCCGTTCAAGCGCTGTAATGCACCGCTAGCGTTGCTGAGTTCGCTGGCGCCTCGACTTTGCACGTTCCAGCGGAACACGCGAGACGCACTGTTCCGCGAGGACGCCGACCCGTCCCTCCACGTCCAGTAAGCTTTCGTCCCTCGCAATTGACGCCCACGGCACGCTCAGTGCGCGTTCTCGACACGCCTTTGCGACAACGCCGAAGGGATCACGTCCTGCCCTGCCCGTCATCCCACCGTCGTCAGACCCAACTATTGTAACAGCTAAGTATTGATACCTAGCCGCCCTAGCTCGAGTGCTGTGTCATGGCAAGGACCTGTCCTTAAGATGAACAAATCGTAATAGGATGTTTGATTCTGGGATGCGACTACCCCCTTTCCTATGGAATAATCTATGTTGAGCATTGTTCTGCGATGCCCGCCCCTACACGCCTCTCGACTCTGTGCAGACCGTCGTTTCTTGCCGCCCCTCCCTCTCCGCCGAGTACATTGGAACCTGTGCGGTATCTCTACATTTTCATATTCCACAAGCCCAACCACCTGCTACCTCCCGCGCTTACGACCACTTGATGCGGCTTGATGGCACTGCCCCCCCCGTCCGCGGCCTCTGCACATACACTGTCGTCGGTCGCGTTGGTAGTTGGACTACCGACGTAACGTTGGTGCAGTACTGTACAGGTAGCGGCTCCTACATGCCATGATCAGTGGTTGGCAGGGATTTTTGACGTGGAGTGGAGTGTATGGGGGATTGGAGCGCGGAAAGGGTGCGAAACGCCTCCATTGAAGGTAAAATGTCACATGGATTGGTTTGAGGCGGGCGCTGTAGCACAATATCCTGAAGAAAGTATGACTCAAACTCCATGCAACAGTTTGGTTACATTCAAGGAGCAGGGAACACCTCTCACGGCAAACAGTGGGGCCAAAAGGCAAGGCGCCGGGCGGAGAGAAGAGCAAAACGGGCATTGCAGGCATTGCAGCCGCAACCGGTGGAGTGGAGAGAGGAAATTGCGCCTTTGACATCCACTGGCAGCAAAATTGTCTTGTCCACTTTCGTACACCGCAGGGTCCAATATTTCGGGCCAAATGCGCTCTGCACTTGCTCTTACAGTACATTCTTCATTACATTACGTAGTGAGATCTGAAAATTTACGTGTTACTCGCCAAAACGGCATTTTGTTAAAGTCAATGCAATGCAATCTCCCCCTCCGCGCCGCGCACAGGCCGGCCGTATGTTGATATCGTCATCAAGCAATGTCGTGCACAATCGGCACTGCGTTTCTGGTGCACCCCGGCACCATCGCCCAACCGCGCCATCCACATCCACCCACACCCAGTCTCTCCCCTCGCACCTTAATTTTCCCCTACAAGCCATCCTTCCATACCCCTCCACACCGCAGACGCACGCTCCCATTCCACAATCATTCCAATCCCGCACCAAACACCCCGACTGCCGTTCACGATCCCGCAAACCTCTCCGCCCTACCCCGACCGCACCACCACCACTCCGCCTCGTATCCTCTGGGGCCACCCGCCGCCCCCGCCCGACTCGCCCCGCGCTATTGGTTCCGCGGACTCATCGACGACTTGCATCGTCGTTTACCGCACTATGTGTCTGACTGGACGGATGCATTGCGCTTGAAATCAATCCCCGTGATTCTGTATCTGTACTTTGCGTGTCTGGCCCCGGTGGTTGCGTTCGGAGGACTCACCTCCGCCCTCACGGCCGGTTCCATGGGCATTATTGAGTTTTTGCTATCGTCTGGTGCCACGGGCATGTTGTATTCGGTGTTTTCGGGCCAGCCGCTCACGTTTATCGCGCCCACTGGTTTGACTCTTGCCTTCACCGTCGCCTTGTATGGATTTTGTGGCGTCGCGGGTATCCCGTTTTTGGGCACCTATGCATGGTGTGGTATATGGACCTCGTGTATATTATTTGCCGCTTCTATTTGCAACTTGAGTGATCTCATCAAGTATTGCACCCGGTTTACCGACGATGTTTTCAACAGCTTGATCGCCACCAATTTTCTATACGAGGCCTGTAGGGGCCTCCTCGGCGCGTTTATGCTCGGTGGTGCTGATAAGACACGCCCTTTCACGGGCTTGATATTCGCGATGGGCACCTACTTGATGGGCCGCATGTTGACCGGGTTGAGGACCTCTCGCTACTTTGTCAAGAGAGTCAGGAATACCCTCGCCGATTTCGGTCCGGTCCTGACCATTGCCCTCATGAGTCTTTTGGCCCAGGTCCCCGCGGTGAAGAGTGTGGGGCTGGAAATGCTGAAAATTCCGACCGAGTTTTCTCTCGCAGGGGGGAGATCTCTGCTTGTCGACTTTATGGCAACCCCGGTCGCATTGCGAATGGTCGCCATTGTTCCCGCGCTTTTGTTGACCTGCTTGTTTTTTTTGGACCAAAACATCTCGTCCAGGGTTGTCAACGCCCCGCAGCATCGCTTGAAAAAGGGACCGGGATATCATTTGGATATGTTTGTGTTGGCGGTATGCACGCTTGGGTGTGCGGTGATGGGCTTGCCGCTCATGTGTGCGGGGACAGTGCAGTCGCTGGCGCACTTGAACGCGTTGGCGGAAGTTGAGTCGAGGGGGGGAGGGATGTCATCGTATCGGTTCTTGAGAATAGGTTGACCGCGTTTTGCATACATGCTGGCATTTTGGGTTCGGTGTTTTTGTTGCCAGTTGTGCAAAGAATCCCAATGGCGGTGATTAGTGGACTGTTTTTGTTTCTAGGGCGCAACATGATGAATGGAAATGAGTTTCTCAACAGGATTCGGTATGTGTTTATGGACCCGGAGCTTCAGCCTGATGACTCTCCGATGAGAAGGCTACCGTACAGGCAAGTGAACGCTTTCACCGCAATGCAGTTTGCGTGCCTCATTGCCCTGTGGATGTTGAAACTCAACAAGAAAACGAGCATGTTCTTCCCATCAGTTATTGCGACTCTTATGTTTATCCGGTCATTCTTGCTGCCAAGGTTTTTGTCCAAGGCCACGCTAGATATCCTAGATGGAGAACTCGTTCAAGGCGACGATGATGGACGAAAGGACATGGAGCCAGCGGAGCCGAAGCCTTCTACGGCTAGTTGACTCCGCCGCCGGCCCAAGACTGAACGCAAAACAACTATGAGCTCTTGCACCTGCACGCCGCACGACACATGCACGCGTCTCGACTCTACTCGAAAACAAGAGAGTCAATGGTTCTACTCTGGGGGAGGGTATCACTCTTTCGCAAAGGCCGTGGAGATTTCAATGCCCGTCTCTTAATCGCATGATAAAACTAGATACCCAACTCAAGACAACGTAACTACTGTGGTCATTAAATACTAAATCGCAGCAGAAAAAAAGAAATATTTCACCCCTACATCTGTTGACCTACGAGTACATTTTTACGTTTTTTCCCCTGCCTAGTCGATGTCGATAATTTTCCCTGGGTTCAAAATGTTTTTCGGGTCAAGGGCCCTCTTGACCGTCTTCATCAACTCAACTGCGTTCTCCCCCATTTCGGGAATAAGGTATTCCTTCTTGCCGATACCAATCCCATGCTCACCTGTGCAAGTACCGTCCATCTTGATGGCACGATGCACCATCAGCTGATTCAACCGATGGGCTTCGTGATTTTCGCGAGGATCCTTCGGGTCAAAGGCAATGACGGTGTGGAAATTGCCATCACCGACATGCCCAACGATCGGACAGAACAGGAAGCTCTCGTCAAGTTCCTTCTTTGTCTCTGTGATGCAGTCGGCTAGCTTGGAGATGGGGACTGCGACATCCGTCGCCATCAATTCCTTACCGTCCTCAAACATTTGCGCAGCCCAGAATGCATGTTTGCGCGCTCCCCAAAGCTGCGCACTTTCCTCTTCTGTCTTTGCAAAGTGATAGCCCTCCTTGGTGTGGCGGGCGGTTATTTCCTTTACGACTCGAATGTCGTCCTGCACGTGGGATTCCGTTCCCGTGAACTTGAACAAGATAGTCGGCTTCATGGGGAACTCAGTCCCAGAGTACTTGTTGACGGCCTTGACCATCTCCTCATCCATGATCTCAATTGCGCCAAGCATGACACCATTTTGCAAAATCTCAATGACGGCCGAGCAGGCGGCATGGATGGAGGGAAAGGTAACCCTGGCCATGGACATCTTCTCAGGGATATTGCGGAGTCGAAGGGTTGCCTCTGTGACGATACCGAGGGTACCCTCACTCCCCACGAAAAGGCGTGCCAAATCATACCCCGCCGAACTCTTTCTAGCGCGCTGCCCCGTCTTTACCACACTACCGTCCGCAAGCACAACGGTGAGATTAAGGACCTGGTCCTTCATGGTACCGTATCGCACGGCATTGGTTCCCGAACAGCAAGTACCACACATACCGCCAATGCAAGCACCGGGTGCAGGGTCGACGCCCAGAAACATTCCATATGGGCGTGCCTCTTCGTTGAGCTCCATCCACTGAACACCTGGCTGTACAATACAGTCCATGTCCTGTTTATTGATGGCGAGTACCTCTGCCATATTCTTCATGTCGATGCAAATACCGCCCTTTGTAGCAACGGTGTGCCCCTCCAAACTGGTACCCGCGGCATACGGGACGACGGGTATATTGCGTGCATTTGCAATGCGCATGATATCACTGACATGCTGAGTAGACTCTGGAAAGACGACGACCTGAGGGTTGGACGGGGTGGCATATCCACTAGCCTCCTTTCCTCTCTGCTCCAGCTCATCTTCTTCCAAGGTGACTCTATCCTCGCCCAACTTTAAGATGAGGTCATTATAAACGCCAGGATATTGCGTGGTGAGCGGGGGCTTGAAAGCGGCTCTGGCGAGTTGATCTGCGGTGACAGGGTGGTCCAGAATGACCGAGGCGTATGCGTTGCGGTCTGCGTTGACTCCCAGAGCGACTGCAGCGGCTGCCGCGGCTGTTGCGGCGACGGCTGCAGCGCGACGGAAGTGATGGGTGGAATGGGAAGAGTGGGTGGGTGGTGGTGTTGGATGCGGGGCGTGGGAGGTGGTGGTGGTGGTGGTGATGGTGCGGATGAGGCGGGAACGGAGGAAGAGGTGGCGTTGCATGGTTGGGGGGGTATGGGGGTGAGGAACGTGGGGCGGTAGCAGGTGACAGTGACTGGCAGTGGGAGTCGAATATGTGTTTGTTGAGGATGGAGTGAGATGCAGGATGGGGCGTGGGGAAGCGGTAGGGCACGGGTGCAGGGTGGTGGGCACAGGGCACAGGTTGGTCGGAAGATGAATAGTATGTGGGCGGTTAAAGGCTTATTTGAAAGATGAGAGAATGGAGTTTGTGGGACTTGAGGACTTGGATCGAGTGCGACCTCAGGTGTGACCTGGAGAGATTGTGTTTATTTGTTTGATGCATTGGCGGAATGAATGTTGATCTCAAGCGTTGTCAACTGTTTATGGCCACAGCCTTTTCGCACTGACCTTTTGCGGCTGAGCTTGTCTGCCGGACAGGCGATCTAGTCCTTCCAAGGAGATGACTGTAATGTCACTGTAATTATTATTGGGCAAAAGAGTCTTGTTGAGGTGTAACGGTCTGTCTGTCTGTCTGTCAAAGCAATTATTTCCCTCGCCCTATCACAGTGCATCAAGTTGCACATCTGGCGCACCTGCCACACACACTCACTGTCCACACAAGTACGAGCACTCGCCATCGTACAATATGTACTGTACAGTAGAATGCTTGCCATTTTCTCATGTACGGTATCAAAAGTACACTAGTATATGTACAGTACAGTATGTCATGTTTCCATCCTCGCTATCTTTACAATACCAAAAAGGTACACTACAGGACTGTACTGTACAATACTGTACATACAGTACTACTGCCTCCTGTACAGTACAGTAGTGTAACAAACAAATGTATTCCTCTCAATCAACCAGGGCAGTTTGTGCCAGGCACCTGTGCAACTCCAACCTCCATATGCAACATGTTTGTCAGGCCCAACCACACATATCATAATTCCCATCCTCCCAGCGGCCGTTGCCCCAAATTCAATTTCCAATTCCAATTCTGCAACCCTACCGCCTCAACAGCAATCAACCACCCACAACCTTGCACACGCCCGGCCCGCATCTCTCTCCCCTCTGTCCGCAGATATTCTGTCGTCGAGGCCCAACCGTCGCAACCAATCACTTTTGCTAGCTGCTTCACTGTCGCCGCTGCCCTCATAAATTATGCTATCTCGTCCGCCTCACACACCCACCGTCTTTCTTCAACCTCACCAATTCCATTCTGGACACCTACCATCCACTAGTCAATCAAATCAACGTCTATTCCATGCACTATTTCCTTTGCTGCAACCACAGTAATGTACCACAGTGCAAGTGGAAAACCACACTTGAATGTTTCAACAAAGCAGGTCAGCTCCATGGCTTATTCCTCGTCAACTTTATCCTAGCCTTGAAAACTGCTTCACGGATTCGACACCTTCTAGTTGCAACACCTTTCCTTGATTGTATCGACACCAACTTGACCACGGTAATAGTAGTAACTTTATGGCATCAGTAAAACGGGTGTGCGCTGCAGGATCCGACTATATTATACAGGTAATCAATACAGTGTCATATCATTTACTAATCTGGTAGCCCATCAAATGTTTCTGTCTACTGCTGTAAGCGGTGCACTCTCTACCCCAATGGGACATGTGGCCTCACTTCAGGAAATAACATTATTTGTTGACCGCGGTTCACGTCCCGGGACTGTGCCCATTCCGAGCATCACCGTTTGAATTTTCTGTCTTTTTGGCCCACACCTATTGGCTGTGCGCTCAATCTCAAGTACTCCACTCAAAATTCTTTCCCATCCTGCAGTCTCTACCAAACTAGCACGCCAGAAACGATATGCAAATCCCTTCACGACTGTGAAAGAGTCGAGAGAGGACACCACCGACCACACATCCCACACTCGACACACCACACACCGTCGACCCCAAAATTCTCTCGCTGCCTGTCGCTGTCCGTCGCCAATCGCTTTTGCTCGCAGTCTCGGTCCTACTACAATTGGAGTTGCTGGTTGAAATTCGAGTAGGCCACCATACTGTACACCTCAGTCGACTGTGTAATACAGAGGCTGCTGTGGGCCGTCCCTGTAACTCCAAGTGCAGGCTCGGGAGAGTAACTGGAGTTGGCCTCCGACACACTCTGGTATACAGTACTGTGCAATACAGAGGCTAGTGCGTGCCGTAAATATCACTCTAATTGGAGAATAGAGTGGTGACATTGGATCCAGAAGGATGAATCTCTGGTCCATTGAACTGTTGACATCCATAGATTGCAAGTGCTACCGGGAAACTCATACTCAATCTACAGGGCAGTCTGTCCCGTTCGACTACCAAGCCGGGGACTGCTGCTGAAACCGTTGGTTAGCTACATCCATTTCGCGATCTGCAGGGGAAACCAGGGCCAAATTTGAACTTGGCCCGGGCAAATGTATAATTGTACTGGATCCTGGGAATACCTCTGCTCGATTTGGGAGTGTAGATGTGGAAATTGGATTATTGCTAGATAAAAAACATCCGCTACGGGGAGTGGTTTGGATAGATTGTCCTTCAGTCACTGTGAACGGCTGAACTAGCGCGCAACGCCGAGAAGAATACTAATAACGATTCGGATAACTGCAATTATTCTCACTACCCCCTCAACGACGAAGAAGATGAAAAAAGTTAGCTCTTCGGAGTACAGCGATGGAAGTAAAGAAACAGAGTCTGGATCCGATCCGGAAATATGGTTTCCTTCGGTTCCGAGATAGAGTTTTCCTGCTTCAACCGACCTTGAAGCTGTCTTGAATAAGCCAATCGATATCTTCAGCTTACTTGCAGAGGCGAGGAGTTGGAAAGAGCTCAAATAGAACACCGACTTGATGGCTTCTCATTCTCCCAGTATTCGGAAAGGGAAAGGGAGGAGTGATCAGAGCTCCGGAGGAAAAAATTCCAAAGGGAACCGAGACGAGGTCCAGTTAGCTCCTCTGTTGCTAGGCACCATACATCTGGACGAGGAAAAAGCCAAATCAGGTCGCAAATAAAGAGCCGAAGTGTCTCGGATCACCCGGAGGGACAAAAACGAAAGTTGATCTTGTTTAACGATCAAGGAGATTCTCAGATGGCAATTTGCTGTAGAACACTACAGGTAGTAACTACTTGTAGGGAACCTAAAAAAGAGAGGAAAAAATATAAAGAGATGGAGTCTACGAGTAAGTTGTGTGGAACGGTCTTTAGCACCTTACGGAAGAGGAAAATTTACTACACTTCTAGTGCAAAATTTCGGCCGCCGAAGTGTTGGAAGTGTGAAAGACCGCTACAACGGTTCAAGACCTTAAGCTTCTTTTACGTAACTCAGCCCACGATAAAGCTGCAAAGGAAAAGAAAGTGAGTTCTCATTAGACTGAAGTGCATCACCCACTCGAGAAATTTCTGCATTTAAGTAGTAAAATTATTGGCTTTTGCTTGCTCTGCACTGAATTACAGTCCCTGCTAAATAAAAAAATGGTTTCATATGGGATGTAGATGTGAAGGGCCTCCTAAAAAATAGAACTATTCTCCTTATGGCTCAGAATGGAATGTGAGACTCAGGTAAAGTATTGATCCATAGTTTATTTTGAATTCATTTTTTAGCACCAATAAATATTTTTCTACATTCACTCGACTTGGAAAATGAAGCAAACAGATATTTTGGCGCGCTATAGGAGAAGAAATTTTCTTACATTTTGACACTTGGGCTTACCCCTTCGTGCAGTTTACGTTCAAGAATAGATCTCCATATAAGGATTGAACCGGGATACTGTGTCTGACTGGCCTTTTACATTCTACCTCACATTATTTGCGTGCATTTTTGTACTGTAAAGTGTTATTTAAAATCATAGACGCCATTTAAAAGAATTTCAGATCCTAAAATACTTTTTCTTATCCTTTGAAAGACAAAAGAACAAAAGAAAACAAGCAGAGTCCCACAGGTTTTAGGACTCTTTTTAATTCAAAAAGGTCGCTGTTATTTAGCCCTGAAAGGGTTCTTGGTGTGTAGTGTGTGTATATAAAGGTAGTGGCAACGCCGGGATGTTCCGCCAGGAGGCTGATCCTCGAAGAGTCTCTACGGGTTGAAAGCAAGGATCATGGTCTTTGGGAGCAGGTTTTCTAATCGAAAGAGAGTAAATTAATAGCTCCAGGGAGGTATAAAATGTTTTGAACACCAGAGTACCACCAACAGGTGTAGATCAGCTGCGAGGGTTACCAAATAATGGCATGTAACGATATTTTTATTCAGGAACAAAAGTTGTAAAGTATCGCGTTTGATGCAACAGCCAGGAATCGACTTGTATGTAGACATCTCTTTCCGGAGCGGTAATAGGAGGATCAATTCTGACCCAGAAAGACTTGACCACACGAAAACAGAAAGGGCGTAGTGGCAAAACCTCAAAAAGAAAAATACAAAAGCACAAAAAGTTAATGCGAGAAATTTTCAAAGAAATTACATCCATTGGATGGATAGAAGCTGTAATAGCTAGTTAGAATTGTTTGAGATTGTTAATCTTCTTCTTTGTTAATATGCTACAGGAGTCGGGTTTTTATTCTGCCTCGTTCGGGCGGTTTCCCGAAAAGGTTCTTCTTTTTCGGGATGCACCACCTAACTACTTTAGGTATACTGCGCGTTTGGTAGGCTACAATCTACCCAGAAAAGACTGAGGTCCCTGATCGAGGTCTACGCATACGCACCTGCGTAGGCTGCCCTTAACCGTAGGCTGCCATCAACAGTCCCCCATAGCCAATGTACCTAGTTGGTTCTCGTCGATGGCGGCGATTACGTTTTTCTGTCGGCGCGACCCGAGTCTCTCTGTTTCTTTCAGGTACTCTTGTAACAGGTTGGGAACGTCTTTTTGGAGAGAAGTGATCTCTACCCAATCACTTTTGTCCTCCCCAAATCCAGTCCACTTCACGAGTAGTTCAATCTTGTTCTTTTTTCTTCGAATATCTTCGAAATCTTTGATAACCAGGAGCTCGTTCTGTTGATACGCCATGTGCTCCTGTAGCTCTTCAATTACTTCGTAATCACTATCACGGAAAAGCTTCAGCCTTCTTCCATGTACGAGTACCCTCTTCCCGGTCAGCAGGCACTCGACTTCGAAGATGTACTGATCTCGGTATTCCGTTACGCGGAATGGTCCCTGCCATCTGAAACTGGTCTTTGCGCGGATGTTCTTCTGCAAGACGGCTTTGAGCACGTAGTCACTGTTCCCAAAATCAATTGGCCTGATTCCGGTGCGTCGGTTGTGCGCATCGATGGCACGTTGGCGCTTCCTACCTTCCTTCTCGGTGCACTTACGGTGGATGTCTTGCATCGCCTTCTGTAAATTCTCGGTTTCCAGCAGCGCCTTTGCGCGACACTTGTTGATGTCGTGCACGGCAAGTAGGTCATCCTTGCTTCTAAGAATTGCGGCAAGAGGAGAGTCCTGTGGTAGTCCCGTGAACACCGTGAGCGGGCATTTCCCATCGAGTTTCTTTGTTGGCGCGTTGTTTAGGGCTGACTGGATGAGTGGTAGAACTGAAGGCCACGCGGACTGAGGTAGTTGAAACTCGGAGAGTAATGCTCGGAATATTCTTAGTAGTTCCCGGCAGACTACTTCGACTGACCCGTTGCTCCAAGGGCAGTATGGTAGTTGAAATGATGGTCTGCTTTGAGCGTTTTAGCCAGACTTATCACGAGCTTGTTCTTGAAATGACTGCCTTGGCCCGATACCCATGCCCTCGCGACTCCGAATGCCGCGAACCAGTCTACTGGTGCTTCTGCCGTGGTTTCGGAGTCGGCTTCTACTGCGTCCTCGAGGCAGACGTACCCTGAAGGGTCGTCCTTGATGATCAGAATGTACAACTTTCCCTTTTCTCCCTTGCTCATGTAGCAGTAGTCGAAGTGCAGGAGCTCGTTTGGCTTGCTCGCATGCATTGTGCTGCCAAGTGGCCTCGGAACTACTTCGCCAGACCCGGTGACGATACAGTGCAAACACAAACCTGTAAAATCGGCGGTGTGGCTTCGAAGGTTTTTCCACCAAAATGGGCTGCGACGGTGTCGAAAGTTGGGTCTGTTTCTCTGTGTCCTCCTCTTCCTGTATGGGCCGCGATTAGAATCCGGAGCTGCAGTTTGGAATCTCCGGCTGGGATCCACACCTGTCCCGTCGGCATTCTTACAACACCGCCTGTCTTTTCGCAACGTTTGGGGAGCAGCGTGTCGCTGCTGCGCTGTGATTTGGCGATGTACTCCATCTATTGCCAGTCGTAGTCCTCATTCATTCCAGGGTTGATTAGTGCCGACATCAGTGCTCGTATGCGTCCAGCTGTTTTGGGGTTTACGGTTCTTTTCGTCTGAACGGCCCATCTGGTAAGCATATCCGCCCACACGTTTCGTTCTCCGGGGACTGTGCTTGATAATGAAACGAAATCCATTCAGCTTTAGGGCCCAACGGGTGAGCTTGTTGGCTATGTGCTGAGCGACGCCCGGGTTCCGCCCGCGTGGGTCGAATATGTACGCGAGATTCGCGTGATCGGTGTATATGGAAACGTTCCTTCCGACGATGAGGTAGTCCAGTCGGCACATAGCCTCCACGATCGCGAATCCTTCCTTCTCTTGTACACTACATCTCTCCGAGGATCCACTGAAAACGCCGGACAGAAAACACATGGGTTCATGTGTTTGTTCTTCGAGTTTTTTGTGTTCCTCATTCTTCGGCGACTGGGTCAGAATTCCGGCCCAGTATGTTTCTCAGGCATCGGTGAATAGACAGATTCTGTAATCCTCTTTGGGAAGTGAGAGCTTCGTTGCGGAGGCTAGTTGCCTCTTGACTAGATCGAATGTGTGAGAGTGCTCGGCTTTCCAGTCGAGCTGCACTTTTCTGAGTGCCTTCTTGGTTCGTTTCCCGGCCTTCCTACATGCTTCTTCTAGGAGCTGGTGTAGCGGCTCTACCAGACGCGCGTAGTCTGGAATGGATGTCCTCATCCAGTTCGCTGCGCACAGCAGTTGTTGCAGCTCGTCTCCCCTTTCCGGCGCTTTCATCGCCAACAGGACCTCGAAGTTCCTCGGGTCGAATTGGACACCGTCGGACAAGATGAGTCTGCCGCAAAACTTCGCCTTCTTCGTAAAGAAACGGGACTTCTTTGGATTCACTTTGAATCCTACTTCTGTGCAGACTTCGAGGAATGCGGCGATGTCTGATAAAAGCTGGTCTTCGTTCTCAGCGTGGATGAGGAAATCGTCCAGCCATTGCAGCATACGCTGCACTCTGCCCTCGAGCTTTTCTCGTGTCACAGGTTGGAAGTGGTTTGAGAGTCCGTACCTCCCTGGAGTGTTCTGGTTGGAGAGTAGATCCCCAGCGGCGTCTGAATAGACATGACTTTCTGGGATAACTTGTCCAGCGGTATTTGCCAATACCCGTGCGTGAAGTATATGTTTGCGAAACAGTTACTTCCTTCGCAGTCCTGCAACAGCGATTCCAGATGTGGCATCGCTGACTGGAGTGGTAGGGTTCGTGCGTTTGTTCCACGCAGATCGACAGTAAAACGAAGTTTGTCCGTGCCAGGTTTCGGAACTGCCAATGCGGGGCATGATCATCTTTCTTGGTCGTTCTTGTACACCGCGCCGATTTTTTCCAGCTGTTGAATGGTGTGCTTGATGAACCCCCTTTGTGCGGGAGAGTATCGGCGCTGAGGCGTGCGGTACGGCTTGGCGTTTGAGGCGAGCTGGACGGAAAGGAGGCGCACTTCAGCCAGTGTTTGAGTTCCCAACTTGATACCGAAAGCGGTGCGATTCGCTTCCAAAAGGGCTCGCAGCTTCTTCAGTCCGGCAGTGGACATTACGTTGTCCTTGACCTCTTCTACTGCGCACCTGATTGCTTCGTTGATTTCATCGACGGTTTCGGTCCCGAATACAGCATGGAGGCATTACGGGAGCTCGATAGGGTCCTCCTCTACGTCTGTGTAGCTCAGGCCTCGGTAGTTTGCGGACGCCAATCTACAGTTCCGCTCCCGCAATTCCTCCTCTGACTTTACGTCGATAGTCGTGGCTACACGGTGGAGGTGTTCGTTGAAATCGAAACCCATTGCCCTCAGCAGAGGTCTTCCGAGAAGCACTTCGGGCATTTCGCTATCTGCAATCAAGAACTGTACTCCACGGATCCGTACGGGTAGTCCCGTCTGTGGCAGTAGGATGGTAAGATCGAGGTTCACTCTTCTCGAAGCCGTTGCCAGTGGTACTCGTTCGTCTGCGTTCAGCGCGGTATCGAGGGTCATGGAAGTCTCCAGGTTTTCTGCCACATATTTGGGGTTCTCATCCGAGATATACTCGAACAATCTGCAGGGGATGATAAAGTAGTCCGCCCCGGAGTCGCCTAACGCTACAGAGTCGATGTCGTTTAAGCGGATCCTGTACCTTCCTTCTTCGGCGTTTGGGGCGCACTCTGCTGCAGAACGTAGTACCGCAGCTTTCGCGATTTTCCTGTTGTTGCGCTTCCTTCCGAAATGCTTGTCGAGGAGCCCGCTTCTCTTCTCCTTCGTTGTAACTGGACACTTGCTGATCGGATTAATCCCTGAGAACTCCTCGGTGTTCAAACATGGGTCCCATTCTCCAGCGTCGAACTTCTCGCTGGCTTTCCTGTCGTTGCTGTTAGAGCTCTCTTTGCTCACATTCTGCGGTCGTGGGCCCCGTCGAGCTTCCTTCCTCTCCGGCTCTCCGGAATTCCCATTCTGTCCGCCGACATCCGGTTTGCTTGAAAGTTTGCGCTTGAGCTTCAAACTCGCGCACTGTACAAGGTGAAACTGTGCGGCAAGAGTGGAAATTGCGTTCGTAAAAAATGTCAGGTCTCCTTTCTGCTCTGTTTTCCAAAGTTGCATCTGATCGGTTACGATTTGTCTCAGCTCCGCTGGCTCCAGCTTGCGCGACAGCTTTGCAATAAGTTCCTTACACTGGTATTTGTCCGTGATGATGCTCGATGCATTATGCTCGTCCAAAGCGGCAATGGTCTCCAATACGAGGTTTTCGGCGGCTTTAGAGGGATCACGAGGTATGTGTTTGTACTTCACGGTCGATAAAGCCTCTTCGACTTGGTCGCTTAGGTCACAGGTGGTCGCGGCTAGCCGTGCATCAAACCATGTTTTAACAGCTTCGTCGGTTGCCTCTTTAGCCGTCGCAGAGCCTTCGATTTGTCCGAGCATGCATAAACTATGCAAGAGCCTGGGCTTCATACACCGCTTCACAGATGCCGCCTTGATGCGCTGATTAGCTGGGCGTCCGGAATTCACGTCTTCGACTCGCTCTGTGTATGCAGAAAAACCAACTTTGAACTTGATAAGATCTGGTTGTGATGCTCCCGCAAGCGTTGGCGCCTGGATGGTATTTACTATACCGTGCGAAGACATAATGCCTGACTTTCGTTCTGGTACTCTTTGACGTCAAAGCGCTTTGTTGGTCAGAACGGCGGTTGCGGGCACGCAGTCGTCCGAGCGCAGGCGAGGGAGCAGGCACAAGGACCTTGGAAGTTCCTCCAAGGATGGCCTCCGACTCCTCGTCGTATGCAACAGGAGTCGGGTATTTATTCTGCCTCGTTCGGGCGGTTTCCCGAAAAGGTTCTTCCTTTTCGGGATGCGCCACCTAACTACTTCAGGTATAATGCGCGTTTGGTAGGTTACAATCTACCCAAAAAAGACTGAGGTCCCTGATCGAGGTCTACGCAGGCGCGTATGGAGGATACAAATCAGCACATCGACAACCTTCTGATTCGAAGTAGTGAGTAAGCCGCCAATATCTTTTGATTTAGCTATTTCAAAATGATTAAATGTAGACTTTCTGCATAATAACTATCCAAGAGATGAATAATAACTGAAAAAGGCATCAACATCAGGGGTAAAGTATTTAATTTCGATTTCTTTTATGTAATCATGTCACACATTTTACGTTTTACAATTAATTAATACAGCTAAAAAAGTTTATGGAATGCGTCGACAGGTTTTCTTTTAATTCTCTTGCTCAATTTTATCCTTTAAATTGTAACCAGATGAAAAAACTCGAAATAATTTGCACGGGAGCTTTTTTGGGTGTGGATAGCAGTTGAAAGGCGAATATTAAATCGAAAAATCAAAAGATTGTTGAATACTGTAGTGTTCCTACCAGTTAATACCATTTCATTTTTACTAGTTAAACATCGAGACTATTTGAGATCATTTTAGATAGTCTTCACCCTGGTCTAGCAGATTATCTTGAAATTTTAGGTAGTCTTCACCGTCCCATTTTCTTTTTTTTTGATAACAGGTTTTCCAAAGCCAACTTGAAACATTTTTTTCTCAGTCTTTCTGTGGTAAATAAATACATGATAATATTTACGTTGTGTAAGCTGTTGATACTTATATGAAATGTTTTAAGTGATGAGGCGCTCAGAATATGATGGTATTTCGAAAGCAATGTCCTGTCCTCATACAACGAGAAAGTAAAAAATTGAACATAAAGTAGCTTCATTCAAGATAAAAAGTCGATTGAAAAAGAGGTTTTTATTGGTATTTTTACCTTTTATCATGAAAAGATGGATAAAATGAAATGTACGAATAATAGTTACAACACAATTTTCGAGGAAGTATTTCGGTGACCCGCAACTAGTCGAGCTTAAAGAAATAGATCTGCTTTGTATCCATATATCATCAACGCTAGAGATAGCATTTGCAGTAAAGAGAGGTAAGGAAAGCTAATTCCCAAATCGATGCTTTGATGCGTTCTATTCGCAAATTGGAAGTAATAAATGACAAATTTTGATCTTTCAGTGCTCTCTGAAGCTTAAGTACATTTTCCGAAAAATACTGAGTATTCTGTTCAAAAGCTAATGGGAAATAAACGTCCCCCGCAAATCAAGGAACATATTGTTTATGACGTTGCTAAGTCAAAAGATGTACGAAATTGGGAATTTATTGCTAAGATATTTGAAAATTTAAACTTTTGAATTAGAGAGCTTTACAGTAATTTGAATTAGTGTCTTTTGTTATATCCTGTTTTATGAGAATTTTGTTGAATCTCGAACAGGTAGTTAAATCAATACGGAAGCAGAAAAAAATATTCAAAATATAATCAATGACGATGCATGTCACTTTCTTCACCTTCAGTTCTCAATATGGTTCGGCGATTATTCCACAGGAAGAGAAAAAACATTATATTAAGAAGAACTGGCAGTATGTACGGATTGTGGAAGTATCTGTGCTTCCAATTGGTTGTTCTATTTTGTATTTAGCAAAATAAGTAGTCACTTTTAGTGATATTACAATTCTTGGAACCATACAATGCTTTCAAATGAAAGTTTTAAGGTGGCAGCGATTCGAAAACATAGTGGATAATGATGGTTCTTTGAAGTACAGGTATCCTTTCTAATGGCCTATTTGGTTGAACAAGGCTATCAAGGTATCTAAGAGCTTACTAAAGATTTCTTACAGAATATAAAAGCCGCCAATATGTTTTTAACCTCAGTGAAAGTCTGTATTTTTCACTGGGGTTAAAAACATCTGCAGCGGCTGTATGCCGGTAGAAAACTACTACAGACGCCTGTGTAAGTTGTGAAACGTAAAAGAGACAAAATTCAAATGGTCTGATGGTGAATAAGACCTCTAATCAGGCTTTCCTCCGGCTGAATAAACTATTACGTAGTATTCAACCAGCTTTGTCCAATTAACGTATTTTTTATGCAAGCTGAATATTTTCCGGTTCAAGGCAGGACATATTTCCGTGGAACCCGTAGATATACGAGTATTATCACCAGCAAAATTCATGTCGTAGCGCAGTTTTTGTGGCATAGATTTTTTGCTCCACAATGAAAAAGAAAATAGAGACATCAGTAGAACATATTTTTCAAGATCAATTCAATATGGACCAACAGGAAGATGTTTGGGAAGCATTGACGGTAAATAGGATCAAACAGTAGAATCATTAGCTTCAGGTTATTGGAAAGTGGAATTCGAAAAAGGGTAACATTTTCAAAAAAATCTATTACATCGTTTAGTAAAGCCCTTTGAAACCAATGTAGCATGTTTGTGTATTTGTACTGCATTTTCATCTAAGTTTTTTCAAAAATTAATTTGGTACTCTTGCGGGAGAAAGAAATTTGGCTGATACTGGCCGAGTGAGTGCATGAAATAAGTCAAAGTTCTAATCCTACTAGTCTATTTCGGATATGATCAAATACATAATCATTAGACCATTAAGATTCAAATTCGTTCAAATTCATCACTGTGACAATTTTTTGTTCATCATTTGTGAAATGTGGGAGTCATTTCTCTCTTTGTTGAATCAAATCACATTCATTTTTACTTTTTCTCATGACAACAAAACAGAATCACCCAGTTTACCTGTAAAAAACCACAATCTACTCATCTAACATCAGTTTTCATCTACTCAAGATTTTTTAATCATTCCACCGATAATAATGTAAGTCAACAACGTTAATATTCTTTCTGTGCCACGGCAAGCAGTGGGGAAGGATGTCGAATATAATTCTATTTCGTGTGCCTTCGTGATATACAGATATGTGTTTTGTTGGTGGTTTATTACTAGAACAAGATAAATTCTAGCAAACAAATGAATGATTGATTAGTTATGAATATTTTGAATTTAATTAAAGCTCCAGAGTTGTCGTACTGATAATAATATATAGGCTGAGAAGTAATTTTGTAGAAAAATAAACCGAATTCGGTGATAAATATAAGTCTAGAATTCTGAAATTCACAAAAGATGGTCTAAAACTTGCATGGAACTTTTCGATCTCTCCCTTTCATTACCAGACGTAAATCATTTTATGTGTAATTTAATGATTCAATTACTTTCCATTGGCCAATAGTATGAAGCGGCACTCAACGCACTGAATAATTCAACTAAGAATACTTCCTAAACCAATAAAGTTCTATCCCTCACCCGCCAAGCTGGTTTTACTAGAAAAAAATTAGATCATAGAACGCTAACGTAGCCATTTGAACTATCAGAATATTCATTTGAACACATTAATCACACGATATCTTTTAATTCTCTTCTATTGGCGTGCGGGTTTCTAAATTGACCAGTACTTATTATAGCAGTTTAAAATTGGAAATTAAATTTGAGATTCCATATAAAGATTGAAGAAGGAAATACCTATACAGGATTTCCTGGGGATACTGCACTTGGCTTTAGTTGTGCGAATCCAGAATTAGCAATATTCAATTAGCCATTGCACTGCTATATGAGCAAATTAGTGTCAGAACAGTACTTGAGAAAGAGATTGATTATTAATCATTCAAATTTATCGAAATTATCCTCCATAATCCAATAGACCATACCCTTCTATGGCCATTACTTTCGATCAAGTGAAATATATTTAAATTCTTTACATTTTGAAATGTGTAGTAATTAATTATTAACATATACATTGTCTAAAGATTACATAAAGAAATATGACGAACAGTTTATTCTATCCAAAACTCAAACTCAAACCCAAACGAAGGGACCAAAATTGCCCTTGATTCACACAAAACTGCATGGAATGATACCATATGTACCATTATATGACATAGACATATATGTTATACATTGCTCAAGTACATACTGGATGATGATGCAATAGGGAATTGTTAACGTAAATAAAGCATCTATGAAGAATCATTGGATGAATTTTTGCATCTTGAAATAAATCAGAGCCCTATCTACAATGAATCGATTGGTCAGATAATTAAGATAATGGCAAAATCATTCCACATAATTGCAGTATTTTGAAAGTACGAACTAAGCAAGGAAAAAAAATTATCGATTCATTCAAAGCAATTATAACTTTTAATTGTTTTAAGCAAAAGCCAATTCAAATCAGTCCCTGTAAAATAAACTCCTTCGATGTAAAGAACACTCGGAAATAGATCATGAGAAGAGTGTAAATGAATATTTAAATTAAACTGCGATTATTGATAAATTAAATATAGAAAGTGAACCAATATTTTTGTACTTAGCTCTAAAGTAATTTCGCCGGATATTTAAAAATTATAGCAATAGATGATGACGGACAATGAGGACCAATTTAATTCATAATGAATGTGAATTTCTTGAGCTTAACGAAGTAACGAGGTACCGTCCAAATGAATCATTCGCACGGTCAGAGGTTTTTTGTTCTCGGATGACAACTGAATACACTATTCTACGGAATGACTCCCCGCTCCACCCAAGGGTTCTCAACGCTATCAAGTAATGACATTACTGAAATGGTTTCAGTGCTAATTCAATTTTGTCGTCAAGGTGCTCTGTGATTTCCAATGGGACATAATTGCAGAAAGAATAGAACGAACCCATTAATCCCGTAGGAATATCAAAATATGGAAGGCAATTAACATAAACTAGAATGTTTCTGTAATTTAAATAGTTTTGACGTAAATCTGAGTTTGATTTGCTCGATGAAATAATTTTAGTAAGTATATTCAATAATTTCAAAATGCGTGTAAATGTGACAAAAAATGCCATTGGTCCATTAAAAGCATTCTTTACTGCTACCGTTCTTATCAATATGAATGACTAGTTACTTTGAGAATCGAAAATGGGTGATCCAATCTGTTCTCTACAATGGTAAGAGTCAGCGTATGATAGATGATCATTTAGAACTAGTTTCAACGGTTTATTTATAAATACGTACTATGAAATGCCTCTGTTTTTACAGTGTTCAAGTACTCTGGTTGCTCTCCTGTCTTTTGAAAATGCGACACAACTGTATTTAAAATTATAAAAATAGTTTCATGTGGAATTAAACTTTCTAAGCATTGGGTCTCGCATACAATAATTGAAATTCAACCCAAATAATTTTCGTTTATATTGAAAATAACGTTTTTGCACAAATTACTGTCATTGTTGTACAATTAAGGTATTAAGATCATTTTTCGAAACCGTTTTGTTTTCAAATAAGTTTTTTCCACAGAAAAATAGTCATTGATGAGATATACTTCCTGTATTAATTAATTTATTTAGATCTATCTCACGTTACTATTAATTTCCATTAACTTTTTGAAATCAGTTATTTTCAAATAGGTAACATACTTCATCCAAGTCCTCTCATTAAGCAGTACAGAAAATTCTATACTTTTAAACACTTTTATCTTAATATAATTACAGAAGCACATGTTTAAAGAAATAATAAGCTGTTAAGAGATTAATTCATGTATTAATATGATTAAAGTGACTCCATAAATCAATCTTTACCAGCTCCAAATCATTTCACTGATAGCTGATTTTTGGAAGCACATCACCGTCTGAAAATGTTATTTTCTTTAAATAAATATTTGGTCCTAATTATTTTATCTTTTTTTGGTTGCGTGGCTTTCTCGATAAATTATTCTCTTGGCGCGTTGTAACATGTCAAAATCTAAGAATTTGGTTACTTCGACTATGATTTTTCTACAATCTGCTCTATTATTATCTCAGACTTAACTAGCTGCTGCCTTATTCAATGGCTCAAAATTAACCTCAGGATAGATGTTGGCCAACATCAAAACCGACTTCTACCTTTTCCACTTCCACCAGAGGAGAAATAGAGTACATTTTTCAGGATCGCCCAGAATTTTTCGTATTCACTAGACTATCCCGTCACTTAAGTATAAATGTTCGGCCCCGCATTCATTGCTCAATATTGTAATGGTTGAAAGTAAAAACGCTGCAAGCCAAATTTCACAAATATGTCATTTGAAATAAATCCAATACCTCCTACTCATATATACACGATCGAAAGCTTCTATTATGCCATCTTTAAAAGTGGCAAAAACGATGCTTTAATGTAATCTAACTTTTCAGCACTTACTTTAATACCTAATTTTATTCTATTTGTCTCGGAAAAAATTAGTAGTCTCTTGGAGATAAAAAACGACTTAAGACCAAATCCCCTACGCATTTAAAACGCGTCTATTTCTGGTTTTCGCACTTGATTCTGGATCTCTCTCCTCTTATTTCCCGCAACGACCTCTGCTTGTTACACTTCTCCTTTTTCACTTCCTCTTTTTCGAAACTATCCTTCCAGGGCTACTACCCGTGAATACACGACTCATTACGAGATCTAGAATAAACTCTCCAACTGTCTGTATCTGAGGCCGACGAAAAGAGCCGGGTGATTTAGTCTCACGTCTCATATGTTTCTACTCATATTATGATCATTACGGTGGAACGAAATATTCTTTCTCACTGAATTCTTTTAGAGGGGAGAATGACTTAGTGAATGTAAAGGAAAAATATGTGGGCAATTTTACATGAAAATTTGACTGAAATGTTTAAAAACACTTGATCTAAATCCATAGCGCCAGAAAGGATCTACAGTTAGGAGTGAGGAGGCATTTGGTTCTCAGAGCTTATTTTGAAAATTAAAACAAGTTTTTGATGGCACGAAAGGTAAGCATGAGGTTTCCAAAGGTGGATATCGAATCTGTTAAGGGGAAAGTTGGGGCGAGAAATATGTACCATGGAATTGGATAAAGCTGCCGCACGATTAAATATCGTATGCAGGAAGTAGGAAAGATAAATATAGCTTTTTTTTAAGTCCAGTTTAGTTTATAGAACTAATTGTGGCTGCAGCTTGTCGTGAATGCTGGGTGGAGGTTCTTGGTGAAGCGCAACATCAAGCTTCAGACTTTTTTCCCGTACTTTAAACTGTTTCTAGACATTGAGCTTGCTTCTCTGCATCCTTCAGATGAACTTGTAAGCAAAAAGTGTTTTAAATCTGCCCAGACTTTATTTAGGGTTAATATTATGAAAGGGAGGATATTTTCGTATAGTTTTTGTAAAATGCTACATATTTATCCTCTATCCTGTTGTATACTTTCAAATAAGGGAGGAACTAGATCAGATAGGGCTCAAATATGAGATATTTCTCACCAGTGACGTATTCCAAGCAGGCTACTGGATCTCTTCCATCGGCTTCGGAAGTGGGCCACATACCAGCTGGTTCTGTACTCGAGAGGTGGTTAGCCGCTCCTTTTCCTGCTCCCGTATTCTACTCAATCTATAACTCATGTTCCACGAGAAAGTAAATCCTGTACGCCACTTTTTCGTGAAAATATTTTCTCTTGACGGCTTACTGAAGAGCTTGATGATCAATTATCAGCCTGATAGGCTGCTTTGGAAGTACATACACCCCAAATATTCTCGAGGCCAAGGTGATGGCGAGATACATCCCTCCTGCGGACGAAATAATCTAGCCTCACCTAGTTCATCTTCGAGCTTTCATATTTCACGGAAATAATGTTTCTTTTTTCTGAGCATGAATGGATCGAGTGTAGATGATTGAGGGAAAAATTTACACGACAATAGAAGAAAACGAATCCGTAAATAAAATCAAAGTCTGGGATATAATGACTTCTTTAGTTGTTTCGTATGCACCCTTTTCCTCCCCCTTACATTCTCATGTTCTACCTTCTGGCTCCAGTATAACCAAATATATCGGCAAAGGACGTGAAGAATTGGCAGCGGTATTCCGCAATTTCAAGAAAGCTACACGTGTACTTTGATTGTTAGGCCCTGATCCTCCTTGATAACATCTAATTTCGCCTGGTCGACCGAGGTCTACGCTTCTGTGTGCATTTACCAAGCACTTTAATGACCAGCATCGAAATTTAGCACGTTTTAATCTTGAGATTTTGCTTTTCCTTACCAATAGCTTCGAGAAGAAAATTAGCTGCCCTTTTGCTAATTCGTTTAATTTTATACCAAAACATAATCTAAATAAACGAGGGCGAAAGACATTTATATGAAGATGCAATCTATCATGCACTGGAACGTATATAGCTCATTCATAATACTAAATGGAATTACTTCTAACTTGAGTGTAACAAAAAGGCTGACGAAAGTATTCATCTCCTTTCATTATTCACTTATATGGATCTTCCAGTATCGATATAGTTAATCAAGTGAGGTAAAGAGCAAGCTACAATTTATATCCTCAAAGATCTGTTCCGTATTCACAGAAAGAGATCAACCTTCATTTTGTGATTCGCAATGATTTATTCCACACAGAAGCGGAGTCTTGCAGCTATATTGTTTACAAAGAAGAATTTAATTGACAATGAGAATGATGCTGGAGACGCAGTTCCAGCAGTTAAATGTTATCAATGTCCAGACTCGCCATTTTAGTGTGAAGAGGCGACCTTAAACAAGCTTTGCAGTAAATCTATGTGGGATTCTTCATTTTGATACTGTGATTTTTCGTAAATTACGTAGAGAGCAGCTACTGCATAGTCCACTTTACGCTTTCCGTGTCTCGGAGTGCGCTATTGATCCCCTCTTGCGTCAATAACTTCAAACGAGCAAGCAAAGCCCTTAAAGTATCACTCATTTCTTCATTATTTTCTAAGTTGTCTGCATTTCTTTTTGTACAGTTTCGCTATTCAATCTTCTCTGACTTCCAGAACAAATTTTTACCGATAAATAAGAGGAATCAGGAACTGTGCTTGAATCGAAGTTAAAATATTCTCTAGTGTTTCCATTCAATTCACCCTAGAAAATATTATTTTCTGTAGATTTAGAGCACAGCTCGAGCGTTAGTACCACTTCGAAGGACCAAATATGAGACAGGCAGGCGGGAGCTCTGAGGCATACCTAGGTAGTCATCTTGATGAGGCTTTGTCAGCAAAAACTCTTAAGTGGACCTATTTTGGACGACATTGACTCATCTATTATACGGATCTGTACCGAATTAGTCTTCTCGACAGATGTTCACCCGACGAGCTGAACATAAATCTTCTTTATTTTCTCGCTTCTTTCAGGTCTAATGTTCATATTGCGGCATAAAAAAGCATTTAGCGTCCGATTTACTCATCTTGCCGCAACTGGCAACTAATATTGCTGAGTAGGTTAGTCATATCATGGCGTTAGGGGAGATATTGTTGCAGTCATAGGGAGTAAAGGGTTATTCATTTACTGTAATGGAGAGTTTGACTAAAACCCAAAAAGTGCCTTTTAAGTAATTGTAAAGTAGGTTGCTGTAGGAAACAGAAAAAAATCAACAACTAACAGTATGATGTCGATAAGAGGCCAGCTAGGAGACAAGACTCGGAGGTTATGCAAAGGTCGAGTGTCACTGCTGTTGTATTTTACTTCACAGACATTACAGCTTTACACGAATTCACTGCATATACTGTACTGTAGATTCAAACCACTGGTAACCTTGCAGCCAGGGCTACTAGGCACTTTGCTGTCATTACACTTTCCTTACAGTTCTGAACACAGCGTTTGACCCAATTGGTACACTTGGAATAGTTACGGGCGAGTTGCACACTGGGATATTACATCATTGCTTTACCAATCAAAAGTCGCCTTGCTATCTCATGCCATCTGGACCAATGTACTTCTTACATCTTGTCAGAGTATGTCACTCTTGCCGACTACAATTCTGAAAGCGCTACTTACGATACCGTCAGGGCTGTTTTACGGGAATACCTTTGAAGTCGCTACTGTTAGACTGCATTTTCCTTTAGTTTGTAGCTATCTTCAGTTCTATATAAACCCTGGTTTGGAGCGGCCGGCTTTACCCAGCCAGCCTCAACCAAAGTTTCAACCACAGTTCTACCTTGATCTGCTCGTGTGCGCTTAACACCCCACATCGTGGTAGCATCGCAAGTAAGTTGTGCCTTATTGTGCGTTTTTCCAATCCGCCAGTTGGGATAAAATCTCTACTAGATTTATCTCAGCTGCCCGATTGCAAACAGAGATTAACATTGTGTTTTTCACTCTGACCCTTACGCGGTAACCCAAAGTGTCGTGCAACAGGAAGTCAAAGGGCCGCCCTCCATCGCCGTCAGAGTACGACTCAGAAGACCTCGCCGACTTTCGTTCCCCGCCCACCTCGCCAATACTACCGATTGGCGAGGAAGAAGATCCCAAGACCCCGCTTCCTTCGTCGACTCCGAGAACCCCCATCGCCTTACTCAGCCCTGAGGAGCCCAAGACACCGACGCCGACTTGCCAAGATCTTGTCTTACCCCGAGCACTGTCAGTGGCATCTCCCTTTGTTACCGTCGGAGGGCCTCGCACCCCTTTTCGATCAATTGCCCTACCCCCATCGACCGGCCTTCGATCCTTACGCCCGGTTCCGAGGAAGCCGTCGCGTCCGACCGTCTCGAACCCGTCAAGGCCACCGACAAGTTCAAGGGCTCCTCCGAGATGGCTTCAAGTACTGCCGGACGCCGCCTCTGTCTCGATCCAAAGCGTGGTAAACCATCGAATCCGCAAGGCTAGGCCCTCGAAAAGGCCGCGGATGAACAAGAACCCGAAGTCCTCTCCGTTCCATTGTCGTCATTGTCAAGTGACCTGCTCCGGCTGCGTTCAGTACTTCGAGCACCTCCGTTCCCGTCGTCACATCCGCCGTACAAGCAAGAAGGAGTACAAGTGCAAGGACTGCAATATTGAGTTGTTCAGTGAACAAGACCTTGTCCGCCATCAGAACGGGGCTCAGCATCGACTCACAGTCAGAGGTCACAACTATTATTTTTGTTTTCCATTAAAATTGCTTGTTTTTGAGTAACAAAAAGGAAAATAAGCAATAAGTTCATTCTCAATCGACTTCGTGTGTGTGTTGTGTTCACCCTTCCGCTGTGATTGCAAGCTTTCCTCTGCTGCCTCCAGATCCTTGTAGTAGGACTTACAATTGTAAGTCCCCGTATCGCCATCAGGACCTAGACAGGACAACCACCGCAAAGCAAGAATCGGAAGAAGGGCTACTATAACGCACCCGACGTGACTGACGTCAACCCTTACGTCAGAGAAGGAACTTTTTGTAAGTGCTCCTGGCGGATTTGAACCCGCGACCACTTCATCAAGAGCTGCTTACACTTAACCACTAGGTCACCAGGACCGAAATTTGACGGTGCAAGGAGAGCCAATCAGGTTATAAATCACAATTTCTTCAAAAATCATTGTTGGCATTTTGCTGGAGGCTTCGCCTCGTGGGTAGTCAGTCCAAGAAACCTCTAGGAGACTCTCGGTTACTTCAAGTGTTGCAGAAATCGTGTACACGTATAGCCACGTGTGCACGTGTAAAGTCGGAAACTTCTCCCAGATACCAGGACAAACACTGTTACAGCCTTTGTGAACCTAATCCCTATGGATCAGCCGCAAGTCACCCTAGAGTCCCTTACGCAAATGGTGCTTCAGTTGCAGCAGAATCTTGAGCACGCCAGTAACCAAATTGCGGCACACAGATCAGAGCTTTCTATTGCAGCGCAAAAGGTATCCTCCTTAGAATCTGAACTCGTAAACGCCCGAAACCAGGCCAGCTCGTCAAATAATGCCCTAGTGGACAGTCAGGCTGGCCCAAAGAAAAACAAGCCGACTAAATTCACTGGGAAAGGATCAATTGCTAGCTGGTGCGTTCAAATCGACAACTACCTCGGGGGAAATGATGGCAATGGACCCCTACACATAGCACTCAGCTACTTGACTGGAAATGACCATGAATGGTGGATGGTACACTTCAAGACAGAAAAAGGGAAAGGAATAAATTCCTGGCAGTCCCTGAAGGTTGCTTTGATGCAGCGTTTTGAAACTCTGAACAAAGAGAAGATCGCTCGAGACAAACTCGCCCGCTGGAAACAAGTCAAAGATGTTCCTACCTTCAACGAAGACTTCAACAAAAGTATACTCGACATCCCCGATAGTGGAGTTAAAGACCAGATAGATCGTTACTCTCGCGGTTTGAAGCCCTATATCTGGAAGGCGTTGTGCACCAAAGAATACGTCAACCTCTCCGATCTAATGAAGGATGCTGAGCGAGTAAAGTCGGCCTATCGGCGTTCTGGACCCGGTAACCTACCAAAGTCTTCTGGAGGAAGGAATGGAAATGGAAGCTCTTTTGCTGGAACCAGCAGTCCTGTACCAATGGAAATTGGGAACGTAGAAGTGATACCGGGGCTAAAAAGAAACACTCCCAATTTACAGAAGCTTGACAAAGAAGAACGTGAAAGATGTATGCGAGAAGGTCTCTGTCTCAGGTGCAGACAGAAAGGACACATGGCCAAGAACTGCCCAAAAGCCCGGAGGAACAGATTGAAGGTCCCCAGTCAGTTCCAGTCATTGAAGAACCATTAGACAACCTTGTGTTAGACAAAAAAACTCGGGAGTTATCATTGAATAAACAAAAAGGTCCATTGTGTCCACCATCAGATCGAATGCAACGTTCATTGAAACATTCTCCCCTGCATTCGAGAGAAATCACAAGGGCCTTCTCATTGTCAAGGGTACAATTGCTGGTGGACCAGCAAAAATCCTCATAGACCCTGGTGGTGAGATCAACTTCTTGAGTGAATCGTTTTGCAACAAACATCAAATAAAGACACGAGATTCCAGAGAGCTTGCTGAAATGGCCAACGGTGCGGACCAG
The DNA here is from genome assembly GCA_002205965.3 of Kappaphycus alvarezii. Taxonomy (NCBI): domain Eukaryota; phylum Rhodophyta; class Florideophyceae; order Gigartinales; family Solieriaceae; genus Kappaphycus; species Kappaphycus alvarezii. The sequence continues at coordinate 518,195 of NADL03000717.1, read as the reverse complement.
ATACTTCAAGAATTGGTAAATGCTGTCATTGTACATATAACTGCCTATACTGAACCTCTGTACTTTGCAGTAAGCCCATTGAAGCGTTATGATGCAATTATTTGGAAAGAATGGTGCGCCTCGCATGGGGCAAAAATCAATTGTTTTAATAATGAGGTGAAAATCGAACATAAGGGAAATTCATTCATATTTATTGCTGATGATGCCGTAGTGAGTCCTTTTGTATCTTTCAATACCATAGTTAGTGATTTCGATGAGAAAAAAGAGTTATTTGCAGTTTTACTTAGACCGTTACAATCTAGTGAAACAAGAGCACCAGTATACCCTCGAGACATACAGAAGGTTTTGGAAACATTTGCTGACGTGCTTCCAGAGAAACTCCCAAGAGGTTTGCCACCGAGAAGGAAACAAGAATTTGAAATAGAATTAAAGGAAGGAGCAGAACCACAAAAGAAAGGTCTCTATAGACTTTCTGACAAAGAAATGTCAGAACTCCGAAAACAGTTGGACGAAATACTAGAAGCTGAGTTTATAAGACCTAGTAAGAGCCCCTGGGGAGCTCCTATCCTACTCGTGAGCAAGAAGGATGATAGTCTACGGATTTGTGTCGATTACAGAGCCTTAAACCGGCTTACTGTAAAAAACAGCTATCCCTTACCACGAATTGACGACATTTTCGACCAGCTTAAAGGAGCAAAGTTCTTCAGCAAAATTGATCTTAAATCTGGGTATCACCAGATTAGACTGCACGAAGATTCGATTCCGTTTACCTCCTTCAGAACACGATACAGGCACTTTGAATTTCTTGCTCTGCCGTTTGGACTCACTAATGCGCCAGCAACTTTCATGAACCTAATGAATGACATTTTCAAGGATCAGCTCGACTTATTTGCGATCGTCTATCTGGATGATATCCTCACCTACAGTAAGACATGGAAGGATCACTTGGATCATATTCGAACTGTACTCGAAATCCTCAGAAAAGAAAAATTGTTTGGCAAATTATCTAAATGTGTCTTCGGAGTTACAGAAGTCGAGTACCTAGGACACATCATTTCTCAAAGTGGTATTTCTGTTGATCCAAACAAGATAAGTGCAGTCATGGAATGGCCGATACCAAAGAATAAGCAACAAGTACAGTCTTTTCTTGGTTTTGTCAATTATTACCGGAGATTCATAAAAGGCTGTTCAATTCTTGCAAAACTCCTCACAGAATTGACGAAAAAAGTGAATTTCCAATGGAGCCACACTCAAGATGATACCTTCAAAGTACTCAAGCAAACACTTTGTAGCGCACCGGTTCTCAGAAATTTCGACGCCACACTGCCTATCTACGTAACCACAGATGCATCACAGTATGCAATTGGTGCAGTGCTGGAACAGGAAGAATTAGGTTCTAAAAGGCCGATCGCGTTTGCATCCAGGACTCTTAATGATGCGGAACAAAACTATGCGGCCCATGAAAGGGAACTTTTGGCCATAGTAGATTCCCTCAAGTGGTGGAGATCATACCTTTATGGTAATTCATTCACCATTCACTCGGACCACTATCCCCTAAGATACCTAGAAACCCAAGAAAACTTGTCCCCGAGACAAGTGAGATGGCTGGAAAGATTAGTTAATTTCGACTTCAAGATAATACCCATCTCAGGAAATTCAAATGTAGTGGCGGACGCACTATCGAGGCAACCACAAGATGTGCCGTCACCTTATCACCGAAACAATTCATTACTTCAAGAAGTTATTACCAAGACATCCTCAGAATCCAATAAATTTCGACCATATCATTCACAAACACTGAGTTAGTGGGGTTGGTAGAAGATTATGGTAGGGATGAGAACCTCAGAACCCATTACCAAGATCCTAAAGCTCCCTTGAGCGTCGAGGGATGCTTCTACTTAAAAACAAGAAGATCTGTGTACCAGAAGGAAATTTCAGAGTCAAGCTCCTGCATGACTATCATTGCACTCCCAACACGGGACACCTAGGAATAAGCAAAACTATCAACAGAATATCACCAAAGTTTTATTGGAAAAATTTAAGATCGGATGTAATCCGATACATACGTTCCTGCCAATGCCAGAGAACCAAAGCAACCAATCAGAAACCCGCAGGTCTTTTACAACCACTAGAACCACCGAAAACCAAATGGACCCACATAACCATGGATTTCATCACACCTCTCCCAAAGTCGAGAAATGGAAACAACGGCGTGTTAACAGTCGTTGACAGACTTTCTAAGATGATCAGAATAATACCAACGAAACCAAACACAGATGCTCCTGAAACAGCACTGCTGTTCAAGAATCACGTATACCGAAATCATGGATTACCAGAGAATATCATATGTGACCGAGATCCCATCTTCATGAGCAAGTTTTGGACAAAACTTTTTGCTCTACTAGGAACAAAGATATCCCCCTCCTCTGCATACCACCCACAAACTGATGGACAATCGGAGATAATGAACAGGAAAATAGAGGAAATGATCCGTGCTTTCGTTAGCTTCGACAAATCAGATTGGGATAATTTCCTGGTAGACTTTGAAGTTGCTTACAACTCTTCTGTGAATGTCACCACAACTTTCTCACCATTTTTCCTCAATTACGGAATTCAACCACGAACAGTACCTTTAGATGTTTTAGCGTCAGACAATCCAGCGGCAGCAGGTTTTCTAAAACATATGCAAGAAGCATTAAGGAAAGCCCAGAATCACATCCGAAAATCCAATGAGTCCACCGCAAAATATGTAAACAAGAAAAGAAGGCCGTCTACTTTCAAGATTGGTGATAAGGTTTGGCTATCAACAAAGAACTTATCACTTGAAGATGCGGCTGGATCACGCAAACTGAAACCAAAGTATTGTGGTCCCTTTGAAATAACAGAGGACATTAACGGTGTAACTTACCGTCTGCAGTTATCTCAACCGATGATCGACAGAGGAATACATAATGCGTTCCACGCTAGCCTCTTGAAACCGTTCTTTGAAGATGAATTCAACCGACAAATTCCACCACCGCCACCACTCCAATTTCAAGATGGACATGAGGAATACGAAGTTGAGTCTATACTCGCTCATAAAAAAGAACGTGGAAAAAATAAATTCCTTTTCAAATGGAAAGGGTACGGAGATCATGAGAACTCGTGGCTTCCCGAATCATACCTCAAGAATTCACAAGAACTTTTGAATAAGTACAAGCAGAACCTCAAGAATCGGGGCGATTCTTCTCTGTAAGGGGGAGTGATGTTGTATTTCACTCCACAGACCTTACAACTGCATATACTGTACTGTAGATTCAAACCACTGGTAACCTTGCAGCCAGGGCTACTAGGCACTTTGCTGTCATTACACTTTCCTTACAGTTCTGAACACAGCGTTTGACCCAATTGGTACACTTGGAATAGTTACGGGCGAGTTGCACACTGGGATATTACATCATTGCTTTACCAATCAAAAGTCGCCTTGCTATCCCATGCCACCTGGACCAATGTACTTCTTACATCTTGTCAGAGTATGTCACTCTTGCCGAATACAATTCTGAAAGCGCTACTTACGATACCGTCAGGGCTGTTTTACGGGAATACCTTTGAATTCGCTACTGTTAGACTGCATTTTCTTTTAGTTTGTAGCTATCTTCAGTTCTATATAAACCCTGGTTTGGAGCGGCCGGCTTTACCCAGCCAGACTCAACCAAAGTTTCAACCACAGTTCTACCTTGATCTGCTCGTTTGCGCTTAACACCCCACAAAACACGTCTTAGCTCAGGGATCTGCCCAAGAATAGCAGCACTTGGGGAAGGCTGCCGTCTAGAAAACTTCATCGAGGCACGTTGCTCCTCTTGGGGTAGGCACATTTTTACATATTCTACTCTGAACTTGTTATCTTCGGATCCAAGAGAGTCAAGAGCCACAATAAGACTTTGAAAACTCTGCAGCAGGCCGTTTAGGACTACTAGGGCCATTTTCTTGTTATCAGTAAAGACTCTCATTGATTTTAAACTAGCTACCAGATTTCTTTCATGTCCAATGTACGGCAAAACTTTCTCAATGTCTAGCATGGTGACTGTGTAGAAGAATCTTCGGTCCGCCAGCTTAATGCGTCCCGCATTTCTTCAGTAGTGACAGCATCTCTCAGGTGATCCAAGTGATTATCAAACAGGGACAGGCCGATGATGGCTCGGGCCTTTCGATCTACTTGGTTCCACGCCTCGTAATTGCATGATTTTTTGTCTTCAGGAACGGTATCATCTGTTATGTTGTATTCCATCAAGGAGGGCCAACAGCAGTTGATTCCTCTGTTTTCACACGTAGGCGTTGACATCCGTAAGCTTTTCGGTCTTCATATTCATATCTCCCCCCGTTGATTTTCTACGGTACTCATTGCAATAATCTAGAGGTGTTTTTGTTCTGTTCGAAGATCCCAAGCCGGGGACAGAAGGTCCCTTGCAGTGAGCCCACTTCTACAAAAAACAGCACACGAAACTCCAGACTAATGCAAGGGCCACATGAGTCGCTTGAAACAAACAGATGGATCTCTTTTTAACTCCTTTGAGACAAAAATACTTTCAAATGTTCCCTCTCATTCTCGTGACGCTTGATAACTTCGTGGGAATCGAAAACTCTATCACAAACAGTACACCTAGGGGACTTATTTTTGTTTTCCTTTCTATTACTATGACCCTTGGACTTGATGTGATCGTAGAATGTCTCCGCAGTATTGAAACTGATATCACAGAGCTTGTAGTACCTCTTATTCTTTGGTGGAACTCTCCTCTTCGCCTTTAATTCCTTATTTGAAACTCTATTGGCAAGAGCTTCAGCATTCTTTGCTGAGAGGCGTTGAACTTTCTTTATTGGCTTATCCATAGATACTGGCCTACGAGGGATCCTATGCATTTCTCTAGACCAGGAATGGGCGAGCGTCTTCGGCAGCAGACCTCCTGGCTCGAGTACTTCACCCGATTCCGCAACTGTCCTCCTCACAGATGGCAAAATCCTAACCGTCGCAGCCGCGGGCACTCGGGACACCATGTATAATTCCGAGTCTAGCATAACCCAGCAGAAGCAGACAAAAATTTGTAAGTGATCGTCAGTAACAGCTCTTTCGGATTATGAGTATTTAGACAAACCAAAAGGTGCAAAGAGAATCACTTCGATGTGCAAAGAAATGGAATTATTCAAATAGCTTACCAGAACGAATAGAAATATTCGTGAGACTAATACACGCAAAGCGAAACAAGGAAATAAGACAGGGCGGCCTACGGGATTCATAGATAGAGACAGCGTTGACTTGAAGGAAGATGGAGATGGTGGAGGACTTTTCTGGACGGATGAAGGTACGGGCTTGGCCACCCAGAGTTTACTCGGCACTCTAAACTTTTGACCTTAAGTACAGACTACAGCTACTAGCTAATCCACTTTGTCCATTTACAAAATCCCAGAAACTGAACCATTTTGGTATGTTCAAAGATATTGACCTAGTAATACATTCACTAGGTGCCTTTTAGAACTTCTTCCAAAGCTGCAACATTTCCGTAAAGAAAGTTGGCCCAATACACACATCAATACAGTACCTTATTTTGCGAATCCATCAGAATAAAATTCTCTCGTGCCAAAATAACGGACTCAACCCGTCATGCAAATTACAGAATATGAAAAACGTTCTGTAATGCAGCCGAAGTATGCAGGTAGGCACGTGGATGTAACTTGAGTCTTCATGCGTGTAATAGAATAAATAGTCGCTCCCGTAATGCAGCAGGCGTATGCAGCCGGACATCTGCTGTACTTATCCTACGTAAACTCACACCATAAACAAAGTTATGCCCTCTAACATAGCTCATGATCAACCATTATACCTCTGCATTCATTGCTCGTGTCGTAAACCAGATAATAGAATTGCAACATTTGAAGTACCAGCCAGTGAGGTTGAAGGAAGCAATCTATGGCCTCGAGAAATATTGGTCAAGTTCCACAAATCAAAATTTATGAATAATTTGCATAAATCGCTGACCCCTCAGAATCGCCCTTTCGTCCCCGGAAACTTTGAATTTCTTCCGGAACTGCCTTACCCTCAGCCTTTAACCCACATGTGTCCAAATTTACAAATAGAGAGCGCATCATGCCTGTCATGAGACTCGCCATCGAGTTTGGGCTCATGTGATCGTCTCACCGACCCAACAACACCATTTCTTCGAATGGAGTCTTCTTTCTTTTTAATTCTATGCATCCATAAATGGAATTTATCAGGAAAATAAACCTCTTCGTGCGAAGCAAGGATGCCTACGGAGGTCCATGCAGTATCAGCAATAAGGGACAGATCTTCTGTGTAACTAGGAAGCCACGACGTACATGCTTTCCTGGGTAATTTAAATGAGCGACGAGGGGCGACTACACAGGAGTCATCTTGAAGTGAGGGATGGATGTCGCTTCCAAAGGGACACGTCTACTTCTTCATTACCATGCTCTGCAGGAGACTCTGTGGAAATGTCTCCCACTGAAGACTTGTCTTCAACCTGGAAAATATCTTGCTCGAAATATTCATCGCTATTTTCTGCAGTACGGTGGGCTTCTGAATTTACAGACTCATCAAATATTACGTCTCCAGATGCAATTATTTTCCCTACCTGGATATCCTAAAGTTTTTAACCTTTACTTTTCAAGGAGTAACCCATCGCAAGGGCCTTCGTCACCCTTTGATCTACATTTTGAGCTCTCTTCTAGGTAAAAAATACCATCATTGTGAGCAGAATACTAGCAGGTGCGATATATTTGTAATTTTCCGGTTCCAAAAGGAATAGGGTAGATTTATCTGGTAGAGCGCTGGAGGTTACTCGGATCAATTCATAAACGGCTGTGGAGAGCTTCCCAGCCCAGAAATGTTTGGGAAGACTCTTATGATGTAACATCGGATCATCTTAGAGTCCTATATCGATGCTTTAGAGTCTGGTTAGGATGAATAACTCCTCAAAAGAAGGAACGGACGCTGAGGTTATCGAAAAAGTTGTTGCCAGACGTATGAGGTTCATACGAATTGTATTTCGATATTTACGGACTAAAGGGAACTCTGAATAGCCTTCATTTGAGTCAAACGTTTGAGTGAACTTAAATGATCACACCTGGCCACTTTTATCTCTCAGCAATAATTTTTGGCGATCTTCACGTCTCAGTGTCCCATTTCCTCTTGAAAAGTGCGGGTGATAACCGCATTGGGGTTCCGTGGGAGTAAAAATTTCTGGCTGAGCCTGACCGAAAGAAAATCCCCATTCTAGAGAAAGAAATAGGAGCCAATTCGACGTATACTACTGTTTATGGGACCTTATAGGGTATTCCAATGATTTTTTTACTCTGTAACATGATATAGTAACATAGGGCTTAAGGGTTCACATTGACTTCTCGTACCAGAAAAAACGAGATTCTAGAATCAAACCCTCAGTAACCGCAAAGCAAAGGCCGCTGGCTACTTTGCCTTCATCATAATTTTCTTTATAATTTATTGAAGCATCTTAGGGCTCCATTGGTACATTTGAAATAGTTACGAGCGAGTCGGACAGTGAGATATTTAATCACTTCTTTCATAGCCAAAGGCTACCTTGCTATCCCATGCCACCTGGACCAATGACCACCTTAAATATTGTCAAAGTGTGTTACCCATCTACTAAAATTTCCAAAAAGCGCGGCTGACGATACTATCAGGATTTTTTTACAGGAAAAGTATTCATTTCCTACTGTTTTAATACTTCTTCCTCATCAATGAGCTACTTATGTGTTTAAATAAAACATTTTTTGGATCGACTGGCCCAAAAAAAGCTTCAATCAAAGATCTTCCCTTATTTGCCTGAGTGTGCCTAATGACCCAAATTTTCTCTGTCGATGAAATGTTTTCCGGATAATTAAAGCTTGATATCCCGTAGTTGTGGCTTTTAACGTGGTCCCTACGGTAACCAGTGCCACATATTATTCTTCAAAGCTCCTTTAACTTGCGTGTTCCATATCTCCGTCGCAAGATAGGAAATTAGCAGTCAAGTTTGCGGCACCACGGCGTTATTTCACTCCATAGATATACCCGACCATGTAATACATCCAGCGAGAGAGTTGCCCGTAGATATATTTTTCTTCAAGATAATATCATTGGAGCCGGTGATTTCTAATGAGCTCGAATGTTTTTTATTAAGTAAATGGACATGTAAATTAGTTAGGATGAAGATCGTTCACGAGCAGAGTAGTTTTTTTCCGTTGCGCTCAGCGTCTCGCTGACAAAAGGGGTTCGTTGAACGTGACCAATAACCTTCTTCTGAGCCAACCATGCCCCTACTGTGCGTTTGAAGGCATCAACTTCGAAGAAGGAATGTTCACTGAAGTCTGGAAAGGATATTACTAGTGTACTCTTTAAATTTTTGTACCGTTTTAAATGACTTCTCGACATCTTTTGTCCAAAAGCACTCCATCTTCGTGTTTTTATGTCTTTCAAGGTATATGAGAGCGCAGCGAAGTTCCGAAAGAGCTTCTATTAATATCAGGCGAGTCTCAAGAAGATCCTGCCCCTGCACAGTCCGTCGTGAGTTTGGCCCACCTGACAGCCTTCACCTCGGTAGAGCCTGTATGACTAAGTGGCGGAGAGTTTGTGCTCTCCTGGTACCAAATGAGCGCTTGTTAGCTCGGATGGGGAGCTTATGTCATTTGAGTAGGCTAAAAGCGGTAGTTAGATGGTTGATGTGCTGTACGATATTTGATAGAAAACTAGCATGTCGTCTAAGTATGACCAATCGAAGGGAATTCAGTGTAGTACTTCATTTATCAAGATTTAGAAGGTAGAGAAAGCATTACCGAGATCACAGGGCATGAAATTGAGAAAGTGGTGGTTTCTTTCAGTTCCTTCCCCATCATTACTTTCCAATATTCTAGGAAAAAGTCGAGAGTCAAGAAGATCTTTCCCCCAGCGAGAAAGTAGAAGATCTCATGTGAAAATGGAATTACTCAGCGGCTTCATTGAGATTGGACGGTCATACAGGGAAATGAGGCTGCATTTTCAGGAAAGGTAAGTAGCGGCTGTACATCGGCAAGTTGTATCGCCTGAAACCCCGTGGTTTTGTACACATCCATAATGTTCGGTTCCAATTGGCTGGATGTGTTTAAGGCTAGCTTGCGCACTGTCAAAGACTTTTTGCTACCCTATAAAATTATGTAATGGCTTCGCCTGTACTATTTTCCTAAGATACAATTTCATGCGATCAAAGTAATGTAGGAGTGCATCAAGCAACCCTACTTCTCTGTTTTCACAGATTATGGGCTCAGAGATTCTGAGCTAACCACCGCTTGTACTAACATCCAACACCGACAATAATTCATCATGACCGACATGGATCGATTTGGGATTCGCCCGTTCGAATACCAAAGCAATTATGCGTTGAGTAATATTCTTTCACATGCGGCCATCAGTTCCAGCCGTTTGGACTTCTTATTCAGTATTGCATCTGCCACTTCCCTTTCCAGTTCTTCCAGTGCTACTGCAACTGCAGCTTGATCTTCTCCCAGTTCGCGCACCGCTGTTGGCAAACCACCTACCAAAATGAACGATCAGAAGCTACAAGCCAGCAACATCATTTTGAGTGCATTAGGGGACCATAATTTGCATGTTGTACGTTCAGCCATTGGAAAGACGGAAGTGGTGCTCGAGAAGCTTTACGCACGGTACAACTTACTTGTGATTTTGAGAAGAAGGATGCCCACTTACTCCTTTGGATTTTACTGCAGTGTGCCAGTTCTAGACTTAAATGCACCGAACACGGATAACGAACTATACTAGTTCGGAATAAGGCCCCGGTACTTCCATTAGAAGAGACTTTTTTGTCCACAAATTTGAGCTCTCCGAGCTCAACACTCCCTCTGAGCCACCCGAAACAAACGGATCTCCATTCCCAACTCCCCTGGTCTACATAAACCTGCAATAGGACTCGCCTTTCTCTCTCGTCCATACAAACCGGCCCCATTCAACACCACAAGTTGAATCGACGGCAATCACTTGTGAAGTGAACTGTGAGTCATCATCTAAGCACAAGAAATGACTGAGATTCCAGGTCCGCTAGGTGCCCCGTACCTTTCAAAGATTACGTCAAGGCCTCTCTAGATATATGCCGTCACTTACCAATCAATCAGGAACAATTGAGAAAGCACACATTTCCAAGTAACTCGAAGTATACCGCGAGTAAGATCTCGACAATTTAAGAACTGGTTTCATTTCGATTCTTTTCGATCCGTGACGGCACATAGAAGCACCTCGATTGTATGGCGGGACTTGTTGAGCTGCTACAAGGTTTTGGTACGCCGCTTCACGATATGCTCGCCGTCTGAATGCAAATAGCGTATATCGAGGTGGACCAACTGTTGTTCACTACGGCCTCTATCAATAAGTGGCTTACGCCGCTCTCAACTGGGAAGACTTCGCTGTTCGTCTGATTGAGGAAGCTAATGCACTCAAGGCCGACAACTGTTGAAACTATTGTGGCAGGGTCGCTAATTTAGCGTGTGTTATACATTAATAGGCAATTTACAAGACCAAATAGTGCTTTCTCAACCCACATAACTCACAATTAAAGTTTGGTGTGGAGTATGAAATCATTACGGGAATTATTGGACCGTGAGACAACACCCGAAGACCAGTAAACGGTTGAAGTAGGCGCAGACAGAAATCGGGACGATGGGCAATGACACATCCTGGGAACAAGGGCCAAGGCGCAAAGAATATCTACATCCTTATGTGTACAGTGTCACGATGTAACCGATTACCCCACGTGTCGACCGTCCCCACACCCGCACGTCCTGTGATATCTATATGATGGTCGCCGACGATGCCTCGGTGGATGCGGAGTTGAAGAGATTACGAAATTTGCGATAGATGTCCCACGACGGGCAAATGGCTGTAAACTTGAGTGACACACTTGAGTCTCCGAAGTTGGCTGTCAGTTTTCTCTCCAAACCGTTAATGGTTGATAAGAAAATTTTCGTTCAGTCTTTACGAGGGCAAGGTTTGATGATGTACCCAGAAGACAATTTCAAGATCTGCGGTTACGCGTATCGCATGTAAAAGGGACTATTTTACATCCAAGACACTGATAATGAACTTTGGGCGAACCAAGCGCATGATAGCTACAGTGCATAAGAGCATTTCTCCGCGTCAGAAGAAAAACAATTCCCGGAGAATGAGGTTAAACAAGCCCTCGTACGACCTGCTTGTGCTGAAAAGAAGACCAAAGGACGGACGTAGTTGCGCTGTAGCACAAGCGCCGTGGTCCAGTTGCATCAGTTATGACCGTTAGACATCAAATCACGGACCGATTGTTACCCCAGGCAAAATTTTCGACGATCGGTATTGAGTGCTGCGCGAAGGTAAAATTCGGTCAGAATTTCTCCGAGTTGCTAAAGAACGCTCCGGCAGTTGGAATATTGCACTGCGACACTAAATGTAATATCGAAGTTGAGCCCGTAGACGGCCATAAGTACTTCCTCACAGTTGTTGAGGAGTACAGCAGGCACGTAGCCGTGTTCTCACTGTACACTAAGGACGAAGCGTCCGACGTTCTGCTCACCTATGTGAAGGAAATTGAGCAAAAGAACAGAACGGACATTATCGCATTGCACACGGACGTTAGGAAGAAGATCAGCAGAGCACTGGCCGCTTTGGAGAAGGAAAGGGTAGATACAACCACAAATGATGCCTAACACCCGATTCCTAACGAGTTGGTTGAGCAGATGCAACTGGTTACCGTTACGAGGTTCTTTTCTCCTTTGGGGGGCAGAAATGCCACACTTATACTGGAATTGTGCCATTTATCACGTTTTGGACCGCATGACCATTTAGATGCCGAATACCCTATCGATCGAATGTCAACAAACTTACAGCCTTTGAACGACTTCATGTTCAACTATTTATGAGCCCTTCATGACCGAGTGGGACTACGAACTCGAGCCTGTTCCATGAAGGGACCCAGTCGTGAAGGCAGTACTTGAGCCTAGTCACGGATGCTGTTCCACACCTGCGAGGGGGCGATGTTGCCTCCAGAATTAGGAAAGGAACTACGATCGAACAGGAAGAGTTACAAGATGTAATGGCTGAGTTAACGTACGTACCGGTGGAACTGCGTCGTTATGGATTGTGTTCGGAATAGAAAGATGACGAGTACAATACGGCCGAAGAGTTTGACAAGGCTGTCGACAATAAACCTGAAGGACCGCACCAACGTGGTGGAGGGCGACTTGAGAGACAATAGGGAAGGAATTATACCGCTATTGCCCTCCCTCGGAAGACTGAAACAATCGAAGGACTGCTCTTCGGCGTTGCTCTTCAAAGTCTGGAACGTGCACATTGGATCGCTGCTATGCAAGATAAAGTATGAACGATGAACGAAAAAGGACTATAGAAGGTAGACGTCTGACTCTCTCCAAGTGTACGCACGTTGCAGTCCAGTTTTGTGCTAAAAATTATCCGCGACTCGATTGGAAGACCATCTTGTTTCAAAGTACGACTCGTAACCAGCGGCAACCTACAGGATATTTCTGAAGAATACTTGGAATTATAAACTGTATCCTCTAGGAGAGGGCAAACACGTTGAAAGAGACCTTGAAGTGCAAATCCAAGTAGTCCAGAAGTTGAAAGTCCAATTCTGCACAAAGAATAATTTATTCTACATTAGTCCCTGAGCATAGGTGGTAGATCTTGCCCTTTTACACTCACTTGTAGCCCCTCGACTCTCCGTACTCATTCACATCTTCTCGTTCCGACAACCAAACTTCGGAAGCGCTTTTGGTGCTTGAAACACCTCCGTCTGGGGATAATTGGTTCTGATAAAAATCATCCTCTGGAAGTTTATCCCCATCACTGCAGTCAATAATTGACTGGACATCTTTTTGCTCACTCCAACCCGATCCAAATGCCTGAGTTCATCAAAACCAATTCCCTATTCCCCAACAAATTCCAAAGCCGAATAGTCTCTCCAATCGGAGCGATGGCCGATCACAGAGCCCAACTTACCACCATTACAGATGAACGATCTCCTTTCAAGTACATCACAAAACACAGGGCTCAGTAAACATCAACAAAATGAATCGAACCGACATGTAGCATCACAGCAGTAAGGAAATAAAGCTTACGCAACAAATCGAGGCGTTTCTGCCGCCTACTGGCTCTGATCGCCTACCAGCCCAATTCCCACTAGATGACGTTCAATTGCTTATGATTATGGGGTGAGAGTAAGCCAAAAGGGACAATGTGCCGAAGCAGAGATGGAAACGAAGCGAATCCAGTAGACGGAGGGCTTCTCGAAGTTGGAGGGCGTGGGTCCGCATCTTGTCGTCATGGGCAATTTCGAACGCCAAAGGTTTGGATGTTTTCACTCTTGGAAGATATATTCGATCTATTCTAAGTTTTTCCAGACAACCACAATCGACTCCAAAAGTTATGCCGACACAGAGATGGAGGAGGAACTAGCCTTCCTAAAAGGCCCCCTTGGCAATGTTGGCGGCAGCTTAGGGGGTACAGGCCGCGTAACGTTTGACCGAGGAGATGTACGTGCTTCGAAACGTGACGCTCTGTGGGATACCTCCCAGACATTAGACGCGCCCTTCGCATTATTCCGGATGAGGGACCTACCTAGGTTTGCATTTCAAATCGAACAAAAACCACATTCTCTAACCAAAAATCCGGCGATCAGAGCGCGAAGCCTTTCTCAGAGAGTTCCGCCTCGAGTAATGCTCCTCGCACGGGTTTGAACTGTTGGGGCCCCGCTCGACAAACGGGAGTTCACCGATTCCTGTCTCCATGCGAAAAATTGAAAGTTGCCGCCGCACCCCGCAAGTGCTCCGTAAGGACATTGACCCCCGCGCACGCTGTCATGTGCACCTCCTCTGCGCGTCGGCGTGTCTAGTTGATCACGCCTTCTAACTCGCCGAACCGACATACGCTCGAGCCGCCTCCGACGCTTTTGACTGCCTCCAACGGACGTCCTTCGCGGAGCTTCACCCTGTCACGCTATCGGACAGAGTATGGTCGCAGGTCACACCGCACCTTCGATATGGTGGTCTTGGCCTCACTTATCGAGTTTATCGAGCTGTTTCTCCACGCTGCTGCTGCCGCAAGTCTCATCCAAGCCGAGCCGCCCGCCTTGAGGACCGGGACACACATCGGGCCCCGCTCCACTGCCCTAACCTCCTCCCGAAGCCGCCGCAATAAATTCTTCTTCCACTGGTAAGCCGTCATCCCCATGCGCGAGTTTGTGCTCCGCATCCCCAGCCATCCTCGCTCTGCTGACCTGAGCTCTTACGACCTGCGTTCATTCTCTGAGGCGCATACCCACGTCCAAACCTACCTAAAGGATGTGCAGCAGGAGAAGAGGGCCAGAGCGAACTGGAACGACGAAGGCTGGGCTCGTTCCCCGAATCACGACAACCACACGGCCGCAGCAGGGAGGCCCAGGGGCCGCATTCCTCCTTGTGTATCCCCACGCAGTGGACCTGTGCCCTTCAGGTTTCGGTCGCAATCACCGGCATGACTCGCTTCGCAACGTCATTGTCGGCCGTATCGCTCATCCAGAAGGCCTAAACTGCGAGGTCGAAGTCCCGCTCCTGGTTCCATGCGACGTTACTATTGCCTTACCGTTCAAAGATGATGTATAATCAAAGGACACTCGGGAAGTAAGCCTTTCCTTCTCTCCAGACTCCGTCTACATTCCCCCGCTAGAAGTGTCAGACAACGAAGTAAACTACCCCATCATTCCCCCCGGAAGTAAGCAGTGCTGCGGCAGTGGCGCACCGTCGCAAGGTGACCGACTTGGAACGCAAACTGTCGCGTCGACTCCCGCCCCCTCCCGACAGCCCTACACGGGCCCTCAATTACGAGTTCCAACTGCTGGCTCTCGATTCCCTGGGTTTGCCTTCCCCTGCTACTATTCTCCTCATAGAGGGTCTCCCTCCGCACATGGCAAAGAAGTTTGACACAACAATCGGAGTTATCAGAATCCGCATCACCGGCGCATTAGTTACACCATATGGTCGTCTTTGGCGAGCGCTATCGTGTCGCGCACACCAGTGCACGTGGCCGAGGTGGACCACCCGGTTAGCACTTGGCTAGCAAAATACTCGGTTCCTGCTCTCGACCCCTCATGTTAATGCCATAAAGTTTCCACCCCGATGTGCTGCGAGCAGGAAATTAAGCAGCTAGTATATCGCTTGTATTCTATACCAGCACCGCACTTGGCATTTTTGTCCTCCATACGCGAGCCTGGTACTAAAGAAAACGGGGCACAACTCTGCAGCAATTCCTACCGCAACAATAATAAATGCGCCAGGACCTCGCTGCTCATCCAATCATGCTGTCTTCGGTGTGGTGCTGAGGAAATAGTTTAATAACCGGCCGAGTATTGTTCTCTCTCTACCCTGCAAATGGGGAAAATACGGAGTGCGTTTATTGCGAGAGTTCGGAGGTGTGAACCGGCGGAGTTTCAAAGTGGGCGTTGTGTAACGAAGAGGACCCCGCCCCGGTTAATTCGTTGTTCAAACTATAGTTTCTCACCTGCAGCAAGGATATCCTTGTCAGGTTACATTTATTTTGTTTATGTTATGTATTTCGCGATGTTTTTTTCTCAGCTTATATCTCAAAGATGCGACGCCGGGTTAAATAAGAAAACTGCGTAGCTTGACCTGTAGCTACAATTGGTGCATATTTAACGGCTGTCAGGATCTAACATTTATCGTGAAATATTTAGAGCTGTCAAAGTGAACAATCCCATAGAGTTATGGTGGGTAGAACAAGAACTTGTAGTATTTCTCCGAAAATGTATTCATCGCAGTATCCAAGTTTTTTTTGCAAACGAGTCAAACAACTCAAGAAACACGTAGATCTTTGCATGCTCGATTCTAAACCCATAATTATGTCTAAACGTAGTAACCTGAAGACCACCAGCTATTAGCGAGGACACTTCTTCATCAAAAATCTAAGGGGAAATGTGGGGTGGTTTAATATTTGAAGGATATGGTCGGTTGTGGTCCGGAATATCGTACAGGGTATGTAGTACTGTACATGCAGTAGGGGAAAATTGGAGTGTTTTAAAGATTGAAAAATAGGTTCGCCTATGTTCCAAAGGGCATCAAATAATTGATACCGTTGGAGGTACAGTAAAATACGTATAACTGTACAGTACTGTACAGTAGATGCAACATTCAAAGACACTGAACACCAGCTGAACACTTCTTTCAAATATTAAATAAGGAAAATTCTTCCCCCACTGAAACAAACTTAAAAAATATTTTTTAAAGAAATATAGTAGAATTCTGCACTTTTAGCAAAGCGTGATGGCTATGCCTTTGGGGTACATGCTTTCTGTAACAATCTAGTGTTTACTAGAATGTTATGGACGCCTCTTGAGATATGCCAGCAATGCTATTTAGCGTGGCATTTTTATTTTGCGTGTAGAATTTTATTATGCATTGCTGTAATGCATCTAGACGTTTCGGATTAGTGTTCTAGAGTATTTTAGAGCACATTAGACGCGTCCAGTTAGTTTATTTGTAATGTGTGTTTTTACACCCATTGAGGGGGGTACAAAGCACTATATAAGAGGTCGTAGATGCCGAGTAGCGGCAGGAACAACCAACAAACATTTTTCAACATCGATCAAAGTCAACATCTGAGTTTATTTCTACTGTCTTCCTTTGCCCCAACTACTCTTTCGTTTCACTGGTAGCATCGCCCAGTTGGCCGAAGGAGATCAGTTAGTACCACGACTGTGGGCTGGAGTGCCAGTCGTTGGTAAGCACCACCTGTGGGCTGGAGTGCCAGGTGCGTGCAAGTAGTCCAGTTCTGCAGGGAGAACTAGATAGGCTGCTAGGTATCTTCGATATCTTCGCCTACTTTGATTTTGGTTATTCTGCGCCGAGTCGCCTACGTATTCTCAAATAATCCTCTCGACTATTGGCTGTTAGCTAGGTCGACCGACTGGGACAAGGATTCGAGTAACGCGCTCTAGGTTTGATCAGGTAGGAGCAACCTCATTTGGGTAGTGGGGAAAGAACTTAGGTTCTGTGATTGAGAAGTATCTTTTGGTCGGCTCGAGATCTTTTCTTATAGGGTAAGGACACCGAAGGGTCTTTAACAAAAGACTGGTGGGGATATCCCGAACAGATATAGATCACCGTAACTCCCGGGTGTGGGTTACGAAGAGTTTGTATCACTCTCTTGCGGGAAGAGGACCCGTCGCCAAGGGACGGCTCCCTAAAGTATCAAGTGGATAATAAGTCAAGAGAGAAAAATTGAATAGAAGAAGAAAAAAGGTTGTGAAAAATGTCGTTCTTGAAGCCGAATAAGCCAGAGCAGTTCAAGGGCACTCGGGATAGGCTCGTCGTGGAAACCTGGTTGTACCAGCTCGAACAGTACCTTACGCTCGTTCAGATGCAAAATATGGATCTAGCACTGAACGATAGAGCTAGGATTATGTATGCTACAACCTTGTTTACGGGCACAGCTGCAAGTTGGTGGTTCATGAAAGTTGCCTCCAATGCAGTTCCAGATTCTTTTGATGAGTTTAAGAATTTGGTAAGGGCTGAGTTTATACCCGCTGATAGTGTTCGACGTGCAAGAGACAAGCTGAGGAGTTTGCATCAGAAGTACTCTGTTGCAGCTTATCTCTCAGAGTTTAGAAACGTGGCTCTGAGCATCCCTGGTATCTCAATGGATGAAATGCTAGATAAGTTTATCTCCGGACTCAAGCCACAGGTTAGGCTAGAAGTCCTCAAGAATAATGTTACAAACGTGGAAGAAGCTGCCCGAATCGCTCTGAATGTTGACAGTGCTTTACGTGGATCTGGAATGTTCTCTAGGTTTGGTGAACAGTCGAGTTATGTTCCAAGCCAGGCTCCCGTTCCTATGGAGATCGGTAACGTGGAGAAGAGGTACAACAGTGGTCAAAATCGAATCAGGAATCGTCGATTTGACAAAGATAATGAAAGGTTGTACAGAGAGAACCGCTGCTTTGTATGTCACAAAGTAGGTTGCAGGCCATGGAAACATAATGACCATAAGGAAAGTAAGATTGCATCGAATAATGCTCAAGTTATTGACAGTGGTCTAGAGTCGGAAAACTAAGAGGTCCGCCGAAAGGAAAAAGCGCTCCGGTTGGACCAAGTATGAGACTTTAATCGTCTTGTTGCAGAGGTAAAACAATAAGACAAAGTATACAGAGTCCAGTGTTGAAAGAAGAGATTTGCACTGGTGATAGCTCTGAAGTTGAGAAAAGTCAAAGAGATCATGCGATAGAAGGTTTGAAGACTAGTTTGGAGTCCAATACTATCGTTAATTGTCATGAAGACGACATCCAGGTCAAAGAGGAAGATATTCCAACCGAGGAATTAATCTTACTTGACGGGACGCTAAATAATGTGAAAGCGTCTGTCCTCAAAGACGACGGATGTAATACAAACGTAGTATCTAGGGACTTTGCAGTTCGAAACAAAGAAAAGTTTCGATTTAAGAATGTCAAAGCCACTGTGAATCATTCGAGCAAGAAGTCAAAGGAGAAAACGTCGGAAGTTATCCTGGGAGCTACATTGAAGATTGGTTCCTATCTGTTCACGTCCAATTGGGTCGTTGCAGATTGTAGATATGATGTGCTTCTAGGAATGCCATGGCATGTTGCCAACAATCCAGATATTGATTATCAGCGCCGGGTTGTGAAGGTTAACGATGACGTGCTCCCGATAGTAGAAGATATTCCGATGGAAGTAAGAGTAACAAACATTGGAGTTAAGAAATTCCGGAACATGATTAGGAGAAAGAATCATGGGAGAGATTTCAATGTTTATCAACTGATCAATGCGAATGAGATTAAGTTGAAAAAGCCCTCTGCAATCAATAGTCAGAAAAATGCTAGTCTGGAAAAGCTGTTGTCTAAGTTTAAGGATGTCTTCAAAGGGAAACTACCAGCTGGACTACCACCAAAGAGAAGTGTGGATCACGAAATTGAGGTTGAGAAAGGTTCTAAGCCACCTCATCGTCCATTTTTCAGTTATCCCCAGCGGAATTGAAAGCTGCAAAAGAATATGTGGAAGATTTGCTGAGAAATAAGAAGATCAGGCCAAGTAAGTCACCGTATGGGTCACCGTTATTCTTCGTCCAAGAGAAAGACAAATTGAGAGGTGTGGTCGATTATAGAGCACTTAATCGAATCACAAAAAGAAATAATGCGCCCTTGCCTAGGTCAGATGAGATGTTTGACAGACTTGGTGACGCAAGAGTCTTCTCAAAGTTGGACTTGAAGACCGGTTTCCATCAGATACGGGTGAAGCCTGAGGACATTGAAAAGACTGCGTTCAATACGAAGTACGGACAGTTTGAGTATCTTGTAATGCCAATGGGTCTATGCAATGCTCCTGCTACTTTTCAGTCACTGATGAACCGTATCTTCTATGACTGTATTGATGTCTTCATGGTTGTGTACATCGATGATCTTCTCATATTCAGCATGGACGAAGAAAGCCATCTCAAGCATCTGGAAATAGTGCTAAGTCGCCTGCAAGAACATGAGCTTTATGTTTCTCCAAAGAAATGTGACTTTCTGAAAACGGAGATTGAGTTCTTGGGCTTCATAGTCGGTAAAGATGGTCTTCGTGTTAACCCAGAGAAAGTTGAGGTTTTGAAGACATGGCCGAAGCCTAAAACGGTGACAGAGATAAGGAGTTTTATTGGCTTACTCCAGTTCTTCCGCAGGTTTATTCCGAAGTTTTCGGAAATAGCGGCTCCGTTGACAGATCTGACGAAGAAAGATATCGGTGTTGGTAAATGGAATGACAAGTGTGATGTTGCATTCCAGAAGTTGAAAGAAGCCATCACCCAAGCCCCTATTCTTGTTGCCCCGGATTGGAACAAGAGTTTTAGAGGACATGTGGATGCCTCACAATTTGCGGTTGGAGGAACTTTAACGCAACTAGATGGAAACGGAAAGGATCGTGTTATTGCATACTATTCCAAAAAGTTGTCTCCTACTGAAAGATATTATTCCGCAAATGATAGGGAGCTTCTCGGTTTGATATCTTTTCTTCAAAGGTTCAGATGTTATTTGGAAGGTTCATCATTTGAGATTATTACTGACAATCAAGTCCTTAAGCATCTATTCACTAAGCCTAAATTGAGTCGAAAAGAGGCAAGGTATATCGAAACGCTTGGTAACTTTGGAATATTTCCAATTACCTTGAAGCAAGGAAAGATTCATGTGCTTGGTGATGCTTTATCAAGAGCTCCTCATGTAATTAGCTCTAAGGATATGGATAACCCTTCCATTAATGAGGTGGAAGTGTTATCTATTGATCTTGACGATATCCTTAGTAGTTATGATGATGATCAGTTCTTTGGACCTATTGTTAGAGCCTTGGATGGAAATTGGCCTTCTGATGAGACTAAGAAAGTACAGCTTGAAAAGATAATTCATATGTTTAGGCGAGAGGGAAAACGACTAATGTATGGTAGGAAGCTTTGTATTCCAAGGAAGAGTGTTTCGGATATATTGCAGTTAGCACACGATTCGAAGATAAGTGGACATTTTGCTTTTGCTAAGACGTTATCGAGACTCTCAAACTATCACTGGAGACATAAGACACGTGATGTTCGAAACTACGTTCAGGGATGTCTTCGATGTCAGCAAGCAAAAGATTCGAATCAGAAGAAAATGACAGTTCCCACATCTCTAGAGATGCCTGAGAGAAGATGGGGATCTTTGGCTACTGACTTCATTGTTCACCTTCCAAGGACTAAGAATGGAAAAGATGCAGTTACGACATGGGTTGATCGTCTTACAAGAAGAGTTCATTTCATTCCTTGTAATGTGAATGAAACAGCAGTGGACGTCGCTAATTCGTTCTTTAGCAACATCTTCAAGCTCCATGGTTTACCCGATAATATTGTTTCCGACAGGGACCCGAAGTTTACTTCGAAGTTCTGGGAAAATGTTATGAAGCTTTGCGGAGTTAAGTTGAAGATGTCCACCAGTCGTCACCCACAGACAGATGGTGCGTCTGAGATTATGAATCGTATGGTTGAGAACTACTTACGATGTTATTGCTCGTATCATCAGAATGATTGGGATGAATTGTTACCTGCTGCTGAGTTTGCATACAACTCTTCTGTGACTGAAGACTTGGGAATGTCGCCGTTCGAAATGGACTTGGGATATAATCCAAAGGCACCTCTTGATATGATTTCAGGAGCAGAGACACCAATTGAAAGCGTTGAAGAATTTAAGGCACGACTGCGAAACTCCTTGGAAGATGCTAAGTTCTCGTACAGAGTTTCTAAAGCTAGGCAATCTGCAGTCTCTTCTCAACGGTATCAAGCTCCTCAATATCAAGTTGGATCGAAAGTATGGTTAAATAAGTCTCTGTTTACGGATTTGTATTCCAGATCGCAGGCAACGCAGAAGCTGACGGCTAGAAGATATGGTCCATTCATGGTGAAGGAGTTAATTGGAAAGAACGCTTTGAGGTTGGATCTACCTAATCATCTCAAGATCCATCCTGTTGTTCATGTAATTCACACAACTCCATATAAGGACCAGCCTGCTGATATTGCGCTGCCTATGCCTGAGCGACCCGATCCAATACCGATGCCTGGAGGAGAAGAACAAGTCGTTGACCGAATATTGAAGCATAGGAAGAGAGGAAGAGGATATCAATTCCTCACTCTAATGAAAGGAGCGCCAACTCATGAAGCTGAGTGGCAGCCGAAAAGAGATTTTGTGGACCGAGACGGTACGGTTACGGAAGTTTGGCACAAGTATATCGTGGAAAATGGCATACTTCCAGAATATCATTGACGAGGACGTCAATAGAGAGGAGGTGGGAATAGTGTAACAATCTAGTGTTTACTAGAATGTTATGGACGCCTCTTGAGATATGCCAGCAATGCTATTTAGCGTGGCATTTTTATTTTGCGTGTAGAATTTTATTATGCATTGCTGTAATGCATCTAGACGTTTCGGATTAGTGTTCTAGAGTATTTTAGAGCACATTAGACGCGTCCAGTTAGTTTATTTGTAATGTGTGTTTTTACACCCATTGAGGGGGGTACAAAGCACTATATAAGAGGTCGTAGATGCCGAGTAGCGGCAGGAACAACCAACAAACATTTTTCAACATCAATCAAAGTCAACATCTGAGTTTATTTCAACTGTCTTCCTTTGCCCCAACTACTCTTTCGTTTCACTTTCTCCAAATCCCGTAAAGATTACACATACATGACTTTGGGGAGCGAAAATTTCGGGTTGTTTAATAGTTGGAAAGTTGGGTAATGTCCGAAAGGGAGGTTGGTTATACGACTTCGCCGACATAAAAGTAAAACCTGGCCATATCGTTGTTCAGTCCTGTATTGCAAAGCATTGAAGCTACCATTTTGGCTCATGTACTTTCCATCAAGCATGTTAAGGCTGTAAATGGGGTTGGTTTATAGCGAGTGGTGGAAAGGTTAGGATTCCTATAAACTCCATTCAAAATTTAAAATGTTAAGGCGTTGCTAATTTCGGTCTCCATCGAGATCGAAATGCTTACCATCAACCCCAGCTGATCTGTTAAAATACGCAACGAGGAGATGGTTGCAATGTAGGCAAGACCAGCAAATGTATAAAGCTTGGAAATGAAATGCGGGAATCTGTTTGATTCGTCATCAGTTGAAGATCGCTGAAAACCCAAAGACGCCACGTAGTCCAAGAACAGAATAGAAATTTTCATGCAGGTTGCTACCTGCACACATTTGTTCACGGCAACAAGAAAGGAGAATAACCAGGTAGTTATCAACAATGTGCTGGAGCACTTAGAAGCGCTTCGGGAAATGCTGTTTTATTCGGGCCTAACGGATAGCATCTAAAGTTTGGAGTATATTTCCCAGTTCAGAATTGCAAAACATTTCAGCTTTGGTGAGCAATCTCTCATGGTTGGGAAGCTCCTCCTTCTTGAGATACAATTCAATGAATTCCACAATGACCTCAGGCAGGGCAAGGTGTAGAATTTCATCTCCTAGATCGACCATAGAACTCACATGATCTAGCTTTTCGTAGCTCAAGATATCATTTTCAGACTCTGCACTGCATATCTTCATTTGTCGGATCTACAATAATCAGAAAGGCCGCTTAAAATACTAATGGATGTAGAAAATAAACTCCCTCTTGCAATATGTATACAACTTTATCGAAAGTCAAGGTGGAGCGTACATTCCCTATGCCATCTTGGGATTAAAAGAGTAGTCTTATAGTTCCATCTTCAAGCCATTCCATCGTTTGAGCTCAAACACGTAGCTCATAGAGCCGTTTCTGGGGTTTCTCACAGAAATTATGTGAATGATTCAACACCATAGGTGTATGAGAAAGTACGAAGAGGATTCCGTAGCAGCATTCTCTGTGTTTGAATCGGAATCAAGCTGGCCTCAAAGGCCCCCCATGCTTTGCGTTCAGGCATCCAAAATGAATTTCCCAGGTTATTCAGATGTGCAGAATCCTTGCGCATAAATAGAGACATCCTATGCTCCGTCAATTGTAGAGTACGGGCAAGAACGCAACTACTTCAAGGGATACAGAAGTACTGATTGTTTGAACAGCTCGGATCTGATTATCATGACTTGCACGGGCTCACGTTGGTTAGTAGCATTTGCTATCTTTATGTCCCTCTGTATGGCTGCATGGTCTTGTGACAAGAGGAGATATACGACAAAGGCGCTCGCTCGACGTCTCGTTGAAGATCCGGTCTTTGTTCAAGGGATTTTTCTGATTTGCGAGGCAAACCATGAAGAACTTCTGGTTGATATCTACAAGACTAGCGCCCAAGGCACCGAAATTTTTGTGAACAGCTCTCGTTCCTGCCGGACGACTCCCGTGATCGGAGAAGCTCTTGGGGAATCGGAACAGAACCATGCGTTGCTATGGAAAGCTATCGGAACTAGGTTTGTGGATCTAACGGAATACTACGAGGATTTGATCAAATGCCCCTTGAGGGGTTTTGTTTCTGTTGTGAGCAAGAATGTGGGAACTGGTGAAGAGAACATAATGGCGTCGTGTAGGCCTGGAATGGAGGCTCATGTTGTGTCCTTCAATATGTCCAAGTGTTAGGGAGTTAGTGACTAGGCTTTTCCAATGCTACGGAAGCTGTGCTCGGAGGTTAGCGAGATGGGGACTATTTGCAGGTTGGCATTGATTCCTGCTAACGACCCCAAATGGGCAGTTGCTATGTAGTATTCTCCTTGCGAAACCTTGAAGTAAATGATTCATTTAGTCTGGTACATTTGCTTCCTGCCCGAGTTGAACGCACTTTTTTTCTTTGCAGACTGGCAGGAAATGCGGATTGACGGATATGGCAGGCAGCAGTGAGATGTACGCAAATGCAAGACTTTGGTAATGATCTATTGCCTCGAAGCGCTGAAAGGCCACTGCACATCTTTATCTCTTGTGAATATTGTATCAACATTGACACTGTCCAATTATGTAGCGCGTGTGATGTGCGGGCTCGAAGTTCCCTTGTAGGAAACCGGGGAATTGAGGTTGATTCTACAAATGTGTGTAATGACGCGTCACTATTGATGTTTTGAATTGTTCAGTGACCAATCGGAACATTCCGGGATACAGCAGGGTACACCTTCCAAACAATAACAACTACCATTCATACTCATAATGTATAAGCCAACCAAATATTCCCCTTTTTATCCTACGTGTACTTTTTGTAGGAAAGATGAACAGCTCCATGTCATTGCTGTCTTTGTCACAGCAAGCGAGGGTCCCTACGAAATAAGGAGAACCTTGAGGACTGCGACAGGTAGGACCATCCTCGATGTCGAATCCGTCAGGATCTACAATTCAATGTCGCTCATCCGAATTGTGCATCGTTGTCGGTGCGTTATCAGCACCGTGTTTACAACGGGTGTATTTCAAGACTTCGCTATCTCACGCCCGTCACTGCCCGTCACAATCTGGTGACGAGCATCCCCTATCTTCCCTGGAAGCCGCCCCTGTCACAAATACCCCCGACGGCGTCCATGGGCAGACGTCAACTGGGCGCGCGGGGAGGTTATTACGAGGACGGAGATGACCACCGCCCTGGCTCTTACGGGGTCGTACGGAACTATGCACCTCTGGGTGTCTTTGACATGGGTGGATTAGTCTGACTTCAACTTTGAAGACGGCGACGGCGTCGATGACGCAGTTGACCAAGCAGAGGAGCTGGACCTTGCCGAGGCGGTGGTTCAGTAAGTAGCGATGGTGAGTGGCGGTCTGCCACACATGTTACCTCATGTCTGCGACGTAGTCACTAAGGTAACTCCGGAACTTCAGCCGAACGTATCTTTCAAATGTAAACCACCCAAACGTTTCCCCTATCTCAGCTCACCGAGATTTCATTTGTCATGTGGCGTGATTTTCTGCTGTTCCTTTTGTTGGTGTTTGAGCCCGCCCCTTAGGCGCACGAGTGACACTACCCATTATCCTGAACGCGTTTAGCATACACCGGGGGATAGCCGGACCGCACCTTTCAAATATTAAAGAACCAAATCGACTATCCTTTGTTGGTGTTGGCATTGGTCGAGCGTTTGTCGCGTCGTGCCTGTTTAGCTGTTCGTCTTGTCCACAGGCACACCCACAAAGTTCCTCCCTTCGCAGCTATATATTTCAAAAACATCAATCCAACTTCCCATGTTATTGAGAAATTTTGGTAAGTGTGGAAGACAGGGGAAAAGGTTTGGGTGTTTTACTCTTGGAGGATATATCCGGTCTATCCCATGGTTTTCAAGACAACCGCAATCAACTCAAAAAAAATGGAAGACAGTGTTACCGACATGACAGCAATCACGGGACTGACTGTACAGTACGTACAGTGAAAGACGATCGAGGCTACGGTGGAATTTTTCGCCGCTAGCCTTTGAGTCGCTTACGTATATCACCCTTTGAGACATCATCCAAGGTCATAGAGAATACGCGGTAGCTGTCGCGTCTCGCAGCGGATGCTCTACTAAAGGAGTGAAGAATCGCTTGTATCAGGGGCTTAGCTACTTTACTTGGTCCACATTTGCGGCGTATGTAATTTGTCATGCCTTGCAACACGCAGACCTCATTCACCCGATTCAAAATTAAACTTGTAGTTCAATATATGAGAGAGAAACTGACTCAGTCTCTCTGTCATATATTGAACAACAGGTGAACTACGAAGTATGTTACAATATCACCATGGCAAAGGCATCAATCGAATCCTAAATAATAAAAGAATTACAGGGGGGTCACGATATAGTGCACGTTTGAATAGTGCGAGCTTCTATATATCGCCTTGTATTATATCTCATACGGATGTCCGGCGGATAGCTTAGATGAATCATTTCGTTTAAGTGACTCCACCACTCTTGATTCTTTTAAGGCTTTTTGTAGGGCTGTTGTTGCTCGGTTTGCGGATAAGTACCTCCGTCCACCTACTTCCGATGAAATCATAAGTATGGATACCTCATTTGCAGAAATAGGGTTTCCTGGGTGTCTTGGGTGCCTCGACTGTTCTGTTTGGCACTAAGATGAATGTCTAAAGGCTCTCCGAAGAATAATTAACGCCAAAGAAGGGGCTCCAAGTCTGTATATGGAAGCAATTTGCGACTTGGATTCATGGATATGGCACCTATCGTTTTGGTACCCAGGATCAATGAATGACCTTAATATTCTAGAAGTCAGTCCACATTTTAGCAACGTTCTAGCTGGCAACTATCCTCCCGTGAGGGCTCAATACAAACTGTGTAGAGAAGAATTTAATTGGTTCTACTAGCTCACTGAAGGAATTTATCCAGAGTTGAAGACATTCATGAGGACCGCGAATACCTCAAGTGGTAAAAAGTCTAAGAAGTGTGTAGGTTTACAAGAGGGCGAAAGAAAGAGTTTCTTTGCTGTTCAGTTATAGAGGTTAAACGTGATTTATATTCCACCCAGATTTTGGTACAGTGAAGAAATGTGCGTGGTTCTCCAGGCATTGTGTATCATTCTCAATATTTTAGTGGAAGACCGTCGTAATAGATATGTTGGAAATGGAATAGGTAAGTTAAGAGATCATTGGGGCGAGTATTCTGATTCCTTTACAGAACGGTTTACAGGAGTAATGCTTCACAATGAATCAAGAGAAGATATAGCAAATGCAATACAACGATAGCACCCTACTCGAGATTTTCAGGTTCTCTTTACCCATGATCGCCTTAAGAACGCATTAATAGACTAAATTTATTCTATGTAGCATGAACTAGTATGAATTATTGATGTTTATTAACTGAAGAGCCCAGTGACTGACACATGTTTCACTTTCCGCTCAAGATCATCGGTTGAATTAGTATCAGCGTCAACTCCTTCAAACGAGTCACGATCCCTCTTCTTGCCACCCCTTCCGAGGTCCTCATCATTATTCAGAGCAGCATTGATAATGTTTCTCTTCATCTCTCTCAGCACGCACTGCTGCTCAATTTCTATGAATTTCTTAATAGTCTCTGAATCCGTCCCAGGCATTGTAAACAGTGATATCCTAGAGCTGCGTTCCTCAAAAGCTGAAGACTTCACATAGATTTCATTTTGACGCTTGCTCTGCTTTAAAAGCCCCTCTACACCTTCCGCACCTCTTTGTAAAGCAAAATCGACCTACATCATCTAGAAAGCTTTTTTAGAGCCTTTGGGGCGCATATTTTTCTCTGATGACTGGAGTGCCTTAATCTGAGATTATTTCTCCCTCTTCACAATATTTTGCAATACCTCACTACTGGAGTTGGGTCCGCTGACATCAAACTCAATCGAATTGATCTCTTCCTCCTTGGTAGTAACGTTTGTACGGCAGAGGCTCTCTTTTTTTCTTGATTGCGATTGTTCAATTGCTTGATTCATTAAGTGCCAAAATCGGGTATTCCTTAGCCATACATAACAGTTGAGGAATAGAAATGGGTTGCCAGGACTCACACCATCATCACCAAAGTACAGGTATATCGCCGGCTGTTCGTCATTGATGTGTAGCCGGCAGTTAAAGGAAGTGTTTGTAACTTGTAGATAGTAATGTTCTGTCGGATTGACCGTCAAATACAATGCCTTCAACTTCTGATAATGCCCTTCGAACACAATGCATGCTTTCTTAATGCATTGAAAGCTTTGGGACACCGCATACCCAACTCTCTCCTTTGCTTTGCTGTCCGTATGTTTTTGTTTGTGCAGAACTAGAAGCTGTTTGTAGACATTTGCAACTCGAAACTCGAAGAGATCTGCCTTCACTCCGTTTCCGCTTTTTGCGTCTTCGGCCGCCTCGACAAAGGCTTTGCAAGCCAACAAATTCTAATCGAGTGTCCATCCCTTTCACGCTTGCATTAAGATCTGTTTGTGAGAAGTTTTGGAACTGGATTAGGATTCCAGTTCTACTGTTGTCAAAGGAGGGAATGAACTGAGCTGTCAATTGGAGTATTAATTCTCTGAACCGCTCATGATGTATTTGGGGTAGCAATAATGGCACCCTTCCCAGTGACAGCGTTCCACGCTGTTTCGGATATTCGCAGTAATTTGTAATCCAGATTCAAGATTTAGGATCAGGATTAAACTTTGGACCTTGCATTATATCGGCGTTTGTACGGTCCAAATCAGCCTGATTTGGACCGAAGCTACCTCTGAGAAAAAAACTGTCCAATTCCGCCGCGCGTTGTTCAAGAACGAGCTTGTTTGCGATTCTGGTTAGGGGATCGTGATAGCGTTCAGCGATCAGGGACCAGTGTGCTTCGAGTGCCATAGGTATCAAGTTGCAACTGAGTGATTATGCGAGAGATTTGAACTGCGTTGACATAAATGCCCTGCCCTGGTCAACCCACAAGTTAAAAGGTACTCCGAGATAAGGGATTACCCAAATGGTCATAAAAGTTTCCCAAAGAGTGTAGGAGTCTTCTTTTATGGGTACAGTCGCACGAGAAAAGTGCGTTTGCCGACATGCAGCGTGCAGGGTAGGCATGCCTCTCATGAACATAACGTCAGTAGCGACATAAAAGTTAAAAACACATTGTTCGGGGAGCAACGCACGGTAGCGGAAAGGCTGTCTTGAATACAGTTGGTACCAGTGACAAGACTTCGTATTGTCCTGAAGTTTTTGAAGGTTGCATGCACGTGCTTACATGGGGTAAGAACTTCTTAACGCACTGTACACTGCGCCTAGCGATGCGTATCCGAGGTTTCTATGAATCTCAGCTAATTCTGAGGTCGAAAATAAGAAGTCAAGCGTGTTTGTATGCTTGTAGTACTGTGCCAGAATGTGAGCAGAACGGTTACTCCGAGTGCCTTGAAGTATGCAGTGTGGTGCTGCGGGTCTTTCGTGGTCACTGTGTGCAAGTTGGCTTGTCTCGCGAGTCCGACAAAACGGGTACGTCTTTCGGGATTAATGTCGACTTATAGTCGAAGTAACTTTCGCCGAGAAGCGGGACGCGTATCATTACAGTGCCGAGTGTGCGTACTTTGACTTTGTTCTTCCGTTGGCCGCCAAAAGAAATTTAAGTCGTTAGCGGCTCAATGACGTAAAAGTTGGAGAGCAAGTAGTAGATCTTAAGAAATGCGAGCCATTGGGGTAATCCTGCAACTGATTGCGGTACACCTTCGTCGAGACAGTAGCCATTAAATTGGCGTTTGGGTACCTGTCTGAAGTCAGGGTATCTCGTGAATAAATAGTTGAGCGGAGGAGTGAGCACTGTCGGTTGGGATTTTGAATATTCATGCGCTGGGTTCTCAAGGGCTACGCTAGCATGAAAAACCAAAGAGAGGAACAGTATCTCGTGATCCCCTGGTTGCTGCTCGGGAGGTTCGGTGTTTCCAACATTAGGTACAGTCCTAAGGCTGTATTCGTCTATCGAGCGGTCGTGCTGGAGGTTTGGATTGGCGAGGTCTATGTTACACACTTGCTCAAGATTACTTCGTTACAAGCTAAGTGTGCCTGATTTTCTGGTCGATCGGGGCACTGGCGATAAAAATGATACCAGTTTTTTTTCAAAAGCTACACAGGAGTGGCTTTCCATCTTTGCTGTTGGGGTTGCGTGTCGGCGAACAAGTAACTCTGCGCTGCGAGCGATTTGGCCTGGGGCTAGTGAATGCATACTGGCAAGGGATGGAGTACATTTTTGGGTTTCGATAGCTTAGTGTCGAAAATGAGGAAGAGCCGCGTTTTATTCTTCTCTTTAAATACGAGTTTCCGTCTTGGCTGAAAAACAAATCAATTGGCGTGGTGATATCATCGTATAAAAGAAAGACGTTCGAGGTCGAGAATTTCGTTTACAGTGGCATACCTGTGTTGGTTGCTGTGCCTTATTGCCTAATACAATGTTGTAGGCATGTGTGGAGCACATTTGGGGCGGATGGGGTCCCTGTCGTAACTAACGGCGTGTAGAATGGCTCTGACTTAACGGCATTGACAATAAAATCACGAAGCAAAGAAGGAGAATGGTAAGCTGGGTCCAGAAGGGACTGTAGGTCATGGACGCGCTGAAATAATATGTCAAGAAGTTGTGAATTCGACTTTGTCGGGTTTTTGAGCTTTATTTCCTTGAAAGTGATGGTGTTCTATTCGGTGGTGTAAGTATCTCTATGCGCTGGAGTCATGAAGTGTTCTGCTATTTTGGAGAACGCATCGTCAACAGAGCTTGTAGTATCGACAACATGATCTGTGAAATACGGGATTGCTTCGTCTCTGAATATGAAATGCAGGTCGGAGAATCTTTGGGGATCGCTGACGTCAAATGCGTCAAAGTCTTGGATAAACTTGCGCTTCACCACGGAGACAAACGGTCCCTCGTATGGTCCAGAAAATCGGTCAGCTGATGAACGTGAAAGTTTGAGAAAATCCCGTTTTGCCTGATTAGAGGGGCCTGTGGCAAGTGGTGGGGTTGATTTAATAGTTGATGCCGGGTCACTCGCTGTTGTTGCAACATGGTGTCCGAGAAGACCCACAAGTCTTCGTTGGATTGGGTCGCCTGTTCTCTTTCCGCACATCACACCTTTCGAATCCAAATAATCGAGAGTTTTCCTTCGCGATCGGTTCATGGACCCCAACAAATTTTTGGTGATAAATATATTCCCGAAATCTTCTCAGTAGGTCGTTTCCGGTGATCTCTTCGTCACTAGTTTCCTGTGTGAACTTATTCAGTTTTGCCATACTGATCCTCGTCTGTACAAATCGTTGGTTGCTCCGGGTTCATTGGGGTCGCGCACTGTAATGATACCTCTAGACTCAACCGATTGAGCTTTGTCGCGCACTGTTGTGCTACCTATAGGCCAGGTCCTGCGAACTCCCGCCTGCCTGCAGACGAATACTTGTAATCACGTTAGATCTGTGTCTTACTCGTTTCTAGCTGCAAGATTCCGTCCTATTCGCGAATGAGGTCTGGAATACTAAGTCGTGCATAGGGTCATGAGTGACGCAAGTGTACGGTAATGTTGGATTATTTCGGCCAGCGAACCCTCCTGACGACTCTAATGATAGTTGTAATGATCCTTATCCGATGGTACAGTACCTACGGAGACGGACGAGTAACTTAAGTAGGCTGAGGTGTCTCTCGTTTATTCTGGGAGATGTCTATCATTACGGTGACTATGGGGATTAAAATGTCTCACTCAATTTGGGCCACGATAGGTACTTGCTGCGCTGTACATATCCTGTAACACTGCCCTTGATTCAGAGTCTATCACAAATTCAATTCCCAAAAATGGATTGGACTTTGTTTTGCCATTGGGATGGTGTACGGTATATCAAAATACGGTCCAAACTTTGGATTGAACCATACGATCTTATACCGTTGGAGATGCTCTTAGTCTCAAGCAATGGAGCAGGGGAAAGGACGGCCTGGGCCGACGACGACCAAATTACCATGCTGAGACGCTGACAGAAGCTTCGGCGGATCACATTGTCGGTAGTGTGGTAGCGGCGGGCGATGCGGGGGATATAGTATTCGAGGAGGTGAATAGTGGCAGGGGAAGGTGCGCTGAGGGGGTCGAGGGCGACTCGTTGGAACCGGAAGCCGAGAGCTTGGGGACGAGGGCGAGGGGGGGCGCACCGGGAAATCTTTCGCTCGAAGTCTAAGATCTTCGAGCGATGGGCCGCATCTGCGGCACCGCAAGGGGCGTGGACGACTTTGGCGAGGACAGAGGGCTTGAAGGGACTCACCCCGGTGATGTCCCATGCAGCAGGACGGTCTTGCGGGCCGACCTGCGCGGCGGGAGGGCAGACGAGGATGTCGTCGGGCCGGAGTTCGGTCCCGGGGACGAGGAGCGGGGCCTCAAACCGGCAATCGAACCCAGCAGCACGCACAAGCTGGGAGGTGATGGCGTTTCGGAGGTGCTGGTGCCTGCGCAGGGGGGCCAAATCCGTGCGGGCAGTGGTCAGCTGCATGGGCTCCCCATGCAGCCTAGGGCTGGTGGCAGTGCTGGTAGCGAATTGGGAGAGCGTCTGGATAAACAGGCGAGTCGAGATGGCGTTGTAGCATGACGGGCCAATGCGCCTTAGAGACTGACGCGGTGGTAGGGTGGGCAATGAGGAAGGCGGTGCCCGGGCTACTGCGAAAGGCCTGGCCATGGATGCAGAGACGGGCAGCTTGGGTCAGTGGTGCGATGGGACAGGATCGGCAGTCCAATACTTGTCTTGCCAATGGGCTTCGGCCTTGCAGCACCCGTCTTAGGTAGGTAAATTTTCGCACGGGGTTGGCTGCAGAGACAATGGGGTCGAAGAATCCAGGGTCATGAGAGGCGGAGTATGGTGGCCGGGGACGCGGAAGAGGAATTCACGGAGATGTGACCGTAATTGACCGACGAGGAAGTTGCGGTCCCCCGGAAACAAAGGCCCAGGAGGGCTGAGGGGTGCTGGGTGGTGAAAGAAGCAGTCTCGGCCCGGGGGAAGCCTGCATCACGGATGATGGCCGCTGCAGCTCCGTGGAGGAACGGAGAGAGTAGGGTAAACCCGTTTCCACCTCGGGAGGAGAGGAAGACCTAGGTCCACGCGTCATCGGAAAGAGGGAACCCCTATAGCGCCTCGTAGGAGGATCGTTGAATGGCGTCGAACTCTTCTGTAGCTGGAATGGCGTGGGAGGGGTAATTTGAATGCGTGGGCAAGGAGACAGGCGGAGGCGCAGACTTGATGCATATGGAACCGGAACCGTGCGTCGCCGATCTCGTGCTGGCGGTCAAGAGTGCGGCGACAGGCGGCGATCTTAGTGCGGAGGACCGTATTCGTGAAGGACCGGTCGCCAATGGGTGCACCAAGGAGCTCGAACCCATCTTGGGCGCATTCGGAGAGGGGGAACTCAGAAAGGAAAGTGCAGCTCTCACTGGGGGAAACCTGGGGCCAGAAGGTGCGGGTCTTCCCGATGTTCATATGAAACCCGTCGTCCGGACCCTCCTCGGATAGGAGGCGCAGGACGTGGCGCAGGCCCGGGAGAGACCTCATGATTGTCCCGTCATCAGCGCACCAATGATTGAGGACGATCTCTGGCTCTTCGGCAATGCGGCGGATGAGGGATTGAATGGTGAGGTAGAACAGCAGTATGGATGCAGGGTCTCCTTGCTGAGTTTCCTGGGCACTATTGATGACGCTTCCCTCACGGTTAGGAACGTACAGCGGTGGCTGGGCGCGATCATGCACCATGTTTGCGAAACAGGCGAGCGTAGGTGCGTAAGTAGGTAACGTGGAGAGCACGGCCTGGCGTTCCACTTTGTTGAAGGCGTTTTCGGCATCAAGGACCTTGGCAATGTGAGCCGCTCTGTATGTGGAACGGATAAGCGTGCGGGTGTCTTGGACAATGACATCCATCCCCGCTTTCACGTCATTCGCCATTTGGAAGGGGGCAAGGTGTTCCCGGGAGTCATCGATTGTGGAGGGCATCAGATCTTTCGTGACGAGCCTGCGCAGTGCGGAACCGACAGCGATCGGGCGGACCTTGCCGGGCGTGGGCTGGATTGCCAGGAGGGTAGCGACGGGACGACTGAGAACGGGAGGTCGCAGCCGGCGATGCGATTGACGAGGCGGCTGAGGACATCAATTCCGGTAACACCCTCTCCCGGGCTGACAGGGGTGGTAGCCAGGAGGCGATACAAGCACGCGGGCGTGCGATCAAGGCCGGCAGCTGTGTCGTGGGAGCGGCTCCGAGCGGCGTGTGTCATTTGGGCCTCCGTGAGGGCAGGGGCCGGGGGAGGACGAAGGGGTGGAGGGAGAGGACCTCCTCCGTCAGGGGCGGGTGGAGGGCTTGGAGTCGGGAGATCGTTTAGGGATCAATGACATCCGCGAAGGGAAAGTGGTGAAGGGCTTGTCTAGCTATCATAACGCGCGTTTACACAAAGGGCCTCCTCCGGGCGGGAGTGCCTTGCGGCTGTAGAAGCGAGGGGGCCCGGACGGTGGCGCTCGATCCACTCAGCGCGAGGGCGGAAGCGGAAAGGGCCTCATACCAGAGCCGTCCCCATTGAGAGCCGGTGGTGGCGCGCCGGATGTGGGAAGCCAGTGCCGTCGTTTGGCCGGCCTTGTGCATCCAACCTTGTTCGCCGCGGAGGTTGCAAAGGAGAACGGGAGTGGAGAGGTTATATAGATGGAGGAACGCCCGGTGGACAGCGGCCAGTTCTCGAGCGGAAGCAGCAGCTTTTTACGAGTTTGAGGAAGAGGAGGAAAGGTTTGATACATGGGAGAGGGATGTCCTGAAAGATGTCTACCTCGCAAAAAGGGGTGCGAAGCACGTCTTCGGGGGTGGGCAGGGCAGATGTACTGGGGAATGCATCCCTGATGATGGGGAGGGGGCAAGGTTGGGGTGGGCAAGGGATTACTGGCGGGAGGCCGTGCTCTCCTGCATTCCGTTGGGCGGGGGAAGTGCGACGACCTCTTCGTTCACAGGTTGGGCGGTCGGAGGGGCGGTCGCAAGGGCGGTCGAAGTGTCGGCGGGGACGTCGACCCTGTCCGCGTTCCACAACGGGCGGCGGAGCGGTCGGCAGCGCGACCGGCGAGGTGGTCGGCGGCGCTGCCGTCCGAGCTTGGTGCACAGTCGTTTGCGGTGCCAAAAAGGACCAGGAGAGTAAATGTCTTTGCTCATTGCTGTGGGTTTATAATGTACCCTGTTAGGGTGTGACAGTAACAGACCACGTCGTCCTCCATGGTTCCAACTATTCGACGAGACTTTCAAATAGCAATACCTATCATCAACGCTATCTACACATCAAAAGTACCAGAAATCCGACCCGTAACTTGGCGATTGCCCTGTCGATCCAGTCACGACTACGGGCACCTTCTTGTTCTTGGAGTTCGACGGCGTCAC
Organism: Kappaphycus alvarezii; assembly: GCA_002205965.3. Classification (NCBI taxonomy): domain Eukaryota; phylum Rhodophyta; class Florideophyceae; order Gigartinales; family Solieriaceae; genus Kappaphycus; species Kappaphycus alvarezii. Next base: position 482,881 of record NADL03000717.1, on the reverse strand, counting down.
ACAAGTGAATTCCTCGTCACTAATCACATTCACATTTGTGCATTGCTTGCCTCCAAACGTCGCCTTCGGATTCGACCCAAACTTATGTCCAGAAATCAGGACCCTTGTCCCTCCACTGGCCGGACCCTGCTTCGGGTGCACCCCAAGCATGAACGTCACATTTGGCTCTGGATAGCTTGCAAAGCCTACGGTAATTCGCTTTTGATACACTCGCGGCATCACCAATTCCCCGCGGGGTCCTTCCACAAGGTTCAGTCCCGAATAGGGCAAAAAGTTGGGCGCGAATCCACCTTGTTGTAGATTCCCATCATCGTCTAATTTCACTTGCGACACCACGCCCGCATTCTGAATTGAAAACTTGGAGATGTATAGATTGCCCTTGACTTGTCCGCCAAACGTGTTTGATCGGTACTCTATGATCCCGTTTGAGGAACTCTTTAGGTTGCCAATCAGCGGTTGCACGGCTGATTTCGGGTAGTGTACGCACTCGTTCCTGTTCAGGTTAGGATGTCCATGATATCCGCCTTTCTTGATTTTGAATAGCTTGTCGGGCAGGTTCTTAGCTGGCGTTGTGCCTCCGACGCAGTTGGTGGAGAAGTCACCAAACCCAGCGTTCGGGCCATTGTCCACGGCGTACAGATGTCCATTTGTGTGCATTGTCATCCCGAATGAGTTTCTCATGCCGGATGCATATACCGAGCATGCCTTCCCAGAGATGATCTTCGCCTTTTCAGGGTCTGCGTAGTTGTCGTAGACAATGTTGGTCTTCTTGTTTGCAGGGCATGACACAATTGCGGCTGAAAGTGGGTTACTGGCCACACCACCCAACTTATCGTCAGGGGCATCTCCTGCGACTGGCTTCTTCCCTGGCACTGAAGGCCCGCCATTCGTGAATCCCCCGATCCCAACAAGCAGCTCCCCGTTTGGCAGGAACTGCAGTTTGTTGACTCCATGGTCGTGATTGGACACTGGAAGCCCGGTCACCAAATCTTGTTGGTTGAACGCGCAAGAACTTCCCGATAAAACTTCGCGGCTGAATTCAATCGTTTCGATCTTGCCATTTGGCCACCCTTCCTCAAACGAGAAAATGTTCTTGTCCTTCCAATACAGCCCGTTGGTCGTAAAGTACATCTTGAGGTTGTTGGAAAATGGGCTGAATGCAACTCCTAGGACAGCTCTCTTTACACCGATTGTCTTTTCGCATGTTGAGGTCACCTTGTAATCCTTACTGATTCCTAAGGCGTAAACCTTGTTTGCTGTGCTCCCCAAGTACAAACGGCCATCAGGGCCATAAGTCGCAGCTGCGATGAAGGAAATCTCATAAGTACTGCCGTCAGAGTTTTGCAGGGATGTTTCCCTGAAGATGACAGGCTGCTCCAGGGTTTCTCCCGATGTGTACGTGAATGGCACTCTGTTGGATGTTCCCGCGTTGGTCTGAACAGTGATGAAAACTTGACCCGATCCCGGCGGTACGGTGACCTGAACAACTCCCGGGTCGGACGCAATCAAGTTGCTCGCTTCCACGGATCCAAACTTCACGGAGACACCATTTATGAAGGCAGAACCGTAGATTTGGATATTTTGCCCACCAGAAGGAGCAGAAGATGCCTTGGAAAGGCCCTTGATGATCGGGAGTGTTGCCGCAGAGTCATGCTGAATGTCTGGAGACGACAGAGGTCCGTTCTTGCCTGACATGATCAGCTTGGGAGACAAGTTTTTCGGGCGGAAGTAAACCAACTGGAAAACATTGAGACCGGCCAAAAGCTGCTTCTTTTGAGTAGAGGTCGTGCCTCTGGAGTTTGACTGGCCCATGATAACTCCTTTGTGAAAGAGCTTAAATGGACCCTCATGCTGAATGGTGTAAGAATATTCGGCATCCTTTGGAACATCGACGAAGAAGGAGCACCTTACACCAAACGCATTGTCCTTGAACTTGAGGAATGAAAATTGGCTAGCAGAATTGAAATCCAATGATTCCTTTTCTCCACCGTCCTTCGGCTTTGGCTCGCTGTTGATGTCGAATGTCAGAGGAACGGAGGAGAATGACTTTGAACCGTAGTCGTAAAAATAGCAATATGCCCCGTTGGCAGTGGAGCCCCTAACCAGAACTTCGACGGTATCCACGGCAACATCACCAGTCTGGTCGACGACTTCCAGGGTGACCACTGTTTTGCCGATTGGAAAAGCAGCAGTGAACTTTCCGGACTTGTCATTGTTCGATCTCTCCACTTCTTTCCCGTCGACAACCTCAACCCAAGTCCATTTGTACGAGACAATCTCTCCGGCGACCGCAGGAGGACCAGGGTCGCTGTAATGAGAGTGAGACTGCGTGCCATCCAAGCTAACAAACGCCTTTCCATTCTTGTCAAAATCTGTCGCCAAGTACGGCCCACCAGGAACAGAGTGAGCCCTGTGGTTGAAGCCACCATTCAAATCCTCCACCTCCACCCTGCTATTCGAAGGAGTGCATCCTCCCCCAACTGCAAGGTTACCGGCCTTGTTTCCCTGTATCATTATCCCCGAAATCATAGGATTCTCAACTGACTTGATGAGCGTGATGGTAATGTGGCCGCCCTGAGGCGAGGTGCCCGGAAACTCGATGAGTAGGCCAACATTTTTTCCAACTTCCTTGAACACATCAAGATTCTTCTTCACTTCCACTCCATTGATGAAGATGTCAAAGGTGCGCTTACCGGGCGCTGTGAAAAAGGTCTCTGCGAAAAGCAGGCGAACGGTGTACGATCCTGCGGGGACCGGAATCCTGTACGCCAGCACTGAGGCTCTTGTCCATCGATGACTCGTGTACGCCGCGTCCCACGCGGCAGGCCCTTTGGAAGCCGAAATAGTCAAGCCGGGCGCAGAGAAAACTAGGCCTTTGTCAGCGGTGGAAATGTATTCCGGGTTATCCGCACCCATAGCCGCCCTCGCTATAGGCCCTCCTGCGGTGTTTATCCTAAACGAGTTGGGAGTAGCACCCGAGACCGGACAACTCACGCCCGGGGCAGGCTGGGCTGTCGTGGAGGGTGGACTAGTGCGGGGGTCACTCAAGTCAATGGAGGGGGTGCATGGGGGACCATTGACATTGCAGGATTTGTTCTGCGAGACGACGGCAGAAATACAACACGATTCGCCCGCGACAAACGTGGCGCATCCGGCGCCACCGCATTGGCCACATGCGCTCTTACAACATGCCATTTGACCGGTGGCACTGTTTTTCCCGAAGATTCCTGTGGAACATGTGGGATCGCCCGAGGACGGGAGAGTGGTGGCCGACGAATCAGTGGGTGAGAGATCGGTGGAGGGGACACAAGGTGGCCCAGCGTCGTCGCAAGAGACTCCCGCCTTGGCAATCGTAGTAATACAACATTGCTCTCCCGGTGCAAACGAGCCGCAGCCGACGCCTCCACACTTGCCGCATGCCTTTTTACAACAGGCCCTCTGTGCAGGATTCTTGCCAAAGATACCCCTCGAACACGTAGGGTCGGGCGAAGAGGAGGAAGACGACGTGGGTGGGGAGGTTGTGGGTGGTGCAGAGGTTGAAATGGGAGCGACTTTGGAAGCGGCGCCCGGCCCGTTTATAATGATTGAGGAGAGCATAGGGTTTTGCTTTCCTGGAATTCGTGCGGCGGTGACGGTGATGCGACCGTTGACCGGTCGTATTTGTTCGAATCTCAAATAGAGGGGCTTTCTAAAACCGACAGCGGCTGCGACATCGATGGCTGACTGCTTGAGCTGGCCGTTAATTCTGAGGTCAAAGACGCGGACGCCTGGTTTAGAGGCGCCATTCCAGGATTCGAGAAAGAGGACGGCGACGGTGTAGAGGCCGTTGGGAACGGGGATTCTATACTCGACGTTGCCTTTGGTGGCGTAGCGGTATGAGGCGTAGACGGGGCGCCATGATCGGGGCACGGAGACGGTAGACGGGTCGACGGAGACGGAGACGGTGTTGGGGTTAGCGATGTATTGGGTTAGGTCGGGGTGAAAACCGAGGGAGGGGAAGGAGGGACCGCCGGTATTGATGCGTAAGACTGCGTGTATGAGGGGGAGGAAGGATACGAGGAGACTTAGGGAAAGAAGGAGGCGGGGTGAAGTGTTGCGGTGTGACATAGGATGCGGAACGGGCGAGGCGAGGGCCGGGTAGAGGGGTTTGAGGGGGGAGCAGAAAAGGTGGGAGGGTAATTGGTAGGGCGAGGGGATGGCGGGGGAGTGGGTGGAAGGAGAGGAAATTATTGGTTATGAGGGATGGATAGTTTGGGAAGAGAGCGAGGAAAGAGGCGGGGATGGGGTCAATGGGGATTGCGAGGGATTGAGTAGGGCAGCATTTGGTAGAAGAGCAGCAAGTAGGCGGGTAGCGGGGCAGTAGGTTCATTGAAGAAAACACGTGTTGATATTAAAGGCGGGAGAATGTTGTGGGTATTGCTGGAACAGCCTCGCCCTAGTACAATAGAGATACAGTACAAGGGCCAACCAGCAATGACTATTACCTATGCTAGCCCTGGGCTCTTGTGACAAACGGTACAGCACTGTACTGTACAGTATTGCAAAATGCTGCAAAATGCTGCAAAATGCTTTTGCCAGCAATAAAATGGAACGGACAACTAGCCTATGCTTACAGTTGAGACATAACATTTCAATTTAGGAATAGTTTCTTGAACCGTATGAATACAGTAATCTGCATTTTTTGGCGACACAGACTCGAGCCCTCTCCGGTACACTGCGCAATCTTGCATTTATCAACGGCTCGTCGATTTGCTAATTTTGAATCCGACGGTACCACGGCAGCACTGCACCACACTTTGACACATGTCGGATATCAATAAAATAAAAGTCGTCTCCAATGCAGCCACAGCTGCGTCTGCCGACCCAGAGCATACGACGATACCGGCCGCTGTTGAAAATAAATCGTGCGGGGCATACCGCTGGGCGTTGACCAAAGAACCTTTTCGTAATCCCGGTTTGCAGCGCGCTCTGGAATGCACTGCACTGCACTGTAAACCTCCCGTCTGGTCGGATGAGGTGTTGGCCGCCTATTGGCAAGTGCAACTGGGCATCAAAAAAAGAGCACGTCAATTGAGGCGAGATACAATGCGCCATTTCGTTGGCAAAATAAACATGTACCTCGACCTTGGAAATGGCCTTTGTCAACAGTTGAAATTTGTTGCACTGAAAATGAAATCAATCCGTTGACGTCCAGGCCATTTCATTCGCCCATATCGACCAATTACGGCCGGTCATCTCCGATACAGTACCGTCCTTTCTTTTTTGCTCTGGGTCGACTTTTTCGTCTGTGCCCGCCGCCGTGTGCAGCACCTAGACTAGCTAGTAAGTAAAGAGGTTCCAAATGAACAGCGCTTGCCACACGGCATTGAAACGCTACTGCGGTCGTGCCGTCCCAGCATCAAAAGCCACCTTACAGTACTGTACACTAATTCTTTCCCTTCCATAATTGCAATGCCCATCCCAGGTTTCAATATCATAACGTGGCAAATCCTCAACCCTAAACAACTTGTACCCTTCGTTTTCCACGGCACCAGAACCACCTAAAAATGGCATACGTCAGCCCCCCCCCAAAAAAAGCATTATTTTCCCTCGCCCCAACTTTTTGGACAAAACGGAAAAAGGACCATGGCCGCCCTCAAAACCACCGTCCACACGCGTCCACACTCGCACAGACTCTCCCAGCACCCCATTCCGCCACTCCCGTTCCCGTTTGCAAACAGGCCGCACAGCAACACCACACCACACAAACCAACAACCATGCACAATGCTTACAAGTCCCTTTCCATTCCCACATCATCCTGCCCAGCCTCAAACGCACGCCTCCCTCCCCCAACACACCGCCCGCTTGACACTACCCTGGCACCACACCCAAATTACAAACACGTGTATTTATGGTATATCCCCCTAGTCACCAAGTATCGCCGGTACGTGGTACGTGGTACGTGGTGGGTGGGCGAGGTGGTGTGGAGATCAGGGGAGAGTGAATGGATGGGTGTGTGTACCGCCACATCCATTCGCACACTTTGCGCTACTATTGCTTTGCCCATGGTGGCGGTGGTGTGGCAACCTGCAATCGTTTTTTTGCACATTTCTTCAAACATGATACCGTTGCCATACTGCATTTACACACAAACTGCACAGTACTGTACTGTAGTAAACTTGTTTCGGCATACAGTACAGTACAGTATGAAACTGTACTGTACAGTGTATAGAACGTTAACGGTACAGCGCACGATTTTGTTGACGCTGACAGTCGGTTTCGCCTTGCTTTAGTTTTACAGTGGTATTGTATTGTACAGTACAGTACCATATGTACTTTACTGTACAGTATGGCATTAGTATAGTAACAGGTGTCCGCTGCAGGATCCGACTATATTACACTACTGTAGAGACAGCATTTGCTGATGGCTTACAGCGGGTCTTTAAATATGAATCGACCCACTCCTGCAATCTATTGGCCGCATTACTGTAGTCCCACCTCTGTAACACAGCTGCTTGCACAAGCATTCGATACCTGCCATACGCTGCAAAAGGCATCCTTGGCACACTACTGTACAGTGTACAGTAATATACTGTACTGTAAGTACTGTAATGCAAAGCACCCCGCGGCTCACGCAGCACGCACCATTCCCATGCAGTCATACCGTGCAATGGCCTTTCAGCAAGTTTCCAAAGAGTGCATACCACATGGCGCTGTCCGCACCCGCCCTCAACAAGTCCGTCCTCCGATGATGCTGCGACTGCACGCAACACACCAAACGTCAACGCCTCCACTCGCAAGTACGCCCCATGTGGCGTGCTGTCAGCGGCGGTGCAATACGTACCTGTCTTCACAACACGCCGCATATTCCCGTGGATCAAGCGTCCGCGTGGTTGTCTACTTGCTCCTGCTCGATTATGCTTGGCACGTGCATCCTGCGCCGCCTTGCGGCATACTCATTACGCATCTCGCAGTGAGGCTACGATGACGATCAGCTCGCTTGACGCAGCATTCGGGGTGACAAGGGTGTCGGCGTGATGATTCTAGGTCCCGGTCGTTTTGAATCATCCGAGTACTGCAGATCCAATGCGTACCCCACGCTTGGATGAAGAGTGTGTGTGGAACGACTAGCAGAGTATTCCGCCAGCCTCGCCACGGCATCTGCATCTTCTATAATGCTGGTGGCAACCGCTCCATGGAGTAACGGCTGATTCGGCAGAAACTGCCACTGCCAGCTTGCGAGGGAACGCACGCTTGACCCCATGTCTAACTACTGCCTGCAACAGCATTGAGCTTTGTACAAACCCTCGTTTATATTCTGTCAATTTCTGTTGCAGCAAAGGTGAAGCGCTGTCCAGCGGATCAATGGAGGGCGTGGGTCATGACGCTTGCAAAGCCCAGTATCCTGTTCATGTCGAACCGAGCGTTGCGGATGTCAAACTGTTGCAAGTGTCCCGGTGTGCGCTTTCCGTATGCGTATCTTCGAGAGCGGCATCCTGCTTGTGAAATCCTGGTTACCGCCAGCTGTCTCAAAGATGGTGATGCTGTCTTGGCACGTTTTTGAGGATGATTCCCCGCTGGGTGAGCGATGCTTGTTTTGGAAAGGGGCATTGGGCCGGAGAACGGGACTAGCGTTTTGCACATGTTAAGGTGGCGACTTGGGGGCGGACCATTATGATGGAGCATACTGAGTGGAGAGTCTACTGTATCAAGAGCTCCAAAGAGATTCCTACCGCGGCCTCGAACTATCGAGTCATGAAATATCTATACTGAGGGTGGGCTTCAGTGTTCGTGTACGGATTGTGAAAGGGAACGGTCGCACGCTGGCGGGATTTTCAAACTGGCTACCCGAGTGCCGAGGGTATTCGATTGGGCGGGGTTGAGGACTGTGAGGGAACGTAGCGAGCGGTCGGGCATATTCACAGAAAGGGCGACCGCCGCTGTGCGGCCAAGAAGAGGACCTAGCAGCGACGGCCGCTCCAAATGACTGGACTCAGGGCAATCGATTAGGACTGCAGCGACGTGAAGATCTCCACATGGCGTTGCAATTCTGGATGCCGCACGTACCAAACCCTGTGTCCTTCCTCTCATTGAAATCAGGAATGGGGGAGGGTGCAGGGGTAGTTGAGAATGGTATCCATCCCAGCTTTAATGCCGATCGCCGTGTAATGCAGTGGTACGGAATCTCTGCTTTCGAGTTCGGTTCCGCTGCCCGACTCTGATCACGATTGTTCTGCCCCAGAACATGACTAAGATCAATGGCGGTCCACAACAGAGCCCTCGTTGTCATAAATTGCGATCCGGGGCAGGGCGTTTGTGACTAGAGGCGGAGAACGGTGCCCATGTTTACGTGACGGATCCAAAAGGGATTCGGTGGAAGGGCAGGAGTGCCCTTGTAGGAATGAAGAGAAGGGCTTCGCAAATGAGGTCGCCGCATGTAAATTCGGGAAACTAGAAGGGGAAGTTTGGCGAGTCTCGTAACGCAACGATCAGCGCAAATTTAGCTTTCCAGTTAAGAGTGGAGTCATCGGGACGGCGTTCGCGTACGGGCAGTGGCGTTATAGCTTGGAATCTGCGGAGTATTACGGTTTCGGTGCCATTTGAACCAGGAACCATTATGCGAAATCTTACACTTTGCTTGTCTGCGACACGAGAAAATACCGTATACCAGGGTCACCTAAAACAAAAGTTTCGGCCACCGCGAATTGATGCTGCAACAGTTTGCAACAGAACAGCCCATAGCTGCATTGCGCCCAAGAATATCCGGCACCTTTACGTGCTACGTACTTTACAGAGTCAGAACTTTCGAACAGCACTTGAGGCAAATTCGTCCGTGCGCAGTCTTTATGAAAACGTCCCTGGCCAAACTGTCGTGTTCGGCTTGGGCACCCTCGATCTCATTAATTGTCAGTCGTAACTGGGACTGCCTCACCCAGCAGCCCCGGAGAACTGAGCGAGGATGCCGCAAGATGAATTACCGTAGTTTTCAACTAGCCAACCTCATAGATCAGATCAGCAGTACATAAGGGGAAATGTGGGGTGATTTAATATTTGAAAGATATGGTCGGTTGTTGCCCAGAATATCCTACAGGGTGCGCAGTAATACATCTGAAATTACCCTAAAAAGCCGGCTGAAGGCCCAGCAGACAGGCTGCGTTGGACATTACGGCCGCGGCAGAGTGCCTCTTGAGTAATGAAACTATACTTCATTGAGTATACAGTATAGTGATTTCGGCCCTCCAATATACTGTATTGTACTGTACTGTACTGTACTGTACAGCTGCGCAGTACAGTACGCAGTCCCCAGTAGATACTGAATGCATTAAACTTCTTCAACTGTACATTCAACTCTGCGGCCAATCCTTGCCGCAGCCTTACAGTAGTAAGTTTGCGCGACAGCTTGTCATACACAACCTTGCAACACTCCCCCTTCGTGCAAACTTTCTGATATGGGTAAATCGGCGGGGGAAGAGATCCTGGGAACCAATTACCCTGAGAAGGAGGTGTTGCGAGCGACAAAAGTGCTACCGTGGTATTGTTGAACGAACAAAAGGGAGTGTATATAGAAGAGAGTTGAGGAAGCTACAAGCAAGTATAAAAGGGGCAGGGTATACCACCGACGCTCTGCGACTAGCGTAAGAAAACGTTTTCTTGGGTCTGAAGTTGACTCTCAACTTCCTACTACTCTGGACTTGGCTTGAAGTTGTCTGCCAACTTGCTTTCCCTCTCCATGAGGAAGCAGTTTACTCAGCTTATATAGACTTTTGGCTACCCGTAAAGTCCGAACAAAACTACAGAAGATACCAAGAAATGCATAAAAATACTTTGTGTGGACAATATTCTCTAAGCAAAAGATACTTAAGAAACTAACAATTAATTTGGTCCTCTTATTTCCCATTCTCTAAATCAGATCCAAACAACTCCTCTAAAATATCCATGCTGTCCAAGCAGTCCCCACAAATATCTGCGAATGGCTCACAGCTCTCTATTCCCCCTGGGAGATATCTAGATTACTAAAGATATCTCCATCCGGTTCCATCGTGGGCACAACTTGATCCATACTCTCCATTCCAGGCCCCACCAGTCCAACACTTTCCATTCCCATTGTTACCTCATCCTCCTCCTCCTCTTCCTCCTCCCCATACTCCTCCTCATCCTCCTCCTCATCCTCCTCCTCATCCTCCTCATCTTCCTCATCCTCCTCATCCTCCTCATCCTCCTCATCCTCCTCCTCATCCTCCTCCTCCTCCTCCTGAGCCTCGTGCACTAGCTCAGGGGCTAACCATTCCTCGAAGGACTCCCCGCTCTCCTCCTCGACCTTCTCAGCCTCTCCCTCACTTACCTCCCTCGCTTCTTCTTCTATGAAGAGGCGGCGAACGAACTCGATGATTTGCTTCTTTGTTTGCCGCCGGATGTAGTCGTCGGCATCGGTTGGCCCGTAGGCGGCGAGACGAAGGCCATTGATGGGACAGGAAGGGCGGTTTTTGGAAATAGGGACAGAGGGGCGAAGGTTGTTCATTTTGATAGACGTTGGGGAACGGGAGGCAATGTAGGGTGTTTTGGGTGTGTGGGGGGAGAGGGGTGATGAGTAAAATGATCGAGGGCATTTGGAACTTAGAATAAAGGGGTTTAAATAGGCTCCCGGGCAGGTTCTATAGATTAGGAATAGGTAAAATAAATCGGCAAGGGATTTTTGCAGTAGTGCATTTGCGCCCTTCTTCTCCAAAAAGGCGAATTTGGAGGAGGAGGTAAGCTAAAAGGGAAAAGGGACTTGATTCGGGGTCGATTCAGAGGGTTAAATACAGTATAAAAATATCTAGATAAAATGGAAGTAAATTTGGAAATGACGGTGGGAGAAGTTAGGGGCGGGATCGTTGTAGGTTGCTGGATTACACGAAGGGAGGACCATTTCCTGTATTACATGAAGGGAGGACCATTTCCTGTATTACACTTTCTATGCCATTCCAGCCATGCTGACCAGTCCTCCGAATTTCTCGCTTCCCAAGTTCTTTGTCAGAAAATCTGCAACCATCTCGGAAGTGGGGACATATTGCAAACTGATGTCTCCGCTTCGCACGTTATCCACAAGGAATTGATACTTGAGGTCAATGTGCTTAGACATCTCCGATATGAACAGATTACGCTCGTCAGCAATGCGTGCCTGATTGTCCTCACCAATGCTGATATCGAATTGCTGGTTCAGTACATACTCATCTTAAATTCCGTGTGGTGTTCCCTCAAAATTCTTCATCCATAACACATTCTGAATACACATCACCAGTGCAACAAACTCTGCTTCCTTCGAGCTTTGCGCAACCCCTGATTGCTGCGTTTACCTCCATCAAGTAGCTCCTCCAGAGCACAAAAAATCATTCCACTAATAGACTTCCGTTTTGCTCGCTCTTGACACCAATCTGAATCGCTATACGCTAGCACCTGCCCTTGATCATTTAATGTATACCGGATTCCGAGATACTTCGTTCCGTTTAAGTACCAAAGCACATGCTTTGCAGTTTTTCAAAGCGTCTTTGTTGGCATTTGCATGAATCTCGACAAACAACCAACAGCATAGACAATTTCAGGCCGTACTCCATTTGACAAGGGAAGAAGAGATCTAATTGTCCTCCAGTACGGGACTCCTTCAGAAGTTTTGTTTCTGTAGCCCCTACTTAAGTCGTATCCACTCATTACTGGTGTCGCTGCCTCCTTTCAGTCACTCATACCAAAATTTTTCGAGATTCTCTCGATCATCGGCGTGGTATGCAACTTTACGCAGTCCCCTTATCCCGCGCCGTGAATCCCAGGAACTTTTCGATGTTTTCCGTGAAACAAATCTCGAATGTCTTCCTGAAGTATTCAATTACCATGTCAATTGACTCCTCTGATTCTTCAAAAATGATTATATCGTCCAGGCATACAGAAAAAATGATGAAATCTCCATCTCTTTTCCAAGTGTATAATATTGGGACCGCTGGTGACTTTTCGCACCCGAACTTGACAATAATTCGATCTAAATGCTGGTTTCATTCCCTGAATTATTGGTGTAGCCTATATAACGCTTTGTTTAGTCGAAATACTAAATTCCTCCAATTTTCTCAACAAAGCCTTTTGGCTGTGAAACGAACAGTTATTCCTTAAAAGGATCGTTTTTGAGAGCACTCTTCACATCCATGAGTCGACGCTTCCAGATTTGCCTCACTGCTAGCGCAATCATGAATTTTATGGTATCTTACCTCGAAACTAGGCGAAATATCATCAAAATGCCCTCTAGGTATCTGCGAGAATCCTTTCGCAACAAGAAGGGCCTTATACCCATTAATTGTTCCTTCTCTATCCAGCTTTTTGACATAAACCCTCTTCGTTTTGATAACTTTCTTTGCAGCACGCAGCTTCTCTAATTCCTATGTATCCGAGGAATCTAATGTATCCATTTCCAGCTGTATTGCCTTGATCCATTTCCCTTAGTCTTTAGTACCCATTGCCTCCTCCAAGGATTTCGGTTTTTCCACCTCGGTTCTAGGAGGCTCTTTCAAAATAGATGATTTATCAAAACTATAGCGCTGTGGCCTCATATCGCATTTCCGCGCTTACTACAACGTAAAACCAGGGAGTATTTGGGCGGAAAACTTAATCAAGATCTTGCTCCACATCTTCTTCCGGCTTCTGTGTGCTCCTGCTGTTCTTCTACACTCTGAACTTCATGTTCTTATTCACTCGTAACTTGATGCTCGGCTTCGGTTTCATCGTCATCTATAATGATTTGAGGGTTGGACAGGTCAAGCTCAATGTATCTACCAGCTTTCACAACCGATTGCATGTTATCTTCCAGGATCTTAACATCCTTGCTTTCTACTTTTGTTCGACGATATAGAAGTATGTAGTACTCGGTAAGCATTACCTCAACAATATATAAGTACGTAGTACTCAGTAAGTATTACCTCTACAGTATCCGACAAAAGCTGCCTCTTCCGCCCTAGCGTCTAATTTTCCCTTTCGCTGGACATCTGGCTTCAGTACAAATGATCTACTCCAAAAGACCAGAAATGGCTCACACTTGGATGCTTTCCCTAGATGACTTCGTGTGGAGTGGTATTGACCTTGTGGCTTCTCGTAATGAGACTGTTCCATACATAGAATGCGGTGTTCACAGCCTCTGCCCGCAGTTTCTGGTGTCCTCTCTTCATACTGATTAAATCTTCATAGCTATGTCTAAAAGAGTCCTATTCAATCTTCCTGTATTCCTTTTGGACTCTGAAGAATACGCGGGGGTTATTTCGTGTAGGATTTCAAGCTTTCTCAGCCAAACTTGAACCTTTGTCCGATGTACTCACCGCCGCCTTCTGAATGAACCTACTTGACAAATTTCAGGTCTATTGATGCCATTGATTCGACATTTAGTTTAAGAAGCATATTTTTCTCTGAATCATGTCGACCCCTCTTCAGAGGCCTCATCCTTTCGACGAATAAAACGAATATCCGCTGCAGGAATCAAGTAGAGTGACAGAGTAAAGTGCTCCCCCAATGAACTACGCTTCATGGGCCCGACCATTTCCGAGTAGGTTCGCTCAAAAGTTTTGATCATATCCTTCTCCTTAGCTGAACCATGGCTTTGTCGGAAGTCTCACGGCCTTACTGAGTGTACATGCACTACAGTCTCCGCTCATGTTGACTTCCTTTTCACTTACATCATTCACATGCTTGATATATTTCTTCAAAAACTCATCGCTACAGTGTCTAAGCTGACTATGCCATTTGCAATTTGTCGATGTGATAGATTCTTGCGCTTCTTAGCCTATATGAACCGGCAGCTGAGATTGATAGAGACAATCTTTAGTCTCTACACCAATCATTCGAACAACATCCTTCGGTTTGTGCAGTACTTCCATGATTCCGCATCCAGAAGGATCTTTGTCAGCTGTTACTCGAACCTCATTTTTTACCACTTTGGAGATCGAAATCAGATTATGCATCATATAAGGTGCATACACCACGTCCTTGAACATCATTAGGTGTTTCTTACAATTCACTGTCATCTACACCATTACCGAACCGACGCCACAAGATGCAATGATTTCATTGTTTCCCGCTTTTAACAGACAATAACGTGGAGTAAATGTTCTAAACTGTTCTCTAATAGTTGAAAAATAACTCGTACACGCCTAGTAAAACATCGAAACATGAAAACTATATTTTCGGTGCGTCATTTGTAGCGCAGCTTCCCTTGAAATCATAGCTAAATCAAATGAATTTTCGCTATAGCGTGCAGCTTGCTTGCATTCTCGCGCAGTATGGCCTGTCCTTCCACATTTGAAAAAAGTACGTGTACTTTCCATTCTTGCTCTCTTTTGATTTGTAGGTACCCGACTCGCGATATCTACAATCACGAGCAAAAGGACCTCTTTTCCAATAGCTGTAGCATTTCACACTTGGCGACTTCACCCTTGTCATCAAAAATTGCTCTGGGTCTTCATCTAGAGCCTCTATTCGTCCTTCTGTCTGTATAAGCTTTGAGATTGCATCGATATATGAGTCATTTAAACTCATGATTAACACGGATGTTATGTCAAATTCTTCAGCAGACCTCGCAAAAATAAAAATCTTTTCTCAATGTTGCTCACTACATACCTGGCGCTTTGCAGCTCACCGACTAGCCTAAAAATTCAACTTGGGTACTCCACCACACTTTCCCTTTTATCCAACTTTATACTCTGTAGCTGGGTCAAATTTGCGTCAATTGCTGCCTCATAAACCGACTGATAAAACAACAGTAAGGTGTTCTAAACTTCATGTGGGCACTTTATCGGACGTATCATGGCCTTACACGGTGGATCGATCGAGGTAACAATGTATGCGAGTGTCAAGTCACTATTTTGGCAATCAGCGTCAATACTTGTCGTACCGCCTCGTCCCTGGGCTTCGATTCTCTCTTGAGCATCACCTGAGCCACTGGCTGCCTCTGCATTAGATCCAGCAAGCGCAACAGACCTGGAACTATTATCCTCACCCGTAAAATATTTCCACAAGACTTTCCCAAGCAACATTATTTTCATATTGTTTGACAATGCATATTAGTTGGTCGCTATTAGTGGAGCCATGTGATGCTTGACGAGCTCCTCGCGCATTTCCAAAACTCGCGACGACGACCTTGATTTCAATGTGCTCGAAGCTACTACACATAATGACGGATCGCTACAACCAGAGAGAAAGAAAATCGTAGGGCAGTCAGTTGCAGTAATATGAGCCCATAACCTATGGGAAAAAATTAATGTCGAATTCAGCAGTGGAACTACTGAGACCGTGATAGGCACACAAAGGGCTATACACACTACTGTGGTGAAGTGATGCAGGAGAAGCTCAACTCTTTAATCACCTGCCTGCCTCTCACAGTTCGGGCAGTTCGATCGAGTTCACGGCTTGAGTAGACCATTTATTCGTCCCAAATCAACAGAAGTGTACAGAGCTATTGCCACTTCGGGCTTAACTGGAAAATACGAAATGTCAAATACAAACCTAAATTGTAATGCATTGTAAGCGAAATAACTGTTAACTTTTGCCGCCCATTTACAGTAGCAAATTTGTCCGACAGCTTGTCATACACAACATTGCAACACGTACAGTACTTCCTCCCCCTTACTGTGTCGGCAAACCTGTTTGAGTCGATTGCGGTTGTCAAGAAAACTTAAGATAGATCGAATATATCTTCCAAGAGTAAAAACACACAAACATATCCCCATTAAGGCATCATAGCAGAGTCAAAAGCCATAAGTGTAGATCGAATTGATCTCCAACTCTTTGCTGTACCTCTCCCTCTTCTCTACGACCACACTATGTCAGCGACAGTCAATACCACAGAACTCGCTCCTCAGCACTCCTTCCCTGGCCAGCTTGACACTCCTCCCAGAGACCAGGCTCCTTTTATGGTCCTTACTCGACAGGTCCACTCTAACGTTGTAGAAGTCCACAGGCAACCCGGAAAGACCGCCGAAGGCACCTAGCGTCGCTAAACCATCTAGGGTTTGAGCATATCCGCCCTCAGATCCGCCAACCAAGCCTTCAACCACGAATTTTCTGACTTCCGATCATCACATGCAGCTATAAACCAAGGATTTCAAGCAAACAAAGCCGGCCTCTCTCAAATATCCGCAGATATCAAAAAAACTGGAAGCTCCTTAACTCGCTTCCGAAGAGTGGCAGGTCACTACAACGGTTCACAAACAGTTTAGATAATTTACAACAATAGCAACCCTGGCCCCTACATTCCTTTCCCTTTCAACCACCAACCACAGACATAGATCCCCAAGCAGCCATATTTTCGCCGTCCCGCCCGCCACCTAGCCCCTGCCAGCTCATCCCGCAGTGAAAAAACTACAAGATACCATTGACCACCAACGACCCCCATCGGAAATGCCCATCCCCAATCCTTTGTCGGCCCTGCGCTTCTGGATCTCAAAAACTGGGCGCATCAACGACTAAAAACAGTCCCTCCCCTCATCGCTCCTCGTCAGTAACAGAAGCCTCCTTCGCAGCTACTTCCACCATGGAGGGCTGTAGTGCCCCGCCCGACGGGGCTCTTTGACCCTTTATTTTTGGGTTATTTTGGGACATGTTCCCACGGGCGTAAAGTCGCCAAACGGTACATTTGGAAATCGTATTTTTTTTGGTAATGTTTTACCACTCATGTTTATTTTGGTTCTACAGTAACCACCTACGCACACGGCGCATCGCACTCGCGACCCGAGTGTACAGTGTACACTTGCACTGTAAGAGCGCACGGGACTGTAATGCTGTATACTACAGTAAGGGGACAACTGTCCCGGCAATTTTGGCAATTTAAGCCACGCGCGTGCACTGTATGCGAGGTCACACACGCGACTTTTGAGCTCACGGCTCACCCCGCCAGCTCGGGACTGTACAGCCACTAATTAGCTAATAGCTTTAGTTTTATTTGTATTTCTATCTTAACCGTTAACTTTATAGTAGCTACTCTAACTGCTAACTTAGTATTTAGCGCTTGGCAACTTGCCACTACTGAGTAAACAGGGACCAACCCCTTAGCGCTTGGGAATCCCCCATCCTTGGAACCATTGGGCACTGCCACCCTTTTCCAACTCGGGCATACGAGCCCGCGCTTCGCTAACGTTTATTGTGACACCTTTTTGTCAGTTGGCCGTGGTCGTGGTTGGTCGACCTAGTGCCGCCCCTTTGTCTTTTGGTTTACTAACCACTCGCGCCCTAGCTCTCTGGGTATTTTACACCCTTCCTAGTATTCATACCAACGTTCTACCGCCTACCGAGAAAGCGGCCTGAACACCCGGTGGCTTTGTCCCCATATTGGTAACATTGCATCACAAAACTGGTCTCCCGACCTAGAACGCTTCGGCGCATTTCTTTGGTGTTTTCACCACTCTTCTCACTGGTTACTGTAACCACTCTTGAATTACCACTTTTGGTAGCTTTGGAATGGCCTCTCGTAAAGCAGCAAAGGCGAGTCCGCCACAGACCCGTTCACGCGCCGGATCGCGCAGGGCCAGTCCGGAAATCGAGGCCGCATTTGGCCAGGAGCAGCCCGACGTTTCACTGATGGAACTAACGGAAGGCATCGCAGTCCCACGTAGGGAGGCGACCGCCACGCCAAGCGGGGAATTCCCCAAAGTACAGGACACCTTAGTGTCGCGTGATGCGACCGAGTGGAAGTCCACGACTGGACCAGAGTCCATTCAAGCTGGGAAAGCTCTCACGAGACCCTCACCCAGTCCCTCCGCTTCTGTGGAACGGAGTGGACATGCGAGTGGTCAACGTGACGACGACGTCAAAAAGGTCTTTGACCAAACGGTGATCAAGGAAATTTGCCAACAGGCGGATCGCCACATCTATGACGCTTTAACGCGTCGCCTTGACGAAATCGTCACTGATCTCCGCAGCTCTGCAACACGAGCAGAGCAAACGGAAACGAAAGTTGTGGGCTTAGCCCAAAAGGTCGATGACGTGACCACAGTTGGCAATAATGCCATTTTGAATGAGTTGCGTACCCTTCGCGGGGACGTCAATCAGTTGATGGAGACGCGGAGCGACGCCCGCACCCTTAAGGGCAGCGCCCCATCACGTGCAGAACATGGAGATAGCTCGCCAAGGGGCAATAATGCCGATGTAAACTTGATTCCCGTAGACCTGCTTGGTTTGGGGAATGGCCAGGATCAGAAGGTGGACAGTAACTCAAAAAGACGGAGCCGCCGTCACGGCAAGAAGCGTCATGCGAAGGGTCATCGCGGCCGTCGCAAACACAAGGACAGACGCCCAGACCCGGACGATAGTTCATCATCGTCGGACAGTACGTCCACATCGAGTTCGGACGAAGGGTATTCTTCATCCAGTGCCGATTCGTCAGACAGGGAGCAAATGCTCAGAGTTGCGCATGGACGCAAAAAGGGTCCGAAGGTGAAGGGTTTGAAGGAGCTCAAACCCAACAAACCTCACTTCGACAAAGTTCTGTCGTACAGGACCTATCGATTGGCAAATACCAGCCACGGTCCACCGGACGCCAGACAGGCAAGGTAAGAGACCATATTAAGCACCTGGAACTTACTCTGAACGATTGTTCATTTTCGGAGGAAGACCCCATTCTCATATTGGAATTTCTTTCCAGGTTTGTGAGCGAATCCGACACGCTCGAGATGAGCGAGGAGCAGGCCTTCATCGCTCTCCCCTACATGTTGAAGGGGGCGGCGGCGGCCCAGTTCCGCAGCGTTCAGACGTCATCGTCACGCTCGAGTGGAGGAGTCTCCAATTGGCCGGGGGCTGTACAGTACCTTTTACGTGCGCATGCAACCCACAATGCCATCCGCGCTGCTATCCAGCAGTTGCGTGCATTGGCTCAAAGGCCCGGTGAGGACGAGACCTCATTTGGTATGCGAGTCGCAAAGGCGAGCAACCGTTGTGGGAATGTATTCCCAGAGTGGGAGAAGACCACGTATTTCATTGATGGTCTGAACCCAACCATAAGGGCACTTGTTTCCAGGTATAGGGAAGCGTCTCGGCGCGACCTTACGTTTGAACAGATTGTTCACTTTGCGCAGGATGAAGGGGATACGTACCGTGCACGCAAGAACGTTCCCCGGGCAAGACCG
Source organism: Kappaphycus alvarezii (assembly GCA_002205965.3). NCBI lineage: Eukaryota > Rhodophyta > Florideophyceae > Gigartinales > Solieriaceae > Kappaphycus > Kappaphycus alvarezii. The sequence continues at coordinate 463,777 of NADL03000717.1, read as the reverse complement.
GCAGTTATGCCATTACTCAAGCCCAAATCGCGACCCTCGGGTGCGCTGATGGCTGAGTCTTCGGAAGAATTCCGCGAGGGATCTTCCCAACGTGAGCGTGTTGCTCAATATGGTGAGGGAGAAGCGTATGTGCTTCAAACTGACTCGTCGATCCCGACGTCGGCTCTCCCGAGCACCACTGTGGACTCCTCAACGTATGAGGATGATCCTCTCTTGGCCATGGGTGGGCATACAGTACATGCACCCCGTGTTGCCTTTCAGGAGTATGCTCCGCATGTAGACCGAATGCGTCCAGGTTGGCAGGACTGACGTCCACGCACCATAATATGCCACATTTGTTACGCTAAAGGGCATATATCGCCGGAGTGCAAACTCCCGGTGCGCGAATTGGCGGTCATTGTGACCAATTATGAGTCTTCGACTCAAGATGAAAAGGGCCTTGTACCCAAAAAAAGTTATGGACGGGCGTGTGCTGCGTTGGACGCTGATGTGTCAGCCGCAGACTCGTCGACGCCCCGTCCGGCTCCAATGGCGAATGAACGTCACCCTGACATCCTGCAACGGCCTGCAGATAACAACGCCCCGGCGAAAAACTAGGCAGGGTTCATGTTCCCTATACTGGGAAGTCATCCCATGGTTCTTCGAGCCAAGGGTCGACCAGGGATAAGGAGCCCCGCTCAGTTAAGAAGCCAAGAGGCAAATCTGGGAAACATCCCACTGCTGAGGAATTACCCTCATATCAACAGCTTACGAGGAAACACCTCCTCAAGCTAAACCGTCCATGGAGGCGACAGGTGCCAATGCGGCAGACGTATTCGTCATGGCCAAAAGGAATTACAAAGTGTATTCCGAAGTGGGACCCACCACCGGTACCATGTTATGACATTTGTCCGTCTTAGATACTGGGGCAGGCCCCAACTTCATTCGTAAAGAGTTGTTACCAACCTTTATCTTGGACCGTGTCCAGTATGGCCTGATGACGCACATTACCCTTGCCAATGGTAGACCGGTTCTCGCTATGGGGACAGTACCCCTTTTTGTCCGTCTTGGACGTCTCTTAGTCAAAGTTGACTTCATGGTCTGTGAAAGACTCGCCGCACCAGTGATACTGGGTTGCGACTTCTGTGACCGATGGGTGGAAGCCATACTTCCAAAGGATCGTATGATCGAGTTGGACGACGGATCCTACGTCCGGATCGTGCGAAGTCCGTTGGCAAGAGCGCCAAGAGCGGTTCCACTCCCACCTGAGTTGGAGTATGACCAAGTGAAAGGGCGTACATCGCCAAAGACTCGCGTTGCGCGTCCCGATGTGACCCTCGCAATGTCGCAAAAACTGGTACAAGTTACCACCAAACGCGCTGGAGTCATTGTCATCCAGCCGCGTCAAGCTCTGTACGAGCAAAGAGGCATACTTGCCACGAATGGGATAGCCCAAGTAATCGAAGACGAATGCTTCGGTATGCTTGTGGCGAACTTCAGCCCGAAACCGCAGAAGCTCATGAAAGGCTTGGTCCTTGGCCTAGCATTGCCACACCCCACGGCCGTGTTTCCCAGTCACATAACCGTTGGCCAGGTGTTGGGTATTGCGCCCCAAGAGGCAACGCCAGAACCCATATTCCTCACGGAAACGGGTGAGGTGGACGAGAGGTTGAAGAAAACCCTTGAGTACAGTACGGCAAAAATGCCAGATGAGGAAGACATTCATGTCGACCATCTACCAGAGGCTCATCAGCCACGAGTGAGAGAACTTATCATGCGAGTCCATGACATGTGGAACGGCGCACTTGGTGAAATCACCACGACCGAACACCACATTGACCTTATACCAGGGTCAAGGCCGTTCGCCAGTCCACCTTATCGGGCAGGAACCAAGCAACGGGAGGTTGTTCAGTCGGAAGTTGAGCGCATGCTCAGAAATGGCGTATTAGAGCCAACATCGTCGCCTTGGGCGTCGCCTGTGGTGTTTGCTCCAAAGAAGGACGGATGGTTTCGGTTTTGCATTGAATATCGGCGGTTGAACGCCATGACAGTCCGAGACACCTACCCGATCCCGAAGATAGATGAGTGCATCGACTCACTCGGTGACTCCACCATCTTCACCACGTTGGATTGTAATCCAGGATACTGGCAAGTGCCAATCGCGGACGAAGACCGCGAAAAAACGGCTTTCATTTGCCACTCTGGCTTGTTTCGTATCAAACGAATGCCATTTGGGCTTACCAATGCCCCAGCGACTTTCCAGCGCACCCTTGACATCTTGCTCGCAGGAGTGAAATGGCAATCATGCCTTGTCTACTTGGATGATGTGATCATCTATTCCAAGGACATCGAGACGCATTACCGTCATGTTGAGGAAATCCTCACTATCGTCAGTAACGCAGGAGTGTCGCTGAACATGAAGAAGAGCGACCTCTTCCGCGATACTGTAAAGTATCTTGGGCATGTTATTCGGCCAGGTCGGTTGGGAACCGATAAGGCAGTAACTGCCGCGCTTCGATTGGCGAAACCGCCACGTGACCAGAAAGAGTTGAGGTCATTCTTGGGCTTGTGCAATGTGTATCGCAGGTTTGTGCCTCGATACTCGCACATCGCTGCCCCTTTGAACAAATTGCTCCGCAAGGAACAAGTGTTCACGCTTCCAGAGTTCAATGATGAACAATTGAGTGCATTCCGCACATTGGTTGAGCGGGTCACGACACACCCAGTGCTCGCTATCCCTAAGGCAGATTTGCCATACAGTGTCGATACCGACAGTTCGGACTACCAGGTCGGATGTGCGTTGTTTCAGACCTATCCCGATGGTAGTCGAAAAACACTTGGCTTTTGGAGCCGCTCGTTGATCGCCGCAGAGGAGAATTACTCCGTGTCTGAGAAGGAGTGTCTCGCCGTGGTATGGTGGCTAACGACCTTGTGCGCATACCTACAGCTCGAGCACTTCGAGGTCAACACAGACCACCTCGCCTTGCGTTTGCTCATGGAGATCCATGATCCCTCCGGCAGGTTGATGCGGTGGCGGCTTCGCCTCTCAGAATTTGACTTCACTGTCAAGTACAAGAAGGGCATTACGAACTGCCAAGCGGACGCTTTGTCCAGGTTACAAACATTGGGTGAGACGACAACCCAAGAGGATCTTGAGATCCCATGTTACTGTGTCGATGACAGTAGCGCTAAGATTGAGTTTACAACTCACAGTGAGCATTCTGCTCAAGATAGGACGCATGAAAATTCAGTTAACAAGAGTTCGCCTGAGAACTTCACAGCCCAGAGTGGGACTTCTTCGGATAACCAAAGTGGGAACATTCCCAACTAGTCCACGAAGACATTATGTCTCATATGTGACCACGATGGACTTATGTCCAAAGAGCACGAGGACCATGACCAGCTTCTTGTTGCTGAGTCACGGTATCCCTCGGACGAGATGCTTCGTCGCATCACAATTGAGGAACTCCTCACGGCTCAGCTCGAGGATACGTTCTGCACCCAGATCCGCTCCCGGCTTAACGGGGGGGAGGGGTTGCCTTTCGCGTTGAACGATCTTGGACTTGTTGTCCGCTTAGTGGATTCGTCTCCTCAAATTTTTATGCCAGTTACGCTGCAACCGCGCGTACTGTACTTGAGTCATTACTCATCATTGGCCGGTCACCCCGGAGGCCGCAAGTTGTACCATGCACTTCGCAGATACTTCTATTGGCCTGCCATGGCCGTCGATTACTACAAAACAGCACGTAATTGCGCTGATTGCGCACATGAGCGAGTCAAGCTACGACGATCGTCGACATCTTTGAAGCTCTTCCCGGCTAGGGAACCATTGGAGTTTGTCTCCATCGATATACTTGGAGAATTAATCCGCTCCAAGCGTTGTAATCGCTACCTTTTGGTCATTGTCGACCGCTATTCCAAATTGGTACGCACTGTACCAATGCGGAAGATAACCGCTATGGATGTCGCAAAGTCATTTGTTCGCCACTGGGTCTTCGTCTATGGACCACTGAAGAGATTACTTTCTGATAATGGGCCCCAGTTTGTGGCCAAGTTGTTCCAAAGCATCTGCAAGGTTTTGGGAGTGGAGAACCTCTTCACTACCACCTACCATCCGCAGTGCAATGGACAAGTCGAGCGGTTCAACCGAACCATTTTGGCAGCATTACGCCATTATGTCGCCGACCACCCGCGCGACTGGGATCTGTTCACAGATGCCCTAACATTTGCGTATAACACGCAGCCGCACACCACAACCAAGGTGGCGCCATTTGAGCTCGTGCTCAGTAGACCGCCTCCAGCGCTCGCAGTTGACGCAGAGCCTGAGGTAGAGTCAGTCCCGGATCGGACACAGTATGCCCTCAAGTGGCAAAGTTGGCTTAGGTCATTGATGTCGACCGCCAGCCAGGAAATGGCAAAGAGCCAACAGCGGGACAAAAGAAACTTTGACCGCCAAGTACGCAGTACGCGTAAGCAAATTGAGAAAGGTTCTCACGTCTTTGTGCGCAAGGAGTATTGGAGCAAAGATACTCCACGGCACAAGCTGGCTCCCGTAGCCGATGGACCGTATAAGGTCATTGATATCACCGACAAGACTGTCGTGATAAAGATCGGGGACGACCACGAAAGGATATCCCTTGATCGTGTCGTGTGGGCACCAAGCCCAGTTCAACCTCCGAGAGGAGCGGCATCTGATGCCAGTGAAGAAGGGGGAGTACCCCATAACACAGTCCAAGTCCCGACTGTACCAACCGTACAGGAGCAGGGTAGACGAGCGGGGGAGTCCCCAAGCATGCCAGAGGGTAACCCTCAAGCACGAGTGGGAGCGATCCCAAGTGAAGCAGGAGGTAGACCTCAAACAGGAGTGGGTACTATACCCAAGCATAGTGGCGACAATAGTCGACAACAAGCAAGTCCTAATGCCACTACAGTACTGGACAGTCAGGCAAAGGAAGGAGAAAACCCATCCCCATCGGAGGTTGATCCTCAAACACGAGTGGATCTTTTACCCATGCATGCCGGCCAGAGTGACCAAGACATACTAAGACGAGTGGGGAAATCCCCAAGCATATCGGAGGTTAATCCTCAAGTAGGATTGGGTAGCATACCCACGCAAGAAAGGTGCGAAAAACATGCCAGATTGGGCCGGAAACAGTCAGTAGAGGGTCCGCGGGAACATGCGCAAATTCCGCGCATTTCGCAAACCGCAATTGGAGTAAACCCCACGAGATTTGGAGGGGCCGTACGCCCAAACGCCAATGCGAAAGGCGCTGGGATTCCGCCCACCTCTTCCTCGGATACCCCCCTTTCTCCGCAAGCTTCGCAGCCGGGGGTTGAGCACAATGCTCAGGACCGCTTGGGCAAGTTGAACACTTCTTCAGTATCTGATACCGACGGGAATGGCATGGACCAAGGCGGGCGTGATGCCATTTCAAAAGACCATGTGGAAATGGCGCCGCCAAAGTCCCTGAGTACAGTAACCCACGGTGCACATGGCTCTGAGTCAATAGGGAACCAAGTCCCACTGGAGGGCGCTTTGGACACTGTGTTCCGCCACCCTTACAGCGACGCGAATAGTGGATTGGCCAATTTGCCAAAAGAAGTTTTTGATTCAAGTCAATCAACCAATGGAATTATTTCCAGGATGGCACCTTTTAGCCAAACTTCGAAACCATTGGCTGGCGTTGGGAGCAGGCCCGGAACGGTGGTACCTCAACCCAAAGTGGGAGCAACCCTCCCATCGCAAGGGTCAGGAGCCGCGTACAGTAGCATGACTCACCCCGCCATCCCATCCGGGTCGTCCGAGTTGGCCAAAGCGGCGGCAACGCCAACGATCGACGTACGCTCGTCCGTCCTCGCGGACCACCCGCGAACGTCAACCGATCATGTGGGAACTGTATCCCAAACAAACGCTCAAGTTGGAGTAAAAAAAATTGGCAATGATGCCACAGAGGCGGATGAACGCCATGCCTTGGAAGCCCACGCGGAAGCTCCAAGGGAGAAAGCGAGCAGCGCTGTGGTATGTGATACCAACATGGGAGTAGACTCCTAACAACAGTTAACAAGCGGCGACTCCGCCATTCATCAATTAGGCACTGCCAGCGGGTCGTTTCGCGCAGTGCTGGGTTCCCAAACCCAAGAGGAGGATGACTCCTCGAGCCAGTCGTCGGATGGTTCATCTGACGAAGAGGACGATGACCTTGGGGACCTCCCCGGGTTTAAAAACCGACGCAGTAAGCGCCTGGCGGCGTTAAGTCGTCCAAAGCATAGTGATCAATTGGATCAAACTGAGCGAGATGCTCATGTCATACGACGTGAGGTGGTAAATGTTAACCAACGTAAGAACGTGAGCAAACCCGCACCGTCCTCAAGTGGGGAGCCTCACACCCCGGTGCTCCGTCGTTCACCACGGGCAACTCCTGGCTCTACAGTAGCCGCGCAGGTCCGGCAGAGACGAACCTCAACGCGAAGGACGCAGTCTAAGGACCAACATGAGCAACAAGCTCAGGTGAATGCAACACCACAGACAGACACGGAAGTGGGCAAAGAGCCCGGAATAAACAAGGACAGTAGTCCAAAAGGGAGTACCACTCCAAACGACGATGAGCTCACAGCTCAGGAGTTCGTAATAGAACGTATCGTGGGGCATGGAACTGCCAATGATGGGGAGCCACTGCATTGCGTGAAGTGGTACGGTTACCCCGCAAGCCAGAATACATGGCAATATGTGGGCACGGTGCCCAGGTCTGTTGGTTCGGTACTGTAAACGGAAACGGATCCCGTTCCCGCCCAAAATTGAAGACGCGCAACTGGGATAGTGCTTCCCGTACAACTGGGTGCTTTACCCATCCCATTGACTTGGTCAATCTAAGGGGGGTAGGCGTGTCAAGGAAAGGGTACGGTTTACCAAAAGCAGAAGGGCGAGGAAGCCGCAGGCATGTTTATTCATCAAACATCGGGCGCTATTCGCCATTCAACGACAAAACAAAATAACGGGCGCTACTCGCCATGATACTACGCAATGAGCAATGCAACCGCTCACTTGGGAGTTTTATCTCCACTGACGAGGCGCTCCTCCTCGATAAGGTGCTTGTCACCAATGGTGTCAACAACGACAGGGTCGTTGTGAGGAGTCGGCGGCGCACGCGGGAAGGGTTCGGCTGCCGTGCCAATCGGTGGCAAACTTGGGCCATCATCGCCCGCCGGAACAAAGGAAGCTGCAATAGCCTTCGCCCTGTTGTCGGAGATATATTTCTCCAAGACGGCGTGGGGGTCCAACTCACTTGACCAGAGGGACCTCTCAACGAGGCCAAAGCGGCGCAAGAAGAACTTATTGGCATGACTAGCCACTGCAGGATCGGTCCCCACGACAAACGGATCAAAAAGATCACGGACAAGGTCCACGAAGGCCTCACGCGACTGCTCAACTTGGGCAGCAGGGAGCCCACACTCCAACAGGAACTCGGAGACATTAGGGGTTAGTTTCCCCTCTTCTACCTGGGCATCATCGCCCTCCATTGGCATTATATCCGCCATCGCAGCCACCGGAGACGGCGGCTCGGCAGGCTCATACCGAGCAGGGGATCATTTCCCAAGCGTAGCGGCGAAGAGGAAGGACTCCCCTGCGAACCTGGGACGTACACGTACCCTCTCGGAGCAGTTACGCTCAAATGGTGATCCCCGCGACGTTCGACTAGTGCCACCTCAGCCGACGTGAGCGTGCGCGTGCGGGGATTGAACCACACGAAATCCCTGCACTGTGCATGGCAACGGCCGCGACAAAAGCCAGTCTGGTTCGGCTTGCGCTTGTGGTTTGCCATCGGCACCATCGTGGGATCATCCCAATCAATGCGTGCAAATTCGCTCAACATGACTTCGAAGTCAGCAACATGGGGCGGACCTCCGAGCACAGTGTCCAAGCTCAGACCGGAGAATCTCTCCAAAATCGCTGGCGGGAGGTACCACATGCGGAATGTGTCGTAAAACTCCCATATTCCAGTCGCGGCGACAAGCGCCACCCATTACGTGAAGAGGACACGCCACTAACGGGTGTCGAGTTTGGACACGAACCGCTGAGTATAGTAACTCAATATGGGAGGTAACTACACTAAAAAGCCATCGCATACCTCGAAATGCGGCCACGCCTCGTGCGGAGTGACGTAGAGGCGGGTGAGGTAGTCCGGCCGAATGCGGTCTACCTCAATGTTTTGGTAGGGCACGAGGAAGCCAGTCCGCTTGCGGTCGTCACGCTCCCAAGTGAGCACACGATGGCGAAACTGATTGCCAGTACGGCGTGTGACTTGATAGTCCGCCGATAGGCAGCTGCCTAAAATGAGGCATTCATTGCCAACATCGAGTGGGCAGTCCGCCCAAGCCGCTTCCGAGGTCCCATTGACCAAACGGTCGACATAGAAGATCTCGTGATCCTCGTGGTAATATAGCTGGTCAACGTCGACCTCGATAGGGACGACCCTATAGCTGTTCGTGCGACGAAGTCGCTTGTACAAGAGGCGGGTAAACGCCGCAAAAGCTTTGGAGTTCGACTCCCTGGCGAAACGCCGTATGTAATTTTTGGGGACAGCCCCACAATAGCGCTAGACTTCTCGCTTTATGGCCTCCTCAGGGATCCCCCCCGGGTAGAAGCCATTCTGGACATAACGTTCAAGCAAGGCAGTATTGCCAATTTGGGTGACGTCCATCCACGGGCCCCGCGCGAACAGGGAGAAGTAGTCGCAGGGATTCTTCCCAATGAAGTCCACAGGGGACGGGTAATTCAGAGGCTGGGCGGGAGCCTGAATGAATACCCCACCGACCCATTCCCCGTTGGCATTTTGGTCGCCCATGGTCGCTCGACCAAGTGATGAGATGGGTTGCGCACCCTCGCACGACTGAGCGAGGCTCACAGATAACAAGGGGATTGACCCCACACAGGCAATATGCCAAGAACAGGACGCACCGAGACAGTGGGATGCGGACCAGGCAGGGCAAGTGATACAGATGGTGACGGATGCGACGGGATGTAGAAGACAGTACTGCCACGACGGTTTTATACCACTTTGAGACCTTGCGGTCGGGCGAGCCCAAGCCGATGTCGACTTTGCGGCTTAACGGGGGGAGGTGTAGTGCCCCGCCCGACGGGGCTCTTTGACCCTTTATTTTTGGGTTATTTTGGGACATGTTCCCACGGGCGTAAAGTCGCCAAACGGTACATTTGGAAATCGTATTTTTTTTGGTAATGTTTTACCACTCATGTTTATTTTGGTTCTACAGTAACCACCTACGCACACGGCGCATCGCACTCGCGACCCGAGTGTACAGTGTACACTTGCACTGTAAGAGCGCACGGGACTGTAATGCTGTATACTACAGTAAGGGGACAACTGTCCCGGCAATTTTGGCAATTTAAGCCACGCGCGTGCACTGTATGCGAGGTCACACACGCGACTTTTGAGCTCACGGCTCACCCCGCCAGCTCGGGACTGTACAGCCACTAATTAGCTAATAGCTTTAGTTTTATTTGTATTTCTATCTTAACCGTTAACTTTATAGTAGCTACTCTAACTGCTAACTTAGTATTTAGCGCTTGGCAACTTGCCACTACTGAGTAAACAGGGACCAACCCCTTAGCGCTTGGGAATCCCCCATCCTTGGAACCATTGGGCACTGCCACCCTTTTCCAACTCGGGCATACGAGCCCGCGCTTCGCTAACGTTTATTGTGACACCTTTTTGTCAGTTGGCCGTGGTCGTGGTTGGTCGACCTAGTGCCGCCCCTTTGTCTTTTGGTTTACTAACCACTCGCGCCCTAGCTCTCTGGGTATTTTACACCCTTCCTAGTATTCATACCAACGTTCTACCGCCTACCGAGAAAGCGGCCTGAACACCCGGTGGCTTTGTCCCCACATTGGTGACATTGCACCACAAGGGCGAGAACTAGACACAGTTCAAATAGTCGAGGACACCGACTACTGTCCCGCTCTAGAAAAAAAGTGGTGATATAAGGCATATGCCACCTCTATACCCCATACAATCCTCCGAACATCCCTGATACGACCATCTCTCGGAGATAACACGAAAACAGACCCTTCTTCAGTTTAATTTAACTATCCGTTAGTCCTAGCGGAGGATTACGGAGCTCTCTTTCAATGAAAGTACTCGTTTTTTCTTCCGAAACTCCATCCACTCCGTCGACTCCGCTTTTCATGCAAGAATGGCGCGACTTCACTCTGCTAGTACTAAACCCCTCAACTCCCGTCGCCAAGTACCCCCCTCTCCTAAACGCCGTCAAACCACACCCCGCACAATATAGGACACCGATACAACCGTAACCAAAGGCACCACTCTGCCTGTCCGCACATTTATTACTACGAAACTGGCCCTATCCGCAAATTAATTTTCCCTTCATCACTAGATTCATTATTAACCTCTCCATTTTCAAAAATCTCGTCCTCCTTTTTCTTCTAACAAAAAAATAGTACTGTATTTTTGATGTATGAATCTAAACTCACTGCACGACTCCAACATCTAATTTATGTTGGAAGATTTGGTCCTCCTTTTTCAAAAGAAATCTTTCGACTCTTGACCTACCTCCTCCTCTAAATTCAGTTCTATTATTTTACGGAGCAGATTTTTGAAAGCATGAAAATTTGAAAGCATGAAAATTTGAAGCTGCAACATTATGCCGAATTTTCCATTTTCTCCCAGGACCGTGAAAATTTTCGAAGACGTCGCCCTATTTAAAGTTCGATATCAAATCTGTTGAAGCAAAAGTCTTGCCACCCATCACCCCTGCGGCTCACCCCACTTTGGAAGCAAGAACGAAAACGTAGAAGAGTTGTTTTTGCACATGCTAATGTTTTAATAAGGGATAAGAATGATGAAGTGAAGGTCGTGAGTATCTTTGCCTATTTTTTAGTTATGCAAAGAGTAACTAGAAATCAGAGTTCATCGTTGAGTGTTTCTTAATAGATACGGGCGCAACTTTTCTGAGGTATGTGAGTGGCCTGTGAAAGAATACACAAAGGAAATTGAACCAGATGAGATGATACAGACCACCACAGAGGCCCGCCTCAATTTGAGTGAGTTTTTAGGCTCACTGGTTTGCTTACGTTATCTCTACGAGAAGGCTGGGCTAAACGCTCAAGCCAAGTACGGAATGCTTCTTAATGCTGCAATCGAAGATAAAAGGCTCTCCGAGTTTCCTCCTCATCAAAGACCGTCACAGGTTTAATGATATGAAATGATCTATTGTGGAGTCATCCTAAGAACTCGGAGACATTTCAGTCGCTGGGTGAACTACTGAAGGGATACCATAAATCACTGCTGTTTTTGCATACTGCAAAGACTATTAAAGGCCAGCTACCAGCTTGACGGCGTTCGAAATCGTGAAAAACGATGTTGGAAACTTGGAAGAGCTACTGAAAACCAAGGTAGATAATCGACTGGATATGCTATCGTCACATATGGAAAGTCTTACCCTTAGTATCAAGAAAAAGCAGTCCGGTATTTCGAAGGATACATAAGCAAGCTCATACTGACATAAGCCTGGACATTTTGCAAATAGATGCCGGAGAATTTACACAGGAATACTCTTGGTGTCAAGTAAGGTCGCTACGGTCACCATAAAAGCAACTACTGGACTAAAGGTAACAGACGGACTACTATCCCGGAGGAACGAAGAGAGCTTGGACTTGAGATGGAAATTCTGCGACAAGAAAGGATACTAAACTGATAAACGACGGGAAAATATGTACCGCAGGCGAAATCGGCCAAGTTAGCGTGAAAAAAACGGATACAGAAGGTAATTTGTTATAGAAGAAGCCATGATTAGATCATAACTTTTTTGAGCATAATGTGGCAATTGTATTCCTCCGGAAGAAAAGATTCGATAAAATAATGCCGAGAGCGGAAAGCGCCGCGACAAGGAAAGTGAAAAAGTCGAGAAAACTCAAAATTATCCCGAGGAATGCATTATGGTATGTGAAGAAATAAAGCTTGGTAGCTTAGCTCGCTTCGATACTAACTGGAATCTCGTCGGGGCAGCCATAAATGGGGACGCAGATAATGCTAGGAAAGATCTCAAAAAGATCATGAAGCCTATCAAGTACAGTAAAGGCAAGGAAATATCCCTCAACTCGGCCTCGACAGCACCAATAAGTTTGTAGCTAATACCGGTTAAAAAGCTTGGGAAAACAGACCCAAAATGTTTGATAAGGTACATGAAAGTAGAGGGTAGCCTTCGTCTCCGTGTCGGGAGCTCGAGAAAGGAATTTTTGCCTAAAAGAGGAGCCTAAACAAGCATTGCGTCATTTTTGATTTAACTGTGTAAATTGTGTACGCCTCTGTCCCCCACTACGTTATTTTGATAGGCAAATTACTGTAACTGCGTCGAATAGACAAGAGACTGTAGATCACCTGCGAAACCATCAACAATCCCTAGTCTTCTGTTAGTGCACTCGTGAAATACAGCTACTTGATTTTGACGCACGGACCATACCTAAAACAAAGGCGGACAATTGCGGGTTTCCAGAATATAAGTCAAGGCGGAGCAGCGATTTACTTTGGTGAAGGCCTCAGATAGTGGTTCTTAAGGAATAGTTTTAAATCTTAAAGAAGCACGAGATTTTGGAGATAAATGTACGATTTAAAATGGTACAGATAAGTAGATCTTCAAACACGCGAATTGTTGACGTCTGGCTCCTCTGAATCAAATGTCTCAAGCATCTGTCGTGAAAGTCGAAGAAACGCGTCATTTACGCAGAGTGGTGTATCAATGATGTCTGGACTTACCATAAATTTTAGTTCACCAGACGTAAAAGGGAAAAAGAAAGACATGTCGCTCAAAGAGAGTGAAAGTACGAGATTCTCTTCAAGGTGTGCAGCCATTTCACAATAGCTGCACAGATTGCGATAAAATCTCGCATATGTTAGACTATAGAAGAGCTTAAATAATTTGAGAATATTTTCACCTAAGAGTAGCAACTGAAGAGATTCTTAAGCAGAAGTAACGGAAAAGGACTTCCGAAAACTGAAGGTAAACTGGCTGAAACGTTGCTCCAAATGAGTAATTTGTGAATCGGAACGAGTGAAGAGATGAAGCAGGTCGATTATTGTCCGAATTTTGTAGATTATGAACCAGTGGGTCTTCATACTTATCAAGATGCTCTTGAGTGAATTTTTGAGCTTTGAAGAATGGTGTGTCTGTGTCGAAAGTTTTGGTGGGCAGGACGAATCGAAAACTTGAAATGTTAGCTTTGTTGATCAGATCTGACCTCGAAGCTGTATTCCAGACACTGTGGTCCAGGAAACCCCTTTGTTTTTATTATATTTGGCATCCAGAAAATGCTGCATATATATGTGGGTATCATCTAGATGGGGTGTTTCTGAAAGTTATACAGGAAATTTATCGAGGACAAATGAGTGAAGGGTGTTAATGTTAACATGGAGTACAAAATTGCAGCGATTTTGTAATCCACGAATAAAAGAGAGCAAAATTTTCTTGTGTACGGACAAATATTTTCCACTGAAGACTTTGTTTCAGTTCCATCCTAATCGACAGAAGCTTATTTTCCTTCAATTTGTAATTTTTTAAAGGTCCAATCCATTTGATTTGCTTCTTTCACGATAAACAAGTATACCTGGACCTAGTTTTCAGTTGATAGTATGAGAGAAAGGAAGGCTGAGCAGAGGTCTCTTTTAAATTCGGAGTAGGGAGTTAATGGTTTCCAATTCTGGTTTACCAAAGCATGAGAAGCGCGTTGGCTCTTCCTAAGTGGTGATGTAGTTCTTGATGGCAGGGAAACGAGTTAGTGTTCCTAAGACAAGAGGTGAGAGAATAATACAATCCGCATTCATATTGTCGTTCGGATCTTTGATTTATTTCACTTAAACGGAAGGAACATTGTAAGGCTCTAGTTACGAGTATTCAACGGAAGTTTTGAGATGTATTTTGCGCCTAAGGCATGGTATTTTTCTCCTTCTCCAATGAAATTTTGAATTTAAACACATGAAAGATCAATTTTTATACCCGGAAATGACGCAACGTCTTAGGGTCGAGCCGAATTGAAGAAGTAATCCCTGTCTGTGCTAGTACTATCAGGGCAATCGGTATAAATTGTGTTCCATCGTGGAAGAAAACTGTACCAAACGTCTTCAACTGATTCGCCTTGTAGAGAAACAGCTGTCGAAAATTTGGTACTGAGGTCCATAAGGGAAGGAGGGGTGTCGGGACATATTTGGATATTTAAAAAATGAAGTCTAGGTATATTTTTTATTTGAACATGATATCATCCGGGGAGGATATTTTGGAGATCTGGGGCTTTGAGGATAAATGATGCCAAGTCTTGAACGAATTATTGATTTGTTGTATAATTCGTTTAGTTTCAGGAGGTACCTTATCTTGGTGTGCCTTAGCTTTGAGATTGTAGAGATTTTAGGGGGAGGGATGGAAAAGTTACAATAAGGACGAACAAGTGAAACTAGGAGAAAAGCAGTGTCGTAGTTCTATATCAGGTAGAAATGTTCATATTTCCAGAACTCAGTGCCCAAATACGAGCATTATTGCTAAAAGTACGTTTTCGAAGTTGTCAGCGACTGTTTTTTCCTTTCCAGGACACAGAAGCTTATTAAAATAGGAATTTTTGCAGCGGCGACATCCATATTAATTTACGTGAAGGAATTAACATGGAATGCTATACGAACTGGAAGAGTCTTTATGATAGCAAAAGGTTCCGTCCCCAACTTAAAGACAGTACTTGATTGATTGGAATACATTTTGGGTCCGATCATCTCGCTTTATGTAGCTTCTTTTTAATCCTGTCAGAGATTTTTGGGTACCAGTTTCTATAAAAGCACAGTTAAAGAGAGAAAAATATGGAGTGAAATCTGAAGTCTTGGTATGAAAATTTTTCCCACCTATGTAGGAGGAAGAAATGGAAACATCTGTGTCTTTGGGGAGCAGTTAAGGGGATCGGGGATTCTTTTAAAACTTCTTGGAAGATCACAGGTCAAAGATCCGTATCTCCGCTTTGAAGGTCATCAAGGAGTATGAATGTAGAATGGCAATCTTGAAGATTGATTTCTAAAGAGAAGGGATCGAAATCTTTGCCAGGTTGAAAATCCTGGAAAAAATCGCTATCAGGGCTTTCTAGCTGGCTGTTATTATATTACCTAGTGTCTATTGGACCGTTGTCCTCATATGAGGACTACTTTTAGCACTTCTTTTTCAATACAAAATTTTTTACCTCAGCGCATTTCTTATCCCTCCGCATTAGTTCATGAGTGTAGATGGCCGATCAAAACAAACTTTTCAAGATTGTTGACCTCGGTGAAGGCTAGACCAATTTTCCCTCACCAGCTTCCGCTCTTCGCAAGAAGTTGTGAAAACGACTTCATTTTGGAAGGTAAAATAGTTCGTATTATCGTGGGGGGTTTCAGAAACGAGGGCGCATGTACAGTAAAAATTACTGTACTGTAACTAAACATAAAAAACCTTTTTTCCAGTAAAAATTTCTGGCTTCCAAAACATTTTCCTTTCCAAAATGTTACGGAAATTGTCCTCATATGAGGACAAAGTGTGCCTCATATGAGGACAGTGCGTGGTCGGATAGACACTAGCAGGTATCAGAAGAACGATTATCATCAAAATATGTGAGACCGTCGATGTTTTTGAAAAAATGGTTCAAAACTTAAGTTTCTTGATTCGGATAATTTCCTGACTAAAAGAGAAGACATTTCGGGTGACTTTAAATTATTTTGAGAATTAGGGCTTTATTGGCAAGGTTATTTTTGCCGAAGCTCCAGCATTTAAATCGGGGGTTGGAGGGAGGGATTCAAAAGGCATAGATGTGATTGTAGGATAGAAGAGATTGTAGACCGCATGAATTGTTTCTAGATCAAATGTGTGTGGAGGTAAGGGGCCCTTAAGTGAAGTACATGGGATAAAACAATATTTCTGGGTCAAATGTGTGTGGAGATAAGGGGCCCTAAAGTGAAGTATATGGGATAAAACAATATTTCTGGGGGGCGATTGCGTACAATAAAAGATATTTCCGCCGTTTCAATTGCGATTTGTAGTTTCGAAAGTAGATATTTGTGCGTGATCACATAATTTGTTGATCATAATGTTTTGCTTGCATAAGGACATTCCTTGACCATGGGCATCCTGCGACTGCACCAAGGAACAATTATGTCATCGATTATTCGCCTTTCCCATGGCGAGGAATACTCGGATCGTATTTGAAATTAATTCAATGGATTTTGTCCATAGCAGGAGCAAGCGATAGGAAGGGCACAACATGACCTTCAATTTGCAATTTTTGAAGGTTTGGTAGAACATATTTGACGCTAATTAGGATTAAAATGCTCACCAACTGTAGTGATAGCTAAGCCGAAATTAATGAATCGATTTTACCGAATTTTGATGTAAGAAGAGGCCATCATCACGGGGGAAAAGGTGCAAGATTTTCATTTTCTGTTCTCGGGTAAGAAGGAAGTCTCGAGCTGTGTACTGATGTTTGCTGGTGATGCACAATCTAGATAGTTCATGAGTAAAAATCGTTGAATATAAACTTTCTTTGTCTGATTAGTTCCCAGCAGAGGCATTAAAACTTTGCGACATTTTTGGCTACTCTTTAAATGTTATGGTTGCTTGCAGTAGAAGCAGTGGAAGATGGCAGAAAATGGACTAAAAGAACATATCCGGTTGACAATAACGTCTTGATATGTTTGAGGTAGTCATCATGTTCTAGGGAATAGAAAATAACGAAGGTGAAATTCTCAAAAATATTATCGAAGGTCTCCGCAACGGTAACATTACGGTTTTGAATAAATGATTTGAATATTATAAAAATCAAGGAGATTTAATATTATATAAGGCCCGAGCGGTAAGATGGGTTTAAATTATCACAGAATATTTCACATATCTAACTTCCTATGAGCATTGACTCGGAGGCATAACCAAGAATCGTGTCAACGAGGTTGCGTTGTTATTTACAGGCGAGGGTAATCCCTGACCAAAGCAAGTTGTGGTGTTTGCCTGCTTGATTGTGTAAGGACAGCGGAAGGGAAGCCGGTGGAAATAAGTGGGGAATAGAGAAAATGGGATGGATAAGCACAGGGAAAGGGGAACAGAAGTGACATTAACTTCATGGAAGAAGGCATGTTTCCATGTGTAGGAAGTTGCGATGGGAAGTTTTGGTGACGAGGATGGCTGAGTTGAAGAACTAGTGAAGGGTACGATTAACATAACCTAATACGTCGATTATTGCTCTTCTAGATACTATTCGAAAGTTCATTACCAGATTTGCAGCCAGTGAACGCGACTGGTGGAGAGGAAAGAGGTTTCTTAGATATGAACATTTTGGAAAGCCCAGCAGCAGGTGGGTGCTCGATAGGGATGCTTCCCGGAGGTGGCTGAAACTATCCAAGCTTCCACCAGTGGAAGGGGAATACACATGTCATTGCGACAGCATTTGGAGACGAGAAGCCTTTCGTCGAGTGTTGATCATATGAAAATTCCTTTTTCGGTCCCTTTTCGGTCCTTTTTGACCAAATGTTTGCTCAAACTGCAACAGAGGTGTAACGATGCGAGAATAGCGCTGACAAGGTGTTATTAAAGTTCTTAATTAAGTAGAAACAACTTAAACGGTAAACATTTGTCTGGTTTTCCGTATTAGAACGGAACTTTTGCAATCTACTGTGAAGTGATTCTCTTTCTACAGTGATAATGTAATAACTTCGAGAGTGCAGTAATGAAGAATGTGCAGGGTAAAAATGTTTTTCGTGTCGAACTTAGTGCGATTTTTTCCAATGTTTTCGCTGTGATAGCCTTTAGCTATTTTAATACCTTTTAAAATCGTAGTGCAAACGCGTGTTGATTAGTCTGAGCCATTCTGATAGCAGTTGCTTTCCGGATTTGAAATTAACATGTTTAAGATGTCGCAAGGTCTGGACATAGATTGGTACTGTGAAGCTATGGACAGGATTTACTGGGGAAGGAATCTGGTTGTATTGTGGAGATCTTCAGAGAACAGCACCATCTTCAACCACTCTCGTGGTGGTTCAGCTCGAAATTAATAGCTCAGATTAGGTGCTTTTCGTTTTCTACAACCCTTGAGTTTCGTCTTACGCAAGGGTATGTAAAACTAATATGAATAAAGTGTTGGACCAAAATGCATGTACCAACAGGCAGAAAGGAAAAAATATCCAAGCACCAAAGGTCCGAGGAAACGATTTCTGATGTCTTCCGATTTTCCGATTTTTTTGAATTTTTTTGAATTTTTTGTCTTTTATTTCTTATTTACTCCAAAAATGGAACCTTTAAACTTTTAGTGGCCTTAGGTGACGGGGGAAGGAGTTTTCTTCCGGAGCGGGAAGGGTTTCTGGTCGCGAAATTTACTGTACATGTGGTTGTCCTGGGAGCGGGTTGGTAGCAGAGAGGAAGTGCCCGAGAGACGTGAATTTGGAGTGGACTTGGCGCGAAGGAACTAGCGATGGACCCAGTTGGAGAACAGGGAGCAGACCAGAAAGGGATTGGGGTCAGATGTATGGTGGGGAAATTGTTGGGGTCGATTATGTCTGCGGGCGCTGAGGAGCTCGGTGAGTAGTCCGGCTGGCAACTTCCGCCTGGATCTCAATCGGTGGTAACTTCTCTATAGAGTCCTCGGAAAAGCCGTAATATTTCGAGGACTACGCAGAAAGCAGTGAGAGGGCGCGGAATACATTAGAGCGGTAGACGGTAGTGCCTTCGAGGATAACTCGAGGATCGTTAGAACACTTTTCGAAACTTACGTAACAAGCTATTTATTTTTAGAGCTAACCACAAAACAGCTAATATATTTGTTCGACAATGAATTTCTGGTCATCTGTCTAGCAGAGATAGTAACATCAAACTCTTTACAGTAAAGTATTTAACGAGATTCGAGCCGGGTAGAAACGTGATGATGTTTTTTAGCAAGCGGTGAGGCTGCGAACGATTTGGGGGCCAACAATATGGTGAATAGATACGCGGGAATAAGAAAAGCAACAGAAATGGAGTAGGAACGGCAACAGGGGATTAAGTGGTTTGAGTGAGTTCTGGATAAAGAGGATAGGCCCATTTCCCTTAAATTAGAGAATAATTGGATAGTAGAGCTTGATTATATTGATTTGACCGATTGCGTAAAACTCTTTGAAAGCAATAGGTTATTCAGGCCGCTATTTGTCCGAAAAGTATATTTATTTTACTTTGAGTAAACTTGTAAAGACAAAAATAAATAAAATTTAGGCAGCAGGCCAAGGCTTTTAGGAGACCTGGGACCTGTGATACACAGTACTAAGTTCTTCTGTTTTTCTACATGGACAAGCATGGAAAAAGGGATACTAGATTATATAATAGGCTTCGTGCCGGGAGGTTGAGCTCGATAAAGGAATTTCTACCTAAAAGGGTAATGCGTCATTTTTGGATTATGATTAGTATAGAATTGGTGGCTATGTCACCCGCCAGACTATTTTGATAACTAGCTTACTGTATCTGAGTCTAATTTACACTAGAGCACCAACGAAATGATTAACACCTGGGCTACTCCAGGATTTAGTAGCCCACGAAGGCTATTTAGCGAAAAGTAGAATGAAATTTGCGACACATTTGATTTATGCTACACACATCATGCCATTGCTGAGAAATTGAGACCTCGAGAGACTAAGTACTGTACAGAAATGTATTATCAGCACTCAATATGTAATGCCGTTTTCATCTGTTGAGAACAGTTTTATTACGAAACAATCCCTTCCCGCGACTTCCTGTTCCCTTCATCACCTGATTCATTACTGAACTCCCCTTTCTCAAACATATCGTCCTACTTTTTTTGAACAGAAAATAAATCCTACATTTTTTTCCTTTATGAATCCAAACTCACTGAAAACTTCATTTTATATTTTACGTTTTGAAGATTTGATCCCTCTTTTTCAAAAAAGAAATCTTTCGACTAGCGGTCCTCTCATCCTCCAAGTTAAGTTCATATATCTTTTCAAGCAGATTTTTTTATTATTTTACCTGAATGCATGAAAATTATAAGCTGCAACATTGGCCTGCATTTTTCATTTTCGCCCAAGAAGGTGAAAATTTTAGAAAAATACTCTATGTAAAGTGAAGTATCAACCTCGTTGATGCAGAAACCCTGCCATCAATCACCCCATCTGCTCACCTTACTTGTTCTCAACATGACTATCCTAAACGCGTCCCACAACATCGTCAAGCCACACAGAGGCCGCCGTCCTATCGACGGCCTGGCTTTGATGGCCAATTTTCCAACTTAATACGATGATTATTGTAGAAGGATGGACCAGAAAAGAATCCGTAAGTGGGTCTGCCGTTTTTGTTTCGAGGAGGCAGGGCAAGCGGGGGCATAGGAAGAGGAAGAGGAGGTAAAGTAGGAGGATTTAGTTGGCCCATGGGAGGCGCTGGTGTACAACCGTGGGGGAGCTGCTGCGGAGGACGGAGGGGAGAGTGAGGCAGTAATACTTATTTCTGACTCTCCCGCTGGGGATGAAGCGGAGGAGGAGGCTTTCTATCATTCTGGGCCGTTCGACGGAATTTGGAGGTAATGCATTTGGGTGAAGGATATTTTGGAGGAACTGTTTGGCTCTCATATCGAGAGCGAAACTTTTAGGAGTGTATATAGATATGTATATGGATAGAATCTAATATTAATCTTTCTGGTCCACAGAAATACCTCCCATGCATGTAATGATATTAGGTATAGTTTTTTAGACTTTTGAGTTAGCCAAAAAGTCTATATAAGCTCAGCGAGCTTCTTCCCGGAGGAAAGAGCAAGCAATAGACGGCAAATAAGTTGAGAGAAAGCTTAAAGTGAAAACTCAAATAGGACAGAAGTTGAAAGTCATCTCCGGACAGATGTTGCGATTATGCCCATAAATCACCAAATACCCTGACAGTTTCTCTCCAGTAACCTGTACCAAGGATTTACTCTGTAAGAAGACATCATTGCAACTTGTGCACTGTACTCACGCACCAATGTAAAAGCATAATATCATACCTCTTTGTACCTAGCCAATGACATGGATCCATCATGGCTATCTCGCGTGGTTCTCGAAACATTTCGCACCCACCAATCAGCACCAACTTTATGCTTCCTTGCCAATTGGACCAATGGGACTTTGCCATGATGTTTGTTGCTGTCTGTTATACTGATGGATGCTACATGAGCCTTCAGAACCTTGTAGCTTGATACCTCTCGGTCGCTTTTTCTATAATACCTTTGAATTCAGTACCGTTTAGCTACAATTTATCTCTGCTGGTGTTGAGTACTTTTTCTACATAAACCCTGGTCTGATGTTCCGGCCTGTTTACCGGAAGAATCAACCAACAGGTTAGCCATCGATTACCTTTTGTGCGCTCAACACCCCACATTTGGTAGCATCGCATATTCGTTTGTCAGTACTGCGAGTTCTTCCAATCCGACAGTAAGTTAAAATCTCTATTAGATTTGACGTTCTGCCCGATTGCAAGTAGAGAATAACATTTTGTTTTTTACTCTGATTCTTTTTGAATAACGCTCAGTGCCGAAAAACTAGACTTCCAGGGACCGCCCCTCGTCGCCGGACGAGTACAACGCAGAAGATATACAATCGTTCATCGCCGAAAATTGTCAGGAGCTGACAACGTTCGAGTTTGGAGTGGAGCCAAGAACACCCACCAGAATCGTTGTGAAGGAACCAAGGACACCAAGACCCTCCACTTTCTACCTTCCCGAGGCTTTATCGCTATCCGCTCTACCGTCGATACCGAGAATGCCCGCAGTCCCTCGCTCCAAGCCATAGAAGCCTAAGATGACCCTACCGATTCTCCCTGACGCGGCTTCCATCATCATTCAGAGAACCGCCAACCACCGCATTCGTAAGAAGACCAGAAGGCCTCGCCTGACCAAGAACCCGCCATCGTCGCCCTTCCACTGCCGTCACTGTCAAGTCACCTGCACAGGCCGAGAGCAGTACCACGAGCACCTCCGATCCCGCCAGCACCAGCACCGCGCCGATAAGACAAGGCACATCTGCGAAATTTGCAAAATCGAAGTCCCAAGTAAGGCAGACCTTGAGCGCCACCGTCTTGGCCGCCGTCATCGAGAGACTGCCCGTCAGTAGTTAAAATTTGAATAAATTTAGGGAAGAGGAAGCAAGAAAAACTCCAAAAGTTGCTTTCTCAACCGACTTCGTTTGTGCTGTGTTCAACCTCCCGCTGTGGCTACCTTACGAACTCGCTTTCCCCAGTTCCTTGCAGTAGGGCTTGTAAGCCCGTATCGCCGCCAGGTTCTAGACAGGAAAACAACCGTTCTGTAAAGCATCGGAAGGAGGGCTACTATAGCACACCCGACGTGACTGACGTCAAACCCTTACGTCAGAGAAAATCAACTTTCCCAAGTTATCGACTGGGATTCGAACTCGAGACCTCTCACTGGTTTTTCGCTGGTCTAGCCAACTCGGCCACAGTGCATACCGATTCTTACTGGCCAATTTGAGAAAATTCTATTTAAAGAAAAAAAACCCAAAACTACACGTGTGACTCTTTCGACCAATAGAAAAGACAATGGAAACTTCGGGCATTACTGTAGAGTCTCTGGCACAAGCTGTAAGCGAACTTCGACGCCAGCTGTCAGAGGCTCATAAACAGATCTCCGCACAACAGAACCAGCTCAATAACGCTGCTCGTAAGGTGGGAGCTCTCGAGAATGAGCTTTCTCTCGTCAGGATCAATGCCGGTAGCTCAAATGGTCAAAACGAAACCAAGGACGCCCCTAAGAAGAATAAGCCGGGATCATTCAGCGGAAAAGGGTCTTTCGGGAGCTGGTGCGTGCAGATGCAGAATTATCTTGGTGAAGCAGATGGGCAAGCTACCATGAACATTACACTAAGCTATCTCTCTGGAAATGCCCATGAGTGGTGGATGGTCCATTACAAGTGCGCCGCGGGGCAGGAGATTCAAACATGGAAGGAACTGAAGACTGCCCTTCTCAATCGCCTCGAGACGTTAAACAAGGAAAACATCGCCCGAGACAAGCTGGCTCTCTGGAAACAAGTTAAAGACGTTACTGCGTTCAATGAAGATTTTAACAAAATATTGTTGGATATACCAGACATAGGAGTCAAAGATTAGATTGATCGCTTTTCACGCGGCCTGAAACCGTACATTTGGAAAGCCTTATGCACGAAAGAATACTCTAAGCTTTCTGATTTAATGGCAGATGCGGAAAGAATCGAAGCTGCTTACATGCGATCAGGGCCGTTAGGTAACAACAAATCGAGTACAAAATCGCTGAACGGAAGTTTAAGTACTGAAAATAGTGCTCTTGTGCCCATGGAAATTGGGAACGTGGAAATGAAACCGGGTATACAGTCCTCAAATGTTAACTTACCGAAATTGGATCAAGCAGAACGTGAGAGATGCATACGTGAAGGCCTCTGCTTGAGATGCAGACAGAAAGGGCACATTGCAAAAAACTGCCCAAAAGCCCGAAGGAACTGACTGAAGTTCCTCAATCAGTTCTGGATGACAGAAATCTCATTGTTTCAACAATAAGTTCCCAGGAAGCATTTAGGGGAACACCAACACCAACTTTCCAACGAAATCATGGAGGACTTCTTATGGTTAAAGGAGTCATTTCTAATGGACCAGCAAAAATTCTCATCGACCCAGGTGGTGAGATCAATTTCCTCAGTGAATTATTCTGCGATTAGCATAAGATTAAAACAAGAGAATCAGCAGAGCTTGCCAAAATGGCGAACGGTGCTAACCAGAAGTTGAAAGAAACAGCCGGTCCGGCAATCGTCCAAATAAAGGACTACACAGAACCACTGTACTTCGCTGTGAGCCCCCTCAAGAGACATGATGCAATCCTAGGAAAGGAATGGTGTGGAGCCCATAGAGCAATTATCGACTCTTCAAGCAATCAAGTTTCTTTCAACTACAAGGGTGAAAAGTACTCCGTCACTGCCAATGAAATGACAAAGCACCCTTTCGTTCCTGCAAACTCAGTACTTACTGATTTGGAGAAAAAATGTAGCACTTATGCTGTGCTAATTCGACCACTAGACTCAAATCCAAATTTTCCAGATTCTTACCCAGAAGATATTCAAGGTGTACTGAAAAAGTATACAGACGTTTTCCCGGAAAAACTTCCGAAGGGCCTTCCTCCGAAGCGGAAGTATTATTTCAAGATCGAATTGGAAAAAGATGCTAAGCCACAGAAAAAGGGTCTCTACAGACTTTCAGGAAAAGAAATGATGGAGCTTCGTAAACAACTAGATGATTTACTAGAGAGTGAATTCATTAGGCCAAGCAAAAGCCCCTGGGGAGCGCCAATACTCTTTGTAACGAAAAAGGACAACGGTTTGCGTATGTGTGTGGATTACAGAGCACTTAATCGGCTTACTGTAAAAATCAGCTACCCCCTGCCGCGCATCGGTGATATCTTTGATCGACTTAAGGGGCCAGGTACTTCTCGAAAATAGATCTGAGGATGGGTTACCATCAGATCAGACTGGAGGATCTTCAATCCCTCTCACAGCGTTTCGAACCAGATACGGACATTTTGAATTTCTCGTACTACCTTTTGGATTCACCAACGCACCAGCAACTTTTATGAAT
The DNA here is from genome assembly GCA_002205965.3 of Kappaphycus alvarezii. Lineage (NCBI taxonomy): Eukaryota > Rhodophyta > Florideophyceae > Gigartinales > Solieriaceae > Kappaphycus > Kappaphycus alvarezii. The sequence goes on along the minus strand of NADL03000717.1, from coordinate 439,159 downwards.
CTCATGAACGACATATTTAAAGATGTCCTGGATATATTCGTTATCGTTTATTTAGATGACATTCTTATCTTCAGTGAGACATGGAAAGAACATTTAGAACACATTGATGTAGTACTAGAGATTCTTAGGAAGGAGAATCTGTTCGCAAATTTGTCAAAATATGTTTTCGGTGTTAAAGAAGTCGAGTATCTTGGACATGTAATCTGTCAAGAGGGAATTGCTGTGGATCCCAACAAGATAAAGGCAGTCATGGAATGGCCCTCACCAAAGAACAAGCAACAGCTTCAGTCATTCTTAGGACTCGTCAACTATTACAGAAGATTCATAAGAGGATGCTTATTGGTTGCTAAACCTCTTACAGAGCTGACGAAGAGCGCTTCATTTCTGTGCAAAGATACTCAGGACAAATCATTCCAGACCTTGAGGAAATCGTTATGCAGTGCCCCAATCCTTTGAACTTTTGACTCTTAACTTCCAATATATGTCACTACAGACGCCTTTCAGTACGCAATTGGAGCTGTGTTGGAACAGGGGGATCCAAAATCCACAAGACCAGTTGCCTTTGCGTCTAGGACTTTGAATGATGCTGAGCAAAATTATGCCGCTCATGAGAGAGAGCTCTTGGCCATTGTAGAGTGCTTGAAATCGTGGAGAGCATGCCTACACGGAAACTTTTTCACAGTTCATTCTGATCACTACCCTTTAAGATACCTCGAGACCCAGGACAATCTGTCCAAAAGACAGGTTAGGTGGTTGGAAAGATTAGCGAACTTTGATTTCAAAATTATACTCATCTCCAGGAAAGCAAACATCGTTGCCGATGGCCTGTCAAGACAACCTCAGAATTATCCCTCACCTAAACATCGAAACAGAGAACTACTCAAGGAAGTGATAACAAAGACATGTCCAGAATCGAAAAATATATCCGTACCTTATTTTGCGGATTCTGAGCTAGAAGATCTGGCCAAAGATTACAGGCTAGATGAAAACCTGAAAACCCAATACAAAGATCCAAAGGCACCTTTCGAAAAAAAGGGTTGCTTTTACTAAGGAACGGAAATATTTGCGTACCAGAAGGAAAATTTAAAGTCAAGCTATTACATGACTACCATTCTACTCCAAATACTGGATATTTGGGAATTTCAAAAACAATCAATAGAATATCACCGAAGTTTTACTGGAAAAACCTTCGTACAGATGTACTTCGATACGTTCGTTCTTGCCACTGCCAAAGAGACAAACTATCCAATCAGAAACCCGCAGGTCTTTTACAACCTCTTGATCCACCGAAAACCAAATGGACTCACATAACGATGGGCTTTATTACACCCCTTCCAAGGTAAACGGAAGGAAACAATGGCATCTTAACTGTCTTTGACAGATTATCAAAGATGATGAGAATTACACCAACCAAGCACAAAATAGATTCTCCTTCAACCGCCAGGCTGTTCAAGGATCATGTCTACAGAAACCCGGAATTCCGACGAATAACATTTGTGATAGGGATGCTTTTTTTAAGAGCAAGTTTTGGAAGAGTCTGTTCCACCTTCTGGGTACCAAGATATCCCCTTCTTCAGCACATCACCCACAAACAGATGGACAATCTGAGATTATGAACAGAAAGATCGAAGAAATGATTCGTTCTTTTCTTAGCTTCGACAAGTCAGATTGGGACAAATACTTGGTAGACTTCGAATTTATCTACAACTCATCTATTAATGCTACTACAACATTCTCTCCGTTCTTCCTCAATTATGGAATCCACCCCAGAACTGTCCCTTTGGACATACTCTCCGCAGACAACCCTGCTGCGGCATAGTTCCTAAAAAACATGCAAGAATCACTGAAAAAACCCAAGAACAAATCAAAAAAATCAAATGAATCCACTGCCTTGTATTTCAACAGAAGTAGAAGACCTTCTTCTTATAAAGTTGGTGAAAAAGTGTGCTTGTCCACAAAAACCTAGCTTTTGAAGATGTTGCAGGATCTCGAAAACTGAGCCCAAAGTTTTGTAGTCCATTTCAAATATCTGAGGATATAAACGGAGTTACGTACCGTTTAAATCTTTCCCAGCCAATGATCGACATGGGAATTCACAATGCTTTCCATGCTAGTCTCCTTAAGCCGTACTTTGAAGATGAATTCTATCGCCAAATTCCGCCGCCACCACCTATACAAGCTCAAGATGGACATAAAGAATACGAAGTTGAATCAATTCTCAGTCACAAGAAACAATACGGAAAAACAAAATATCTCATTAAATGGAAAGGATATGCAGATCACGAGAACTCATGGCTATCAGAAAATGCACTGAAAAATTGTCAAGATCTGCTATACGAATACAAGAATCGGGGCGATTCTTCTTCGTAGGGGGGAGTGATGTTGCGATTATGCCCATAAATCACCAAATACCCTGACAGTTTCTCTCCAGTAACCTGTACCAAGGATTTACTCTGTAAGAAGACATCATTGCAACTTGTGCACTGTACTCACGCACCAATGTAAAAGCATAATATCATACCTCTTTGTACCTAGCCAATGACATGGATCCATCATGGCTATCTCGCGTGGTTCTCGAAACATTTCGCACCCACCAATCAGCACCAACTTTATGCTTCCTTGCCAATTGGACCAATGGGACTTTGCCATGATGTTTGTTGCTGTCTGTTATACTGATGGATGCTACATGAGCCTTCAGAACCTTGTAGCTTGATACCTCTCGGTCGCTTTTTCTATAATACCTTTGAATTCAGTACCGTTTAGCTACAATTTATCTCTGCTGGTGTTGAGTACTTTTTCTACATAAACCCTGGTCTGATGTTCCGGCCTGTTTACCGGAAGAATCAACCAACAGGTTAGCCATCGATTACCTTTTGTGCGCTCAACACCCCACACATAAAGAGATTTTCTTTTGCACTAGCCATTGAGAATAAGTGGTAGACTCCTCCCCGTCTATTATCCTATATAGCCCCTTGATCTTTCTTACTTATCCAACTCTTCGCGATCCCATCCAAATATACCTCGGCCGCACTTTTCTCGCTTGATCCGCCTCCTTCCTAGGATAAGTGGTCTTGCAAATGCCTTCAACTGTGATTTATTCCTTTCAGACAGCTTAAAGAGAACGTCACACCAATTAAAATGTGATGAGGGTGTCTAGGAGGCCGGTTCAGAGGCCACAGAGAGGTTGCGTGAGGAGGATGGCTGCGGACCAATAGGTCGTATCGAGGACGAGATTTTCAACTTTAAACTCATTATTAAAGTTGATGAAGTGAAAAGTGTGCAGGCGAACATCTTGCGGAATGATTCTTGGCGGTTAATTCGTCAAAACTCTGAGACGCAGCTGTCTTTGTAATGGTCAATGTTTACATCTACTTCCTGCTATACGTGGAGGCATTTCAAGAGAGTGGTTCTGTATGGACCCGGAGACTGAGGTGCCTGGGCAGCCCTATACCCCAGTTCTCCGGCGACACCCTCGTCACAGTTATTGGATGCGTAAATAGGAAAAGCGGCTACAGCACTGTGAAGAATGGCTACGATGAGTACGCAGTGACAATGGGTCGGAATGGAAGCTGGGACAGAGCACTCCTTTCCATTGGTAATCTTCCTAAAACAAGCTAACACATCCTCCATACATTAAATAACCCATACTTACCTCCTTCCGCCTAAAAAATCAAGCCTCTCCTTCTTTCCGAATAGATGGGAAAGTTTTTGGTATTTTAGTCTTGGGAGATATATTTCATCTATAGTAAAGGTTTCAAGAGAACAAAAATGTCTCAAAAAAGCTTGTCGACAAGGTAAGGAGAAGGACTCACGCTCTCTAAAAAAGCAAAATTAAGGCCACCATTCAACCAGACTACCATAGACATGGCTTCTTTCTAGGAAATCTTCCTAAAAGAACTTTTCCTTTGCATCTTACTATGCCAAACATAAATGGGATTGAATAATGATGGGGCATGTCAGCGAGCGAAGCAGGGTGAAACGCGCCGAGATGGGTGACGAAGGGATCGCCTTGGATTCATCTGACAAAGTTGAAAATTGGCTTGCGAATATCGCTTACCAGGCAGGATCTACCGGAATGAGCTTTCCATACAAGTACAGTGACGTAGCAAAGTGTGGAGTAAACTAAATTGAGTAAGCGGACAGGGTCATTGTCCATAATGCTGGCATTGACAGCCCAATTCGGTTAGGAAGCGATCATGGATAACCTATTGTGAGAGTTTTAATAGAGTTTGAACGAAAACTGGCGATAAGTCCAGGTACGAGTTCGGTTCCTGACGTAGCTCATTGTAGAAACGGCTTCGGCCCATAAAAATTCACAATCCTCTAGATTATTAATGGTTTGCAGTTATGAAAAAATTAGTCCTGGCTCCTTCAACCAGTGTTCGACTAAGTCTCCCTGCTCTCCGGTTTGATTCGGGTGAGTATGGAGGGGTTGGTTCATGCAAAATGCCTTCTCTATTGAAAATTTTTTCCAGCTCCCTGGACATGTACTGCGTTGCACCATCAGTCAGGGTGTACTTGATCTTTTTATTAGTTATTTTCTCTACAACATTAAATAGAGACCCCAAAGTTTTCGGTGCCTCTGAATGGTCTTGTAGGAAGCTTACCCACGAAGCACCACTAGCAGCATCAAGGAACCCTAGAATATATTTAGATCCACCATGCAATTCCACTCTGGTGGGTCCAACGATACCAGAATGAATTAGTTCCAAGACTGCTCTTGGTATTTTATCACGACGAGATTATGGTACGGCAGACTGTTTCCCATTACAGTATTCAAGACACACACTTAAATTACCATTCTTGACCTTATTAAGGCCCTCTACCACATTATGACGTATCATTTGTTATTAAGTATTTGTATTTGTGTCACAAAATCTTCTGTGCATCAACTTCATGTCGTCATTTGACCCTTCATTAAGCATGAAAACTTTAGCTTTACTAGCAACAGCCCCTGTCAGCTCACAAATTCCATGTCCTTCATTACTTTCGATCATGACATTGTTAGTACCATGTCTAGCAATAATCTTCGTGGAACCTCCGAGATACTGAATGCTTATACCTGCCTTTTGTGCCAAGGTCTGTGACACCAGACTTGTTCTGATATCTGGCATATAAGCGACTCTATTTAAACGATTGGTATTCCATTCATCGTCTATATACTGTTTTAGATACACTGTACCATGACCCTTCACTTTAAGTTTTTCGCCCTCGGATACTGTGCTTACAGTATTCCCAGCATTTTCTTCTGGTTCATAAACAAATGAAGCATCAAGTTGATTCGTCATGTGTTGGGTATGGCAGCTATTTAAAAACCGTGACGTTCTCATATCCTCTAATGCAGTACCAAAAGGCAACACAAGCTGTGTCATTATTGCCGCCTTCAATACGAGCAGTATTTTTTCTCTCATCCTTAGCCTTTGACCTCTCATTTAGACTTCGAATTATATCCTCAACTGCAGGTTTGGTTTTAAAATGAGGCCTATTACTCTTTGAATCTGGATTAAGGTAGCACTTGTAAAACTGATGGCCTCGTTTGCCAAAACCATGACACTTTCCATTAAATAGTTTCCACTTGTTGTTGCTCTTTCCAGTGTAGAATGCGGTTGTTTTATCTTTGCTACTCCTTCCTTTTATGTTCAGTTCCCTTTTTCTTATCTCTAACATGGAGAAAGTTTCCTCGAATGATAAATCCATACTATTCTGAAGAACCGCTTTTGTTCCTTTTTGATCCTTCCCCAATCCCTGTAAAGGAGCAAAGTTTTTGTCGTTCGATTCTAGTTCATAGCCACTTAATGCTAGATCATTTTCAATTTCACATATTTCTTCAATGTATGACCTTATAGACTGAACCTCCTTCATACGGAGTCTGAACAATTTTATTCTCAGAGTATACTGACCCGCTGCAGACTTGCTTCTCTGCAAGCTCTCTAGAGCATCCCATACGTCTTTAGGGTCCCTCTTCCGTGCCAATGAAGGCAAATATTTAGAGTCAACATTCAGTAAACTTTCGGCCAAGCACTGTTCCTGTAGCCTATGCTCTTTCTTTTTCTTTGACAAAACATCCACGGAATCATCCTTTTTAATCTTCGTTTCGAAATAAGAGCCTTTTTCAACAAAGCGCCACAAATCACGATATTCCAAGATAAGGCGTAACTTCAACTCCCACACGGAGTAGTTCTTCTCCATTAACTTTTCAATCGTATATCTCATGTTGTTCATCATGGGTTCTGGGCCCATAAACTGTGAGAGTTTTGATAGGATTTGAACGAAAACTGGCGATAAGTCCAGGTACGAAACTTACGAAGACCAAGGTACTAGTCTTGGTAGAGTAGAACTTAGATTTTAAGCTAAGTATTCGTGCTCGTTCCTTTTAGTTCAGTGACTTTGGATAGCTCAACACAAATATATACAGTTCTAAATCACTAGCTCTAGAGTATTGCTGAGGTAATCACCTGCACACAACAAATGTTGTGAGGACGATGCATCTGATATTGGTAATGCCTCGCTGTGGCCAAATGCACGTGCGTCCATGTCTAAATGACCAACCTGCATGTTTCATGCAATTGCATGTAAACTTAACACCTAAGAACTCCAAAACGGAGGGAAAGACAATCTTGTTCCCAGGATTCATCTGTTAGTAAGAAGTCATGGAGCGAGAAATAGGAGGACCGCTACAGGGAGTCAGACTCAGCTGCAGGTTTAGAGTCGTATTGAGGGCAAGCAAGCTGAAATGCGTGATTAATACTACATGTCGATGCACATAGATAGTGTATATGGAGACGCTTCCGGGAGTCTAGAATCTGCTCAAGCAGCGCCAGGATTCAACGATACCCTTGCTACGCAGGTTTTTGAGGATGGACAAGTTAAAGGATTTGGCACGTACATTCGATTTTCTGTTAGTTGTAACATAGTGATGCAGACTCTAACTATCATGAGATGCCTGTCTACTGCTCTTCTGAATATCAACTTTTATCTATTTTTGGTAGTATTCTACATTATTCAGTACTAATCAAGCTTTGCGTTCAGTGCTGTGAATCCCTCACATGGCAGAGGAGGCTAACAGATGACATTATGAGAGTATTTAGAGTGGTTCATTCGTATTACTATACTAAGTCACTCCCCCTTCGCACACTACCGACATCAAAAAGGTCATTTCCGGGCAGGAATAAAATCTTAATAGGTGCGCAATACCATCAATCCATCGTGAAGAACAGTCAAGTAAGCTCAATGAGAGAGAGGTATTGAAACTTCGTGCTGGAAGTAATTGTTTTAGAACAGTTCCAAGGAAATTAGAATTTTTCTCAACGCGTGCAGTAACATGAGCTCTGATCAAGTCTAAGATATCTTCGATTTCGCATCACTGTCACCAGTCAAAAATATGTCATCAATTTATACCAGCAGCAAAATCCGGATAGCACTGTGACGTATGTAATAAAGTAAAAGATCTGCCATGGATTCTTCCAACTCAACTGAAATTATAAACACAGAACAAAAGTTTCTCTATAGTTAAGAAGCTTGTTAAAGCACATAGAGCGTCTCAGAAATCCTGAAAATGTGTCTTTTCAATCCAATTTCTTACAGTCCTCATTCAAGCAGGTTAATGTATGCAGTGAATGTATGGAAGGTACTTTATTTTGCAAGAGGAGGGAAAATTCATGAAATTCCACGCTATGCCGTTGCCTGAACCATTTTGCAACTGAACTTGGCTAATAACTCTTAATATTACCCTCATGAACGGCCATGAGGTCATATACCACTTAATTTTGATGAAATTTCAACCTTTCGGAAGATTCACCAGAGTCCGATTACTTCAGTTCAAAAGAGGTGAAGTATTCTCTTAGATAGCCTCGTGCCAAGAGGTTGCGTCCGCTCTACTCGTTGAGTCTTCAAATGTAAGTGTAAGATCATTTTTTTCAGATTCAGCAGTGTAATATTTAACAAGACACTCTTCGCTAAATCTAAATCGATGGGGAGGCCTTCCTGCATTTTACATCCTAGATTGTATAGTTTTATAAACAAGAATGGTTCCGTACCATGCTTTCTGTGGTACATCTTGTTTCACTCTTTCGGAGAGCAGATAACTATTCTTAGCAAGAAGCAAGTGCGGAATAATCTCGTCAAGTTCATAATCGACAGATTATGATCTTGACAACATTATCTATTTGAATCATTGTACCAGTAATGGCCGTGCCCTGTAAAACTATATGATCGATCAGCCCACCGACTTTAGAAGGCAAAATATTCTCTGAGCTGGGATAAAAATTCTGTAAACCTTACCGCTGTCATACAGACACATCAAGCATTACTTAGCTCAGAATGAAAACCTACTCTTGCGTTTTGCTTTGGGGACCAAGGCAAAAGCATTAGGACCAAAAAATCATCGGGTGACCAAGATTAGGCCTTTTCCATACATGAATATGAAGTCACGGCTTCATTACAGTAAGAGTTGTGCAGTATATTACTTAGTTAGCAAAGTTTATGGCTTCCGACCAGTAAAGTTCTCGATTGGGAACGTTAAGTACCATTAACCTGGAACAAGGCATGTCCAAAAGAGTATCAATGAGTCTTTCCGCTCGACCATTTGACACTGGTGAGGAATGATGCGTGAGATCATGCACAATACCCCAGCCTAAAAACATTCACTTGTTCAAGCGAACACATCACTACCGTCCGAGCGCATCCATCGAACTTTCTTGTAATTCAACTATTTCAGAGGGACAATTAGTTCGTCGAAGATGTTATATAATTCTAGAATCATTTATTTCAAGGCATTGTCTACATGAATGTTGCGCTCCATAGATATTACAAGGCATTGGCTGCATGAATCTTGCGCTTCATAGATATTACCATTGAAAACACACTATACTTGTAGAGGTTTGGGCGCACAAGAGGTAATCGATGGTTGAACTGATGGTTGAAGCTTCCGGTGAACAGACTGGAGCTTCAGACCATGGTTTAAATAGAGAAGCATTCAACGAGAGTGGCAATGAATGGTAAGCAAACTATACTAAATTCAAAGGTATTCTAGAAGAACAGGCCTAGGGGTGTAATACTACAAGGTTTTGAGAGTTCACCTAGTGTATTGCGGTGATATTGACAATATTGCCCATCATGGCAGAGTTACATTGATCCACTTGGCGAGACAGCCCAAAGCACTTGCTGATTGGTCTTGCCTGGAAAATATCTAGGAGTATGCCAGGTATCCGTAATGGCTTCGTCTGATTGGTCTGTGGTCTTGCGTTGCGTCGGTGCCAGATTACAGTACATTATTTGCGTTGATGTCTCCTTACAGTGCTTATGTTGCACTGGTGCCTCTCTACTGTGCTCATGCCGTTTGAGGGCTACTGGCAAGATACGACATGGCATATTGATACTACTCGGCATATTCGTCACAATACTCGTACATCAATGTGACGAAGTGCTGCGAGCCATAGATAGGGCAGCCTTCACTGGTCCAATAACATCAGAATAAACTTTGTCAAAGGGCCTGCATATGGTATAGCTATTCTCAGTCTGTCTTTGGGTATGTCTTTTTCATTTTCAGGAAAGACATCCTCGAAATTCCATAGATTTGTGCGCTCCAAACTTGATAGAAAGACTTCTTTAAAACCATATCAGTGGTTAGCGGGTGAAGAGAGCTTGTATTTTGTATGAGTAGGGAGTTGGTGCGAGGTTCTGCGGCGGGAAGGTGTTGCTTCGGGAGCTTGGCTTTGGGGCTGTGATTTTGGGAGTGTGGCTTAGGGGGAGGAAAGAGAGGATTTCATATGAAGTTTTAGTGGGTGCGAGGTACTGTGGCTGGGAATTGTGGCTTAGGGGGGTGTTTGGAACGATGTGCTGCGGCTGAAAGGGGTGGCTCGTGTTACAGTCTATAAATGCGAAGTGAACAAAGCTCAGTACTAGCGATGTCATTTTTCAGTCTTGGTCGCCATGTAATGATTTCACAGCGACGGTAAATCTCTTGATCAATACTGACTCATGGAGAATTCTATCAGCCAGGGTTCCGAGCTGATAATTAGAAGTATAACAGTAGGATATTGCATGATACGTAAGGACTGTATGTGAAAATTGACCAAATATTTTAATCTCTATCCCGGTGTCCCACATTGATGCTTAATTGTGGAGCAATATTTTTATTGAGGCCCACAATTTATATTTATTATGAATCATCAAGGAATAATTTTATCTATTTTACACTGGCACTATTTTATGCTGAATCCAGTGTGAAATAATTTTTATGTCCTACAGTTGGGTTTTTATATTATACAGGCTATAATTACTACATTTATTCTACCAACAAATTATTATCTGGATGATTGTTTACCTGGAAAATACTGCAATAATTATTGCTGAGCCTAAATTATGTCTACCAAAATTATTGAACGGCTCACCTGATTTTTGTAGCAGGTTCACCCTGGCGTAGAGTATAAGTAGTATAGGTTGTTAGAAATATTTTTACATCCTCGGGCTATCGAAATATCCCCCTCGATCAGATATTATTAAATTTGGTTTTCTATTCATTATTCATTCTAAGTCCGATTGTGGAATTTATTTATTTATTCAAGTTGGAACTATTTATTATTATTTGGATCTACCTATCCCAATTATTTTGCAGTTATGGGCCCAGATCGCCCCGAAATTCCTTCAAGGCCGAAATTTTCATGGGATCTTCGCAAGGCTCCTTGGACGGATGGTAAAGGACCTCAAGAAAAATATTTTGATGCTGTTCAAAAATGGAAATCTGTTCATGATTTGTTACCAGCATCAAATTCTAATAAGGTTCCTAAGGCAGTACAAGGTCTTGTCTTACAATCACAATTATTTGGACGAGCTCTTGATATTTGTAAGAAAATTCCAGACACAGAAATTCAGTCTGAAAATGGTGCATTAGCGATTGCTAACGCTATTCATAAGGTGGATCCTCTATCATCTATATCAGATACATTTCAAAAATTCTTAGATCTATCGCACACTACTCGTGGTGATAGTGAGTCTTTCAAAAATTTTGAATCACGGTTTGATGCTCAAATTGCCCGATTTCATTCATCTACTGGTACTTCGAAATTACCTGAAGCACTGGTATCATTTTTGCTCCTGGCTAATTCCAAAATTGATTCAAACCAGCGAGTATCTATTTTGGCTGCTGCTTCTCCGAAGCATGAAGAAGCCGATTTGGAAAAAGGAAAAATCCTAGAATTAATCAAATATTCAGAAATATCATCTATTATTCGTGCATGTGATAAACCAAAAAATACAAATCAAATATATGGAAATGCTCAAAAATATATCTCTTCAAATCAATCAAATATTTCATACGGAGAAAAGAAAAATTTCAAGAAAAATAATAAGCAAAGATTATCTACTGAAGACTTTGCTGCGCTCAAGGCAAAATCAACTTGTGACCGATGTGGAGAAATTGGCCATTGGGCCTATGAAAAAGATAAATGCAAGAGTGCTAAAAATTATCATAAAGGTTCATCATCTAGAATGGGAAATGCAGAAAATATCAAAGACAAAAATGATTTGGTTCCGTAACATTTCATATGGTAAAAACGGTGCTTGATTCTCCGTCAAATACGTTATACCCAGGTCCGTTACTTGATGATGGAGCACCGTATAGTGGAATGGGTATTGTTGAATTACGAGCACTTTCGAAATTTATTTTACCGAAATGGAATGGAATTCTTGATGAACTTCCTGAATGTATCAAGGACACGCCCTTCTGGCAATACGGAAATGGCGACCACTCAAGCGAAAAAAGAAAAATGATCGGTTCAATATTTTTATCAGCTATTTCAGACAATGGAAATCAGGTTAAAATAAGGCATCTAATAATCAGTGGATCATCTCAATGGGTTATTGGAAGAAATATCACAAGAAAATCAAATATTATTCATATGACGGACAATCGCATCGAGTTCGAGTCCGCAAATAATTCAATCGATTCTATAACATTGGTGGATCATGGTCATCATTGTTATGTACCTGGAAATATATTTATACAATCATCCGAACCTATTGAAAACTCATTTCTATCAGCAATTTGTTCCAACAATATCAATACATCAAAAATATATCTTGGGCTGAAAAGAAGAAAATAATTAATAAGGTTCACAAACATGTATGGTCACTCAAATTATGATGATATAAAACTATTGTTACAAAGAAATTTTATATGGGACGATGAATGCAAAAAATATTTATCAAGCATAATTGACTCCTGCAAATTTTGTGATGTCACAAAAAAACCATCTCATCCTCGTGCAGTATCTTTAAGCTCTATATCTCGCGGATTTAATGAATTGGTTTGTGTGGATCATTTTTTTGTGGAAAACTTGGATATTTTTCACATTATGGACTCAGTTACCAGGTATTCAACTGGTTCAATAGTGCCCTCTTTAAGGATGGAAAATTGCATTGATTGTATTGAGACTCTCTAGTTAACACCATTTTGGGACCCTAACTATTTAATGGGAGATCAGGCGTTTGACAATGATAATTTTAGAAGCTATCTTGAGGAAAGAGGAATTTCGTTTTGTCCTATTGGTTCCCGCCGCCATAACAAAAATTATATTGAGTCAAAACATAAAATATTGAGAGACATTTATATCCGTTTAAAAATATCCGATTCTTCTGCAAGTAATACGGTTCGTATTGCTCGAATGTTTCAAATATCGAATGATTTATATGGAAATGATGTTGTTTCTTCATACGAGCTTGCCACTGGTCACACTCGACCCATCGATAATTCTGGTCCTCGAAGTCTACCAAATGATTTAAGAGAAGCTCATAATGAGCTAATAGCCAAGAGGAAATTAAATCTTATTCTAAAATCAAAGTCTGTGACCGATATCCCAATTAATGTTGGCGATATTGTGGAAATTTTTATTCATCTACCAAATCAGAAAAGAGGATCTTGGTCATCGCCCAAACCAGTATTGAAATTCGACAAAAAATCTCTTATCGTCACAGTACCTGGATCCAATGGAAAATTTATACATGCTGCAATTGAGATGTCCGACATTCCGTTTCATCTAATGAACTAGCATACCAAATTCAAAAGGCAAATGATTTATTGAATCAGTCTATTGAATATTCTGTGGAAGATATTTCTGATGAAACAAATATTACCGAAGTGAAGAATGTGGGCGAAAACAATTTTGACGATCATTCTGATGATGGTAATTTTAACCAAATATGAATACTGATGTCGAAAATATAATGAATCAGAAATTGATGGAAATTTATCAGAATCTAAAAACATATTATCTCTCGAACATGTTCCGATTGAATCTGAACTTAGTTCCCTGCACCCTGAAAATTTAATTCATATCCCTATTGATGAAAACGATGGAATTGATGCGCATGAAATTGAGTTGTTACCTGGAACGGAATTGAAATCATCTGAACAAAAAGATCTGAGTTTTTATCATAAAAGGTTTGGATCTAAAGAATTTTTACTTCATCAAGCATCTGGACTTCCATCTCATATTATTTCAAATGCGTACAATACGGAAGAAAATAATTTTCTCACTACGTGTTCAAAAATTCATGTTTCAAAAATTCCTCCCGACTCGAATGTAATATCCAGTCACGTTTTATACAAAATAAAAATTTTGGATGATGGAAAATATTATTGCAAGGCTCGAACTGCTCCGCATGGAAATGAGGACAAGGAGAAAAATAATTTGAGAACTGATTCGGAATCTTGTTCTCCGATGGCAATTAGAATTCTCTTATCAATTTCTACAATTTTTAAATGGAATTTATCAAAGGTTGATGTGAAGTCTGCATTTTTACAATCTGGATCAGCATTACGAGATGTTTATCTGAGATCTCCTCGGGAATGCCCGAAAAATCCTTCTATTGGTTATTACTGTCTGCTTCATATGGGTTAGTCAACGCGAATGCAAAATGGCAAATACACTCTGATAATACTTTCTTTGACCTCGGATTGAAATCAGACGTTTATATACCCCAATTATTTTTCATGAGTTTAAAAGGATCCTTAATTCTGCTTGTTGTTAAATTGGTCGATGATATACTTATTACTGGACAAAAAAATATTAAGAAGCAATTTATCCAAGATCTTGGGAAAGTATATAAGCTTGGTACAATCGTACATAGTCCTGGATCTTTTTATTTCAATGGAGTTAAAATCATGCAGTTTGATGACTATAAAATTAATGTCTTAGCTGATGATAAGCTAAATGGACTGGAACCCCATTCAATATCAAGAAATCGTCGAAAACAACCTGATGAAGAAATGAACTCATTTGAAAACTTTGCTTTTAATTCGTTAAACGGATCAATTGTCTACTTGGGTATGGTTGCATCTCCAGTGTTTGCCTTTACAGCAAGTTATTTAAACAGAAAAGGTCAAATCCGTTGGTTCGTGATTTATCTATCCAATCTTCTATGCTTCGGAATTTAAAATCTTTTGGTTCTACAAGCACTTATCGGCGCCCGGAAGTTTTTGGAAATTTCAATTTATCAGTTGTTGTTTTTTCTGATGCAGGAAAACCAGCCGGATCGACCAATGCTCAACTTGGATGTATTGGTGGGTTGCTAATTGGCTCCTTAAATTGTAATTCAATATTTCATACAATTTATTGGCATTCACATCTATCTCGGCGTCCTGTTAAATCTATTGCATCTGTTGAAACATTGGCTGCTGGTGAAGCTATCGAGGAAGGAAAAATTATTGCAGCAGCATACAGTACCATTCTAAATATCAATATTCCTCTTCATGTTGCTGTTGATTCAAAAGATCTATTCAGCTCTCTATCTACTTGTCGTGTGCCTGAAGATAAATCTATTAGAGCGGATGTTCAATTAATTCGATATAATTTCGAAACGAACAAAATCAAGAAAATGCTATGGATACCTAGTTCAATTAATCCTTCCGACCCGCTCACAAAAAAGGACAGTCCTGTATCTGACATGCTCAAGCTCCTTTTATTTGATGGATCTATACCTCTGGATATGAGTAATATTTTATCACGGGATTCATCTCAGTCAACAGGATAAATTTAATTCAATATTTCAAAGGGGAAGTAGTGTGAAAATTGACCAAATATTTTAATCTCTATCCCGGTGTCCTACATTGATGCTTAATTGTGGAGCAATATTTTTATTGAGGCCCACAATTTATATTTATTATGAATCATCAAGATATAATTTTATCTATTTTACACTGGCACTATTTTATGCTGAATTCAGTGTGAAATAATTTTTATGTCCTACAGTTGGGTTTTTATATTATACAAGCTATAATTAATACATTTATGCTACCAACAAATTATTATCTGGATGATTGCTTACCTGGAAAATACTGCAATAATTATTGCTGAGCCTAAATTATGTCTACCAAAATTATTGAACGGCTCACCTGATTTTTGTAGCAGGTTCACCCTGGCGTAGAGTATAAGTAGTCTAGGTTGTTAGAAATATTTTTACATCCTCGGGCTATCGAAATATCCCCCTCGATCAGATATTATTAAATTTGGTTTTCTATTCATTATTCATTCTAAGTCCGATTGTGGAATTTATTTATTTATTCAAGTTGGAACTATTTATTATTATTTGGATCTACCTATCCCAATTATTTTGCACTGTATTAGTGCGATATATGTAACAAATAAACAGATACATGTGTATTCATCCTATACCTTACTCATCCTCACAACCAGCTGCGTAAGAGGTTATGGGTCCAAAACCCAAAGGCCTTCTACTATAAACATCCACATATCTCCGTCCCTCCCTAAGGCTTCATTTATTTCTTTCGGTCAAACTACTTCTGCTTGGCGAGCATTTCTTAGGACAAGTTCGATGCTTCTTCTTTGCATGTGCAAAATTTGAGCTCTCAGAACTATTTTCTATGGGCCAACGAAATGGAGATTTTTCTTAAGGGAGAAAGATTGTAGAGGTACGTCGATGGGACGGAAGAAAAGCCTAGTGAGGATGCTG
The DNA here is from genome assembly GCA_002205965.3 of Kappaphycus alvarezii. Lineage (NCBI taxonomy): Eukaryota > Rhodophyta > Florideophyceae > Gigartinales > Solieriaceae > Kappaphycus > Kappaphycus alvarezii. The sequence goes on along the minus strand of NADL03000717.1, from coordinate 423,190 downwards.
CCAGATAATTAGAAGTATTTTCAAGGAAGAGTGACATGGCCTTGGTGTACATCATGATGACTATAGACCAAGCATGCAAAGCATCCGTAATTCGACTCAAAGACACGAGAGATGTATGGAATACCTTGAAGAGGACATAAAAGATTGTGTCCGAGGCTTTAATTCATGCAAAACGCTCAGCTCTACAGGATATATGTATGGAGTCTCCCGAGACTGTCATTGAGTACTCTAATCGCGTTGAGACTTTGGTCTGCAAGCTAGCAGCAATTGGGCATTATGTGTCCGAGACTGAGAAAAAGCGTGCCCTACCAGGGGCCCTCTCGGATGAATTTGCTATAGCTGCACAAATTATCAGATCTACTGGGAAGACCTACGATCAAGCTATCGCGGAACTAGTTGTTGCAGAATCTGTATTGGAGAAGGCCCAACCTGAGAGGGTCCTCATGACACACGGCGATAAGAAATCCGTTTACAACTGTACATACTGTGGACGTAGGGGCTATTATGCAGACAAATGTTTTCATATCCCGCAAAGCAGTAAGTATATTAAGAATTTCAGTCGTTCACATGGGAAAGGGCGAAAAGGCCGAAAGCAAGACTGTATGAAAGATGAATTTAATGAATCACAGGGAAAACGGGAGGAGTCCATGCTTTTGACACCAATAGCAGAGTCAGTAGATTTAACTACCTCAAAGGCTCTGATGACCAGTAGTGCAGTCGAAAAGAATTCAAAGTGGCTATTGCATTCTAAGTGCACTTCACATCAGCTCAACGTCTCAATTGTAATCAAGGAGGGCAACCGACGTTGTATTTCTATTGCTCAGAATTGAACACTGGATGACAGGTCGTAACATTTAGATATCAAATACCACATGATTGTGGAAAAAGTTTCGAAAGGAAATATGTGTCTGGAGTACTTTCCGTCTGCAGAGAGGGTGTCCAATATCATGACTAAGGCAATTCTCTCTATTTTTTTTCAGTATCTAGTTCAGAAGCCCGGAATTTTTTCGTGATTGCGCCTGGTGTTCCATTCAAACGGTAGTGTTACAGTCTAGTAATGAGAAGTGAACAAATCTCAGTACTAGCAATGTCAATTGTCACTCTTGTCCGCCGTGTAATAATTTCACAGCACAGGTACATCTCTTGATTAGTACTAACTCAGGGAGAATATAATCAGCGAGGGTCCCGAGATGACAATCAGAAGTATAACGGTGGAATATTGCATGATACTTAAGGAGTGTATCAGTGTGATACATCTAACAAATAAACATATACATGTGTGTTTATCCTCTACCTCGCTCATCCTCATAACGTGCTGCGTAACAGCGCGGAGAGGATTGGGGCGAGGGTAGCACGAGATGCTTCTGCTCGAAAGGGGTTTCTGTGGAAATTTTTTGAGGCCTTGATGCCATTTCCCATTTCGAAGGGGTCCAAAAAGGCGTGGGTCACCAATTGCCGACGGGCGCCGAAGGAAAGAGCTGACTGCAATAAGAGGGCTCTTCCCTGACTTTGAGCTGAAGTGGGAGGAGGGTCGCAGCGGAGAGAAGGGAGAAAACCGAATCTGAGAGGTCTCTGTTTGCTATGCGATTGACCATTTTCGTCAGAACTCCTAGTCCAGTGACACCAGCCTGGGGCTAGGAGCGGTCTCGGCAAGGAGGTGGAACATCTGTGAGGGTATCCGGTAGGGGCCCGCCGTGATTTCCCGCAGGATGCGGAGCGAAGTATGCGCTGCGGCAGCTTCAGAGAGGTCCAGGATTGGTGAACAGCGGTCCTGAGGAACTGGGGCGATGAGCTGCGGCAGAGAGGGGGAAATATTTGGAATTTTTTACTGTTGGAAGACTTATTGCAGAGACGAGTTAAGTCCCTGCGGGCGCTCGATGGTACTAAGCCCGTTGATGTCGGCGCACGGGACATTGAGGATTGCCCACATCTCCTTGCAATATCGTGCATATGCGAAGAGGGGCTTAGAGAGCCGGAAACGTTTGGCGTTAGTAGATAGGGCGGGTGTAACAATGTCTCTGTTACACTGTTTAATAGAGACTTGCTCCCTTCTGTTATTTCAATTCTCTACTACACAGTGGGTAACAGAGAATCTGCATCATCTTGAATGAATTTAGAAGTTTGATTTTCCTTTAATGTTTCTATTTGATATGGAGCTGCACGTCATCGTTTTATTTACTTAGTTATATTCCAGATAGTACAGTTCTATAGCTACACACCTACTCTCTAGTAAGTTCTACTGACGTTACAGGGATTAAATTCTCTACGGTACTGTAAAGCTACAGTACTGTCTATATAAAGGGGGCTCATCTGGATCCTTGTGGGAATGCAGGTACACTCCATTGACCCTTTGCCCCCAACTTTCTAAAACCATTTGCCATCTTCTCTAATGTTCCTTTAGCGGCACCAGGCTGCCTCCGTCTCTGATTCACTGGTAGCATCGCCTTGGCCGGCGCCGCTGCTGTCTCGTCTTCGTCTTGCTTTAGTTCGAGGTTTTTTTACACGTGCATTTTTTGTGGGTTGTTGAATTTTGAAAAAAATTTGCTGTAGTTTACTGTAAGCAAAATCCCACATACTGTGCTTGTGGGCTGGAGTGCCAAGTACATGAGAGTTCCTGTGGGCTGGAGTGCCAGGTACCCGAAACCTCATTGTTCCCTACAGGTCGCGGTACATTATTGGAGGTCTCAGCAACCGGAAACGTGAGGGTGCAGCAAAAGCTGCCTTCTCTAGGTCATTCTGCACAGATAGCGTGCAGCCCTCACGAAGCTGCGTGATCTTGTGCATAATACTTATACTGGACAGCTGGGCTTAACCAAGCCCAAATTTGAGGGTACCCTGTCAGTATTCCTCTACAATACTATTGGATCTGCTGGCTACAAACTAGGTGCTCCGACTGGATCAAGGGCTCAGGTAACGCTTTAAAGGATCTTATTGGACTGGACTTGGACTGAGGGCCACGTGCTCAGAAAAGGTACTGCTTGGTTTTTGAACAGGTTAAGGTTGGCTTGAGAGGCTTTCCATTAGGGTAAAGACACCGATCGCGGTCTATATAGTGGACTGATTGGGATATCCCGAACGAGTTGCTGAGTCAAACCGGAGTGTAGGTGTGATCAAAGCTGCTGGTGAGTAACTCTCTCCGCGAGAAGGGAGCCAACCCGTTGTCCAGGGACGATTCCCTTTCAGATTTCAACTTCAAGTGCTTGTATTCAAGGTTAGGTGTCTGTGGAAGGTTTTAAGTACGACGTTTGTTGAAAACTACTAAAATGCGTTCCGCTTTGTTGTATGTAGACAAGACCATTCGTTGAAAATGTCTTTCTTCAAATGAAATAAGCACTGGGTTGCTCGGTGGGACTCGAGATGCATTAAAGGTTCGGTCATAGTTACATTCAGTCGAAAAGTACCCAGGGTCTATTCAGGTGGGTCAGAGCGAAGTTATTAGTACCCATAATGCCATTGACTTTGCTTCCTTTTTCTTGACCGGTACCGCACCAAACTGGTGGTACACGATTGTTTCTGAAAACATTGTCGCACCGACGTGGGAAGCTTTCAAACTCTTAGTTGAAGCTGCGTTTTTTTCCCCAGGATAGTGTTATCAGAGCTCGTGACAAGCTTACAGAGCTCCACCAGAAAACAAATATGGCGGCGTATCTCTCAGAATTCAGGAATCTGGTTAAATTACTAAACTCTGAGAGATATCTCCGGTTTGAGTGTGTCGGAAAAACTGGCACGGTTCTGTGAGGGTCTCAAACAACATATTCTGCTGGTGGTCCGTAAAGGGAATCCATCAAAGTTCAACGCTACTATTACTATTGCTCTCAACGTTGATAGAGCATTTTACTGAGCAGGTTTCTTCACTGGCAGAGGTTCATTTTCAAAAAAACCAAATGCCTCAGGCCCTATACCAATAGAGATAGGTAACCTGGAACGTAGTGCCAATGGCCAGCGTCAGAAAGACTTAAAGAACAGAGTGAAAATGTTGTGGACATCACCGGAGCTAAATTCTCAGAGGACAGGAAAAAGTCGAGAATCTCCGAAGCCTAGTCAAATGAAATCACGTCCAGTCATTATGACAGCATCCCCACTGGTGGATCTATACCAGTGAAGCATTTGTTACTGCTTGATGGTAGACTGCATGGAAAGGAAGTAAAAGTACTAAAAGACGATGGATGCAATACAAAAGTGGTTTCGACTGAGTTCCTGAAGATAAATAGGACTTGTTTGAGACTCTGCGTGAAAGAGTCATTGTTTGACATTCACAGAAGGGTGTAACGGAGGAGGCATCTGAAATCATTGTCAACGGAACTATTAGATTAGGTGATCATATCTGCACTTGTAACTGAGCTATCTCACATACTACGTAAGACTTTCTGTTAGGAATTCCGTGGCATGTAGACCACAATCCAAATGTTGATTGTCAACGTCGGATTTTGATTTCGAAATATGTTTCTATTCCAGTGATTGATACCGATGCTGAAAACTGTATTGATGTTTCCAATTTGGGAGTAAAGAAATTTAGACGAATGCTGAGGCATGGAGGTAACTTCAAAGTATTTTGATTACTGTTCCCAATTTGAGAGGAATGAAAGAATCCGAGTCCAATGGGAAACTAAAACGCTTGCTGGAAAAGTATAAAGAGGTCTTTCGTGAGGATTTGCCAAATTGACTCCCCGCGATTCGATCAGTGGACAATGAGATCGAATTAGAGGGAGGAGCAAAGGCACCTTATCGGCCTCTGTTCCATCTGTCACCATCTGAGCTCAAAGCAGCAAAAGATTGCGTCGAATCTCTTTCGAGGAAAGGAAAGACTAGATCCAGCAAATCACCTTACGTTGCATCTCCTTTCTTTGTGAAAGATAAGAATGGAAAACTTGGAGGTGTTTTCGATTATCTGGCTGTATATCGCATCAGAAAAGGAACAATTCTGCATTACCTCGTTCCGATGAAATATTCGATCGGCGTGGAGATGCAAAAGTTTTCTCCAAGCTTGATTTAAAAACAGTATTTCATCAGATAAGGGTGGAAGCAGAGGAAATCGAAAAGACTGCGTTCAATACAAAATATGGGCAATTTGAATATCTTGTTATGCCTATGGGACTTTGCAATGCTCCCGATTCCGCCCAAATGTTAATGAACCAGATCTTTTACGATTGTATATATGTCTTCTTGGTTATTTACATGGATGAAATTCTAATATTCAGCAAGAACAAGAAAGAATATTACGAACACCTGGAAATTGTACTGAACGACTTAAGGAACATGAGCTGTATATATCCCCGAAGAGATGTTCCTTCTTTCAGAATGGGCTTGCGTTCTTGTTTTTAGTTGATGGGAAGGACGGCATTTGTGTCAATCCTGACAGAGTAGAGTTCTTACAGATTTGGCCGATCCTATTTCTTTGACGGAGATGAAAATTTTCCTTGGTCTAATACAATTTCTCCGAAGGTTCATACGGAATTTTTTCGAAAATGCTACATCTCTCACAGATTTGACGAAAAAAGATCGAGGAATTGGGAAATGGGATCAACAGTGTGATAAAGCTTTCCAAAAGCTAAAGAAAGCAATGAAATTGGCTCTAATATTAGTCGCTCCTAACTGTAAAAAGCCTTTTCGTGGTCATGTGGATGCTTTACAGCTCGTTGTCGGTTTAACTCTAATATAGTTGGATGAGAATGGAAGGATCATGTATTTTCTTTCCATTCAAAGATACTTTCCCCAACTGACTCGGACTACACTGAAAACGACAGAGAGCTTCTGGATTTGAGTAATTTTCTGGGAAGATTCAGGAGCTATCTTGAAATTTCTGAATTCTAGATTTTCACTGACAATCATGTGCTTAAGAGCTTCTTCAAAAAACCGAAACTGAGTCGTAAAGAAGCACTTTGGTTGGAGACCCTAGGTAACTTCGGAATCTTTCCAATCACGCTCAAGCCCAGAAAAAATCACGTCTTGGGAGACGCTTTATCACGAGCTCCTAATGTGATGATAGGAGATCGTGACGTCTGGGTGAATGACGTTGAGGTTCGCTATCTTGATTAAGATCAAATAATTCCTCGATATGATGACGACCAGTTCTTGTGTGCAGTGGTAAAGGCCATGGAAGGAAAATGGCCAAAGGGTGATGTTCAGAGGCAGAAACTGTAGGAATCTGACCCTTACTTTTCGCTCGCATACTGTATTTACCACAATATGGACAGGCTAAGGGTCAATATTTTTCTACAGAAACTTCGTAAATTCCCGCTTATACTCCGAAACGAGGGTTCCAGACTGTTTACAATGGAATTTTGTGTGTGCAGTCAAGGTCAGAGTCCGATATTTTGCAAATTGCTCACAACTCCTAATTCAGTGGACATTTTAAACTTGCAAAGACACTTTTCAGATTACAAAACTTCCATTGGAAACATAAAAAACGGGATATTCGAAAGTACTGAAAAGGATGTCTTACTTGTCAGCAGTAGAAGGACTCTAATCAAATAAAGTTGACAAATAAAATTTCGCTGGAATTGCCTGACCGCAGATGGGGGTCACTAGTCACAGATTTCATGGTGAGGCTACCCATGAAGAAGAGCGGTCATGATGCAATTACGACTCGGGTTGATAGACGTACTCTTCGAGTCCATTTTCTGAAATCAAAAGCTTCGAATAGTGCTGAAGAAAAGGCTAGGGACTTCTTTTCGAACATATTTAAGAACCACGGGTTTCCAGGCGGTGTGACCCTGGACAGGGATAGCAACCTTGTTTCAAAGTTTAGGAAGACACTGATGAATCCTTGTGGGATGAAACTGGGAATGTCTACTAGCAGACTCCCACAAACAGATGGTGCTTCCGAAATTATGAGTAGGACGATCGAGAACTATATTCGTTGTCATTGCCCGTATCATCAGGATGACTCGAATGAACTGCTAACTTCCGCAGAATTTGCATACAATTCGACTGTCAGCGATGATCTGGGTATGTCGCCATTTGAGATGGACCTCGGATAGATACATAAATCGCGGTTAAACTTTTTTGCTAACAGCAGCATATATCTTCAGAGTTTGGACGACTTTCGTGTCAAGCTTAATATTTCTCTTGTGGATTCGAAATATGCCTACAAAGTTGCAAAAGCACGGAAATCTGCTTACTCTTCGAGAGGATACAAGATTCCCGATTATACGGTCGGCTCAAAGATTTGGATCAAAAGATCAATGTTTACGTATGTTTACTCTAGGTCGCTGGATTCGAAAAAGCTTGGTGCGCGAATATTTGGCTCATTTGTGGTAAAGGAGCTCATTGGTAAGAATGCTGTTCTATTGGATCTCCCTGCTCCCGTTAAGATACATCCAGTAATTCATTTTCATCCACAAAAAACCACACTTGGAGCAACCGGATGACATTGCTGTACCTATTCCTACTATTCGTGAACCATTTTAATTGCTTACGAGGACAGAGCAAAAATTTGAGGCTGTTTAGGCTCAGAAAAAGTTTTGTCGGGGATACAAGTTCCTATGTGCAATGCATGATAACCCACGTCATGATTCGGAGTGGCAACCAACGAGGGACTTCGTAGAATTTATGAAAGATGGTTCTGTTATGGTAACTGAGGCTTTTCAGCACTATATTCGGAAGTCCAAAATATTACCACAGTACCATTGACGAGGACTTCAACAATCTGGGGGAGGGAGTAGTGCAGCAATGTCTCTGTTACATCGCTGTGTAACATTGACTTGCTCCCTTTTGTTATTTCAGTTTTCTATTACACAATGGTGTAACAGAGAATCTGCATCGTCTTGAATGAATTTAGAAGTTTTATTTTCCTTTAATGTTTTTATTTGATGTGGAGCCGCACGTCATCGTTTTATTTACTCAGTTATATTCTGTATAGTACAACTCTATTGCTACACCTCTACACTATAGTAAGTTCTACTGAGTTTACAGGGAATAGAGTTTCTAGAGTAGAGCTACAGTACTGTTTTTATAAAGGTGGCTCATGTGGACTCTTGTGGGAATCCAGGGACACTCCTTTGACCCTTTGCTCCCAAATTTCTAAAAGCACTTTCCATCTTCTCTACTGTTCCTTTAGCAGCGACAAGGCTGCCTTCCTCTCTTTTTCAGCAGGAGCGTGAGCATGTTGGATAACGCACGCTGCCCGGTGTTGGTACGTATCAAGAGCCTCAACCCAGGTAACGTCCCATCGGGAACAAAGTTGTGCCCGCCCCAGCCTTTTACGGGGCGCTGACTGTTATCCTTGGACAGATCTCCAACTTTCCACAGCTGTAAGTGGGAAAATCTACAGCCCCTTTTAAATTAAAAAAACTTATCTATCCCTCCGTTACCCTGACGTCGTGATTTTACCGAGCTCAGAGATATTTTTGGACGCCTGACGGGAATTGTTTATTACTGTGAGGGAAAAAAGTCAAGGTATTCTCTTTACGCGTAAAAATTCTTTCTCCGAACGCTTCTCTCTATACGATGACTTCACGTTCGTCAACCAGCTGGCACCCTCCCACAGGAGGGTTCACATTTTTAATCCGCTCAACTCACTTAATAAGGCAGTCTCCACGACGCATAGAAGATATCAATATTTTATTGCAAACTCCGCGAGAGTTAGGCTCGTACCTATCCCTATATCCACTCCCACAGGTTGGCATCCAGACGCCTATAGGCTGCTAGCCGACGTCGCGAGGAACGTGACCGTTAGGGTGTTGGAGACCTATAGCAATGTGTGAGTGGTGCTTACCTAAAGGCACACTGCCGCGGCCGTAATTTCCAACGCAGCTTACTTGCTAGTCGACCAGGAGCAGGCTTTGTAGCCAAAAACTAAAAGATACTACTGGTCTCTCCGTATGATATGCTGGGCCAGAGCAAACCCCATCTTACACATAATAAGGCAATACTACAATTTATTCTTTCTTGTTTCTTTGAAGCTGTGAAATGGCTGCTTCTTTACACCCTATTCCTTCTGTCTTCTTCTTCTCTAATGTAAAAATATATCCCTTTTTGATATTGATTGATTGTTTTAGTGTTCTTCTAGTATATGACTTCTTCAGCCTTCAATATTTTTCATGTAATCAAGATTTATACTCGTAATGTTTTCCATAAACTATCTTTTCACAGACCTTTATCACTGGTTCTAACTGCAAGACTAATTTACGCCTACTTTTTGATTCAGCAGGCCTGTAAATCTGAGCCTGTTGAAGCTACTTAATCACATATGGTTCTGGCGTAAAATGTGCATGGCCTTCTAACAACAACCAATCGGCAAAAATAGCCCTGTAGTTTGACTTCTGGGAGATTTGAGTAGAGGCATCCAAACAGGTGCCCATTAAACCAGGCAAATTCCTCCTCTCATAATAAAATGATACAAGTACCCCTTCACATAAGTTATGAAAGGCGCCCCCAAAATGAGTTTTTATGGTACATTGCGAGCGATTTGAATTTTTCTTGCAGAATGAAAATGGATTCAACTCATACGAGCTGTGCGAGAACTGTTAGTACTTCGGTGGTATTTATATCTTCCCTAGCTCTTCGAGATCACTTATGAACGGAAAAACTTACAAATGAAGTCTAATCGACTATACTTCTTGTAGCACCTGCACATAACCAAATACAGCTGTCCCTTCTAAACGATTTATCATGCTTCTGTAGCATTCATTTAGGCCTATAGCGCTTTGAATTGGAGCTGAGTATCTCGCCCTTTGGATACAGATAAATGAAAAAAGGAAAACGTAAACTCGCGCCAGCTCGAAAAGGATCCATACGCAATTAGGTCTTGAAATTAACAAGAAAAATTTAAAAACATCGAACCGCTACGTTTATGGATATATAATCAAACTCGCCAATCAAAATGGGAGCTGTATTCTATCGAAAGATTTTACTTTCAGCCCAGCCATCTTATTTCTGGGTAATTGCATCTGTCCTAACGATATAATTTCTGTAATCCTTTACTGTAAGTCAAGGTAGGCGCAACATGGGAATAAAGGGAACAAGATACTGAAACAAACACAGAACAATTCGGTTCGAACTAGGGTGACATAGGTGTTTCATTTACTGTAACTTATAAGGTGTATAATGTCGAATCAACTTCTTTTGTAGTGTTTATATTAAGAAAGTGCTTCAGGAGGGGCTGTTATAACTTTAATCTACTATTACGTAGCGGCGTTTGAATATTGTGGCTAGAATCTTCACGTTGCGAGCGGCAAAATATTTTTAACGCCGTTCGAATGGACTACATAGAATAAGTAAACTGTTGACAGCGCAGATTTCTCACAATTCCATTCGATATTCAGTGTGTGACGCGACATGTACGTAATAGTATATAGGAGCTACCTCTGCCCTCATTACTATTGGAGAAGAAGGATTACGAGCAAATAGTTATGTAGTTGGTATGGACGCGCAGTTACTTAATAGTGACATGGCGACAGCATATGTGTTAATGTCCATCGAAAATATGTGCAAACTAGTACTACGAAGGGAAAGGTGCTTAGTACAGTCCTGGCGGTTATTGGAGACCTTGTTTCGGTCTGCGTCTGAAACTACTATGGACGCCAAATTGGCAATATTGCAAATTGTTCTACTTCAAAAGGACCATTACATTACTTTATATTCAAACATGATCTCAAATTTGGTTTGAGAACTGGAGAGTAATCCCCACCAGACATGGAAGAAAGAAAGTATGGTTAAAAGATATCACAGAGGTCCTCGTTTTCATCGCGGAGTCAGTAATTAGCAGTGGAAACAAGTACTCCTAATCTCATTGCAGTTTATTTGTTGGAGGAAAAAGCCTAACGTAATAAGAGAAGAACGAGGAGAAGGCGTTTCTGACTCGTAAAAGTAATCGAAACAAGACTTCTTTCACATGTTTTAACCTAGTGAATCTGTCTATGAGCTGCTATTGTAGCTGGAGCAAGGAAAGAAATGAATATATTCGTGAGAAGCGAAGCTGCATTGTTCTCCATAAGCATTCCTATATCTCCATACATATCACAAAAAAAGGAGAATGAACACAAAGCGAAGCTAATGCTGAAAGCAACTAAAATATTGCTGTGAGAAGCTAGTAGAAAATATTTTTGCAAGTGGATGTAGGACCCTGGTTACACCAAAAATATTTCAAACAGTAGGGAAATTTGCATACTTAACAAAGGTAGAAGGGGTCTTCAGAGGTTTAAACAATGATTTCATCAAGTCAGTTGGTTATAAAACAGTAATTTTCATTTTCCTGGTGCAAGAAGAACACAAAAAGATTACTTTGAGCATTTTAATCTGCACTCCAGACTTGATATGTAATCTTATCTACACTTTTCAAGCAATAAGAAATAATGTGCGGTTTAATCGATGACGACAATATTGGACTTAGTTTTGAAATGCTGATAGCTTATTAATAATTATATTACAATGGCGGTAGTATAGAAATTAAATGGGGTTTACGAGGCTGTATTGAGTACATTAGATTTGGAGGCAAATGTTGCTAGCACAAAGAAAATTCTTGAAGAGCATCAGTGGTGGTGCCTTGCAGTAGAGATCTGTTGCAAGAAACACTATTTTACGTCAATTGGACTTAATAAAACTTCATGCCGCAGTGGAAGCGATTTTCAATGTGGTGTGTCTTTCGGCTGGCCTCGTGCCATTTTCCAAGCGTTTTGACGGCTTTTTACGAATCAATTAAATTATAAGCTTTTACTCACATAACGAAATACTTCAGAAAACAGCTAGCATCATTTTTCATGGATTAAAAACCCCCCAAATTTCCCTCTGTGAATTAGATGAAAAAGGATGACATCGAGGAGACTGTGTTACAACATAAGCCTCTCAATTTATATAAGTCAACAAGGGCATCGCGAATGTCCAGAAAAGAAGAGAACAAGGGGCCCTTAAGGCCACGGTAGTTGGTCAAGACAGACGTAGTTGGTCTTGTGGAACATAATTCACTTAGTAAATAATATTTTTCTGTGACATCACTAGTCGAAAAGCCGTCTCTCACATCAAACTTCTACAATAATCACCGTAGTCATTTGGCAAATTGGTCATCAAAACCCACGGCTTAGATGGGACGGCGGGCTCTGTATGACTTGAAGAAGGTGAAGGACGGGGGAGTTTGGTAATGTTGAGGACAAAAAGGGTGATCCAATGAAGTGGTTGATGGCAAGTTTGTTGCTTCAACGACTTTGCTATCCGAGTTTAAATAGTGTAATTTTTCGAAGACCTGCACGGCCTTGGGCGAAGTAAAGAGTGCGAGGAAATGTTGCGATTTCGAATTTGCATGCAATCGCGGCAGTAATGAAAATTCCGTTTGATAAAATATCGGAACTGAATTTAGAGGACGAGTCGTCCTCCTTTTCCGCTTTCTCAACTTTACCGCACCCTCACCGCGGCACTTATCTGTCCGCGCAAGCCTGGATAGTCGCTGTGTCTCTACACCTCGGCCGCGCGCTTTTCTCTGGTCATGATCGATGTCCGTTATGTGCTCACCGTTCCAACGACATCGCACCGTTGCTCGATTCCCTGAGCAAACATGCCCTCACCTGTAAGTACGACGATAGGCAGACTCGGCGCAACGCTCTTTATCGTACCTGTCAGGAGCTCGGAATTTCTGCCCTTCTTGAACATCTGCTTCCTCCCCTATCCCTTCATTCTCTCCCTCGTCTGCCCTTCGCATAGATCTTTATAACCCTGGCGCATACGGCCTCGATCAGAAGGACATCGCTTTGGATGTCACCGTTGCCCATCCACGGGTCACCTCTCGGGTTTCCCAGTGTGCCCTCTCTGGCGGCGCAGCTGCCTTTATGGCTGAATTTGCAAAACACACGCACTACAGTCTAGTCTGCCACACGAATGATATACGGCTTCTTCCTGTTGGTATTGATGTGTTCGGTGCCCTTGGGACCGAGGGTGCGACTTTCTTCCGGCGCCCTTCTACGTTCGCTGCTGCCTGTCGAGGCACCACTCCCGAATGGGAGCTGCACCTCCTAATCATGCGCTTTTTTTCCTGGTTGCATAGGTTGCAAGCGCGTCAGGTTCTTACCAGACGCATTTCCGATTAGTTTCTCTCTCATCCCCCTTCGCATGTTAGTTTCTCTGGCATCCCTCTAAGCATGTTCTCCCACATGCTTTTCCCACATCCCGTAAAGATTCCACACACACATAGAATTCGTACCTGTTTCTTTTACATAACTTTCTTGAACATTGGAGATATGTACAGTACAGTACAAGTGACGTTTTCTGGGTTCTTAAATTCTAATTTTGTGAATTCCTCCGAAACTGCAAACGTCAATTATGGTGGGGCACGGGGGTCGTTTACTGTAACAGAATAAATAGATGATACCCAGTCGGCTTGTGGTAGTAAGTGAGGGAAGAGGCTGTCATATTGAAACTATTACATTCCAAAGCGAAAGGAAGATGATGTGCGCAAATTCGCACTCGAAAAAATCTAGATGAGGACCATAATTGTATCCAGTATTGGAACTGGGAAGATATTTTTACAGTTTTTGAATTTGCAAGATATTTTTAATTTGGTATGTTTGATTGAGACTTTAGGATTAGCCGAAAAGTCTATATAAGCTGAGTAAAGTGCTTCCTCCTTGAGAGGTCAAGCAAGTTGGCAGACAACTTCAGGTCAAGCTCCGAGTAGTAGGAAGTTGAGAGTCAACTTCAGACCCAAGAAAACTTTTTCCTAAGCTGGTCGCAGAGCATCAGTGGTAGACGCTGCCGGTATTATACTTGCTTGTAGCCCTCTCCACTCTCTCCCATATACACTCCTTTTTATTTGTTCAACTATACCACGGTAGCACTTTTGTCGCTCGCAACACCTCCGTCTTGGGGTATTTGGTTCTAAGTGTCTCTTCTCCCGACGATTTACCCCTATCATTTGGTACTCTTGTGGAGGGGGTTGCACCCGAGGTATTCGAGTTGAGCACTCTTAGGGAACCATTCGAGGGGATTTCTTTTCTGTAATCATGGATCTCAACGCTGCTTGTATAACTTCACAGGGGCAAGAATGAAGACGTTGAGGAGTTTCTCTATACATATGTCAACGTTGTGATGCGTGAGAAGGGCGATGAAGAGAAGGCCGCAAGTATCTTTGCCTATCTTCATGGTGACGCAAAGCACAAATATAAGTCCAAGTTTATCGACGGGCGGTCTCTTAACGGGAATGGGCGTAACTTCGGTGACGTATGTGAGTGGCTTGTGAAAGAGTATGATAAGGAGGTAGAACCAGATGAGATGATTCGTACCGCCATAGAGGCCCGGCTCAACTTCGACGATTTGTTAAGCTCATTGGTGTACTTGTGTGATCTTTATGAAAAGGCTGGGTTCAACGCCCACGCCAAGTACGGAATGCTGCGTAAGGCGGCTATGGGGGATAAGCGGCTCTCCGATTTCCTCCTCATCAAGGGCCCTCACACTTTTGATGAACTGAAGGGTACAATAGTAGAATTTGTCAAAAATTCGGAGACGTTTCAGTCACTGAGTGAGGTACCGAGGGAAACCCGCACATCGATGTCTATCGTACATCCTGAAAGAATTATCAAAGGCCGGCTACTAGTGCAGCGGCATTAGAATCTGTCAGGAGCGATGTCAAAAACTTGGAAGAAAGGTTGGAAACCCGATTCGATAATCGACTTGACATGATAACCTCGCAGTTGGAAAGCCTTACTCTTACCATTAAGAAGAACCAGTCTGGGGCCCCTAAGGCCGCAGAAGTCTGTTCTTACTGTCACAAGCCTGGACACTTTGCAAATAGGTGTCCTGATAATCCACACAGAAACACTCGTTGTGGAAAGTGCGGACGTTACGGGCATCATGAAAGTAACTGCTGGTCTAAAGACAACAGAAGAGCAAATTTATCGGAAGCAAGGAGTGACTCAGGACCAGAGGTGAAAATTTTACAAAATAGAAGGGATCAAAGGTTGACGGATGCCGGTAACGTATCCATCGCTGAGAGATTAGTCAAGTCAATGTGACAAAAAGGGATGGGGAAGGGAACATTTTATCGAAGAAACCTAGGCTAGATTATGGAATGCTGGAGCATATCCCAGCACCTGTACCTCCTCGAACCAAGAGGTCTGGTCAAGTTGTTCCAGGAGTGGGAGTCACTCCGGCCAAGAAGACGAAAAAGAGTAAGAAAGTTAAGAGTATCTCTAAGGACGTACTAGAGTATGTCAAGAGGTACAATTTGGTGGCTGAGGTTGCATCGGCCCCAACTGGGATAAGTTTGGTCAACTTTTGAGGGGCGACGCAGAGGATGCGAGAAAAGAACTCAAAAAAATTATCAGGTCTAATAAGTCCGCTAAGGGTAAGAAACTGTTTCTTCAATCGGCCTCGACAGCACCAAGACGTCTTAAGCTGGTACCAGTCAAAGTATTGAGTATGAAAACCCAGGCTCTCTTCGATTCGGGTGCTGTTCCAAACCTCATTTCAGAAACTTTGGTGACAGATCTAGGTCTCGACATTACTCCAACGACTCGAAAAATAACTGTAGCGGATGGAACCGTCTCAAAATGCATAGGCACTGTTGACAATGTTTCCGTGTTCTTTGGGGACTCTAAAGTTGATGTAGACTTTCTTGTCATGCCTGATCTTCCTTTCGATGCAATCATTGGCTGCCCTACCATGGAAAGACTAGGGACATGTATTGACTTGGGCAATCAAATGGTTTCAGTTAAATTGACGGCAGAACCGTTAAAATGCCCCTGGATTTCGACAAAAGCACGCATCCTGAAGATTTAAAAGAAACGGACAGTGAAGATTTCACTTCTAGCTATGACAGCGAAGATTCGGAACCAACGAACACTTTCGGAAGTGGAAAAGGGTACCCTTGGGGGTAATGAACATGGCATGGGACGATTATGATTCTGGGTTTGAAACAGATGACGACTGGAATTCTAGGATAAGTTTGAAACCCGAATATGTTTCTTTTTGCGATGATATCGAATCAAAGGACAGAATTCGGAGCATGAAAGAAGATTACCTTTGCAAAGAAAATAAGAATACGTCGAATTCCATATATGAAGATGTGAGCACGACGGAAGAGGTCCTTCAAAATATTGAGGTTGAGAATCAAGAAAAAAAGGGCGCCAAATGGCAGAAATCCAAGGAAAAGTGCAGCACCTTCCCGCTGCCGCCTCACTGAAAATATCCGACATGTTAACATCTTCCGAAGTAATTGCATGGAGTGTATCAGATTTAAGACAAGCAAGTGTACCGGTTACCACTCGTTCGAACTTACCGACACTCAACCGATTTACCACAAGCCCAGACGTCAACCGCCAAAATATGACCATTTATCTCAGAAAATGTTACAAGTATGCTGAAAAATGATATTATTCGACCAGTTTCATCCCCATGGTCGTTTCCAGTTGTGGTCGCACCAAAGAAGGATGGAAAGCTGCGTTTTTGCGTCGATTACCGACAACTGAACCAGAGAATGATACCCGATCGATTTCCGATTCCGAACATGGAGGAGATCCTCGAGGACCTGAAGGATGGGAGATATTTCACCTCAATTGACCTTTACACTGGCTATTGGCAGATTCCATTGGATGAAAAATGTAAGGAAAAAACAACCTTTACCAGCAAAGCCGGTACTTTCAGGTTCGAAGTGATGCCTTTTGGTCTCATGAATGCACCAGCTACATTCCAAAGAATGATGAACGAGGTTTTGAAAGGACTTCCATTCGCAAGAGTCTATATCGATGATGTCGTCATATTCTCAGAAACATTGGATCAGCACATCTCGCACGTCAAGACAGTTGTGGAGAGGATATCGGAATATAGCTTGAAAATTAAGTTGAGCAAATGCTTCTTTGCGAAAACTTCTATCCAATTACTCGGTCATATCGTCGACCAAGAGGGAATTAGAGTGGATCCAGAGAAACGAAAAAATAAAGTTGGCACCAAGGCCCGCTTCAAAGACGGAGGTCCGAAGCTTCTTAGGACTGGCCTCATATTACAGAAGATTTATCAAGATTTCGCCAAGACTGCAGCACCGTTACATGCCAGCACTACGAAGAACGGAAAATTTTACTGGAACAAGGAAATGGAAACTGCATTTCAGGAGCTTAAAGATAAGCTATGTGTCCCCCAGTTCTCATGTACCCAGATTTCAAGAGACCATTCGTTGTGGAGACAGATGCCTCAGAACGGTCTTTGGGTGCCGTTTTGTCCCAAAAAGATGAAAACGGAAGACTACACCCTGTTCAATTCGCAAGCCGAACTCTGAATGATGCGGAAAAGAGATACTCAGTCTGCGAGAAAGAAGCGCTAGCTGTCGTCTTCGCGCTGAAAAAGTTTCGCGTATACCTTTTATCACTCGAGAAATTTGTCTTGATAACTGATCACCAGGCACTTAAGACAGCATTCCAAAAGAAGGATGTACATCACCGCTTGGCCCGATGGCTCGACATTTTCGCAGAATATCGGTTTGAAATTGTGTATAGACCCGGACGCAATAATCAGCCTGCCGATTACCTATCCCGCTTGAGGGACGCACTGATTCCAAATGAAAAAGCTTCGGAGGACATCGTCGGAGTCGCCGAGTTGCAGTTGCCGAACGATAACGAGTACGAAGCTAATATTCACGGACTGATCAAATTCCTCGATGGACTAGAAATGAGAAAGGTTGATCTTGAACACAGAAATTGGGTACGCAGGAATCAAAGGCTTTTACATTGTGGAATGGGAAACTCTTCCGGCACACTAAAGCCGGTCCCCGACTAGTGGCCCCTTTGAAAGAAAGAATGAAGATCTTGAGGACTTTCCATGATGAGCTAGGGCATTGGGATCTCGAAACAACCAAAAATTCGTAACTGAGAGATTCTGGTGGCCCGGTATCCATAAGGACGTCTATAATTTCGTGAAAAGCTGCGACAACTGCCAAAAATTCACTCCAATACGGAAGTATAAGACAACTCTAAGTTTTCCAGTTTCCGGTCTCTTTGAAACCTTCTCAATTGACTTTGCGGGCCCGTTCAAGGAAACCTCTTCCGGAAAAAATATCTCCTTATAGGGGTGGAACATCTTACTGGATGGCCAATAGCAGTTGCAGTTGAGGAGGCAAATGCTGAGGTGGTACTGAGATTCATCGAAAAAGAAATAATTGAACCGTTTGGTCTTCCAAAAAGGATAATCTCGGATAACGCCCTTTGTTTTACTGCAACTTCACTGCTTCGTTTTTTGGACGAGAAAGGGATTCAGCTGAAGACCGTTCTCGCATACGCTCCTATGTCCAACGGGAAAGCTGAGAGGATGGTTGGAACCATTAAACGAGCAATATCGAAAACTATGTCGGAGAATGAAATCCAGTGGAAGATGCCTTACCAAAAGTACTATACGGCTACCGTCGAAGAAGAGGAAGAAATGGACGCTCACCATTCGAGCTAATGTACGGAAGGGCTCTTAGAATGTTACAGAGAGAAATGGAAACAAATATTATCGATGAAGAGAGTAGGGAAGTTGAACTACTGGCCACCGAAGGCTGGAGATCACACCGCGCCCTAACACAGACAAGAAATAAGGATGCAGAAACTGCAGTCAGAACCTTTTCAGTTGGCTCTAAAGTACTTGTAGTACATGGAAAAGCAATGCAGCAGGCTGTGAAGTGGCCGGCCTTCCAAACCAAGTACTCGAACCCTTGCATCGTCACGGAGGAAAGACACCCGCACTATCAGCTCTGTTCAAGCTCAGGGAAGAGATCAAGGAGGGCTATCCATGCACGTCGTCTGGTCCCTTATCATCAGAGGCCTGAAGAATTCCTTCTCACACAGGACTATGCCCAACCACGGGGCATACTCATCTTTAACTATAGAATGATTCCTATGGGAGGAAAAAGGGCCTGGGAATGGATCATCTCGATTACGCGGGACTACTACGAACTCCACTTAATCATCCATTTCTACATTAATATATGCCTATGTTTTCGTACGTTGAACGGACCACTGCTACCTGAAGAAGACTTCCGACTATTAATAAGAGTTCTATTTTCATTCCAAAACGGAAGGTTCACGGAAGAAGGTCCAGAGTTTGTGGAGGTAATATATCATTACTCCATAGGAAGATATGGAATGGTAGCTGCTGGAGACTTGTCGCAAACGTATCTGAATATTATCCGTCCAGTTTACGTATTTCTCAAGAACAACCAAGACGTGCGACTGAGAGGTTACGCCTTACCCCCGGATATGGAGTACAGACTGGTCCCGTATCCTCTACGGGAACCTTACGTTTCTCCGCCACAAATTGGGAACGTTGGAGGCGGCGAGGATCCTCCTGAAGCAGTGATGATGACCAGAGGAGGACCTTCGGGAGACAACAACCCGCCCAGAAGAGGTTCCGGTCGTCCCCCGAGAGGACCTCGTGCAGGTCCCAGTACGTCAGGAGCTGGTCGCGGCCATTCATCCGGACCGTGCACCACAACTTCATCTCTAGCTCTCCTTCACAACCATGCACAGCATACAGTCGGAAGAAGAAGATTATCTTTTTGGCTGCGCAATATCTCCGAGGATGCGAACGATGCGCAGGTCATTTCTTATTTCATGATAAGCATCTGTTTATGTTTTAGGGTGCTACATGGACCGCACTTATCTTACGAAGATTCGTTCTTGATGATGCGCGTCTTCTTTTCTTATCGGCATCCATTCCTCCGGCATCTTCCAGAAGAGTTTGCATATCACATATACTTTTTCACTCTTGGAAGATTCGGAAGAGTCACGGAAGAAGAATGTATTCAACCCCACCTCGATGTTATCAAACCAGTATATGAGGCTATGCTACAAAGTGAGGTACCAGTAATGCGAACCTACTTTTTAGAACATCATATTGGTAATCAGTTGCATCCGTACCCGTTTGAGAGACCATATATTTTATCAATAAGACAGCGAACACCAACGGAAACAGAAGAAGAGCAGTGACGAGCCGGGACGTTCGTCTTGAGCGGGAGGGCGTGATGTGCGCAAATTTGCACACGAAAAAATCTAGATGAGGACCATAATTGTATACAGTATTGGAACTGGGAAGATATTTTTACAGTTTTTGAATTTGCAAGATATTTTTAATTTGGTATGTTTGATTGAGACTTTAGGATTAGCCGAAAAGTCTATATAAGCTGAGTAAAGTGCTTCCTCCTTGAGAGGTCAAGCAAGTTGGCAGACAACTTCAGGTCAAGCTCCGAGTAGTAGGAAGTTGAGAGTCAACTTCAGACCCAAGAAAACTTTTTCCTAAGCTGGTCGCAGAGCATCAGTGGTAGACGCTGCCGGTATTATACTTGCTTGTAGCCCTCTCCACTCTCTCCCATATACACTCCTTTTTATTTGTTCAACTATACCACGGTAGCACTTTTGTCGCTCGCAACACCTCCGTCTTGGGGTATTTGGTTCTAAGTATCTCTTCTCCCGACGATTTACCCCTATCAGAAGAATCAACTCATGGATTAAATTACTATCCTGCGGTACAATTAATCATCAGGTTACTGTATGTTGGCCTGCAATCAATCATCGAGATCCAGTATGCATTTTTCTCCTCTAGTAGGCCAGAAAAATCTAGTGAAACTCCCTAGAATTAATACAGTGCGTGAAGGAAACTGGAGTCCCTTCAGCAAGACCTGAGAGAACAACAACATACCATCTTCCAAAATTTCTTCAAAGGTAATGTTTTATTCAAATCCAGTAAAAGAGGACCCTATGGCCTCTAAGAGACCTAGTGGAGCCAAACGGCGCTGAATTTTCTGTGGTTGATGATAACAGCAGTAGGACGTCGCACGAATGCTGACAGCTTTGATGGAGCACGCAAAACTCTGAGACGGCAGATTTTCCCTTCCTCGTGGCGGTGAAACTTGCTATATACTGGAGGAGCCAGAGTCCGGAGATGAATGTCTGGCCATAAACATCAATTTTCCAGGGGGCGCAGTTCGATGGCTTCAGACCAAAATGGGTGCCGTAGTAGAAGTTTTTCCTCAGGGTGGCTCACTCGAGCGCGGATGTCCCGCCATCGGCAAGGTCTAGGTAAGAAAATGAATTAGGGCTGACGATAGTAATTTGGGAGTGAAATTGAGCTTGAAAAGTACCGTATACTCCTGGAAAGGTTGCGGAGAAGCAGATGTCTCTTCGCAAAATCACGGGCTAAACTACTTTTCAATCATTAAATACCTCAATCCCCCCGTTCTACGGTACTAGCAATCAGATGTTAGATTTAAGAAACTTGTATATTCAAAGTATATAATTCCAAGTAAAGGGTTATGAAATTACCTGAATAGGACTGAGAATACTAATAAATAGAAAACAAAATATTTATTTATAGCTGATCAACGGGAATAGTTTGATGGCCCGAATCTTGCTGCATTTTTCTCACTACTTACTGTGAAGTGATAGGCACCGGTAGATGTAATCAGTACTAGGTAACGGTAGCTATCTAAGATGAAGGGATATATACGATCGGTGATGAAAAAGGAAGCACAGGAATGGAGTTAGCTCACTCTCGGAACGATCGACCATGTTGGAGGTACGAGAGAATCCCTAACAAGGCATCAGCGCGTTAGAAGCCAAAAAATTGGGATTACCGGTGAAACAATTGTATTAAAAGGATAGAAAGTGAAGTTGAGGATAGAAGAATACGGTAAAGGGCGCTTATCGTTTTCTTAGGAAATAGGGTTGGGAAAGCGATATCAGTAGAAGTCCCACCGTAGTCCAGTGGCCCGACAGTGATGAACCTAATGGTTCGGCCCCGTCTGCCACGAGATCAAGACAACTCCAAAAACAGCCTACTTAACCTACACTACACTGCACTACTGTACTGAACTGTACACTAAACTACACTACAACTACACTGTCAATCATCTACGGTTGTCCACGTAGTTGGCATACGGTAAGTTCCCCTATAGTTCTGTAGACGTGGAATGGGCTTGCATTTCCTCCTGGTCTGGTGATCGCGTCACTACACGACACTGCCTAAGACTACATAATTTACTTATACAGTATAGTACTGTTGTACACTTACATTACTCTGCAATTCAAAGAGGAATATAATATTGTAGTGCTGCGGTCTTTACGGAATGCAAGTGTCGACTTACGGTCAATGTTGGAGTGCAGTGCAGTGAGCACCGTCAAGCTTGCGAATTTCATATGTTGACGCCTCGCTACAATCGTGAGAAACGACCAGGAGTACCATGTCAATGTATTGCTCGTTTGTTTTGTGTTTATAGGAGTTTTTTATGTTTGTGCTATTCATTGAACGTATGCAGCCGTGCAAAGTTCGTTTATAGTCCCAATAGTGAACGTGGGTTAATTTTGTAGTGAATTAATGTTTGCCTAAAGGCGACCGTGGGTATATTATGTCGTGAATTTACCATTCCCCGGAAACGACTGTTGACTACAAATCCCATGAATGTGCGTTTCCCAACAAGGGTTTGAGGGATAGTCAAGTCTAAACAGAAGTGTGCACATCGACAGCTAGTGGTCTATTGGGAATGAAAGCATGTGCATCGACCAGTCGTGGTTTATTTTTATGCTCTAAATGGAATAGTGTAAAAAAACGTTTGTCCTTAAGACGGGGCTAGGAGCTGCACCGGATTTAAACGGGAGGAAAAGGAGCTAGACTCGGAAGCCCAGAATTTACGCTGACTATAGACTTGCCAATTCTGCATCTGTACCCTGTAGGCAGAAATCAGAGAACTGCTCGATCCACGAACTCGAATGTATCAGACTGTTGTTGATTCTACTGTACAACTGTACAGTAGACCAGATTAGAATTGCTGCAAAGGTGATTTCAGCAGTACAATAATTTTATCGACCAAAATCAAGCCCAGTAAAAACTAAAGAATACTGTAGTTCTCCAGGCAAGCATTAATCCAGATAATAATTTGCAAGCAATATCCCTAATGTAGGGCCGTATTGTTCGAATAATCGAATGCAATTTCAGCTTCCTCGCTCTGGTGGAAGACGCCAACCATCTCCGTTGTCCTTCTAGAGAATGTTTACCCTACCAGGTGTCCAAAATTGCTTGTATTTCTGGTCCTTCCTCGCCCTCCCTGACCATTGCTTATCATTACCACAGCCCTCTCCAAATTCACTCCCATTTTATCTAGATAGTTTTATACTGTATCCACACCTCTGAATCGATCCTGAATCAAGTTCTTTTTCCCTTTTCGCTTATCTCCTCCTCCAAATTCATTTTTTTGAGAAAGAGGGCGCAAATGCATTACTACAAATTCCCTTGTAGATTTATTTTAACTTTTCCAATACATAGAATGCGCCCTTGGGAGCCTATTGAAACCCCTTCATTCCAAGTTTCAAACGTCTTCGGTCATTGTACTCACCACCTCTGTCCCATTATCCATTCAAAACACCCTCAATTTCCTACCACTCCCCAAAGCCCACCCAAATTGACAACCTGTATCCCTCCAAAGTCATTTCCAAAAATCGCCACCCCCGCCCCCTAAACTCCATTCCCTTACTCCCTTTCGGACCTACTGACCGTGATAACTATTTACGCCGACAGAATAAAACGAAAGTGATCGAATTCATGCATTGCCTTTTCGCCGAGGAGGAGGCAGAGGATATAGGTGAAGGGCAGGAGTGGGAAGTAGAGGAGGGAGCTGGGGAGATCTTCGAGGAGTGGGCAGCCCCGGAATTGGTCT
The DNA here is from genome assembly GCA_002205965.3 of Kappaphycus alvarezii. Classification (NCBI taxonomy): domain Eukaryota; phylum Rhodophyta; class Florideophyceae; order Gigartinales; family Solieriaceae; genus Kappaphycus; species Kappaphycus alvarezii. The sequence continues at coordinate 399,594 of NADL03000717.1, read as the reverse complement.
TCGAGGAGGCGAATGACGAGAAGGGTGACGAGGTCTATGAAGAGAAGGATAAAGAGGAGGATGAAGAGGAATATGAAGAGGAGGATGACGAGGAGGAGGACAAGTATAACGAGGAGGATGAGGAGACGGAGACATGGGAATTGTTGGAATGTTTAGGCCGTGTATGGACAGTATGGACCAAGAAGTACCGACGCTGGAAACAAGTGGGGCATATTTGGTGGCTTAGATATCTTCCAGGAGGAAATAGAGAGTTCTGAGTCGTTCTTAGATATTTGTGGGGACTGCTTGGGTAGCACGGATAATTTGGAGGAGTTTTCTGCGTCTGATCTAGAGAATCGGAAATAAAAGAACCAAATCAGTTGTTCGTTTCTAAAGTATCTATCGTTTGGAGTATATCATCCAAACAAAGTGTTTTTATGCATTTCCTGGTATATTCTGTAGTCTTTTTCGGACTTAGGGGTAGCCAAAAGTCTATATAAGCTGAGTAAACTGCTTCCTCATGGAGAGGGAAAGCCAGTTGGCAGACAACTTCAAGTCAGGTCCCGAGTGATAGGAAATTTAGTGTCAACTTCAAACCCGAGAAACATTTTCCTACGCTGATGGCAGAGCACCAGTGGTAGACCCAGATCCTTCTTTACTTCCTTGTAGCCCTCTCAACTATCTTCCTTATCCACTCCTTTTTGTTCGTTCAACTATACAATAGTAGCACTTTTGTCGCTTGCAACCCCTCCGTCTTGGGGTAGTTGATTCTAAGTATCCCTTCTCCCGGCGATTTATCCCTATCAATGGTAATGTGGAATAGTTTGTTATATACTGTGCTACCCAGGTACCCAAACCCCCCTCTACCAGTCTCTCTCAGTATATATCTACATTCCTGGCGCCGATGGGACACTCTTGTGGCATTCCCGTGGATGTCACTGTAACTCATTGTCACCCCGCAAGTAGCATCTCCTAAAGCATGTCTTCAGCCAGGGCTCCGGAAAATCATGCTGAGCTAGCGAAGGTCCGACACCGCGGTTCAAACTGCAACGGTCTGCAACGATCTGCAACGATAACGATAGAGTTCTCTGCCTGGCGGATATCGATTCCAACGGAGCCTTAGTGGAGGTCGGAACATTTTTCCCTATTCGCGTTTCTTTCGCTTGAGCCGCTGGAAATCGGCGCCAACCAGGGAGCTACAGACTGAGTTCCAATTCTCGTTTTGCGTTTATGGGACGTATACAAGTCAGGTCAATATCTGCCGCGTGCCTCAGTAGTATTTGGTTTCCCCCCTTAGCGGTGTCTTTGTTCCTGGTTGCCCTCGTGTCGTCTATGGAAGGACACAGGGGTCGTATTTATGTGCTGAAAGATGGAAACCATAATGCTAAGTTAGGCTTGCACTTTCTACTACACAAGATAATTTAGTCGTTCTCTTTTGCAATAACAAATTGTAGCGGTGCGCGATCGTTGTCGTACTGTAACCATATCAGTTGAGTAATTGAATGGGGTGTAGTTGAAACCCTATCTTGATACGTTGGTGATTTGGGAATTCATGGCGGTTTGGCTGACAATTCCCGTTGAAGAATTAGCTACTGTAGAAACTGTGACCCACAGTATTTACCGAGGTGAAGTGACCCAAGGGCCTCAGCTCGGAAGGAAAAGGAGGCCCGAGCCGAACGGAAGGGAAGCCCAGCCTAGGATACTTAAGGCAGGGCGAAGTGCAACAAAGAGTAAAAAGGTACGGGACAACGACCAATCAACCACCCCACCAACTTTCCTGTCCCATCTCTAGCTGTGTTGCCCAACTGTTGTTACAAAATGCACTCAAGCGGAGGGGTGAAATGAGGCTGCCCGTTTACCGTGACAATTTTTTTTCTGTAACCTACATTTCATAATGAATCCAGCCACTTCTGACAGGTTCTGGAGGGTAGGACTGTATTAACTGATGGTTAAGCTCGGAAAATAAGTAGTAGACATGAAATTACCTCGACATCCCCAAACTGAATTCTTAGCTAAGGGCCTTTGTTTCTCGTAAAAGATTTGCACACACCACACTCATGAAGTTAATTTGCTGCACATAATGAGCCACAGGACTTGACTAAGCGCCTCAAACCTCTCGGCTGTTGAACATGTGACTATGCTACATGAGCCACAGGTCTAGACTAAGCGTTTCAACCCTCTCGGCTGTTGAACATGTGACTATGCTACATGAGCCACAGGTCTAGACTAAGCGTCGCAAACCTCTCGGCTGTTGAACATGTGACTATGCTACATTAGTAGTTCACTGTTGTGTCAATCTAATATATCTTCCAGCTGTAAAACGAATGGCGGGTGAGATCTGTCCTTATGAAAAGCCGCGCATCTTCTTCCCCCGGCTTGGCTGACTTCCAGACAACCGCTACTGCTGAGATCTTAAAGGCGCTTCACGCCAAACTTCTCTCTTCCGTTGACATTTCCTCCCCCGAAGGCTCCGGGATACTACGCCGCCTAGCTTCCGCCGCTTCTTCCCACGCCTCCCGTCCGTTTCACAACCTCCCGCAGAGCCATCTCGGTACCCGGGCCGCTCCTGAAGTCTGGCGAACCATGGTTTGCCTCCGTGTTGGTGTCCCCATCTTCTCTGGCACACAACCCTGCACCTATTGCGCCGCCGCCCACTTCCGCACTATCCCCACCCTGGATTCCTACGGACACCACGCCTCCGTCTGTCCCTGCGCCGACGGCTCCATTCGGCGCCACAACTGTGTTCGCGACCGCCTCATTCTCGAGGTATCACGCTTATCAATTGGGATTCGTCCTGTCCAGGTATGGACATTCCCGCAAGACTTGCCCCGACCCTCCAACTCTCGCCGGTGCCTCGACATCTACATTCGTGATGACCAATTCTCTGCCGTCCCGCAGGGCCACCACATCACTGTCATCAGCCCCCACTCCGCTCCATACGCCCAACAGCGGATCCACACGCCCCTCGCTGCCCTTACTGCATCTGATCGCGCGAAATCTCTCCGCTATGGCCACCTCTGCGCCGAACTACGTATCGACTTCCACCGGATGGCTTTCGATATATACGGGTCTGCCGGTCCCGGTGCCGAACGAGGTCTGTTCAGAATTGCTGAGTACATCGCTCTACGGAAAGGCAATAGCCCTGCCTTCGAGCGCGATCGCTTGTTCACTATTATCAGCTCGCTCATACAATAACGAACTTCTGTCGCGATCAACCGACGAAAACTCAACCGCTCCTGGCGCGGATAGATTTTTCCCCTTTTGAGGGCCGCTAGCCCCCCTTTCCTGCTTGGTAAAGTCTTCTTCTTCTTCTTCTTCTTCTTATGAAAGTCACGCTGCGGCGACGGTTTCGTCCACCGCAGCATGTCTTACGGCTTGCCTCACACCAGCCTTGTGAGATCGGCCTGCCTGACTCTGCCTCCTTTTCAGACTCTCCAATACACAGACCCCCCCTAGTCTCGGAAAATGGCCGTCCTATGTTTGTAGTCAGTAAAGCACACCGAATTCTCCAAACTTTATAAGCTCCACTTTGGGTTTCTACGAACCCCAAAGCAGCATGGAAAACAACAATCTGATACTTCAAACCTTTCAAGCACGTCGCCATCCCTCTCTGACGAATGGAACTCGTGGTATTTTAACCAGGTGGAATATTGGTGGATATGGAGGTGCCATAAACTCGTGCCAGTAGTTCTTCCCATTTGTTTAAGACCCAGTTATCATTTTTCCAGTACAAGCAATGTACGAAAAGTCTTTGATGAAAATATAAAATGTCTGACTTTGTTCACCTGTCCTTTATGATGGCCACCTCTGCAAACATGATTTTCGTGTCTTTATCAGGGGCTGAGCCTGTGTTTCCTCCTCACATACCATGACCCCTCGATGTACTTACAGGGTTACGGAGGCACAGACCCGCTTCTGTTTTCCCCTTTCCTTCTTGATAGGAGTAAATCGTCGGGAGAAGAGATATTCAGAACCAACTACCCCAAGAAGGAGGTGTTGCAAGCGACAAAAGTGCTACCGTGGTATAGTTGAACGAAAAAGAAGGATTGTATACGAAAGAGAGTTGAGAGGGCTACAAGCAAGTATGGAAGGGGCAGGGTCTACCACTGATACTTTGGGAGCAGCGTAGGAAAAAGGGTTCTTGGGTCTGAAGTTGACTCTCAACTCCCTACTGCTCAGGGCTTGGCTTGAAGTTGTCTGCCAACTTGCTTTCCCTCTCCATGAGGAAGCAGTTTACTCAGCTTATATAGACTTTTGGCTACCCCTAAAGTCCGAACAAAACTACAGAAGATACCAGGAAATGCATACAAGCAATTTGTGTGGATGATATACTCTAAAAAAAAAGATACTTAAGAAACTAACAATCAATGAGGTCCTCTAACTTCTCATTCTCTAAATCAGATCCAAACAACTCCTCTAAAATATCCATGCTGTCCAAGCAGTCCCCAAAAATATCTGCGAACGGCTCATAGCTCTCTATTCCCTCCTGGGAGATATCTAAACTACTAAAGATATCTCCATCCGGTTCCAGCGTCAGCACCACTTGTTCCATACTCTCCAATCCAGGCCCCACCAGTCTAACACTTTCTATGCCCTCTGGTCCCTCATCCACCTCGTCTTCGTCCTCGTCCTCATCATCCTCCTCTTCCTCTTCCTCCTCTTCCTCCTCCTTCTATTCTTCCTTCTCTTCCTCCTCTTCCTCCCCATCCTTCCCCTGAGTCTCGTACACTAGCTCAGGGGTAGCCATTCCTCAAAGGACTCCTCGCTCTCCTCCTCGACTTTCTCAGTCTCATCCTCACTTACCTCTCTCGCTTCTTCTTCTATGAAGAGGCGGCGAACGAACTCGATGATTTTCTTCTTAGTTTGCCGCCGAATGTAGTCATCGACATCGGTTGGCCCGCAGGCGGCGAAACGGAGGCCATTGATGGGAAAGGAAGGGCGGTTTTTGGAGATAGGGACAGAGGGGCGATTTGACGTCATATTTCTGGAAAAGGGGTGAGCGGGGTTGCGGGTGTTGACAGAAAGGGTAATCAGCTTATCAAATTGTTTGTCGTAGGAGTGATGCTTCAGCGACAATGCTATAGCACTTTAAATAGGGGCATGTCTTTGGTAATCATCATGGTCTGGGTCAAAAAAAAGGCGATACTGCGGCCTTGGATTTGCATGAATTCGGGGGCATCATAAAAATCTGCGTGATAAAATATCGGAACTGAATTTTGGAGGCGAAGTGACCACGAATTGAAAGGCCTCTCTTTGAAGGGGGAGGACCAAATATTCAAACATAAAATAGAAAATGGAGTTGTACAGTGAATTTGGATTCATAAAGGAAAAAGATATTCAGAATTTGTTTGGGGAAGACAAAGGTAGGACGATTGGTCAAGGACGAATTTCAAGATGCGAAGAGGACCTTTTTCGTTCCGACACTTCTCTCCAAACTCCGTTCAGATTCCCACCGCTAGAAGTGTTAGACGACGAAGTAAACTGCCCCATCATCCCCCGTTTTGCTGTTGATGAAAGATGGAGTTACTCGCTTCCAGGAGGACGTGTTTTAATGCTCACAAGATAATCGGAATGAATAATCGATACTTTTCACATACTCTGGCCGAATCTCTGAAAATAGTTCCATTAGGCACAGAAGAGAGCGAATCTAGGGTTTTCAATCGGCAGCTGTTAGAATGTTGCGACGGCTAACTAATGTTAGCATTATCAAAGTTCTATGATTTTGCTCAATTCAAACGTATACTGTAAATAAGCGCCAACTGCAGATAATTCTTCTGTCAAACTGGGGGAAATGTCTGGGTGTTTTAATTTTTTGAAAAATGTGGTCGGTTGGGGCCCGGGGTATCTTAGAGGGTTACCGATGATGGAAAGTCCTATCTGCCAGCAAAGTTACCTGGAGCATACCACGAGATATGCCCGCCCCTTACTCATCCTTCTCCCCGCCAGCCTCTAACCCCTCCAGATCGGCAGCGACATCACGGACGTCTTCGCCGCCCGAAGAGTTGAGACTGTCAAACTTGAATCATGGGGTTTAGGATTGCTTCGGGATTTGAATTTGCTACAACATGTTATTTGAAAAGGAAATGAGCTTAAAGCAAGGGCCAACTCGGTTATTGGCTTGAGTGATTTTTTGATAAGCTGCAGTGTTTTTTTCTTTGGCAGATCCGCAATCTGATTTGTAGGGGGGAAATGTGGGGTGATTTAAAATTTGAAAAATATGGTCAATTTGTAGGGTACTCCTATTTATTTATTTAGTGGTACCCAGTTACGACTTGTCCCGGGCAACGCACTCGCAGCGGTGTGGATACAAACCTAGCACATCTTTCATGCATTAAAATCCTTAAAAACCCTATGCTTCAGCTGTCTCCGCAAAAATGCTTATCATTACAGTGCCGAGAGCACTAATTGCTGGCCCCTCCGATATTACTGTAGAATTCGTTCCTGTTTCATGACAATTTCGTGGACATTGGGATATGTACAGTACAGTAAAGTATTTGATACTCAATAGAACTTGCGGAAACATAATATGCATGCAAAGTTACCCAGGCATTTACAGTAATGGCTCATTGCAATGCTATTACATAAATTAATTGAAAATACGCTAAATAGTTCGGAATAGATTTCATCTTTATCAAATTTGACAATAGCTATTTCAACGGTTGATTAAAATGCAGAGATCTCAGTAAATCTGAAAACTATTGGTGAATTTCAAACTATGGTGGTCTTATTGGAAACCACTCGATAATTGTGCAATAACGCGATCTTCAAACCATTACAACTGCCTTGAACAGACCTACCTGTACCGCAGGCATACTGGTCCCGGTACTTAAACGTGGGGACCAACATACAGTACTCCAGCGAATTACCGCCTACTTTGCCTCTTATCTCACTGCTGGAAAGCCATCGAAGGAGGTCTCTCCTCTCTCCTAGCCCACCTCACAGATCTCCACCCAATGCAATTTGGCTTTCAAAGAAGAATAGGCCCCTCCACGCCCTCATAGCCACGGAAACAGCTATACGACAACGAGGTTGCTGGCTCGCCGCCGTGGATACGTTCAAGACCTATGACAGGGTCAACCGCCCACTGCTCCTACACGACTGCGGACGCATGTTCCTCCACACAGAAACTGCCATGATTAGATAATTCCTCCTCCCCCTCACGGTCGGGACAAGAGACGATTGCACCCCTACAACAACGATAATCCGCCTCGGTCTCACCCAAGGTTTCCCTCACTCCTCAATCCTATTCAATGTATTTATCAATGGCCTTCCCAAAGCCCTGACGGCCATCACGACCCCCTCCCCCATCCATGCAAACTATTCGCAGACGACGTCCTCCTCCACTCCCACGACCCTTCCCTTCCCCAGATTCTCCTCGAAGAATGTCAACGATGGGCATCCACCAGACACATGAACTGGGCACCCAATAAAAGCGTAGTAATCTCCCAAGACCCGGCCCACCCAAGAGTACCATTACAATACAACCGACGGCGATACCTCTTTCTGACAAGGCTCTTTACCTACGGATGACATCCACCCGCTTGGGATACATCCCACCGTGACCATGAACAGGGCACATCGTTCTCTGCAAGGCACCTGGACCTTCCTACACACAACGCCCCACACTGGACTTTGCGTTGGTGAGTGATGGCGGCAGCCCCACCGGCGACTTGCGTCGCTTTGGTGATTGAGGTCTGCTTGAACGGTGACGTAACGGCGAGGTCGCATGCGATGGGGGCGACGTCAAATGCGATGGGTCGGTGTGGTAAGCCACCTTCAGTGTCACGGGGGGGTTGTACGAGGAAAATTTCAGCGGGCCTGAAGTCCGTACCGGGGAGGAGATTCTCAACTTCAAACTCGTAGTCAAGGCCGGTGGCGTGGAAGACATGCCACGCGAACACATTGAGAACGGAGTTGTGGCGGTGAATGCGTCCAAATTCTGAGACGCAGCGGTCGGCGGCATGGTCACCGTGGACATCCATGTTCTGCTGGCAGTGGTGGCATTTCAATGGAACCTAGCCTGTGTAAACTGGGAGACCGAGGTGACTGCGCAGCATGATGCTTCAGAGCTCTGAGGACACCTTCGTCGCAGTGGTGGGATGGGCATACAGAAACGCCGCAGCACCAGTATGACGGAAGGCCAAGCCTCGAATCCGGCGACGTGTGGACATCTCGGAGTGGCAGCTAGGACAAGGCACCCTCTTCCATAGTTCGTCCTCCCAAAACTCTTTTGCCCTGGCCTCTTGCTGCGCCCCATTTAGATGAAATTGCTGGTTGAAGGGCATGGCGCCAAGGGAGGCGGGGTCAAAAACGCCTAGGTCGGTCTTGGATCTGGGGGACGAAATTGCGCAGGGGCCGGCGTTCCTGCAAGCGGAAACTCGGCTAAGAAAGCAGCGCGGTCAACTGGCGAGGTGTGCGGGCAAGAGATGTGGGTCTTATTGGGGTTAATAAACAGACCCTAAGACGGGCCGTAGAGCGCGAGGGACTGTAGTGCTCGCCGCAGACCATCGAGTGCCCCTATTATTGTACCGTCGTCGGCGTACTACTGAATCAAAATGATACCCTCCTCATCGGCGACCCGTCGGATGAGCGTTTGTATCGTCAACGAAAAAGCAGCATACTCGCAGGGTCCCCTTGCACAGCTCCCTCCACTACCCTACTTAATGAACGGATTTTATTACTGGACATGAAACGAATATTTTTTTGCTATAATATCATTAAATTTTTTAATATATATATGTTTCTGTGACTACTGTACATGACACCAATTCTAACGTCAGTCTCGAAATGACTTACTGCACGCGTTAGCTATGCTGTTCGTACTGAAAGATCAAGCCGTTACCTAAAAAATCGAGTATTTGCGCAATACAGGACCTTTGCGCAAGAACATAGTAACTGCGGTTGAGACATAATGAAGTAAAGTTTCTTCTAGTATTAGAGACGTGTCTTGGGTTCCAGTAAAGATTGAAATTTTAATGTTGTAAATTCTTCCACAAAACTTCAATTACGGTGGCAATGTGGAATTGCTTGTCATACAACGCGCAAAAGTTCATGCGTGGAAAGTCGCTCTGGTTCTCCGTCTCGGAATCGCGTGATTCCCTGGATCTACTCGCTGTGCAGTCTGATCCCGGCGCTCGGCCGACGTCGCACCCGTCTTAGATCCAAGCAGCCAACACGCGTTGACCTAAAAATACGAAGACGGAATGACGCATCGGCATCACGTCCTCCGCAAAGTTCTTGCCCGCTACTGTAAGGGAGTTAGGATCGTCGCCCTCGTCGAGCATCCGCTCCTTTAATAGGTTCCCAAGTCGTCTGGGCATTCAGAGTCCCCCGCGTTACAAATGTACATTTACATTACCGCTGCATACAGGCTTCACAGTAATGATATCGAGGTCGACGTTAATGTTGCCCACCCCTCTTCACGCCGCCACATCTCGTCAAGTACGGTCACGTTGGTTGCCACCCCGACTCATGACATGGCACACCACGCATCAAAACCAAAAACTTATAACCACGTCCAACCTTTTTGTGATCGAAGATAACCTCAACTTACTGTTCTGGTCGACCGGGCAGTTCAAGCGGTGCAGGTGTAGGAGGAATGGGTAAAGCAATGTCATCGAGCTGCCCCAAATGTGGTCTGTTGTGAATGATATGAATGATTGGATGAGTTTTAAAATGAGTAGGGAAATCTAGTCGAACAGTATTCTTACCAATTAGCTCCTTAGCCACAAATGTACTCTTTTTTGAATCCTGGGTTCTAGAATTACCATCCATAAACATCGAAAGACTGATCCATAGCTTTGAACCGAATTTATAATCTGGAACCTTGTATCGCCTTGAATCATATGCAGCTTGCCGAGCTTTTGCCAATTTGTAGGAAAATTGCGCATCCTCAAGAGAAAATTTTGAGCTTAGCATGAGAGTCGTCCAAACTCTAAAGAGGTATGCTGTTGCTACCCAAGAATTCCAATGGCAATTTAGGTGTCCATCCCATGTCCAGCTCAAATGTTGACATAACCAGATCATTGCTCACAGCCGAGTTGTATGCAAATTCTGCAGAAGGAAGCAGTTCATTTTAGTTATCCTTATGATACCAATAATAGCAACGGAGATAGTTTTCGATCATTCTTTAATAATCTTGGAAGCACCATCTGTTTGTGGGTGTCTACTTGTAGACATTCTCAAATTCACCCCACAAAGATTCATCATTGTCTTCTAAAACTTTGAAATGAACTTGCTCTCCCTATTTCAGGTCACATCGTCCGACAACTCGTGGTTCGTGAAGATGTTCACGAAGAAGTGTCGAGCGGTGTCCTCGGCAGCATCTATTGTTTTGAATTTCAGAAAATGGACTCGACAAGTAAGTCGATCAGCCCAAGTTGTGATGGCATCACGACAGCTCCTCGTCAGCGGTAGCCTCACAACGAAATCTGTAGCTCTTGGTCCCCTTCTGTGGTCAAGAAATTCCAGTGACATTAGATAAGTCAACTTTTTTATTAGAGTTCTTCTACTGCTGACACGTGAAATATCCTTCACGATATTTTCGAACATCCGGCTCTTATATTTCCTATGAGAATTTCTAATCTGGACATTGTCTTTGCAAATTTAAAATATCCGCCAACTTTCGAGTCGTGAGCAATTTGCAAAATATCAGAAACTGACCTTCTTGGTATGCACAACTTTCCATTGTAAAACAGCCTCGAACCATCTTTTCGGAAAATCGGCAGAATTCTTTCAGGTTTCTGCTTCTGAACCATATTCTCTGGCCAGTCTCCTTCAATGACTTTTACCACTGGAACAAAGAACTTGTCGTCATCATACCGAGGAATAATCTGATCATCATCAAGGTTGAGAACTTCAACGTCATTCACTGAGACGTCAGGATCTTCTGTCATCACGTGCAGAGCTTGGGATAACGCGTCTTTCAAGACGTTAATTCTTCCATGCTTCAGTTTTGTGGGAAAGATTCCGAAGTTACCGCGGGTTTCCAACCAACGTGCTTCTTTCCGACTCAGTTTCGGTTTTTTGAGAAGCTCTTAAACACCTGGTTGTCTGTGGAAATCTCAAATTCGGACTCGTCAATGTAGCACCTGAATCTTCCCAGAAAGCTCAAAGCGAGCAGCTCTCTGTCGTTTGCAGTGTAGTCCGACTCAGTTGGGGAAAGCTTCTTTGAATAGAAAGAAGTTATGCGATATTTTCCATTATCATCCAAATGCGTCAGAGTTACAACAACAGTGAATTTTGAAGCATCTACATGACCACGAAATGGCTTTTTCCAATCAGGAGCGACCAAGATTGGAGCCAATGTCATTATTTCCTTTAGCCTCTGGAAAGCTCCATCACACTTTTGATCCTATTCTCCTATACCTAGACCTTTCTTTGTCACATCTGTGAGAGGTGCAGAAATTGCTAAGAACTTCGAAATGAACCTACGGAAAAGCTAAATTAGACCTACGAAACTTCTCAACTCTGTTAGAGATTCAAGTTTCGGCCAAGTTTGTAGGACTTAGCCCTTCTCGAGATTGACCGTAACGCCGTCTTTCCCGACTATTAAACCCAAAACTCCAGCTCAGTCTGAAAGAAAAAGCATTTCTTCGGAGATATGTACAGCTTGTGATCCTTAAGTCTTTTTAATACTGTTTCCAGATGTTCGTAATGTTTTTCCTTATTCTTATTGAATATAAGAAGATCGTCCATATAGACCACCAAGAAGACATCGATGCAACCATAGAAGATCTGGTTCATCAAAGTTTGGAACGTATCAGGAGCGTTGCAAAGTCCCAGTGGCATAACAATACATTCAAATTGCCCATAATTTGTATTGAACACAGTCTTTTTGTCCTCTGGTTTCACCCCTATCTGATGAAATCCCGTTCTCAGATCAAGCTTGGAGAAAAATCTCGCATCTCCAAGTCGACCGAACATTTCATCAGAACGAGGGCATGGAGCATTATTCTTTTTGGTGATGCGATTCAAAGCGCCATAATTGACAACACCTCTAAGTTTTCCATCCCTTTATTTCACAAAGAAAATTGGTGCTCAATATGGTGATTTACTGGACCTGATCTTTCATTTCCTCAGAAGAGACTCGACGTACTCTTTTGCTGCCCTAAGTTCGGATGGATACAACTAGAATTAAGGTCGATGAGGTGACTTTGCTGCTTCTTCCACTTCGATCTCATGATCAACTGATCGAATCGGAGGAAGCCCACCTGGCAACTCATCTTGAAAGACCTATTTAAAATTATCCAGTAATCTGCTCAGTCTTCTATCGAACTTTGAATCTGTCACTCCTCTCATACTGTCAACTTCAAGTAGCTGAAATACTTCGGAGTCACCCCCATGCTTCAGCATTCGTCTAAATTTCTTCACTCCCAAATTGGACACATCAATACGTGTTCCTTCATCGGGATCCATCACTGGAATGGAAGCATCTTTCACCATCACAATCCGTTTCCGGTAGTAGACACGGAGATTGTGGGCAGCATGCCAGGGCATTCCTAACAGAACATCATTCCTGGTTTGGGACACAGCACAGCTAGAAGTATATGTATGTTTGACTAACTTAACGGTTCAGCTGGAAATGATCTCATATACTTCCTCAGTAACTCCCTTCTGTGAATGGCAAACAATGACTCGTTCACACCGAATCTCAAACAAGTTCCCATTTCGCTTCGGGAACTCGGCTGAAACCACGTTTGAGTTGCATCCATCGTCCTTTAGTACTTTGAATGCTATTCCATTCAATCTACCTTCAAGTACTAACAAAGGCTCCACCGGTATAGTTCCATCAGTGAGGATGCTGTCATCGTGACTAAACGTGATTTCATTAGATTCGGGCTCGGAGTTTCTCGACTTAATACTGCCCGTTGAGAATTCCGCTTCGGTGATGTCGACAGCAGTTTTACTCTGTTCATCGGGACATCTCTTCACACTCACTATTAATCTCATCTGAGTGTTCACCAAGTCTGGTGGAACAACTAGTTTTCCGAGTCAAGGCTATTCAAACCATTACCGCATCCTGCCTGTGTATTGTTCGCCATCATGCGATTACGACCCCTGTTACCTCTATTCCCGTTTCTTTTTCCGTGTTTCCAAGGTCTACATCACACCTTATGGAACGACGATCATATGTTCTCCATCAAGTCTTTCTGACGCTGCCCATCGTTTTTACGTTCCAGGTTTCCGATCTCCATCGGAATACGACCTGAGGCATTTCGACTAGTGTGAAATGAACCTCCGCTAGTGAAGAAATCTGCACCGTAAAATTCTCTATAAACGTTAAGAGCAATGGTAGTCGCAGCTTCAAACTTTGATGGGTACGCTTTACGAACCTCCAACAGAATGTGGGGTTTGAGACCTTCACAGAACCGCGCCAATTTTTCCGACTCACTGATATCGGGAATACTGATAACCAAATTCCTGAACTGAAAGAGGTACGCCGCCACACTCGTTTTCTGGCGGATCCTGGTAAGCTTGTCGCGAGCTCGATTGAAACTGTCCTGGGGACAAACTCTTCCTCAACCAGGAGTTTGAAAGCTTCCCATGTAGGCGGAACAGTATTATCGGGCACAAGCGTATACCACCAGTTTGGCGCAGTTCCGTTCATAAAAGGCGAGGCAAAGTCGATAGAATTCTGGGCACAGATTACTTCTTCATGACCCACCTGAATAAGTCTCAGGTACTTTTCGACTGAATGCAACCATGACCGAACCGTCAACGCGTCTCGGGTCCCATCAAACAACACAGAGTTATTTGGTTTGAAGAAAGACATAACGAAAAAAACCAAAACAGACACCTCGATTCAAAAAAATAAAAAACAAGTACAAAAGAAAAACCAAAAACTGCAAGGGATTCGCCCCTGACCGACGAGCTAGCTTCCTACCTGTAGAGAGAGTAGATGAGCAGCAGCTGAGATCACACCTACATTCCGGTGTGACTCAGCAATCTGTTCGGGATATCCCCACCAATCAACTACGTAGACCGCAATCGGTGTCCTTACCCAATAGGAAATCCTCTTAAGCCGACTTTAAGCTAGCGAATAAGCAAAGATTACCCGTTCCGAGCACGTACCCCTTAGTACAAGTCCAGTCCAAGTCAACCCTATAAAGCGTTACCTGAACCCGTGACCCAGTCGGTGCACCTAGATAACAGCCAACGAGTGCAATAGGATTGTGTAGGAATACTGTTAGGGGACCCTACAATGGGGACTGTGTCAGAAGTGCGGCTTTACTAAGGCAACTTAGTTAAGCCCGACTGTCTTGTGGAAGTATTCTGAACAGGATCACGCAGCTTTGTGAGGGCTTCATGCTACCTGAACATAATTTATTAGAGAACACGGACTATGCTGCACCCCCAAGTTCCGAGTTACCTACCTCTTCAATTATTAACCGCGACCTACGTAGAACAATGGAGTTTCGAGTACTCAGGACTCCAACCCACAGGTACTCTACTGTACTTGGCACTCTAACCCACAAGTACAGTACATGATGTTGCTTACAGTAATACCTGTCAGCCAAAAAAATTTCAAAATCCAGAACAAAAAAGACACGACAAAAATTTGACGTGTACAAAAAAATTCTGAAGTTCAACCTCGAAGACGACGATAGCGAAACTGCAGCGCAAGCCGGAGGGAGCGATGCTACCAGTGAAAAAGAGAAGGAGGCAGCCGGGGTTCTGCTAAAGGAACAGTAGAGACGATGTTTCAAAAAGTTGGGGGCAAAGGGTGTATGGAGTGTGATAGGTGTAAATTGTCGAGGGGAGAGATACTCAGAACCAATTACCCCAAAAAGGAGGTGTTGCAAGTGACAAAGGTGCTACTATGGTATAGTTGAACGAACAAAAAAGAGTAGATAAGGAAGACAGTTGAGAGGGCTACAAGCAAGTAAAGAAGGGGCAGGGCCTACCAGTGATGCTCTGTGACCAAAGTAGGAAAAATGTTTCTTGGGTCTGAAGTTGACTCTCAACTTCCTACTACTTGGGACTTGACTTGAAATTGTCTACCGACTTGCTTGACCTCCACAAGATAAACAATTTACTCAGCTTCTATATACTTTTTCGCTAACCCTAAAGTCTCAAACAAACATACTAAGAACCATAAATGCATCAAAATGGAATCTTGTGGACCAGAAAGACTAACCACAGATAATGTCAGGATAAATATCTATATTTCCTCCTTAATATCTTAGTCCTCTAGATCAGATCCAAACAGTTCCCCAAATTATCTATTCCACCCAAGCAGTCCCCACATATATTCGTGAACGGCTTAGAATTCTCCATTGCCTCCTGGGAAATATATAGACCACTGAAGATGCTCCCATCCAGTTCCAGAGTCGGGACCACCTGTTCCATACTTTCTGGCCCCCTCCCCACTATTCCAGCGCTTTCCATGTCTCCCTCCCTCTCATTCTCCTCGTCCTCCTCTTCACTCTTCTCTTCACTCTTCTCTTCATCTTCGTTCAGAGATAATGATTATTCTCTCAGTCTCCCCTCCGTTCTCCATGGGAGCTACCCCACCGTTGTACGCTAGTGGCTTCCACGGTTCCACCTAGTCTTCCTCTTCGTACTCCTCTTCCTCCACCTCCTCCTCTGCCTCTTCTGCCCGCTCGAAGCAGTTACGGCGGACAAACTACTGAACGCGTTCCCGGTCCATTCTTCTATAGTAGTCATCATAGTCGGTTGTACCATTTGCCATCAGGGCCAGAGCGTTGAGGGGACGGCGGCCTCGGAATGACTTTGCGATGGCGAGGGAAGGCTGAAGGTTGGTCATGTTGAGGGGAAAAAGGGTGAGCCGATGGGTAGTTGATGGCGGAAGGGTTGCCTCAACGATGTTTATTTCGGACTTTAAATAGGGCAAAGTATTCGAAAAGTTTCACGGCCTTTGACGAAATAAAAAATGTGGGCAATGCAACTGCTTTGAATTTGCATGCGACTAGGACAATAACTAAAAATATGCTTGATAAAATATCGCAACTGAGTTTGGGGGACGAAGCGGATCACGAGTCGAAAGATTCCTATTTTGAAAAAATAGGACGAAAATTCTCAAAGAAAAAATAGAAATGGAGTTGCACAAAGAATTTGGATTCATGGGGAAAATTTGTTTGAGAATTTTGTTCGTAAAATAGAATTGGTGGGAAGAGGCGCTTTTGAAAACTCATAAGGAAGGAGATGACAGAGGTTTGTGCGGAGGACCACTCTCCTACAGAAAGGACCGTTTGCGTACCAACAGAATGTATCTGGATTCCCAAAACAATCCAGATGAGCCTCCCTTTTATAGACAGTACGGCAGCTCTTCTAAACAACTCTCAGAGTTGTGCCAGCTCAGTACAAATCATTATAAACTAGAGCTTTAACTAAGTAATAGTACTATCTAGAA
Organism: Kappaphycus alvarezii; assembly: GCA_002205965.3. Classification (NCBI taxonomy): domain Eukaryota; phylum Rhodophyta; class Florideophyceae; order Gigartinales; family Solieriaceae; genus Kappaphycus; species Kappaphycus alvarezii. The sequence continues at coordinate 383,240 of NADL03000717.1, read as the reverse complement.
CATAAGTAAGGGAAAAAAAACGATGACAAGGGCCTCCACGTCAAATAAAAATACTGTAGAGAAAATTGAATAATCAGCAATAAAATCGCTACCCGGTTACAGACCGCTTCTAGATTCTTTCAAGAGTTATGCACTTTCTCTGCTATACCACTGCGTAATAGAGAATTGGAATAAAGAAAGCGAACAAGTCTCTATTACACAATGGTGTAAAAGAGACATCGTTACATTGGGGGAAAATTGGGGTGTTTTAATGATTGAAAAATAGGTTGGCCTATGTTCCAAAGCGCACCAGATAATTGTTACAAGTGGTCGACATGAAGGAACCAATAATCGGAGTTAATCCGGATCAAAGTCGCTAGAAGGCCGGCGCGAGACCATCCAGCACACAGGCCGCATTGTTACATTGCATCCCTTGAAGACAGGAACAAAAACGAGCAACGAAATCCCGCATCTCAAGCGTGGCGGAGTAATGTCGGCGACTGGCAGCGAAAGAAGCGATGAGGCCGAAAATTTTATAACCACTCTCCCCTAACGCGCCAAAGGTATCCATTCGCCTTGGCGTGCTCGGCGAGAGATGCAGCAGCGCAGGGAGACGAGGCGCTATGCAGAAGGCGCTGGTGGACGTCAGAGTGGGCCACAGTAACATCCAATGCGATATCTCTGGCGCCTATGCCGTAGGCGGCAGGTATGTACAGGTCTTTTTGTATGGTAGTATGTACCACACGTAGGATATTCTGGGCTACAACCGACCATATCTTTCAAATGTTACAGAACCCCACACTCCCCCCTGTACGGGGGAAGGTTTGGGTGTTTTCACTCTTGGAAGATATATTTGATCTATCCTAAAGTTTTCCAGGTGATAGTTTGCATTATCATTTTGCCAACGAAATATGTACCACACGTTATGGCGCCAGAGTGTGGTTATTACGGCCACGGCGAAGGACTTTAACCTGCCTGTGATGGGACCCTACGGCTCGGAACATTTGTGGGTGCCTGTTCGCTGGACGGACTGGTCTGATCTCACCTCTTCAGAAGGCGACGACGTCGGTGATGTCGTGGCCGACCTGGAGGGGTTAGAAGTTGGTGGGGAGAAGGATGAGTAAGCGGGGGGCATATCTCGTGGTATGCTCAAAGCACTTTGCTTCATACAAGATGTCAGGTAACTTTGCTGGCAAATAGGACTTTCCATCACCAGTAACCCTTGAAGACATTCCGGGCCCAAACCGACCACAAGTTTCAAACACTTAAGCACCCAAACATTCCCCCCTGTACATGCCGCTCGTCACCATGTTGTTGAGCCTCGCGAGGGACTTAACCCGCTCACGGCCAGACATACGAGCGATGGGAAACCGCGGCAGGACTGATTTCTTTAACGTTACCGTCGTCAACCCTCTTGCACCGTCACATAGGATGGTGAGAACGTTTAACCCGCCGACCTCCTTGAATGCAGCCCAGGCCGTGAAGCACAGAAGATACTAAGCATTCATCGCGAGGTCTGGTAGAAGTACGCTCGTCCCTGTGCCAGTATCCTCTTTCCGAGACTGGTACCCTGATGCCTTTGCAGTGATAACCGAGAACTCGAGGGGTGTAATGGTGAGGGCTAGGTTAAAATATGGAAAGGCGGGGGGTTTATTTATGCAAAGGCATGCTGCGATCGCTGTCATATCTAACGCGGCCTGACTCCTGGCTACGCTCGAGCCCGCCCTTCACCGAATATTCTGCGTACTATACCACTGTATCACTCCGCGGCCAATCCGCCACTACCTCATGAAGCACTGGAAACAGCTGACCATGTCTGTCAAACATTAAAACACCCCAAATCTTCCCCCTGTACATGCCTGTTTTAATCTTGACACAAATTTATATTGGAGGAAACGTGAGGTTGGTTTACTGCAATGGCGAAGTAGGCTTGCCCCTAGGAAGCTATGCAGTGCAGCGAAATTACACTGCTTTGGGGATTACACATTTCTGACCGAGCAATAGTGGAGAGCGCTTGTTCTCTGGTGTAAATGGTTCTTTTGTACAGGTTTCCCCGCTAGCAGCTACACCTAAGCTTATACGAAGGAAGAGGGAACGGGAGAACAATTTCACCTTTTGAATTTGGAACGCCAAAATACTGGCGACTTTAAAAGACTTCCACTATTAGAATGCATGCAAGAGGGAATATGCAAATTTTCTCCATAATACGTGAGCCCTGATTGGCGAACATTTTACAACTTCCTGCCATAACTCGCAAACCTGTATTTCGGGGCAACCGCAAGAAACAAGAACGTGTGCAATTTTGGAAAGAAGCAAGTGCCCTAAGCTATTTGGAATCACGATGTAGGAAATAACAAGACAGAGCAGATACCAATCTAAGCACAGATTGAACTAAACCATGGTAAATGGTAAACATGCAAGACACCGCGTAGCCGGTGGATACATCACACGCAGCAGTACAAATGACCACTAAACCACAAACGGACAACGGGTTATATTGAAGGACACAACATGAGCCTCCATTCCGGGCCTGCATGACGCCAACATGTTCTCCTCACCGGTTACCACGTTCTTACTGACAACAGACACGGAACCCCTTGGAGGGCACTTGATTAAGTCCTCAAAATACTCCCTCAGATCCACGAACCTTGTTCCTATAGCCCTCCATAGTAATGCGTGGTTCTCTTCAGACTGGCCTGGAATCTGTCCGATCACAGGGGTCGTCATGCACGATCTGGAGCTATTCACAGAAATTTCAGTATCTCCATCACTAGTCTTGTAGATATCAACCATAAGATCTCCGCGGTCTGCTTCACAAATTAGAAACACTCCTTGCACGAATTCTGGAATCTCAGCCTTAAGTCTCCAAGAGCTTTGCAACTCTAACTCTCGCCCAGTTCTCAGTGAAAATCTATGCCACGGATGCCACGGATGCCACCTGTTACATGACCATGCATTCATCCAAAGCGACGCTAAAATGGTGCATACTATGAGCAACCTTGAGCCCCTGCAAATCATGGTAATCGAATCCGAAATGCTCGCGCAACTGGCAAAATCTTTGTTGCATATACCTGCACAGCTTCAGTGGGGTTTAGGGGGGCCACGGCTGGCAACTTGAAGGAGAAGAGGCCTTTTATATGCAACTCGTATCATCGCACCATCCGTGTTCTGGGCGTTTGAATGCAAGAGTATGGGGGATTCGGACCAGCGTAGCCGCATTCCAACACAAAAATCAGAGGGACCCTGAACGGACGTACAATGACGACCTTTTTATTTTTGTATGATTTTAACAGACTTTTGTTAAGACCGTACTTCGATAATCATGAGTAAATTGCGTGATTTCCGAGAAAAACTTTAGTGAATTGTTGAATCTAAAATTTTAGACTCAATGCTTCAAAAAGTATTGTGCTCCCCTCAATCACACCGAGATGTTTGTCGGGTATGTTGCGCTACTCTGTCTACATGTAAAGATGAGCAGAAATTGTTAAAGGTATCAGACTTACTGCAGGTATTCCTCGAGAGGTACTTCTGGTAAACGGTGTTGCAGATATACCCGAGCAACCAAAAAGGAAGGGGATTTTTCGGTTATTTTAATGTATGGAAGATGTGGTCGGTTGTATCCATGTCGCTGAAAGTGCGTTGCGCTGGTTAGTCGTCACCGGGTATCACTAAATAACATTCCTTACAGAGCCGACTCAATGCCAGCTAGCAAGCATGCCGTGTTAGACATAACGGCCGCGGCAGCGTGCCTTTGGGTCAGCACCGCTCGAACCTTCCCATAAGTCTCCATCGCTCGAATGGCCCTGTTCCGCGCGATATCGGTTAGCACCGCATATGTGTCCAGATGCCAGCACGGGGAAAGGTTTGGGGTTTTACTCTTGGAAGATATATCCGTCTATCCCGTGGTTTTCCAGAAAACCACAATCGACTCAAAAAGGGTATACCGACACAGTTATGGGGAAGGAAATACGCTCCCTACAAGGCTACCTTGAGGCCAGCTATCAAGCAGGCCGCATTGGACATGACGGCCGCTGCAGCGTGCCTTTGCATCAAAACCCCCCGAACCTTTCCGTACGTCTCCAATGCCCTCACGGCCACGTTCCTTGCCACGTCATTTAGCACTGCACATGCATCCGGGTGCCACCCTCCAAAAGTCAAGATTGGCACAGGCACGAGCCTACCTCTGGCAGCAAGTGGAGCGAGCTTATACCATGATTGTATGTAAATGAAATATGTTCTACTATACTGCTGATCATGCGAATCTCGTGATCGGTATTGGGCTCGATCTTGATACGCCGCATCCATTTTCCTAGGTCAGGGGCACACTCCTGCAGCGACAGTCTGCGTTAATGGTTTCGTCGACTGCCGCATGACTGCTGGCAAGGCTTGCAGGAACTTTTTAGTCGCCTTTCAGTAGCACGCCCACGTTCACCGTAGTGTTTTCTACGCCGCCCCCACACTGCACAGACTAATGGGAATTTCACCATATGTTCCACTCACAGTAAACTAGCCCAAACATTTTCCGTTTCCTATTGGCCTATACTCTACTTGCTGGTAGAGAGAAGCGCCATCTGCGCCTGCCGCAAAATTTCGCGTACATGCACACTACCATACAAGTTGACTGGGTATCAGCCAGCTTGTCTGTTACACTAAATGAACTCTCCATGTTCCAAATTTCCTGTTCACAGAATTTTCAGCGTTACCTAGCTGAGGAGAAAAAAGAAATGGTACTTCCACTCGTGATAGTTTGTGTACTGGATCTATGATTTATGTAACCCTAAATCGCAAAGTGTATCTCGAATACCGTACGTCATCAGTTAGATCTCCGTAGGAGTAAGGACTATCGCCCATTAACAAATGGGCATCAAAATGAGAGAGTGAGACATCATTGGGTTGTCCAAACAATACTTTCATGTTCCAAAAGTCAAACACCCAAACCTGTCCCCTTGTATGTCTCTATCAATGATCCAATGAGTTGCTCCAGAGCACTGTTGCGTATTGATTTCTTCGTCGGTGCTGTTCATTTTTCCAACACATTTCCTCGTTATTTGTAGAGACCAATATCCGATGATTTTCTCCGTGATCCTCGATACGTGAAAGTATGTAAATTTTACTGCAATCATCACTTAACTATCAATTATTTTCTATCTTCGTGTACATGCATATTTATTAATGGTCCTATGCTCACGTCGTTCCAATGGTTTTATAGAGATAACTCTACGTACATTGATAAAATCGTAAAACTCAGAGCAGGTCCTGAACGCTATAGAGTTTTGCTTGTCCAATATCAACAGTGCCAAGCGAGATACTTAAAGTTTTCCATTCACACACATAAATTCTTTCTCGTTATCTATTTCTCTTCATTCTTTTTCTGCTATGTTTTTACCTACACGTATTTTTCTTTTAAGAGACGAAATTTACATTTCTTTCTTTTCTCTTCGTTTCTCATTTCCTTTAACGTGCGCTGAACTTCTTTCTTTACCTTAACTGTCTTTTTCATAATCAAGATTTCTACACGTGCTTTTCGTACTAAATCATACCTTTACAGGCGGTTTTAACTAGTCTCCACTCCAAGACCAATTTCCGCCTACTTTTTTTGATTCAACAGGCTGACAATCTGAACATTTTGACGTTATTTAAACCCACCGGGCACTGCCTAAAATATATCTACGGTCCTCAAACAACAAGAACTTGACAATCCACACCCTCTGTTGCAGCCACCATGCACGGACTACTCCCTTCGTCACACTTTGCCAAATCCCGCCATCCTGGCCCCATCACCATCGCCCCGTTAGTCTCTTCAGGTCAAACCGACATAGAGGACTACCTCTTTCGCCAAGCCAGGAAACGCGTGTCGTAGCCCGTTGCTTTTCACCTGGTAGAGATCGGAGCACAACAATTGGCGGAGGGAGGAATGTGAAAAGGACTGCGGTGATGCAAGTGAATGATTCGAGGGGTGTGTGGCCGCGAAGCTCTTCTACAAATTAGAAGAAGAATATGACCACCGGTCTGAGTCCGAAGATGAATAACCTGAGTTCCAGAAGCCGGAGATAAAGGACGGAGGGGCGAAATGGGTATCACTAGGGGGAGAAAAATGGATTATACGTGCCATGTAGTCGTAACAATGGATCAATTGTAAGGGACATTAGATGAGTTGGATTTATCGCATAAATGGATTAGAATTCATAAGCCGCCTGTAGTACCACGACACCAGTGGTAGGGCGGGTGACACTAAAGGGATATTATCTGCTACTAGCCGGGCTGAAAGGTTCCGTGATAAACTTTTGGTTTGGGGACTAGTGCCGCGGGGTAACAAAATGGTAGAGCCAGCGCGATCTGGGACTAGCCCGTGACTGTAAAGCGGATAAACCGGGAGTTAGAAATAACTATGAAAAAACAATAAAAGGGATACGAAAAACCGGGATAACGAACGCAAAGGTCGGTGAGAGGGTGATTAAGGGATCGAGGATAAAGATTCCGCGTTGGGCGACTCAAAAACAAGGGTCGGAGTCGATTTTCAGGTGTCCGCTTGATTCTTTTACTTGACCAAAAGGTTTCGGTGACTGAAGTAATATGGTCGCTGACCCCCCACTACTGTTACAATTAAGCCCTAATGGAGGAAAAATTAAAGGAAAAGAGGAAAATAAAAAAGAGCCCCGGTACCAATCTCGTAAGACGAGTTGTTATTTGATTCATTTGCGGTGCTTGGGCGCTCTATTAAACCCGGCGCTCGGAGTTTTATATGAAGAAGCAGAATTTGCTGGAGATGACGAAGCGGCCGAACCATGAGAAGCCATGGAGGACGTCATTGTAGTCAGCACAACGGATACCACAGCAAAAGGCACAGCGGACGGCGAAACAAATGGCAAGGCAGGATTTGTAGTGATCGTTTGACGCGCATTGGCGGACAACGAGACAGGTTCTATAGAAGGGTCGGACTTCTGAGGTACCATAGAATACGAGTAGAAAGGGTGCAAAGATGGTTCAGTGGGTGTCGGGGTGGGTGACGTATGGCGCATCGTGTCGACGGCTAACTTCAAGGGGTAATGTGTGAGAGGGCTGCGCAGCGCGTATCATGTGCTAAGATCAGTAGTTTAGGAACGAGCAGGTACGAACTGTCCCGTGGTATCTAGCTTCATTTCTACGAAAACAAGATTAATTTCGTGTGTGATTTTCGGATACATTTTCCTGTCATCCTACGTGGCATGAGATACCACGCCCTCTCTAGCAAAATTCGCCTGGCATAAGTCCTCAATTACTATTAATCTTCAGCCAGGGCTGCGGCAGATCATGCTGACCAAGCGACAGTCCGACACCACAGTTTAAACTGCAACCATCTGCAATGACAACGATAGCATTCCCCTTCCGATATATATCGATTCCAACGGAGCCTTAGTGGACGTCGCGACAACATTTTTTCTTATTCGCGTTTCTTTCGCTTGAGCCGCTGGAAATCGTCGCCAACCAGGGATCTGCAGGACTGATTTCTTATTCTCATTTTGCGTTTATGTGACGTAGGCCAGTCAGGTCAATATCCGCCGCGTGCCGCGGTAGTATTTGTTTTTCCCGTTAGCGGTGTTTTTGTTGTTGGCTGGCCTTTTGTCGTCCATGGGAGGACATAGGGGTCGAATTTATGTGCTTAAAGATGGAAACTATAATGCCAGGTAAGGCTTTCACTTTCTACTACACAAGATAATTTATTTGTTCTCTTTTGCAATAACAAATGCACTCAAGCGGAGTGGTGAAATGAGGCAGCTCGTATACTGTGACAAATTTTTTGGCTGTAACCCACTTTTCGTAATGAATCCAGCCACTTCTGACAGGTGATGGAGGGTACGTGTTAGGCGCGCGCGGATCAAACGGATTTTTAAAGTTCTTTTTTCCTTTTCGCTTACCTCCTCCTCCAAATTCATTTTTTTGAGAAAGAGGGCGCAAATTTACAACTACAAATTCCCTTGTAGATTTACTTTACCTATTCCAAATCTATAAAATGCGCCCTCTGGAGCCTATTTAGACCCCCTTATTCCAAGTTTAAAACGTCCCCTATCATTTTACTCACAACTTCTCTCCCCCTATCCATTCAAAACACCCTCAATTGCCTATACTCCCCAAAGCTCACCAAAATGGACAACCTATGCCCCCCAAAGTCATTTCCGAAAATCGCCACCCCGCCTCCTAAACTCCATTCCCCTACTCCCTTTCGGACCTACTGAGCGTGATGAATATCTACACCGAAAAACCAAAAAGAAGGTGATCGAATTCGTGCGTCGCTTGTTCGTCAAGGATGAGGCGGAGGAGGTAGGTGAAGGGCAGGAGTGGGAACTCGAGAAGGGAGCTCGGGAGACCTTCGAGGAGTGGGCAGCCCGGAATAGGTCTACGAGGAGGAGGATAAAGAGGAGGATGACGAGGAGGATAAAGAGGAGGATAAAGAGGAGGATGACGAGGAGGATGACGAGAAGGACGACGAGGAGGACGGGGAGGATGAGGTGGAGGGAGACATGGAAAGTGTTGGAATGGTGGGGCCGGGCTGGACAGTATGGACCAAGTGTTCCCGACGCTGGAACCAGATGGGGGCATCTTTAGTGGGTTAGATCTATCCCAGGAGAAAATAGAGAGATATGAGCCGTTCGCAGATATTTGTGGGGACTGCTTGGGCAGCATGGATATTTTGGAGGAGTTGTTTGGGTCTGAACTAGAGAATGGGAAATAAGAGGAACAGATCAATTGTTCGTTTCTTAAGTATCTCTTGTTTAGGGTATATCATCCACACAAAGTGTTTTTATGCATTTCCTGGTATCTTATGTAATTTTGGTCGGACTTCAGGGGTAGCCAAAAGTCTATATAAGCTGATTAAACTGCTTCCTAATGAAGAGGTCAAGCTAGTTGGCAGACATCTGCAAGTCAAGTCCCGAGTAGTATGAAGTTGAGAGTCAACTTTAGACTCAAGAAAAATTTTTCCTACGCTGGTCGCAGAGCATCAGTGGTAGACCCTGCCCCTTCTTTACTTGCTCGTAGCCCTCTCAACTATCTTCCTTATTCATTCCTTTTTGTTCGTTCAACTATACCACGGTAGCAATTTTGTCGCTTGCGACACCTCCTTGGGGTAATTGGTTCTGATTATCTCTTCTCCCGACGATTTACCCCTATCAGTAGGACTGTATTATCTGCTGGTTAAGCTCGAAAATAATTAGTCGACATGAAATTTCCTCGACATCCCCCAACCGAATGCTCAGCAAGGGGCCTTTATTTCTCGTAAAAGATTTGCACACACCACACTCATGAAGTCTATTTGCTGTACATAATGAGCCGCAGGTCTAAACTAAGCGTCTCACCCCTCTTGGCTGTTGAACATGCCAATATGCTACTTTAGTAGTCCACTGTTTTGTCAATCGAATGTATCTTCCAACTGTAAAAGCACCCAAAACTTTGCCCTGTAGATACAAAACCTCTAGAATATTCCGAGCCACATACGACCATATCTTTCCAGCAATAACACACCCCACATTACCCCTACTATAGCCCTTTAGGCGGCTTTTAGTCAGTACGAAAAAGCACATTTTGTGCACGCCGGGGGGCGGCTGTGGAAATGTAATTGCTTTTTTTGGTTATGGTTTTTGGTTTATTTGAATCCGTCTGGGGAGACAGATTAAATACCAGAATGCTGCAGTCGTTCACAACTGTATGTGGAAATAATGTAAGTGTTGTGGAGAGACACTTTCGATAATTACTGAAGCATTCTAAATAGACAAGTAACTCAACACGCACGTTGAGAGAACTGTCCGCTATCAAGCCGGGATGGCCGACTACACCGCCCTTTTTTAGAGAAAAAGAATGGCTCGCGCCTTGTCTGCGAGGTCTCTCAGTGTATTCTTGCGCTGAAGAAAGCGTTTAAGCATTAGGGGCACATCTTCAAAAACACGTTCAATCGGTTCAAAATTATCTTTAGTATGTGGAGGACCCTTCCAACGAGTCAAGAATTTCAAACCGTCAGCCGTCTCCACAAGTCGCATCAACCGTGAGACAGGCATGCCTGTTTCTGAAGAAAGGACATGTGAAATTATGACGTTAGTGTATAATGACGAGTCTGAATAAAACTTTAGTCGGCTTCCAAGAACATCCTCTAGTTGTCCATTCCGCAGGTCTTCGACCTGGAAGACATAGTCGCTTTGTGCCTTTGTTATACGGAGAGGTCCACGCCATCGTAAAGACAGTTTCTCACCTTGGAAGAAATCAGATCTGACCCCAAGAACAAAATCACCTTCCATAAAATTGGGGAGTGTCCCCTTAGATGATTTTGTTCTGGATCTGTCCCGGTTCCTGGCGAGGATATTTTTTACAATGGGGTGAAGGTCGGCACATGCTTCTTGTAAGCCTTGAATGTTCAATAGGCGCTCCTTTTGCGCTTCTTGTAGAGATATTACCTCAGTAGTTGCAGAACGAAGAAAAGTACCAATAGGAAGCGAAGCATCGAGGCCTGTAAAAGCTGTTACTGGGGATATATTGTTACGGTGGGGCGATGGCGCGTTATTGAGAACGCTTTGTACTAGTGCAAAGATATCTGGCCATTCCTCTGGGCGCATCTGGAATTCTGATAAAACAGCTCGAAAGACTCGAATTAGTTCTTTCCCCAATCTTTCCACGGCACCATTGCTCCATGGGCAATATGGCAACGTAAAGTGGTGCGGTACTTTGAAACCCTTTGAAAGCAGTCGAATAGTTTCATTTTTGAAATGCGTAGGACCATCTGACATTAGTCCCTTCGGCACACCAAAGGCTGCACATCAATCAATCAGTGCATGCGCTGCATTCTCCGCTGCAGTGTCCGAGAATGCAAAAAACCATTTGTAGTCAGAGTGGTCATCTCGAAGCATCAGCACGTACTTAAGACCCACCTTAGATGACCCTAAGTCGATGTAGTCGAATTGGAGTAAATCATTTGGTTTTGTACCATGAAGGGCCGGACCAAGCGGAAGGGGAACTCTTTCCCCTCCGACAGTTGAAAGGCAGCGAATGCATGCCTTGACAAAGGCATCAACATCCTCTGACTGTGTAGTCCAAAAATAATGTTTGCGGATTGTATCCTTTGTGGGCTTACGACCACGATGTCCACTAGGCCCCGTGTGGGCAATAATACATAGTCGTAGTTGCAACATGCTCTCATCATCTGGGATCCATATTGCCCTGTCTTTAAAGTGCAACAGTCTATCTGTTAGAACCAACCCATTTGGCTGGTCGTGTGCTTGTTGCACTTCAGAAAGTTCTTCCTTGGATGGCCAGTCAAAATTAGGGGCAACAGATGAAGTTAGTTCTGTTATTGTAACAAGACGACGAACATTCTGGGGAGGGGCTGACCAACGGCCCATTAAATCGGCCCAAACGTTATCTTCACCGTGAATATGAAAGCAAGTGTAGTTATAAATACTGAGGCGAACTGCCCAGCGGAGCGCTTTGCGTAGTGTCGTTTGCGAAAGATCTGGAACTGCAGAGAGCGGATCGAACAAAAAGATGAGATTGCTATGTCCGTAAAAAGATCAAACCCAACGAGGGTAGGGACCAGCCAATGCATCCTTTCCAGTGTATCTAGAATAGCGTAGGCCTCTTTCTCAAGGGTAGACCATCCTAGTTGTGTAGCGTTGAATCGTCGAGATAAAAACGCGAGAGGTTCGTGCCTTTGGTCGGGGGGTGGAGGAAAAGGCTCATTGCAGGCACTTGAGTGAGGATGCCAGACCAAAATGTGCCAGATGAATCTGTGTAAACACAGAGTCGTTTCTCGCAATCTCGATGTGAGAGCCGTACTTGGTTTGCTAAAGCATTTTTGCAAGCTTCAAAGCATTTTAGCTCTCTGGCTCCCATCCGAGGAATGAGAGCTGAACACGTGAAACTGCACGCTTAGTGCGTTTTTGTGCGTAATCGTACACGCATTCCATGAAATCATGTAAGATAGAAATCAATTCTGAGAAATTGGGGATCCCTTGCTTGACCCACTACAAAGCACAAATAAATTGTTGAGGTTGTCCTCCAGTAGACGGAGGTTCCATTGAGAGCAGTCCTTCCAGACGAAGAGGAGCAAACCTGATGCCCTCACTAGATACAAGCCGGCCACACTAACCGATCTCCTGTGAGAATAGAACGCATTTGCGTGGGTGGAGCTTAATATTTTTAGCAGCACATATTTTGAAAAACGCTTCAATACAAGTCAGCAAACCTGTGATAGTATTATGGTGGGCGACTAAATCGCCAAGCCAAGCCAAAATATTGGTGCGTAAGTCAGAAAGCAGTACGGCAAAGGCTGATTGCATGTGGACAACGGCGTTCATTGTACCATGTAGCACCCTTGTGGATGCCAACATACCGTCATGAGTTATAAAAGATTGGCACTCCTGAGAACCGCGATGTAGTGGTAGTTGCCAATAGCTATGAGATAAATCAAATGTGGCGAAAAACTTGGATGTAGAAAGCTTTGTGAGCTCTTGTTCGATATTGGGCATAGGATACTGGCGGATAGTGAGCTTATTCACTGGACGAAGGTCCACAGTGACCCGAAAACGGGCTCCAGGCTTAGGCACAAGAAGAGGGGCAGATGCTCATGCTGAACTTGGATTAGGGTAGGCCAAACCATGAAGTACGAGATCGCGTACATAAGCGGCCAAAACCTCCCTCTGTTCCTTAGAATAATTTCAAAGACGGACTTTCACAGGGTGGGCGTCCGAAGTAAGCTTGATAACCATGGGCGGGACATTTGCTCCAGGTTCTGATGAGAACGATGTCCGAAAAATATCGACGTGGTCCAATAAAATCCTTTCGAGTGGGGCGCCGTGCTCGTCTGGTAAACCGTTAGCCTTGGCTTCTTTTTGTATATGCGTTAAAGCATCTGTTATATCCGTATGCTGTTCTTCATCGACCGGGTCGAGAAGTGAAGGGTCAGGGAACGGGTCTCACTCAGAACGGACCCGAAAGTAATTTACCCTTGGGCGCTGATGTGTGCTGCTGGATTCTCGGCAGTATATGCCGTGTAATTCAGCAGCATCATTTGACATATTGCTTAGAAGGGCTATCATCAGCCTTCCGACAGAACCCTGCTGGTTAGAAGCCGGGTTGGGGGGATACTGCAGTTAAGCTGCAATCTGTGCCGTCAAGTTTCTCCCTATTTGCTTCCAATAACGTTTTTTATCGGCACGTAGATGGCGTAGTACTAAGAGGCCGGTGATCATCGGTTCATTAGCAAGGTCTTCATCTGCGACTAGGAATGTGATGTTCCTCAACGCCAATAGTCCTGATGACAGGCGTAGAACTGTACGGGGTACAGTCCAGGGACGCGAAAAGTTAAAGGACTGAACATCCTCTCCATTAGCTTTGAGTGCTACTTGTAAAGTTACAGGCTCAATAGAATATATCTTACCAATGCCTTTTTATGGCACCATTTTCGGCCAAGATAGGCGAGACGAGACTTTCGTCACTGCCATTGTCGCACCTGTCGATCAATTCGTAGTCAGCATTACCGTCGCTAACTGTGATTGGGCAAGATGCAGGCTCTTTAGAGCTACCAGCAAGCCTTCCAGTTGATTTCGTATCAGAAATATATAATCTTTTGGTCTCAGATTTCTGACTTCTAGTAGACTTCGATGGCCCATCTCGGGCCTTCCCTGCTGCTAGTTATGCTTTCAGTTTTGCTTTTTGTTCATCCGTTGTGTCGGGCATTCATCTATCCAGTGTTTCATACCTTGAGCCTTGCAAGGACCATGCAGGCAAAGCGGAGGCGGCCTTTTGAGCATATTTTGTTACAATGGGATCTACTACTACTGCTAGTATAATGCTCTTCTCCCGTACAGACTGACCTTGTCCCTTTTTTGCCGTTTGCTCTGACATCATTACTATTACCATGCCTAGAGGCGTTACATTGCTTCTTTTTGTTACGAATGCTTGGTCCAATGTCAAGCTTCTCGAAAGCGTCAGACAGTTCGAGTTTATGCTTCATAAAGCCAGGAAAAATAGTTTTAAGGTTACTGTAGGCAAGCTCCAGGTCTTTTTCCAGTCTTACACCTCGCTGAGAGGGTTTGATGGCAGATAAAACATGATGGACCCAAAGCTTTGGATTACTTTTAAGAATCCACTTCAGACCGCATCTCCGAAGTAAAGACGTTTAGGTCATGAAAAGGAGTTCCATTCTGTTCCTCGCAGACTTGATTGCCATGTCCATCTTTAAGTTCTTCTTGATAATCGCATCAACGTTGGCGGCAGTCAAAATGCCTCTTGACTCCTGGTCCTTTGTTTCTAGATAGGATCGAAGGAGTTCCTCTGAAAGCTCTTCATAATCTGAAACACCTTCGATAAATACAATATCAATAGCAGATTCTAGTTGATCGGTGTTAACACAAAACTTGATAGTAACTGGATTAATAGGTTCAGTAATAACAGCTCCACTGATTATGAGTTGAGAAGCTCGGGCTGTGAGTTCTCGACAGTAGGTGTCACACTGGAGAAGAAAATGGCGGATAGACTCGGCGTCAAGTTGGACAAGCCGTGGATGGTCTATCGGCGTAGCCGGAAAGTTTGGATTTGGCTGTTGATGCTTACTTGCATTTTGACCCGGCGGGTCGGATGATGCTGATCCGTTACCAGACATTGGTCGTTGAGCTTCGAGTCAGCAGTTGAAAGAGTAGAGTGACTTCGACAGGTCGTTTTGTGAGCCACATCACAGCACGGCGCTGGGGCGTGGTGATCACTGTGCACGCCGGGGGGCGGCTGTGGAAATGTAATTGCTTTTTTTGGTTATGGTTGTTGGTTTATTCGAATCCGTCTGGAGAGACAGATTGAATACCAGAATGCTGCAGTCGTTCACAACTGTATGTGGAAATAATGTAGGTAGTGTGGAGAAACACTCTCGATAATTACTGAAGCATTCTAAATAGACAAGTGACTCAACACGCACGTTGAGAGAACTGTCCGCAATCAAGCCGGGATGGCCGACTACACATGTTCACCTCACCACTGTAGTCAGTAGTCTGTTGTAGGCACAGTCATTCTCCCAAAAAGAGGGGTTTGGAATATTGCTATAGTAAAGACACAACTGGCGTTGAATCTAGAGCCGAACAGCAAGCTTGTATGAAACTTTTAGTTTGGTGTATGGTGCCTTGATGAACATACTGCATGTACGCTATATGGCATTGGAAGTGTTTTCGAGCGTCTGTGCTTTGGTCATCTTCTTCAGCTCCCATCATTACCGTTAATACCTCATTCTTTAACCTTTCAAGTTATCGACATTTCAGTCATTGGTGCCTCAGCTTGCGTGGCAGAGTATGCAATCCATGCCCTATCACCATTGAGAAAAACAAGAATAAGCGTTGAAATTGATTGTTGCAAAAATAATGAGATTTTCCACGATTCTTGCAGCTGGTAAATGCTAAGATTGTTCGCTGGCACCTCTGTAGGAGGTTAATTTACTGTAACAGATGAGCTGGCTGATAACCAGTCAAATGTATGGTAGTGCAGGACTGGAACCTTTATTTGAGTCGTCGCAAATTCGACAAATGGTTCCCTCTCCAGCTGTTCGGTAGAGAGAAAGTAGAATGTTAAAGGAGAGAGTTAAGCATCGCCAAGTTCCCAGTTCTACAGCATTTAGATTTGTGCCATTCAGTTTGACAGCGATCGCAGCATATCATTGCATTGGTTAGTGTTAACAGCAGCAGCTGTATACTTCACTTAGGTGGCCATTTAGGGAGCATAGTTCGTCAAGCAAGAAAGCAAGAACACACTTTATTGGGGTAACCAGGGACCACTGTTAGGCAGTGGTCAGTGCTAGAGAGGGGGGTTTTGATGCAAAGGCACGCTGCAGCAGCCGTCAAGTCCAATGCGGCCTGCTTGATGGCTGGCCTGAAGGTAGCATTTTAGGAAGCGTAGTTCCTTCCCCATTACGCTGTAGGTATACCCTTTTTGAGTCGATTGCGGTTGTCTGGAAAAACATGGGATAGGTCGGAAACATCTTCCAACAGTAAAACACCCAAACGTTTTCCCCGTGCTAGAGAGCGGCGACAAACGGCGTGAGCCGTGAGTTGCGGGGTGAGGGAAGAGATCGTAGTCAGGAGTCAGAGGTACTCGGAAGAGGAATAGTTCCTCCCAATCTACTGTGTCGGCAAACCTTTTTTGGTCGATTGTGGTTGTCTGGAAAACAGTCGTTTTTGGTTGTTTGGAAAACTTGAGGATAGATCGAATACATCTTCCAAGAGTAAAAACATCCAAACCTTCCCCCCTCACTTAATGAGAACTGCGAAAAGCTAAGAAAAGGCGCAGGTATTATTGATGCAAAGGCAGCATGCTGCAGTCACAGCCACTTCTACCACAGCCCGCGAACTGGCTGAACTGGAGCCAGCATTCTAAAGAGTAACGTGCGTACCATACCACTGAATTTTACTTGGCCAATCTGCGACTAGTTCATTTGGTACTGGAAACATCAGACCATGTCTTTCTAATATTTTTTTAATATTAAAAACCCTAAATCCTCCCCTTTCACTAGATAAAACGAATGGCGGGTGAGATTTGTCCTCATGAAAAGACACGCTGCGGCGACGGTTTCGTCCAACGCAGCATGCCTTACGGCTTGCCTCACACCAGCCTTGTGAGATCGGCCTGCCTGACTCTGCCTCCTTTTCAGACTCTCCAATACGCAGACCCCCCTAGTCTCGGAAAATGGCCGTCTTATGTCTGTAATCAGTAAAGCACCCCGAATTCTCCGAACTTTATAAGCTCCGCTTTGGGTTTCTACGAACCCCAAAGCAGCGTGGAAAACAACAGTCTGTTACTTCAAACCTTTCAAACATGTCGCCATTCCTCTCTGATGAATGGAACTCGTGGTATTTTAACCAGGTGGAACATTGATGGATATGGAGGTGCCATAAACTCGTGACAGTATTTCTTCCCATTTGTTCAAGACTCCGTTATCATTTTTCCAGTACAAGCACTGTACGAGAAGTCTGTTGAAAATATAAAATGTCTGACTTTGATCACCTGTCCTTCGTGATGGCCACCTCCGCAAACATGATTGTCGTGTCTTTATCAGGGGGTAAGCGTATGTTGCCTCCTCGCCTGCAATGACCCGTCGATGTAGTCACAGGGTCACGGAGGCACAGACCCGTTTCTGTTTTCCCCTTTCCTTCTCTCCAAACTCCGTTCAGATTCCCACCGCCAGAAGTGTTGGACGACGAAGTAAACTGCCCCATCATCCCCCGTTTTACTGTTGATGAAAGATGGGGTTACTCGCTTCCAGGAGGACGTGGTATAATGCTCACAAGATAATCGGAATGAATAATCGATACTTTTCACATACTCTAGTAGCCGAATCACTGAAAATAGTTCCATTAAGCACAGAAGAGAGCGTATCTAGGGTTTTCAAACGGCAGCTGTTAGAATGTTGCGACGGCTAACGTTAGCATTATCGTAGTTCTGATTTTGCTCAATTCAAACGTATACTGTAAACAAGCGCCGACAACAGACAATTCTATTGTCAAACTTGCATCATGGGGTTTAGGATTGCTTCGGGATTTAGGATTGCTTCGGGATTTGAATTTGCTACAACATGTTATTTGAAAAGGTAAGGAGCTTAAAGCAAGGGCCAACCCGGTTATTGGCTTCAGTGATTTTTTGATAAGGTGCAGTGTTTTTTTCTTTGGCAGATCCGCAATCTGATTTGTAGGGTACTCCTATTTATTTATTTATTTATTTAGTGGTACCCAGTTACGACTTGTCCCGGGCAACGCACTCGCAGCGGTGTGGATACAAACCCAACATATCTTTCATGCATTAAAATCCATAAAATCCCTATGCTTCAGCTTTCTCCGCAAGAATGCTTACCATTACAGTGCCCAGAGCACTTATTGCTGGGCCCCTCCGACACTACCGTAGAATTCGTTCCTGTTTCATTTATGAATACCCTCCGCACGCTTCTGGGCAACATTGTACAACCCATAAAGATTTACCACCACCTGTTTCATCACAATTTCGTGGACATTGGGGATATGTACAGTATTTGTGACGTGTCTTGGGTTCTAGTAAAGCTTGAAATTTTAAGGTTGTAAATTCCTCCACAAAACATCAATTACGGTGGCAATGTGGAATTGCTTGTCATACAACGCGCAAAGTTCATGCGTGGAAAGTCGCTCTGGCTCTCCGTCTCCGTCTTACCCGCCGCCCGCATCCGTAGTTAATTTACGAAAACCCCCGCACGCTTCTGTGCGACATTGTACAACCAATAAAGATTTACCACCACTCTCTCCGTCTCGGCAACGCGCGATTCCCTGGATCTACTCGCTGTGCAGTCTGCTCCCGGCGCTCGGCCGACGTCGCACCCGTCTTAGATCCAAGCGGCCAACACGCGTTGACCTGCAAATACGAAGACCGAATGACTCGTCGGCATCACTTCCTCCGCAACGTTCTTGCCCGCTACTGTAAGGAAGTTGGGGTCGTCGCCCTCGTCGAGCATCCGCTCCTCTACCAGGTTCCCAACTCGTCTGGGCATTCAGAGTACCCCGCGTTACGAATGGACATTTACATTCCCGCTGCATACGGGCTTCACAGTAATGATATCGCGGTCGACGTTACTGTTGCGCACCCCTCTGTACGCCGCCACATCTCGCCAAGTACGGTTACCGCAGGCGCTGCCGCGACACTCGCCGAGCGCGAGAAACCTCGTCATTACGGCACTTACTGTGACCGAAATGATATCCTCCTCTCCCCCGTCGGGATTGATATCTATGTCGCCTTGGGCGACGACGGCAAGGATTTTTTCCGCCGCCTTGCTTCCTTCGCTGCTTCCCGTCGCGGTTCCTCCCCTCAACAGGAGCTCCGCTATTTTGTTACCCGTTTTGCATTTAGTCTCCAAGAGATACAGGCGCGACAGGCACACCGCAGCAGCCGTCATGTCCAATGCGGCCTGCTTGATAGCTGGCCTCAAGGTAGCTTTTTAGGGAGCGTGGTTCCTTCCCCATTGCTGTATCGGTATTTTTCAACTTTTTGAGTTGATTGCGGTTGTCTGGAAAACCATGGGATAGACCGGATATATCCTCCAAGAGTAAAACACCCAAACCTTTCTCCCCTGTATCGGTATATCCTTTTTGAGTCGATTGTGGTTGTCTGGAAAACCATAGGATAGATCGGATATATCTTCCAAGAGTAAAACACCCAAACCCCCTATTGGTTACCACCCGCCGCCTGCATTTGTAGTTAACCTCTAAATACCCTCCGCACGCTTCCGTGCCATACTGTACAACCCGAAAAGATAATCTGCTACTACTAAATATTATGTTGTGCTTTTCTAGTAAAATGCAATGAAAGACGAAAGATTTTTATTCCATTCACTTTCCACTACAAACACAGAAGCAGTGAACTCAGCAATGTGTTATGAGTAACATCCTTAGCAGAGACGCTGGGTGTGAAAATTGGAAAAGTATTTTTACAAGTATTGGAAAACTATTTACTTGGTTTTCCATATCGAATACAGTAATGAGAAATTGTGGAACAATAATTGCGGAACAATTTTTTATCAGAGGTCAACGATTTTCATTTATTTTGAATCATCGAAAGTAATTTTATCTATTGTTCACTGGCCCATTTTATGCTGTATTACACATGAAGCAACTCTTATGTCTTTTAGTTGGTCTTTATACTCTGCAGTTATAATTAATGGATTTATATTGCCAGGAAATTATTTTGGATTAATGCTCACCTGGATAATTATTCTATAATAATTATTGAGCATGAATTTGGTCTACAATAAATTATTATACTACTGGAATCATCTTTGTAGATTTCTACTATGATCTGTGGTATAAATAGTCTTAGAACTTTAGGTAATTTTTAGCAAGCCTCGGGCCATCGAATTATACCCGTCGATCAATAATTACTGGTTTCGTTTTTACTATAATTCTCAATCCTATTCAGGTAATTTATTTTTCATTTATTTCGAATTATCTATTCTGGATCTACGCACATCATTTAATTTTTACAGTGAGGGGCCCAGATCGCCCTGAAATTCCTTCAAGGCCGAAATTTTCATGGGATCTTAGACCGGCTTCTTGGACGGATGGTAGAGGACCTCAAGGAAAATATTCGATGCTGTACTGAAATGTAAATGTATCCATGATTTATTACCGGCATTCAATTCTAATGAGGTTCCGAAAACAGTACAAGTTCTTGTTTGACAATCAAAATTACATGGACGAGCTCTTGATATTGGTAGGAAAATTCCGGATACAGAAATTCAATCCGAAAATGGTGCATTGGCGAGTGCCAACGCTATTCATAAGGTGGATCCTCTATCATCAATATCTGATACATTTCAAAAATTTCTGGATCATTTGCACGCTACTCGTGGTGATAATGAGTCTTTCAAAAATTTTGAATCGCGGTTTGATGATCAATTTGCCCGATTTCATTCATCTACTGGCACTTCGAAATCAACTGAAGCACTGATATCATTTTTACTCCTGGCTAACTCGAAAATTGATTCAAACCAGCGAGTATCTATTTTGGCTGCTGCATCTCCGAAGCTCAATGAAGAAGCTGATATGGAAAAAGGAAAAATTTTAGAATTAATTTAATATTCCAGAACATCATCTGTTATTCGTGCATGCAATAAACCGAAAAACGTAAGAGAAGATCATAGGAATTCGCAAAAATATATTCCTTCAAACGAATTAAATATTTCGTATGGAGAAAAGAAAAACTTCGAGAAAAACCCCAAGCCTAACTACCCCCTGAAGAATTCGCAGCACTCTAAGCAAAATCAACTTATGACCAATGTTATGGAATTGGACATTGGGCTTATGAAAAAGATAAATGTAAGGGTACTAAAAATGTTTCAAAAATGGAAAATACCGAAAAAAATCAAAAACAAAAATGTGCCTTGTTCTGTAACATTTAATATTTCTAAAACTGTGATTGATTATCTATCAAACGAATTTTACCCTGTACCGTTACTTGATAATGGAGCATTGTATAGTGGAATTGGAATTGTTGAATTACGAGCACTTTCAAAATTATTTTACCTGAATGGAAAGAAAACTAGATGATCTGCCAGAATCTATCAAAGAAATTCCCTTCTGGCAATATGGAATTGGAGCTCATTCAAGCCAAAAAAGAAAAACTATCGGCTCTATATTTCTATCAGCTATTTCAGATAATGGTAGTAAGGTCAAAATAAGGCATCTGATAATTCGTGGATCATCGCAATGGATTATCGGAAGAAATGTTACAAAAAAGTCATATATTATTCATATGGCGGGTAACCGCATAGAGTTCAGTTCCACAAATAATTCAACCGATTCAATAACATTGCTGGATCATGGTCATCATTGCTATGTTCCGGGAAATATATTTATACAAACTTCCGACCGTATGGAAAATTTATTTCTATCAACATTATGTTCCAACAATATCAGTACAACAAAAACTTTATCCTGGCCGAAAAAATGAAAATAATTAATAAGGTCCACACACACGTATGTGTTCTCTCAATTATGATGATATGAAATTATTATTACAAAGAAATTTTATCTGGGACGATGAATGCAAAAGATATTTATCAAGCATGTTTGACTCCTGCAAATTTTGCGATGTCACCCAAAAAATTCTCATCCTCGTGCAGTATCTATAAGTTCTCTATCTAGCGGATAATGAATTGGTAGGTGTGGATCACTTTTTTGTGGAAGATTTGGATATCGCTCACATCGCGGACTCAATTACCAGATATTCTACTGGTGCTATTGTGCCCTCCTTGAAAATGGAAAATTGTATTAATTCTTTTGAAACTCTCTGGTTAACACCCTTTTGGGACCGTAATAATAAAATGGGAGATCAGGTGTTTGAAAATGATATTTTTAAAAGCTATCTGGAAGAAAAAAGGGTTTTATTTTGTCCTATTGGTTCTCTCCGCCACAACAAAAACTCTACTGAATCGAAACACAAAATATTAAGAGATATATACCTACATTTAAAATTATCCGAACCACATGGAAATGATACTGTTCGCGTTGCTCGAATTTTTCAAATATCGAATGATTTGTATGGAAACGATGTTGTCTCTTCATACGAGCTCGCCACTGGTCACACCAGACCCATCGATAATACTGGACCTCAAAATATACCGAATGATTTAAAATGGACTCATGATGAGTTTATTGCCAAGAGGGAATTGAATCTTATCCTGAAATCGAAGTCTGTGACTGATATTCCAATTAACGTTGGCGATACTGTGGAAATTTTCATTCATCCGCCAAACAAAAAAAGAGGATCGTGGTCATCTCCAGAACCAGTCTTAGAGTTCGACAAGAAATTCTCTCATTGTTACAGTTCCTGGATCTAATGGAAGATTTATTAACGCAGAAATTGAAGACGTTCGTCACTAAGTCTCTTCAAATGAACTTGCGTATCAAATTCAAAAGCGAATGATTTATTGGATAGTCAATTGGTAATTCTGTTGATGAAATTTCAGAAAATTGTGAACAATTAAGTACTCATGAAATCAGGAATTTGTGTGAAAAAAATACTGGAGAACATTTTGATGACTTTGGTTCTAATCAAACTGAGGCAGAAACTGATGAAAATATTTCAGAACCTAAAAATGTATTATCTCTTGAAAATGAACCGATTGAAACCGAAAACAACTTTCTTAAACCTGAAAATTTAATTCAAATTCCATTGAATGCAAATGGTGCAGTTGATGCTCATGAAATTGAATTATTACCTGGAACAGAATTGTAATCTTCGGAAAAACAAGATCTGGATCTCTATTATAAGGGGTTTGGATATAAAGAGTTTTTACTTCATCAAGCATCGGGACTTCTATCTCACATTATTTCAAATGCTTACAGCACAAAAGAAAACAATTTTTAATAGCTTGTTCGAAAATTCATACTTCAAAAATTCCTCCGGACTCAAACGTAGTATCCAGTCACGTTTTATACAAGATTAAAATTCTGGATGATGGACAATATAATTTGAAGGCACTTTTTGCTTCGCATGGAAATGAGTACAAAAAGAAAAATAATCTAAGACAGATTCAGAATCTTGTCCAGAATGGCAATTAGAATGATTTTATCCATTGCTACAATTTTGAAATGGAATTTATCAAAGGTCGACGTCAAATCAACATTTTCCCAATCTGGATCAGCACTTCGCGATGTTTACGTGAGGCCCCCTCGCGAATGCACAGAAAAATCTTCTTATTGGTTATTATTGTCTGCATCGTATGGTTTAGTCAACGCGAATGCAAAATGGCAAATACATTCGGATAATTCATTTTTTTATCTTGGCTTGAAATCAGTGGTTTATATCCACCATTTATTTTTTATGTTTTCCAAAGAGTCATTATTACAGCCTGTAGTGAATTGGATTTATGATATTCTTATTACTGGACGAAAAAAAGTAAAGCGACATTTATTCAAGAACTTGGGAATTTTTACAAGCTTGGTACAACCTTGCATACTTCTGGATCCTTTTAATTTCAATTGAGTTAAAACTAAAAGATGGATCCATACATTACATCCAAAAATTACTTTTAATTGAAGTATCTATACCCATTATTATGAACAAAAAATTATCTAGGGATTTATTTCAGTCAACAGGATAAATCTATATACTATTCATGTTTTTCAAATGAGAAGTGGTGTTAAAAATGGAAATGTATTTTTGCAAGTATTGGAAAACTATTTACTCGGTTTTCCGTATCGAATACAGTAATGAAAAATTGTGGAACATTTTTACACTGTATTACACGTGAAGCAACTCTAAAGTCTTTCAGTTGGTTTTTATACTCGGCAGTTATAATTACTGGAATTGTATTGCCAGCAAATTATTATTTAGATTAATTCTCACCTGGATAATTATTCTATAATTATTACTGAGCATGAATTTGGTCTACAATAATTATTATACTACTGGAATCATCTTTGTGGCTTTCTACCATGATCTGGAGTATAAATAGTCTTAGAACATTAGATAATTTTAGCAAGCCTCGGGCCATCGAATTATACCTGTCGATCAATAAATATTTGTTTCGTTTTTACTATAATTCTCAATCTTATTCAGGTAATTTATTTTCCATTTATTTCGAATTATCTATTCTGGATCTACGCACATCTTTAAATTTTTAAAGGGGACTTAAATGGGGTGGTTTACTTGAATGGGTTGGTATACTTAAAGTTTCTGCTAAGAGACGCTAGGGGGGTTCATTTACTTAACAGGTAAGCTGGCTGATAGTCAACCTGTACACACAGTAGTGCGGGTGTACAGAACATGAAATATTGCGGCAGGCGCTGATAGCAAATCACTCTACACTCACTCTTCACTCAGGATAAATCGAATACATCTTCCAAGAGTAGAAAACCGAAACATTTATCTCTTCTGCCAGCAAGTAGAAGTAGAGGTGAGGCCAGCTTGTAAACAAGCCGCATTGGAGATTACTGCAGATGCGCAGTGTCGATGTAGAAAAACACCTTGCACCTACGAAACCCGTTCTATCACAAGAGTAGCCACGGTTCTCTCAAGCTCCTTAACGACGGCGAAGCCTGCCGAATGCCACTCTCTGACCTTTGAGATTGGGACCGCAGCGAGCCCCCTTTTCCGCAGTGATTCAGCAAGAAATCTATGGCACTTCCGTTTGCCGCGGCCTTTCAGGGAGCGCAGTTCCCCCCATTACCGTTTCGGCACACCTTTCTGAGTCGATTGTGGTTGTCTGGAAAACTTTAGAATAATCGAATATATATTCCAACAGTAAAAACAACCAAAATTTCCCCCTGTTTTTTATAATTGCCGAGTGGTAGGTCGCTCTCTTAGTTCCACTGGGCGCTATACTTTTTAAACTCGCAAAGGTTGATGTGTGCCAAATCTGCACCCGAAAAAAAATCTAGAAGAGGACCAAATTCGCATACAGTATCGGAATTGGCAAGAGATTTTTTGAGTTTCTGAATTTGCAAGATATTTTTAATTTGAATGAGTGTGGCAAATTCATGGGTTGATTTTTTATTTTAAGACACGGTGTCATTAATAGATGTCATTACTCGTCCAAGGTCGCCTTACTTTTCGAAGACGTCGCAGTATTTAAAGTTCGAAATCCACGTCGTTGTGGAAACCCCCCGCCATCAACTACCCCATCGGCTCACCCCTTTTTTGTCCCCTCAACATGACGAACCTCCGCCTATCCCTCACCATCGCCAATTCATCCCGAGGCCGCCTTCCCCTCAACGCTCTGGCCCTGATGGCAAATGGTCCAACCAACTACGATGACTACTGTAGAAGAATGGACCGGGAACACGCTCGGGAGTGGGTCCGCCGTAACTGCTTAGAGCAGGCAGAAGAGGCAGAGGAGGAGGAAGAGGAAGAGAAGGTGGAGGAAGAGGAGGATGAAGAGGAGGACTGGGTGGAACCGTCGGATCCACTAGTGTACAACGGTGGGGGAGCTCCCATGGAGAACGGAGGGGAGACTGAGAGAATAATCATTATCTCTGACTCTTACGACGAAGATGAAGAGAAGAGTGAAGAGGAGGACGAGGAGGATGAGCGGGAGGGAGACATGGAAAGAACCGGAATAGTGGGGAGGGGGCCGGAAAGTATGAAACAGGTGTTCCCGACTCTGGAACTGGATGGGAGCATCGTCAGTGGTCTATATATTTCCTAGGAGGCAATGGAGAATTCTAAGCAGTTCGTGAAGATTTGTGGGGACTGCTTGGGTGGAATGGATATTTTTAGAGAATTTTTTGGCTCTGATCTAGAGGACTGATATTAAGAATGGAATATAGATATTTATCCTGATAGTGTCTGCTGTTAGTCTTTCTCGTTCACACGATTCCATTTGATGCATTTTATGGTTCTTTGTATGTTTGTTTAAGACTTTAGGGCTAGCGAAAATGTCTATATAAGCAGAGTAAACTGCTTCCTCATGAAGAGGTTAAACAAGTTGGCAAACAATTTCAAGTCAAGACCCAAGAGTAGGAAGTTTAGAGCCAACTTCAGACCCAAGACACATTTTTCCTACGCTGGTCGCAGAGCATCAGTGGTAGACCTTGCCTCTTGAATACTCGCTTGTAGCCCTCTCAACTGTCTTCTTTATCCACTCATTTTTGTTCGTTCAACTATACCACAGTAGCACTTTTGTCGCTTGCAACACCTCCTTCTTGGGGTAATTGTTCTAAGTACCTTTTCTTCCGACGATTTACCCCTATCAAGGGTCAATGCGTCTTCAACGTCAAACAAAGTAGAATTCATTCATGTGTTATATAGCTTTGCGCGGATCAATACATACCGTACCGGTGGAAGGTAGGGTTTTCGTTTGTTGCGAGACTTCACAATACTCTATGTTCCAACAATAAAACGCCGACATCTTCCCCCGTTAGAGGGATTTTTGAGTTGTGAAACAAACTTTACCTAGGGGAAACACTGGGGGTTAATATACTTAACAAATTTAAGCTGGATGATACCTAGACAATCTGTATGGGGAAAGGGTTGGGTGTTTTATTCTTGGAGAATCCGACTTTTATGTGCGTGGAAATCTTTATTTCAACACACTCAGACGTGCAGAAGTCACTGAAGAGATACTAATCAAGCAGACGACGGGGGCTCAACCGGCGCTTGCATCCCTTGAAGACAGGATAAAAAACAAGCAACGAAATCCCGCAACGCAAACGTGGCGGAGGAATGTCAGCGGCTGGCAGCGAAAGAAGCGGGAGACCGAAAGTTTTAGAACCACTCTCCCCTAACGCACCAAAAGTATCGATTCCGATTGGCACCAGTAAGATATTATTGGCGTTACAGTAGTCACCGCAGCGCGAGACCTTGGCGTGCTCGGCGAGAGATGCAGCGGCGCAGGGAGACGAAGCGTGGTGCAGAAGGCGCTGGTGGACGTCAGAGTGGGACACAGTAACATCCAATGCGATATCTTTGGCGCCTAGGCAGTAGGCGGCAGGCATGTGCAGGTCTTTTTGTATGGAAGTATGTACCACATGTAGGATATTCCGGGCTACAACCGACCATATCTCTCAAATGTTACAGAACCCTACACTCCCCCCTGTAGGAGGAAGGTTTGGGTGTTTTCACTCTTGGAAGATATATTCGATCTATCCTAACGTTTTTCAGGTGGTAGTTTGCATTATCATTTTTCCAACGAAATATGTACTGTAACAATGTCTCTGTTACACCACTGTGTAATAGAGACTTGTTCGCTGTCGCTATTCCAGTTCTCTATTACACAGTGGTGTAACAGAGAAACTGTACCGTCTTGAATGATTTTAGAAATTAGGTTTTCCTTCAATGATTTTATTTGACGTGGAGCCCCACTTCATCGTTTTATTTACGTAGTTATATTCTAGATAGTACAATTCTATAGTTACACCTCTACTTTCTAGTAAGTTCTACTGAGCTAACAAAGTATAGAATTTCTAGAGTAGAGCTACCGTACTGTCTATAAAAGGGGGGCTCATCTGGATTCTTGTGGGAATCCAGGTACACTCCAAATACCCTTTGCGCCCAACGTTCTGAAACCCTTTACCATCGCCTCTACTGTTCCTTTAGCAGCGCCCCGGCTGCCACCCTCTTTTTTCACTGGTAGCATCGCTTTCGCCGGTTCCGCTGCTTTTTTGCTTTCGTCTTGCTCTAGTTCGAGGTTTTTTTTACATGTGTATTTTTTTAGTGTGGGTTGTTGAATTTTGGAAAAATTTTGCTGGCAGTTGTTACTGTAAGAGTTATCATATACTGTACTTGTGGGCTGGAGTGCCAAGTACAGGAGAGTACCTGTGGGCTGGAGTGCCAGGTACTCTAAACCCCAATGTTCCACGCAGGTCGCGGTTACTAATTGGA
This sequence comes from Kappaphycus alvarezii, assembly GCA_002205965.3. Classification (NCBI taxonomy): domain Eukaryota; phylum Rhodophyta; class Florideophyceae; order Gigartinales; family Solieriaceae; genus Kappaphycus; species Kappaphycus alvarezii. The sequence goes on along the minus strand of NADL03000717.1, from coordinate 355,424 downwards.
GAGCTAGGTAACCGGGAACATGGGGGTGCAGCATAGTCTGAGTTATCTAGGTTATTCTGTCAGGTAGCGTGCAGGCCTCACGAAGCTGCGTGATCCTGTTCAGAATACTTAGACTGGACAGTTAGGCTTAACTAAGTTGCCTTAGTAAAGCCGTACTTCTGACCAAGTCCCCATTTGAGGGTCCCCTCACAGTATTCCTATACAATCATATTGCACTCGTTGGCTGTTAGCTAGGTGCACCGACTGGGTCACGGGTTCAGGTAACGCTTCATAGGGTTGACTTGGACTGGACTTGGACTGGGGGTACGTGCTCAGAACGGGTATTCTTTGGTTATTCGCTAGCTTAAAGTCGGCTTGAGAGGCTTTCCTATAGGGCAAGGACACCGATCGCGGTCTACGTAGTGGACTGGTGGGGATATCCCGAACGGATTGCTGAGTCACACCGGAGTGTAGGTGTGATCAAAGCTGCTGGTGAGTCACTCTCTCCGCGGGTAGGGAGCCAACCCGTCGTCCAGGGACGAATCCCTTGCAGATTTCAACCTCAAGTGCTTGTAACCAAGTTTAGGTGTTGGTGTAAGGCTTGAAGTAAGAGTTTTGTTGAACATGTCTTTCTTCAAACCAAATAAGCCTGTGTTGTTCGATGGGACTCGAGATGCGTTGACGGCTCGGTCGTGGTTGCATTCAGTCGAAAAGTACCTGAGACTTATTCAGGTGGGCCATGAAGAATTCGTCAATGCCCAGAATGCTATCGACCTTGCTTCGAAATTCATGACCAGAACTGCCGCAAACTGGTGGTATACGGTTGTGTCCGACAGTGATGTTCCGCCTACATGGGAAGCTTTCAAACTCCTTGTTGAGGCAGAGTTCTTCCCCAGACAGTTTCATTCAAGCTCGCGACAAGCTTACCAATATCAGCCAGAAAACAAGTGTGGCAGCGTATCTCTAGGAGTTCAGGAATTTGGTTATCAGTATTACCGTTATCAGTGAGTCGGAAAAATTGCGCGGTTCTGTGAAGGTCTCAAACCCCACATTCTGTTGGAGGTTCGTAAAGGGAACCCATCCAAGTTTGAAGCTGCGACTACCATTGCTCTTAACGTTGATGGAGCATTTTACGGTGCAGGGTTCTTCACTGGCAAAGGCTCATTTCACACCAATCGAAATGCCTCAGGTCCTCTGCCAATGGAGATCGGAAACCTGGAACGTAAAAACGATGGGCAGCGTCAGAAAGACTTGATGGAGAACCGATGCTTTACGTGCTATAAGGTGGGATATAGACCATGGAAACACAGAAAAGGAAACGGGAATAAAGGTAACAGGAGTGGTACTCGAATATTAGCGAACAATACACAGGCAGGACACAGTACTGATTTGAATGGCTTTGACTCGGAAAACTAGTTGGTCCACCAGACTTGGTGAACACTCAGGTGAGACCAGTATTGAGTATTAACGGTGAGGGCTAGGTCAAAATATGGAAAGGCGCGGGGATTATTTATGCAAAGGCATGCTGCGATCGCTGCCATATCTAACGCGGCCTGGCTACGCTCGAGCCCGCGCTTCACCGAATATTCTGCGTACTATACCACTGTATCACTCCACGGCCAATCCGCCACTACCTCATGAAGCACTGGAAACAGCTGACCATGTCTGTCAAACATTAAAACATCCCAAATCTTCCCCCTGTACATGCCTGTTTTAATCTTGACACAAATTTATATTGGAGGAAACGTGAGGTTGGTTTACTGCAATGGCGAAGTAGGCTTGCCCCTAGGAAGCTATGCAGTGCAGCGAAATTACACTGCTTTGGGGATTACACATTTCTGACCGAGCAATAGTGGAGAGCGCTTGTTCTCTGGTGTAAATGGTTCTTTTGTACAGGTTTCCCCCGCTAGCAGCTACACCTAAGCTTATACGAAGGAAGAGGGAACGGGAGAACAATTTCACCTTTTGAATTTGGAACGCCAAAATACTGGCGACTTTAAAAGACTTCCACTATTAGAATGCATGCAAGAGGGAATATGCAAATTTTCTCCATAATACGTGAGCCCTGATTGGCGAACATTTTACAACTTCCTGCCATAACTCGCAAACCTGTATTTCGGGGCAACCGCAAGAAACAAGAACGTGTGCAATTTTGGAAAGAAGCAAGTGCCCTAAGCTATTTGGAATCACGATGTAGGAAATAACAAGACAGAGCAGATACCAATCTAAGCACAGATTGAACTAAACCATGGTAAATGGTAAACATGCAAGACACCGCGTAGCCGGTGGATACATCACACGCAGCAGTACAAATGACCACTAAACCACAAACGGACAACGGGTTATATTGAAGGACACAACATGAGCCTCCATTCCGGGCCTGCATGACGCCAACATGTTCTCCTCACCGGTTACCACGTTCTTACTGACAACAGACACGGAACCCCTTGGAGGGCACTTGATTAAGTCCTCAAAATACTCCCTCAGATCCACGAACCTTGTTCCTATAGCCCTCCATAGTAATGCGTGGTTCTCTTCAAACTGGCCTGGAATCTGTCCGATCACAGGGGTCGTCATGCACGATCTGGAGCTATTCACAGAAATTTCAGTATCTCCATCACTAGTCTTGTAGATATCAACCATAAGATCTCCGCGGTCTGCTTCACAAATTAGAAACACTCCTTGCACGAATTCTGGAATCTCAGCCTTAAGTCTCCAAGAGCTTTGCAACTCTAACTCTCGCCCAGTTCTCAGTGAAAATCTATGCCACGGATGCCACGGATGCCACCTGTTACATGACCATGCATTCATCCAAAGCGACGCTAAAATGGTGCATACTATGAGCAACCTTGAGCCCCTGCAAATCATGGTAATCGAATCCGAAATGCTCGCGCAACTGGCAAAATCTTTGTTGCATATACCTGCACAGCTTCAGTGGGGTTTAGGGGGGCCACGGCTGGCAACTTGAAGGAGAAGAGGCCTTTTATATGCAACTCGTATCATCGCACCATCCGTGTTCTGGGCGTTTGAATGCAAGAGTATGGGGGATTCGGACCAGCGTAGCCGCATTCCAACACAAAAATCAGAGGGACCCTGAACGGACGTACAATGACGACCTTTTTATTTTTGTATGATTTTAACAGACTTTTGTTAAGACCGTACTTCGATAATCATGAGTAAATTGCGTGATTTCCGAGAAAAACTTTAGTGAATTGTTGAATCTAAAATTTTAGACTCAATGCTTCAAAAAGTATTGTGCTCCCCTCAATCACACCGAGATGTTTGTCGGGTATGTTGCGCTACTCTGTCTACATGTAAAGATGAGCAAAAATTGTTAAAGGTATCAGACTTACTGCAGGTGTTCCTCGAGAGGTACTTCTGGTAAACGGTGTTGCAGATATACCCGAGCAACCAAAAAGGAAGGGGATTTTTCGGTTATTTTAATGTATGGAAGATGTGGTCGGTTGTATCCATGTCGCTGAAAGTGCGTTGCGCTGGTTAGTCGTCACCGGGTATCACTAAATAACATTCCTTACAGAGCCGACTCAATGCCAGCTAGCAAGCATGCCGTGTTAGACATAACGGCCGCGGCAGCGTGCCTTTGGGTCAGCACCGCTCGAACCTTCCCATAAGTCTCCATCGCTCGAATGGCCCTGTTCCGCGCGATATCGGTTAGCACCGCATATGTGTCCAGATGCCAGCACGGGGAAAGGTTTGGGGTTTTACTCTTGGAAGATATATCCGTCTATCCCATGGTTTTCCAGAAAACCACAATCGACTCAAAAAGGGTATACCGACACAGTAATGGGGAAGGAAATACGCTCCCTACAAGGCTACCTTGAGGCCAGCTATCAAGCAGGCCGCATTGGACATGACGGCCGCTGCAGCGTGCCTTTGCATCAAAACCCCCCGAACCTTTCCGTACGTCTCCAATGCCCTCACGGCCACGTTCCTTGCCACGTCATTTAGCACTGCACATGCATCCGGGTGCCACCCTCCAAAAGTCAAGATTGGCACAGGCACGAGCCTACCTCTGGCAGCAAGTGGAGCGAGCTTATACCATGATTGTATGTAAATGAAATATGTTCTACTATACTGCTGATCATGCGAATCTCGTGATCGGTATTGGGCTCGATCTTGATACGCCGCATCCATTTTCCTAGGTCAGGGGCACACTCCTGCAGCGACAGTCTGCGTTAATGGTTTCGTCGACTGCCGCATGACTGCTGGTAAGGCTTGCAGCAACTTTTTAGTCGCCTTTCAGTAGCACGCCCACGTTCACCGTAGTGTTTTCTACGCCGCCCCCACACTGCACAGACTGATGGGAATTTCAACATATGTTCCACTCGCAGTAAACTAGCCCAAACATTTTCCGTTTACTATTGGCCTATACTCTACTTGCTGGTAGAGAGAAGCGCCATCTGCGCCTGCCGCAAAATTTCGCGTACATGCACACTACCATACAAGTTGACTGGGTATCAGCCAGCTTGTCTGTTACACTAAATGAACTCTCCATGTTCCAAATTTCCTGTTCACAGAATTTTCAGCGTTACCTAGCTGAGGAGAAAAAAGAAATGGTACTTCCACTCGTGATAGTTTGTGTACTGGATCTATGATTTATGTAACCCTAAATCGCAAAGTGTATCTCGAATACCGTACGTCATCAGTTAGATCTCCGTAGGAGTAAGGACTATCGCCCATTAACAAATGGGCATCAAAATGAGAGAGTGAGACATCATTGGGTTGTCCAAACAATACTTTTATGTTCCAAAAGTCAAACACCCAAACCTGTCCCCTTGTATGCCTCTATCAATGATCCAATGAGTTGCTCCAGAGCACTGTTGCGTATTGATTTCTTCGTCGGTGCTGTTCATTTTTCCAACACATTTCCTCATTATTTGTAGAGACCAATATCCGATGATTTTCTCCGTGATCCTCGATACGTGAAAGTGTGTAAATTTTACTGCAATCATCACTTAACTATCAATTATTTTCTATCTTCGTGTACATGCATATATATTAATGGTCCTATGCTCACGTCGTTCCAATTATTTTATAGAGATAACTCTACGTACATTGATAAAATCGTAAAATACAAAGCAGGTCCTAAAGGTATAGAGTTTTGCTTGTCCAATGTCAACGGTGTCAAGCGAGAAACTTATTGTTGTGGTAAATCTTTATGAGTTGTACAATGTTGCATAGAAGCGTGCGGAGGGTATTCAGAAATTAACTACGAATGGGGGCGACAGGTGGAAACCTATCGCGCCTGCATTACTTGGAGACTAAACGCAAAACGGGTAACGAAGTCGCGGAGCTTCTGTTGAGGGGACGAACCGCGACGGGAAGCAGCGAAGGAAGCAAGGCGGCGGAAAAAATCCTTGTCATCGTCGCCCAAGGCGTCATAGATATCAATCCCGACGGGGGAGAGGTGGATATCGTTTTGGTCGCAGTAAGTGCCACAATGACGATATTTCTCGCGTTCTGCGAGTGTCGCGGCAGTGACTGCGGTAACCGTACTTGGCGAGATGTGGCGGCGTGCAAAGGGGTGGGCAACAGTAACGTCGACCGCGATATCAGTACTGTGAAGCCCGGATGCAGCGAGAATGCAAGTGTCCATTCGTTAAGCGGGGGACTCCGAATGCCCAGACAAGTTGGGAACCTGGTAGAGGAGCGGATGCGCGACGAGGGCGACAGGAAACTTAACGTATTCCATTTACGCAAAGAAATTCTTTCTCGCTATGTTTCTCTCTTCACTCTCTTTTTTTATGTTTTTTCGTGCGCGTTTTTTCTTTTATGCGACGAAATTTACGTTTCTTTCTTTTCTCTTCGTTTCTCTTTTCTTTTAACGTGCGCTCAATTTTATCCTTACCTTAGCTTTTTTATATAATCAAGATTTCGACACGTGTTTTTCGTACTAAATCATCCTTTCACAGGCGGTATTCACCAGTCTCCACTCCAAGACCAATTTCCGCCTACTTTTTTGATTCAACCGGCCTGAAAATCTGAACCTTTTGACCTTATTTAAACCCACCGGGCACTGCCTAAAATATATCTACGACCCTCAAACAACAAGGATTTTTCAATTCACACCCTCCTTGGCAGCCACCATGCACGGACTACTTCCCTCGCCACATTTTGCCAAATCTCGCTATCCTCACCCCACCAGCATCTTCCCGTTATTCTCTTCAGGTCAAACCGACGTAGAGGACTACCTCTGTCACCACACCAGGAGACGCATGACCGAGCTGGTTGTTTTTCATCTGTTAGAGATCGAAGCCGAGGAAGTGGCGGAGGGAGGAATGTGAAAAGGACTGCGGTGATACAAGTGAATGCTTCAAGGGGTGTTTGGCCCCGGAGCTTTTCTACGAATTAGAAGAAGAATAGGACCACCGGACCTGAGACTGAAGATGAAATACGGGAGTTCCAGAGGCAGTAGATAAAGGAGCAAAGGGCGAAATGTTTATGACTGGGGGGTGAGAAATAGATTATATGTGCCATGTGGTCATGATCATGGGTCAATCTGAAGGGACATTAGATGAGTTGGATTTCTTGCATACGTGGATTATAAATCTTGAGCTGCCTGTAGTATCACGACACTCGTGGTAGGGCAGGTGGCACTAAAGAGATATTTTCTGCTGCAAGCCAGGCTAGAAGGTTCCATGATACACTATTTTCTTTGGCGACGAGAGATGCGAGGTAGCAGAGTAGTAGAGCTAGCGCGATCAAGGACTAGCACGCGAATGTAAAGAGGATAAAATGGTATGTAGAAAGAACTGTGAAAAAACAATAAAACGGGACCCGAAAAACGGGGATAACGAACGCGAAGGTCGCTGAGAGGGTAATTAAGGGAGCGGGGAGTTTGCTTCCACTATGAGAAGCAATGCAAGTGGGGAGTCAAATTCGAACCAAAACCTTTCAACCAGCTCCCTACTCTCTAAACGAGACAGTAGAGGCTGCCACTTTAGAGTTGGTTACTAAAGCAATAACTATTCTGCCACTAACACTGCTCGCTCTTGTAATTTAAAGTCTACTGTATCACTTTAGTCGCTTGCAAAAACTGCCATTCTCGTTATTTGTCGCCTTTTCCGTTAACGCCAATTTCACACAATCAAACAACACAGGGAAAATTTTTGAAGTCTTTGATTAGCAATATCATGTAGTAAATACAAGTAAAATAGTTATTTGTTGCGTGATGACATGGAAAATTCTTTAATTTGGGGGATTAAACAGGATTTAAGCCATCTTATTGAATCTTTAAGCGATAGATTGTTATTAATTATGAAACATGATAGTCGTAAAGTGCGGACTTGAAGCAAATATTTCCATTTCAACTTTGAATGCTAACCAAAGGTCTAGTAAATAACACCTTAACGATAATGTCTTTACCGCTGCATGATTTTATGTGAGGAAAGTGTTTGGGCGTTTTTAATTTGAAAGAAATTTTCAGCTGTTGTCTGCTTATGATTAAATTTTTGTGTTACGATAATCTTTGAGTTTTCCCAGGGTTTCAATTGAGCATTTACTTCATTTTCCCATGACACAGGCAACTCGGCAGAAATACAATAGAGGTAACATGTGCTGAAACAAAAAAGCTAGCTCATACCAAATAAACCTTAATAGTAGTGTGCCTGTACGTTAAATGCTGAGGCAAGCGCAGAGGGTGCTTCAATGTACCAGCTAATCATGTTTTTCAAACAATTTAACACTCCAATATTTCCTCTTTCTACCAGAACTGTTTGAATGGAAATTCAAGGGACTCATTACTTCTGCACCATTTCTAGCAAACCAACCCCATTAACCTCTTCTAGCAGGAAGAAAGCTCTGTAGTTTGCACCTCGATGCGTTCTCTTTCATCGACGAGGTGGCGCGATCGGTCGCTAGCCCACCCCTGGACCAATATTCCACGGTGAGGGTAATTATACTTCAACAATACGCCGAATTGATGTTCAACTCCAACACGTCCTGCTTTCTAACTGGACTATCAACTTAATTCCAGTTGGTGGACTCGCTCAGTTATTTGTCTTTTGTAACATTCCGAATGGTTTGAAAGCGAGTTCATAGGGCCCATAACTTTTGCATAATTTGCAGTAAACCACCTCCATTGACTCCCCTCCACTGGTAAGTAAAGTGAAGGACGGCTAGCAAAAAAGCCGAATTAGAGGTTACTGCCAATTCGTTGTGTCGCTGTAAAAGAATACTTTGCACCCTTGAAACAAAACAGTAGTGGTATACCATCGCACCTTTTCAGAAACTGAGGTCTATATTTCCACTTACGAGAATAGGGGCTTCAGTGTCCGGGAAATCATGAATCACTCAGGCTTGGCGTATAAACTACGAAAACGCTAGGGACGTATAAACAATATATTCAGTATTAAGAGGCCCATCACTGTTCCTACCTCAAAGTTTGTAGGTTTTTACCCTCCTGGATTCTCTCGGATAAAAACGGAGGCACGATTGATTGCTAGCCGAGACTTGGACCAAATTTCCCAGCTGAGAGCCATCATCCCTTAACGATACGCCAGGTTTAATGCCACCCCCAACACCGCATGCATGTTGATCACGCAAACGACTAGGTAGTGATCGGTGTAAATGCTAAGTTACTTAGACAGTAGGTCTTGCTACATGGGTTTAGCGTAAGTTCGTAGGACTTCTAATATGCTCATCACTCGCGGAAAACAAATGAGTTTACTCCAAAGACCCTGACTTCATTGTCCGAATGGCCGCCTTACAATAAGAAGAAATCTGATAAGAGCCTGTATAGATCAAAGCAGAACACAAAGCATGATCACCAAATACCTCGCTCGAAGCATACTGGTAAGTTCAAAGTTATGATAAAGAAACAGCAGCGTTGTCGAGGGGCTCGATTTTTTTTAAAGCAAAGCAAAAAGGGAAGAGATTAATTTTTGGACATAGGCTTCTGAACTTAATCTAACTGGAAACTTAGAGGCCCTCAAGAATCCTCAGTAGTACATGTAATGTTTTCATTTATCTGTAGTTTTAAGGGGCTAAATTGGAATTTTTGCTCCGATAGATGCAGGAGCTGAAACTCTGGCTGGATGAGGCTGATATAAAACAGAAATTCAGGCGGCTTCACCTGTACACAGTGCAATCTGGCGCTGCTTGATCGAAAAAGTAAGGATGAACGTCTGCAAATTCCGCATAATGAATCAAACTCTTATTCATTGGTGATAGGAAATCATTGGCGAGGTTGAGGTTCTCAGAAACAATTCTCTCAGGACTTAGTTGCTGCAAGCGAGAATAGTACTACCGCAGTATGGTTGTGGGAAGCATCATCATTAGTCTTCAAGACATCTTTTCGATAGAAATGTAGGGCCGTGCTGGAGTTCTGAGTTAGGGCGAATTGGTGGTGTTGTTGTAAAAATCTGAATCAAGAAATGATACAAATGAATTTAGAGGGCAAATTTGTCAAGAACTAAAACGTTTATTCTTCAAAGAGAGGACCAAAACTTTCAGACAAAAATCATAAAATCATAAAAGAGATACATCGTGCATTTGGTTTTCATGAAGGACTAAGAATTAAGGTTACGATTTCACAAAAGCCATGGAGGATAGCTGAGTTTTTCAATAGAGCTCTCTGACGGACTCGATGATGCAGTAAATACGAATTCGGCTTGGGCAAATTTGCTCACGAAAACTTGCTCAAAAATACTATTGCGGAAGACATTGATAAACGCAATTCAATAGGCAGTACAAGAACTGATTCCGCTTGAGGGTTACAGATGACTGACCCTTTGCGCTTCAATGTTCACTCCGTGTGTTAAATGATGGTTTCACTGTACCTCATGCCCCAGACTCTAGATAAGAATTGGGACTCGAAAATTCTTATTATGGCTTTAATCGGATATATCTTTCAAGAGTAAAAAACCCAACTCTTTCCCCATACGGTTTTACTACTACTGTCAAGTCTTCATTTTTCACCTCGAAATCCTATGCCCGAGAAGAAAATATGCCGCTGTTCTCGGTTTACGCGGCGAAAAAATCATGCATAGCGTGCATAGAGCCCAAGGGATCAACCAACATAGTCCCCAGATCATCATCATTGCCGAAAACGGAAAGCAAAAAGTGGTTGTCATCCTGTTGTACAGCTGCACGACTGGCTCTATCACAAAGAGACGGGTATCAAAACAATTGGAAACGACAGAACAACCGATTTTATTGTGTTTGTCTTCGTGAATCCCCTCGCTTCCTCCATTAGGAGAGTGATACTATTTAATCAGATATTATCTCCAGATGCGACGAGAACTAGAAATGGTGATATGAATAGTTTATTGCGATCTGCACAGCGGTTTTTCTCGCGCCTGTACAATTCTATACCCTTGCAGATTACTACTCGGACTCATGCGCGTTGCTAAGTGACTAAGAATGAAAAGTAGTCCTGAGGAAAAAGAGGACCTTTGGAAAGGATCGGGAGATTTCGATGAGGAGACATGCAGCAGTACCCGTCACTTCCAGTGCGGCCTGCTTGTTGAAACAGAGAGGGAAGAAGCTGGGGCGCTGCTAAAGGAGTAGTGGAGACGATGGAAGTGGGTTCCAGAAAGTTGGGGCAAAGGGTCAATGCGGTGTACCTGGATTCCCACAAGAATCCAGATGGGCCCCCTTTTTATAGACATTACTATAGCTATACTCTACAAATTTTATACTTGTGTTAACTTAGAAAAATTTCCTAGAAACTAAAGGCTTATCGAAACTATATCATAGAATAGTATTATCAAGAAAATAACTAAGTAAATAAAAACGATGACCTGGTGCTCCAGGTTAAATAAAACATTTAAGGAAAATAGATTCGCAACAATAAAACCGCTCGGAGATTATAATAAGCTTCTAATTTCATTAAAGACGAAGCTGTGTCTCTGTTTCAGAACTGCGTTATAGAAAACTGAAATAACAAGAGCGAACAATTCTCTAGTACACAGTGGTGTAACAGAGACATTGTTACAATTCTCGGTCGTTCTTAAGGTGAAATTGTAGGGAGGCAAGTTTGTCCCCATTAATTTTTATGGACGCAGTTTTGATTCGACTGTGGTTGTTTGCAGGTCTTCAGGATAAACCAATATATTTTCAACGAATTAAACACCCAAGGTTTCCTCTGGAATGAAATCCAGACCGAATTATTCAGCTATCTGATATCCACCAAAGTGATTTCAGCAGGCTAGTAAATTGTAATTCAAAACAGTAATTAAATTCTAAAGCCAACAAAATCCCGCCTTCCTTCGGAAGTAAGCCACTATTACCTGCAAAGAGTCAATTGGGATTCTGTAAGCACTATAAATCTCCTCAAAAGAATCTATATACGTGCCAAGACTTTCCTGATAGACTTAATTCAACTATACAACATAATTAAGCATTCAGCATATGAAAATGATGCTTTTGCATTGTAACGTATCTACATCGAGTCTTCTTTTCATGCACTTTACTCTTTTTTTTGAAATCGGGGGTTAATTTGCGGTGGTAGATATGTGGGTTGGTACCCAGTAAATTTGTACCGGAGCGTAGACACCGCATATTAGCCAAGCCAATTGTGAAACCGTACAATGCATCAAAAACTATACTTTACTCTTGCAGTTTTCAGAACGAAATTATTAAACACTTTAACGGAGTCGGAGGTTACATCTAAGGCCATAAAATTTCAAAACGTTGCTGTTAGTTTTGCTCGAAAGATGCTCTGATGATCACAGCAATGAAGAAATTCCGAGTTTGTTTCAAAACCGTGTGGACACAGTAAAAATGAAGATGATACCTTACTTTCAATTCAAGATAAAAAGAAGTCAAAGTCAAGATGAGAGGGAGAATATTGCGAATATGTGAATATTTAAGATTCATAATGACAAATTCTAATCTGTGATGATGAAAGGAAGAATGAAGTAAGTCATAAGAAGAAGAAGAAAGTTTTGACCCCGTCGACGTACGAATGAATCAAGTGAAAAGTGTAGCTCCGATTCAGATTCATCATGGTCAATTTGTTTTATCTCCAGCTCGTAAGACCCCTCTAGTTTAAGAAAAGGAAGGAAGAATAGCAGAGAAATTAACTCGGTAGAACCGCTAAAAGGAATCTTTTATATCCAGACCTACTCGGTGATACTCACTCTGCAGACCCTAAGATAAAGTGCCCAAAAGTATCCCAGAAAGTCAACAGTATGTACGTATCCAGATAGGAGCGCACATTTTGTTTGAACCGCATCGAGAGAAGTTTCAGAGTTTGGGCGCAAACTGAATGGCGCAAAAAACTTGAGTTTTGCACCGGAATCGTCCAATACATTGTATTATTCGTTAAACCTAACTAGAAAAGTTGAAGTTTTGGTGCAAGCTCTCATGAATGTTGTTATTTTGGCAGTCGATAAACAACATTTTAATCTCGTTCTTAGGTACAAGGAAGTTTTTCAGTTCCTGCTTGGCCCATATGTGACCAATGAGTTCATACCTCATGCTTTTCTGGCATTCATAAATTCTTAGCGATTTTCCTGGAGACTGTAAGGAAATCATCCAAAATTGTACGGGAACGGCCCTTCTCAACAGATATGTATTTCAGAGCGGTTTCTGAAATCGTGAATCGTGGGTGGGCTACTGGTAGATACCTATATTCGAATTGAATTGAGCCTGGCCAATCAACTGAGTAGGGACTGCCAGGAAGTGCTCAATCATGTTTCTCTTTGGGTTTAATGTGACTACATAACGCACATAACGATACTAAATGTGTGTACATTTCACTTGCTCCAGAAGTAGACTCAGTTTTAATTACGAGATCGATGACTGAAAACGTAGACTCTTCAAATTTTACCAGTGAACGAAATGGTTTTCGAGACTGATAAGTTTGACGACATGATAAACCTCTTTCTAACACAGGACACTGTCTCGAATAATAGTGTGACCCTATATTACACGCCACCCGTAAGCTTAAGCTCATTTTGATAACATAAATCTGCCTAAAAGAAGTTAACAAGGTCACGCAGGTAATGTAGAGCCATTCGCTTGGCACTTTTACTCCACTTTCAGGTATAAAATATAACAATTAGAACAAAGTATGCCGATCCATCTTTGGATCCTGATATTGGCGTCTGTAAATATTGAGATACATTTTAAAGCCGTATCATTTGCTTTTAGCTGATGCATAACCGCAGCAAGATCAACCCTCGTTTTAAGGTCAAAATGAAACTCTCCCTTTAGATTCCCAGGTGAGGTAGCATTTCGAAAGTAAAGAGAAATTTCAACGTCATCGGGATGAGAATCTACCAGTAAATACTTCATTTATGGATCAATGTTGAATAAATTATTTAAATTTATATATATTATACTGAACGCTCTGCCTGAAAATATGGAAAAGTAAAAGAAGATAATGCGAGAATATCCTAGCACCACTCTCGATTCTCATCAATTTCAAGGAAAGACGACTGTGTAATATTTCATTTTTGGAAAGAGGTGCAGCTTCTCGGTAGAATCTATTTTCTGGACCATTTCAATGACTGTCACCGGATTAGTAATTATAAAGTAATAAAACATAAATTAACAGTTATGTAAATTGATGCATATGTTGATACGTAGGGGGCAAAAATTATTTTTATTGTATCACATTTGAAATGCACAGGAAAATTCAGTTTTTTCTGATATTTTCCATTTTATCGCTTTCTAACTAGACATTTCACACTAAATAAATCAGTTCAGAGTACTATTCAGACTTTCAGATTCAAACATTTAGTGTAATTTAGTTCTAAGTGATAGAAAAGCATACATATTCGGACTGGGTATCATTTGATGGGATGTATAGATATATATACAATCATACTTCAATAAAGAATCGGGTCGATTCTTCAACGAGGGTAATTAAAGAATTTATATATTCAGACGCCTTTTTAATAAAATAAAACTAAACTATAGCTTTCTTTTGCATCATAAATATATGTGGAGCGCTTAAATATCTTCATAAAAATGGTACATCTTGGCCTGCTTCAAAGAAATGAACAGAATTGCTTGTAATGGACATCATTCTATAAATAAAAGAAGACCTAAGCTCTTGGAGGATATCAAATGGACAAAAAAGGAGCCTACATAAATCGTAACACAAAAATTATATTTAATTTTCTAAATGTAAAATTATATTTAATTTTCTAAATGTAATTTTTACTTGGTCAAAGTTAAATGAGACTATCTTTATACTACATAAAGTGGATCAAAATTAAGTTTTACGGAAAACCAGTAATTTGTTACAATAGACTAAAACTATTAAAGCCGATTGAAATATTTAGAGTGCTGACTATTCCAGAATAGAAACGTTAAATAACAAAAACATTTCTCTCTTTACTAGATAACGTTAAATTTCGGTGAAAGTAAACAGGTATGTACCTACTCGTGGAGATAAAAAATTGGTAAGTCGCAAATTTAAGTGATTAATATTCAATTATTAACCATTAATTGAAATAGAGAATTTATCATGATACAAAGCTAGGTAGACATTGAAGTTGTATTACAATAATAAAAAAGAGATTGAAAAAAATGTTGTAGGATTAGTACTGTTTAATTATTTTTGTAGTTCTAGGTACATAGTTGATATCGACAAGGGCGGTAATAAACACGGAAAATCAAGATGCAAAAAGAATATAAAATGCTATGGTAGCTATTGGCTTTCCGTATTTACGTGAGAATTCATATGCGAGCTACCTTAATTTATTATAATGTTTCTTTGCACGATAGTCGCAACCTGAAAGGTGAAAATGAAACTTTTGTGTATTTTTAACAGCAATATTATGCATCATATGAAAATATGGATATATGAAATTCTAGAAGGTGTTTTGTGACTTGAGAGAACATTATATAGTATCTTTCAATGAAAAGTAGCGAGCTGTTTGTGTAAAACTAACCTCAACACCCTTGTACAGATATTTTAGGAGTCTTTGGACCTAAATGATTACAGAACCGCCGCAATGTACACGGAAAAAGATCACCCCATAAATATTTATGAATATTCAACTTAGTTTAGAACTAAGTTTTTTAATTTATAAGGAACTATTTCAGTTACAGAGGTATTGCACTTTTCTCTTTCATATGAAAGTCTGAGAACTCTCGACCTCTGCGGGCCCCGACAGCATGTCTTCCATGTTTCTGCGTATGTTGCTTCGGCTGGCTGGGGGCGTTTCGGCAGGACGGAGTTGCCTTTATCTGTTAACCAAATTTATCAATATGTGTTGCAACGGGGCGTTGCCCATATCTTGCCGCCAATTATTCTGTGGGGGGGCTTCTCACAGTTCTTTCAAAGCAAAATGGCGGAATTAAGCCGATTGTAGTTGGTTTCTCCTACGGCGGATAATATCCCGTCTTCTTGCTTACAAAGCCCGCCCAGTGGTTCATTCCTACCTTGTGCCTCATCAGCTCGGTTTTGGGGCTCTCAACGGTACGGAGGCAATTGTCCACGCGATTCTTCTCCTGTGCCAACGTTCGGAGCTTGGCGATCATGTCGTTATCCAAATCGATATCCACAACGCCTTTAGTCGCATCTCCAGACAGCTCATTATCTACTCTGTCCCCACTTATGCCCCTGGCATTGCGCGTTGGGTCTATTACTGTTACGGAGACAGCACGGAGCTTCTGTTCGGCCCCTATACTATTCTTAGCGCTACTGTTACCCAGCAAGGGGACCATCTTCGCCCTTTGTTGTTTGCTTTGGCTTTGCATCCATTGATTATGAGCTTTCAAGACAGGTACTCCCCTTTTTTAATGCTTGGTACGCTGATGACGGTACTATCTTCTTCCATCATTCCCACGCTGACGCCGCTCTGAATTTTTTCCAGACGGTTAGGGCATCCTTCGGAGTCACGCTCATCATGAGCAAGGCTCAGGTTAACGCACTTTCATCATCCTCTCCCCCTCTCCGCCTATCGTGCCCGTTTTACCTCCGCTCCGGTTTCCAGGTATCGAGGTCTCCTATTGGCACTGATTCTTACGTCACAGAATCCTTCACCACTGTTCAGATAGACATCGATCGGATTTTTTCGGCCTTCCAGGAGAACGATGACGCTCAGCTTGCGTTTCACTTACAACGGTTTTATGCCAGTACGTGTAAGGTCATAAACTTGCTGCGAACACTTCACCCCAATCAGTCTACGGCTTTAGCCGTTCTCTTCGATGAGAAGCAGACGGAAGTATTCCAGCAGCTCCAAGGTCCATACTCAGAGCGTGCTTGGGTACAGGCTTCACTTCCACTGTCTCTGTCTGGACTTGGGTTCCTTCACACTGCTGACATCGTCGAAGTCGCTTGTGCTTCATCCCTCATCGACATGCTCCCTCTCCTTTCTATCCTTCTTCCCACATACAACGATCCTCACTTGGAGGAAATCCCTCGCTCAGCGATATTTCTTTCATCCTCTTTGCATCCCTACCTTCCTCCTCCTTGAGCAGTACTGCCCTCTTCGAACGGTGCAGTTCTCCTGTTCCTGGCGAAATCCAGTCTACTATCACCTCCGAACTCCATCATGCTAAGTAAGAACGTTTTATTCCTTTCGTAAGGCCCAGCTGGCCGTGCCCGCCTCCTCTTTCTGCGTACCAAATCTTCTTGTTCTGTGTTTTCCGCCCTCCTTCACCCCACCGGGGCACCTCCCATGCTTGTAAAGTTCTCATTGCTCTTCGTCTCGGTATCTCGCTGTTCTCTGGCCAGTCATTTATCCCCGTTTGTGGCCGGCGTTCCTCAGATGTTGTCCCTCTTCTGGACACCCTCGGCAAACACGCTCTGACCTGTACGTATGACGATGGACAAACGCGCCGACACAATGTACTCCGGGATGCCATCCACTGGTACTGAAAGGAATTGGGCATCTCCGCACTCGTCGAACACACTCTTCCCCCTAGGGATCCAAACTCGCCTCCGCCTCTACGCATGTACCTCTACATTCCGGGTGCCTATGGGCTCGACTCTCATGATATAGCCCTGGATGTCGCTGTGGCCCATCCTCACTCCGTCAATTGCATCTCCCAAAGCGCATCTTCCGCCAGCGTCGCTGGAAATCTTGCTGACCAAGCGAATTTCTGACATTATGGTCCCCACTGCAATGCTCACGACATCTTTCTCCTTCCAGTAGGTGTTGACTCCTATGGAGCTTTAGGGGCCAGTGGAAGAAAAATTTTCCGCCTTTTCGCTTCGTTCGCTTCAAGCCGCCGGAATTCTGCGCCAGTGCTAAGGCTTCTGGACTTAGTTACCCGCTTTTCGTTTTGCCTTCATAGGATGCAGGCCCGCCAGGTCAATACCCGCCGCGTGCCTGAGTAGTTACTATTGGTCTTCCCCATAACACTTGCTTTAGAGAATTTCGTTTCTTGTAAGCGATTTCCACACACAGAACTTTGAAAACCTCAGAAATATGTCAGATTTTTCATTTGCCAAAAAAGGTCCGAAATTTTTCACTTCTTTTAAGTTATCAGAATTTTTAGAATCTATTGAACGAAGGGATATGTTACACTGTAGAATATATTCTCCTTCAGGGGTTTTTAGTATTTATGCTCATCTGATGATCCTTTTCATCATAGACAAGTTTCTTATGCAATTCTTAACTTAAATAATGGACATTTAGGGCAAACCAAATCTAAAATTAATAATTAAACCAGATTAAATTCACTAGGTTTTTTAATTTATTGCTCCAATTGAATAGACTCTTCTCGGGTCTTTCTTCGCTTAAGAGAAGCTCTTAAAAAATAAAAAACAAGCATTATCTTATTTGGTATTGAAATAATTCATAATAAAAGTCCAAAATTACAAACGTCAAATAGTAATACAATTCACTCGATCCGAGAATCATGGATAAAACTTAAGATAGCCCTGCAGACATATTCTGTGAAATTATGGAAATAAATTGTTTTTTCTTGATATGTATTCAGTTTAGAGATTTTTTCGTCGCTATTTTTTCCAAACGAAATTTCGTGTAAATGAAAAGGAGTAATCAAGGAATGCTAATAGGATTTAATACTGGAGATAAAATCTTTATCCTTTACTTTAATGTTGTTTCACGATCTAGTACCAAAAAAAGTCAATAATTCTATTCTCAGACAAATTGTTACATTTTAGTTGCATTGTCTCTAAAACTAAACAATCTGAATACTACCAACAATAATAACGACAAAGCCTTAAATCTCAAAAAGGAAAATTAATCCAGTTTGAAATTCCAAAAGCATTATTTCAATTACTATAAATTATATCCAAAGAAATTTTCATAATCTAAACAGCTCTTTCTTGAGAAATTAATAAATTTATTCACAAATTTTGAAATAATCTGCTATTTTATATCTTCTATTTAACGATTAAATGAAACACGTGCAATGCAAATCATCCAGCTATACGCACTTATTGCACTGAAGTAATGATCATCATAAATTTGATTAATTCAAGTTTAAAAGCCCAAGTATGTAATGAAACTGTCTTTCGAATGCATACTGATTTTTCTTGAGACGTTAGTGCTTGTAGGAGACATATCTGGCAAAAAATATTGGAACAGACTCAGACGCGAAAAGAAAAGAAACATTTTTGGCAAGATATGCGGAAACTGTTTGAGTCTTATGGTTCCCACCCCATAAATACTCTTACTTATTTAGTAGAAAGCTTTAGAAGAACTCTGATTTATTATGATGTCTGCTATTTTCATAGAAAATTTAATTTTCAAGCACGCATTGATGAGACTCGAACAGATGTATCAGTGGTGTTGGTAAATTTAACACTACATAAAGTTCTCATTGATACAAGTTCAAGGTAAGTTACACATCTAGAAATCGTACATGTTAGCTAAAATACAATATTATATGAAATAACTCCCGATAAATAGAAAACTCTATAACTCTGATAGTTGGGGCAGCACCTTATTTAAGAGTGATTAATTCAATTCAATAGCTGAATTTAACCGTGTTATAATTATTCCAAAGCTGTTTTTCCAATTTTATAATTATCCTCTTGCTTTTCCATTTATCTCTTTAAGATTAATTTCGTATTTGTTTATTTAGCAAAAATTTGAGGAAGTTTTTTTAACTCTCTGTGTTGGCTGCTGAAATTTCAAAAAGTTGATTTGCTCCTACTGCTCTTGTAATGAAATAGTACAAAGTAGGTTTTTTTACTGAACGACTTATGATTGCTAAAAGTCAGGGGATTTTCAAATTCGAACTTTGCACAACTAAAAGTATAGCACATCTTTCCATTACTTTAAAAAATATATAGATATAATAAAACCAGTAGAAGCGTTTTCTACACGTTTTGGAGCATATTTTAAGGTACTTGCTATTTTTAATTCGCAAAAACTAACTATCTGAGGAATAATAAGCCAGTGAAACGTACAAATTGCGAATCGAGAAATAAAACTTTTTATGTTACAACTTCTACATTTTGATGTATCTCTGAGAAATTTAGTCATTCAATTTTTAAGTCTCGGAGATGTTGCTCAGTAAATCCAAGCTTTCACATCGGGGAGAGCCATAGAATCACCAAAAGTCTGCCTCTCGTTGTCGCAGATGGGTATCAATTCATGCATTTTTTAATTGCATCTGTCAAGGCCTTTTGCGATGGGATTTTGCTTGAGAAGAAAGCAATGAATGGTAAAATCCGGAATGCTGTGTATGAAAAAGACCAAGCTATGTGAGCGACAAAGTGTCTTGTTATGTTCCCATATCTCTGATCCCCTGAGGCAGAAGGGCTGTGCACGACTTGTTTAACGCCGAGCTGTAGGGGAGAAAAGCAGCGGCTGATATCCATTTTGCCTTTGTAAGTCCCATTACAAGCGATGAGTTTTCCATCTTCAGCTGGACAGGGAGCTACATTTCCTAAATATGTCAGGGCCAAATACTCTCCGGGCTATTGTCCGCGTGCAGCTCTCCATTATCTTATCAAATTTCTCAGCGCCCTCTGCTGTGCATGATGGTGGCACCACTTGCAACAGGCAGCCGATCTTGCAAACCAATAAATAGTTAAAAAGAAGTTGTAAAGATATCTGCGTGTCCTGGAGGTCGATTATGGTGTTGAGTAACGGCTTCAAATACTCCAGATGGGCTGTAAAGTACTTTTGGGCGAAGTCTTAGAAGCTAACTGAAGCGTCCGAATCGGCTGCGTCTTCTGATAGGGCGAAAATGGCGCGGACGGAAAATGGAACCACAAACCACCAGAGATGAGACTCGTTGCGAGCGACTAAAGTGCCATGGTAGACGTTAACAGGTGGTGGAGAGGAGCGGGCGAGAACGCTGAGTGACTGCTCTACTAGCGAACTCTAAAGGGGCAGGCTCTACCACCTATGCTCTGCGACTGGCGAAAAAAAAGGTTCATGGGTCTGAAGTTGAATATCAACTTCCTAACTATACGGGACTGGACCTGCAGCTGTCTGGCAACTTGCTTTCCGTCTCAAAGAGGAATCAATTACTTAGCTTATGTATACTTTCTTCCCAAACTAAAAATCTCGCTAAAACTACTAGAAGCACCAGAAAAAGTAAAAAAAGAGTTCAAGTGGACGCAAAGAGTTTGACAAAAGATACTTGAAAGAAACTGAATGAAGCTATTCCTGAAAATCTTCATCGTCTATATCAGAACGTAGCACTTCCCTTATGACATCATAAGTACCTGTGTACTAATCATAAATACCCGCGGATGGCCCAAATTGTCCATCCATTCCTGCGAAGAATACAGCTCAACTGAGTCCCCCCAGCCGGGTCCATATCTGGGACCACCTGGTTGAATTAGTTCATTCATTTCCCTCCCATATGACCCGATTCGAGGCCTCTTTCTTCGTACGCTGACTCCTCGTCTTCCTCTCCCTCCTTCCCGGGCTCCTCTTCGGACTCGTCCTCGTCCTCCCCTTCTTCCATCCTGTACAATAGCTTGGTTAAGGAAAAAATATTTAGGGAACAAAAATCAAATAAAAAAATAATAATAAAAGCATTACCATCAAAGGGGAAGGTAATCGCTTATAAAAAGGTGTACGAGAAAAAGAGAGAGTATAAGTAAATGTAAAATACGTGACGCAAAAGAAAAAAGTAAAGGTAGAAACAAAAAGAAAGTGAATGAGTAGAGTAACCTAAAAAGGAGTGAATTTGTGCGCATAAGGAAAATACCCCAAGTTCCTCTCTTAACATCTTCAGTGCAATTTTGGCTAATAGCCGAACCACAATATTCAAATATTAAAGAACCAAATTGCTCAAATTTTGGGTGATTCTGGTGGGTCCAAAAAGATTGGAAAGTTACAGAAGGGTAAGGCTAAAATGGAAGACAGTATGTGTTGATTACAAATGTTGAATCTACTCAACCTATTCCGTACTTTACCCTTTGGCCCCTGATGTTGCCATGATGTAGACCTGTAATTATACCCTATTCATGCAAGATACAACTCTCTTTATTTCGAATCGAAGTAGGCCTGAATCAGTTGTGCTTGGTGACGAATAATAAACAAGAATGCATACGTGTTAGTTAAACGTTAGTTAGTAAAACATGATTACACAACCAAAAAAAATTTGACTATCGGAGGTTTCTGTGTAACCTTTTCAATTTCATTCAGTCTCAGTCAACAGGGATAGGCGTTGTAATGACTTTTGCGGTGGAGTACGCCAACAAATTCGGCATTTAGGCATGGCAGGATGTAGTCCCTTGCTTTTTGCATCTGAAGAGAAGATGATACCCAACGCAACACGGCGCTTATTGCGTCATGCAATGATATAACCATCTTTGTGGTACAGTGCCCGTCAAAATTATGAGACAGGGAATTGAAAATAGCCCTGAAGACACATCAAAGTATAATTAAACTCCTCTGAAATCTCTTCATAAGCTGAGCAAAACGGTACAAAAAGGTCTTTTATACATCTCATAGTTTACGTGATATCTATAAAACACCTTACACAGAAAACCAAAATTATAAGACCAATAAAACTTTTGCCTAGTTCGCGCCAAATTGTGGCTTCTGCAACCGAAATACAAATGAACCCGGAACCACAGTAGCCACCTCCTCATGATCCGTACCAGGATCAGGCCTTAATACCACACCGGCATGCCACGCCGTAAAACTCTCACACAGCAAGAAACCGGAGCGATTATCGCACTCCACCGCGAGAAAAAAAGCCACCGCGACATTGCCAAGAGCAGCAATCGCTCAAAAACAGTCGTCAACAACTTCTTCAAATAACCGAGCGCGTACAATTCAAAGAAAAGAACTGGAAGGCCCCAAAAACCCAATCCAAATCAAAAGCAAAGACTTTTTTGCGAAGGTCGCGCAACCGGAAAGAGTGCAATTGCTCTCTAAAAGCACCTAATCTGGGACGTTTCAACGTCAGCAACTTGTCGTGCGCTAAATGTGGGAGGAAATTTTGTGCACAAGAAGATGAAGAGCACTTTCTTTCTGACTCGGCATCACAAAAAATTCGATTCGATTGGGAAACGGAACAAGCGACTTGGGGCGCTCCTCAATGGCGGAATGTAATTTTCTCTGATGAGAAAAAGTTCAAACTGGATGGTCCAGATGGGTATGCTTCATAATGGCATGCAGTGGGGAATGAGGAGCGTTTCTTTTTGAGTCGTCAGAACGGAGGTTTTGGTTTGATGTTTTGGGGCTGCTTTTCATATTTTGGCAAAAGGACTTTGGTAGTGATGCAAGGGAATCAAGATTCTAAGAAGTACGGAAGCTTTTGGAGTTCCATTTATTGGATTGGACCTCTATTATGAATGGGGAATCGTGGGCTTTTCAGCAGAATAATTGTCCTATTTATGTGTCTATCTACTCTAAGAGCTGGTTTGCGAATCTTAACATTAATTTATTGGACTGCCCGAGCAAAGCACCCAATTTGAACCTAGTTGAGAACCTTTGGACGGTTCTTGCGGGCCGAGTTTACCACAATGCACGCCAATTTTCATCCTTTGATGAGCTGAAGGAGGTTGTGTTGAATGAATGGGAGAAGCTGGAGAAGCACGTGCTGCATGCGCATATTAACAGCATACAGCGTCGCTTCATTGCTGTTATTGCTTCGTAGGGTGTTAAAACGAAGTATCAATGTTTCTACTGTACCGGAAAGCCTCTGCAATAAAGCGGTTCTATATTTTTGTATGGGCAGTATGAGTAGTTTTCTAATTGTTGTCGCGTCCTTGCGTGTTTCTAATTAATTTAAACACAAGCTAGGTGAGCTTTTAAAGAGCTTTACAATGATGTCCTACTGGTAGCGGCATACCGCGGAGACCAGTCGTTCTTACCGGTCTTATAGTTTTGACGCTCACTGTACCATATTTGAAACAATAGATTACAGACTTGCTGCTCTCTGGCTTCCCCTGATCGAAAAAGTTGTTGGGTTCTAAGGATCTCTGGGGGTAGCGCCAGTTTGAACAAGAGTCCGCCGAGATTTTCGCCATGTTGTGTGCGTCGCTTCCTTCAGATGATCTGGCCACCAAACCATAAGAATGAAGAGTCATTCTAGCAGTATGCGACCAATGGAAACAACGCGTGGAAATATGGCTGTAACTGCCGTCAGGAAGGCTGGTTGAGTGCACAGATTGAACGCATCCTTCAAATCTGCCGTCAGGATGGCATATTCGGAGCAATGGCAAAAGTTGTGCACAGCAAGTCGGACGTTGTGAACGACAGTATCGATGCTAGATCTGGTGGCGATGCCGACTCACAGCGGTTGGAAGTATGAGGTGGCTTTGGTGCAGGCCCATTTAATTAGGCAGCTACCATCCAATCTGCGAAACGCTTCACTGGCAGTGATTTCCCTTAGTCTAAAGTGCTTCTTGGCCAACGGTGCGAGGGGCGCGCCGAAAATAAAGGGGTCGAGGGCGGTTAGAGCTTTGCCGTATCGGCTGCCAAAATTTTGAGAGCGCGGCTAGGAATTCGGGTGAGACGGATGGGGATGGGGATCGCAACAGTGCACTACGGTGAAATGGCATAAGCCCTGAGCCCCCTGCGGATAAACGTGGTTTGAGGGCCGACTGGCTCCGACAAACTGCTCATTGGTCAAGCCAAGGAAGGGCGGGGCACTGCTCATGGAAACATTTTGGTTGTTTTACTCTTGAAATATATATGCAGTCTATCATAAAGCTTTCCAGAGAACCACAATTGACTCAGAAATGTATGCCGACACATTCTTGGGGGAGAACTACGCTCCCTAGAAGACCATCTTCAAGGTAACCACCAAGCATTCAATAATGTATCTGACTGCGGCTGCTGCGTGCCTTATCATCAAACCCCTCAAACCTTTCCACACTTCTTTATTGCCTTCGCGACCACGTTCCTTGCCACGTCATGAAGTACTGCGCATGCATCCGGGTGCGAACCCTCAAGAGAGGAGATTGGTACACGCACTGGCCTACATGTTGTCGAGGTCGCGATAAAAGATTGATGTATTACCTGCTTTGCATTTCGCGCGGCGTTCAGAGAGTACATCCGGTTGAATGATTTCGCTCACTTGTTGGAGGGGCGAGGGGATTTCACGAAAGTGAAATCAAGAAAATAGGTCTCCCTGCTGCTTTATCTTGCTTGAATATCCAGCATAGTGAGGTGGAGACCATGGAGTGGCACTGAGACATGATGTAGAGCAGCTCTCGCAATGTCTATGACGAGACGGACGATTTGGCGATCACGGTGATTGATCCTGTGGGCCCTGTATAAGAAGAATTTAATAATATTCTCTATACCGCAGGAAATCTTACTCTCTTCTTTCTCTCTACAATTTTTCTGTTTCTTTTACGTGAAGTTCTCTTTTCTTCATACCCCATTCATTTATCTTTTTTTCTCTTTTTATGTACAACTATCTTCCTCTCTGAAGGTTATTCTTTTTGTCTGAAGAAGTCACTTGATTTTCTTCAACGTTCAACATCTTTTTCCAAAATAATTTTTTTTGTACGTAATTTTCGCCAAAATTTATCCGGTAAAGGGCGATTTTCACTTACTCTCACTGCAAAACAGATTTACGCCTATCTCACATCAGCGAGCTTGTCAAAATGAGCTTTTTGACGCTATTGAAACCCGTCGGGTTCCTTATAGAATTATTCACGGCACACTGACAAAAAAAATCGAACATTTAACCCCTTTTTGAAACCAAAAGGCAAAGATTACCCCTCTGTCGCGCCATTTCCGAGGCCTTCCATCCTCGCCACACCGTGGTATTTCCTACTTTAACTTACCTCCATCGAAAAAAGCGAAGCACCTTACAAAGCTCTTAGTTCTTCCTCGTGTAGAGTTCGAAGCAGAGAAAGGGGTGTGGGACATGGAAGAAGAGGATAGTGAATCAATGGCGTACCTAGAGGAGTAGGTGTCCCTGGAAACTGGTCTACGAGATGGATGTAGAGGGCCTGAAATCAGTCCATGGAGGAATAACAGTAGACCGCTTCAGATTTCAGTTCGTAAATGGAACAAACTGACCAGTATTTGCAAGTAAGAAGTAGCACTAGCGCCATAACAGTCCACAACTTACACAAGCTCTGTTGATCATTTTACCATCTTCCTCTTTCTTTTTCTTTCGCTGCTTTGCCGTCCGCCGGCGAAAACGTAATTATCTTTCTCTAATTGCATTAAAGATCCTGACATTTAGATATTGTAAATGGGTTATCCCAAGATTCCACGTTCTCAACACTCCCCCCTTGATATAAATTCAGCATGAGAAAATTATTAAGCCTCTTCGAGCTTGACTTTGCCGTAGTTGCGCTTGTCGTCGATATTGTCTTTTGCAAGGTCAGACGTGAGCATGTCTCCAAGCAAGTCGGCTGTTCTTCCTGCATTTGGTTTTTTCTAGGCATCAGCCAAATTCATCTTACCGCTCCAAACTTATCACTCCACACTTATCACGTCAATCAGTCAACTCTCATTATCCAACCTTAGTCCATGGATATCTGATAGTGTTGCCACATCTCTGGGTGTTGATTGCGTCGCCAAAGTCTTCTTAAGTCAAAGACTGTCAACTAGTGGAGTCATATACAAGCACTTCTTAGTCAACTCTTCCAAAACAGACCAATGTGCAGTGTATGTCCCACATTTGTTACTGACGATGTGGTATCGTCTTATAGACTTGACGTAGAAAATGGTTGCTGCTTTGCAAAAGCCAGTCGACAATATGTATCACTATATCACTGTTTTCTCCATCCTAATTTCCAAGAATACATCCCTCTTGTGCAATGTTTGCCTCCATACCTTGATGGGGATAAACTGCATTATTTAACACAACATTTCGTGCCAGACTCATCTCATCATTTGCAAGCTGTACCGATGAGGCTATTGTACTCCTATTGAATACGTCTCTTGCGATTCCGTTAGCATATTCAATCCCCTGCAATTCTTATCTCAGGAACAGTATGTTGAATAAATATAGCTGCGGAACAACCAGCAGGTGATACAGTTACACCGAGATAAACAAGCTTTAAATCCATTGATCGAAAATTACTTACGTCAAGCTCGTCCAGTTACATACAGTAGATACCTGTTCTCTTCTACCTGGGCGCAATACCACAAGTTCGATTTCCTTCGTCAACTTTTGCGCTGATTAAAAGACGCTCTTTCTCGTCTGAACGACTTCCGTACTGTTAACAGATAAGTTATCGGGATATTGTTCCCAAACCCTAACTTCTACAGCTTACTTAATGCCATCTAGAAGCTAATCAAACATGGACTCACTTGAAGTGACCATTACCAAATCATCCATGTACTTCGCCAATAGTTTCGTGAGGAGTACATCCTTATCTCGAAACATAAATAAATGATTCATACCAATAACCAACTTCATTTCCGGTACAGTCCTAAATGTTTAATCAGTTTTCCTCTACAATTTCCTTCCCGAGGATACAATGCCGTACGAATTATCTTCAACAAAAACCAGTAGTTTTCAGCAACGGTTCCAAAGTTTTGTCTCAGAAAGACCTCTCTTCTTGCCTTTCCCGACTCGGTGTAAGCGCCCCTTACTTCTGCCTTACCAATTGTCATCCCCTTCGCGCAGATAATAGCATCTACTAATAGGAATCCCATGCGCGAAACGACAGCAGCATATGTTCTCGGAGCCTCCCGCTCTGTATTTATATTCCCGTGTAGGCATAAACGAGACCTGAGCTTTATCAATCTAGTCGGAAAACCTTCAACATCTTCGGTATAAAACTTCACTTTGTATACGCATTGCGTTCTAGTGATATTCGCATCGCTAGGAACATCCCTAATGAGTACTTCAACCATATTCGGTTCCCAGTTCTTCTTCAGCTACTCCTTTTCAGCCTCTGATTGGAGATAATATGGTAGGAAAGGCGCCTGTCTCGTATAAAATTGACTTCCTTGAAACTGGTCCTATTCCATACTCAAATAATCTTGTTCAACAACATCTCCTGCTAATATTTACTGCGACATAGCAATATACCAAACTGGCTTCACTAAAGCAGGACCATATATCGTACGGGGTACTTCCTCAGCAGTTTCCGAATAAAAATTCCCGGAGACCTCGTCTTCCGGTCCACACTCCTGAGAATTGACTTGAATATGCTTTTCGGGCTCAGCCAATCGCCCGATAGTTTCGTCATCTCCTTGTGACTTTCCTAGATTAAGGCTTTACACTTCCACTATATCTTCTCGGCCATTTCCACTGAGATTCTTCTTCATATTAAAATCTTCCTCCGGGCTCTCAGATTCCTCGTCCGTCATCCCTACATTTTTCATTTCGGGTCGTTTCTTTGACTCTTTCTTCATTGAGGTTCCAGCATCATGCTCACCTCGCACGGTTGTCCTTACGGTTCCCGCCAGACCCAATCACAACCTAATGCTCGTCTGTTCTGCCCGTTACAACTTCTTCGACCCATAGTCGATGTCTCTTACCTCCATTTGTGTACATAATACCTCATCCTGAGCCTCAAAATGTGGTGATTCATGCTTTGTCGGCAGCGACTTCAGCATACGTGCTACTAGACGTCTTGACTCCATGTCCTGAAAGACTTTCCATATTTCCCTCGGCTCTTGCTTCTGCGTCGTTCCTTCGAAGCTCAGCGAGTATCAACTTGCCATCCCGAATGATGACAATAAGTTCCCACCGTAAACTATATTGCGTGTAAACTGAGCTAGTGCCATCTCGTGCTGAAACTTCAGCCGCGCATGTATCTTATCATTCTGCAGCGTCTCCAGCGAATCCGTCACGACCCGATTCTTACTTTCCACCTCACCCATCTTCTTGTGCCGACTCGATGGTACTGGTATTAAAGAAAAGCCACGCTTTTACATCCAATCGCGTAATTGAACCCTGTCCAGTTCTTGGTCACTCTTGAACTTCTTCGGAGTTCCATGCCGTAGACACCAGATATTGTCCAACGCAGGCAACTTTATTTCAAGACGGCGATCTCGTATCACCGCCAACTACGAATATCCTGTGACTGAATCCACCGCTGTTACTGTGACACGCGACATAAGGAGTTAGTGTTTCCTGCACTTACATTCATCCGCTAATTATTTCAATCTGCAACCTGACTCTCCTTGGACCCTTGATAATTACTGTGGCAGAGAGTAATATTTTCAGTGAGTTGAATTGACAACCCCTATCTGACTTGCACTACTTAACCCTGACCATAACTCGGAACTGTCGAATAAACTGATATCACACCTTCTGAAATATAACCTATTCCTTTCCTCTCCTAATAGGTTATGGGATCAGCACGCTAACAGCTTTTTTTTCATTCACTCCGTTTCTTCTCTTTGCTTTGCTGTTCATGTACACTCTACTCTCTATACCTTGTATCCCTCTTCCTTCGCTAAAGTTTTGTTCTCGCTTTTTGGGGTTGTCGATGTGTCCGAGGATAAGTTTGATACATCTTCCTTGCGCATACAGCATCTCAGCTCAAAAAATTACTACCTTTGGGCCAACGAAGTTGAGATATTTCTGAGGGGAGAAGAGACTTAGAACGTATGTTGACGGAAGTATGAGAAGGCCGAGTTAGGACTCTGGAAAGGACTTAGAGTTTTATTTGAGAAGGAGCGATATGGCTCTCGCCTATATAATGATGAATATTGACCAGGGTTGTAAGGCCACTGTGATCAAGCTTCGTGACCCTCGAGTTGTACAAGAGACACTCAAGAAAACATATCAGACTTTCTGTGAAGCTTCAATTGATGGGAAGCTTTCTGCACTACAGGAAGTATCAATGAGCTCACCACAATCGGTGATTGAGTTCTCTAACCGCATTGAAACACTGGCTAATTAGCTTGCAGCAATTGGACATACAGTGTCTCAGATAGAAAAAAAACGGGCACTATTACGAGGACTCTCAAGCGAGTTTTCTGTCGCTGTTCAAGTGATCAGGTTGACTGGAAAACCATATGACCATGCAATTGCTGACCTCGTCGTAGCCGAATCAGCAATGGAAAAAGTATGTGACCAAACAGCCTTGGTAACCCGCGGTAAGAAGAACGTATACAACTGTACGTATTGTAGCAGACAAGGTCATAAAGCCGAAAGATGCTTCCATATCCCGAGGAGCAACAAGTATAAGCAGAAATTCACCGGTTCAAATACGACGGGAAATCAGAAAAGGCGATTATAATAATGAAGAATATTCCGAAGAGAACGTTAAACAAAACAAAGTGGGTACATCTATGTTGGTCGCACCTGTCTCTACTACAAACGATTCTAGATTTTCAAGTGCCCTTATGACTCGGAACGGAAACTCGCCGACTCCTACTAAATGGCTTATGGATTCTGGCCGTACTTCGCACATGTCAAATGACATTTCCAATTTCAATGAATTCCAATCTGGTAACGGATCTGTACAGGTGGGTAGCAAAGAGTTTATCAACATAAAGGAGTAGGTTCGGTAGTTACCACTTCCATTGTGAATGGAAAGCGTGAGAAGGATATTTTTAATGATGTGCTGTACACACCAGATATCTTGTACAATCTAAAGTCCGTGTCCAGAACTCGGAGCAAGGGATTCAGTGTTATATTTGATGATGCTGAAGATCCTGAATCAAAACGAGGACTCTGGACTGTTGAAGAAAAGCAGAGGGGAAAAGCGAAACTTATGGCCCATGAAAAAAGTATCGGATTATACGAGGTCGCTATAAGTGTTAGAAAGAAAAAAAAAAGGATACTGCATCCTTGGTAGCGACTTGTGATGAAAACAAACTTTGGCACTAACTCCTAGGCCATGTCAGCAATAAAACTTTGAGGAGATCACTCCCAATTAAGAAAGGCATTAACATTAAGACTAATCCAAAGAACGTTGCCTGCTCGAAATGATTACAGGCAAAAGCGATTCGACATCCAATTACAGCTTTGGATTATGTTGAGATCGTTTCGGAACCCCTTCAGCGGGCTTACCCTGATGTAGTGGGGCCGATACGAATTCGGTCATTCTCCGGCTCCCATTTTTTCGTTACTCTGGTTGACGAAAATAGAGGGTACTCAATGGTCCGTTTTATGAGGCGCAAAAGCCGAGCAGCTCAGGCCCTGTGCAAGATGATATTAAAACTCTAGAATCTAGTAAATGGTTCTGTATCGAAACTTGTCTTTCTGAGCGGCAAACGTGTGAAATGGCTGTCGTTCAAACGGTGGAGGTGAGTACGTATGAAAAATCCTGCACGATTGGATAGAAAGCCGTGGTATCGTACACTCACTCACCTCTTCTTACTCACCGGAGTCCAGCGGACGTGCTGAGCAGCTCAACCGAACCCTTCTTGACATGGCACGCTCTATGATAATGGGGCTAGAAATGAAGAACAGGGGACGTTATTGGGCCGAAACTATCAATTGTGCAAATTATTTGAGGAATCGACTCCACACCTCGATTTGCAAGAACAGCACCACTCCTTATGAAGCAATTCATGACAAAGATCCAGGCCTATCTCACATTAGGTTCTTTTGTAGTAAGACATTCGATCATATGCCTAAAGCAAAGCAAAGGGGAAAATTTGACCCCAGTGTTGAAGAAAGAATCCTCATCGGGTATGAAAGGGGGAAACGCGTCCAGAGTATTTTATCTCTCTACTCAAAAGTAGTTTATTTCTCAAGAAGTTGATTTTATGGAACTCGAGCTTCCTATGGGTACCACTACTAATCCGAGCGACTATTTATGTATAGATATACCTGCATTTGATTATATTGCCGGAATTAAGGACACCACCGAATCCTCTGGGCTTGCATATGCTCAGGAAGAGACTCCTGCGCCAAATCCATTGGATGATAATGCACTGGAAAACATTCCTCTTGATCTCAGGCGCTCTACGAGAAGTTCCATAGGGGCCCCTCCTGTATGTTTCGAGTTTCATATAGCGTGTCTAGTCACTGATTCTACTATGAATGTGGATCGCCTGGATGTGCCGACTACGTATGAGGAGGCCGTCAATAGTTATGAGTCTTCCCATTGACGTATGACTATGGATGAAGAGATACCCTCGCTTCAGCGATTAGGTACATGTTCACTGGTTTCTCTTCCCAAAGGTCGCAAATGCATCAAGAATAAATGGGTTTATGACCTGAAACGGATAGCAAGGGAGAAATAGAGCGCTACAAAACTCTCGTAGTCGCCAAAGGGTTCACTCAAAAGCACGGTGTTGATTATTTTGAGGTCTTCAGTCGACGACGGCAAGGGTTTTTTCCGCCGCCTTGCTTCCTTCGCTGCTTCCCGTCGCGGTTCCTCCCCTCAACAGGAGCTCCGCGACTTTGTTACCCGTTTTGCGTTTAGTCTCCAAATAATGCAGGCGCGACCGGTTTCTACCCGCCGCCCGCATCCGTAGTTAATTTATGAATACCCTCCGCACGCTTCTGTGCGACATTGTACAAACAATAAAGATTTACCACCACGTCGAACTAATAACACGCTTTGTCCTCAACTGAAGTCTTTAGCTGACTTGTCTTTGTTTGTATTTCTTCTCTTAAGCTCCCTCTTTCCCCTACACCTCGCACTCCCTCGTCCGACGTTCCCGCCCGCTCCCGCGATCCTGCTGCGGTTGCGCTCTGTCGCGCGACGACGGTGCTTTTGCCCTCATCTTCCATCTTCTCCCGGTTCTTTTCTTTTTTTCTTCTTTGCTTCTCCCGATCTTCGCCCGATTCGTTTTTCCACAGCGCTATCTTATTGGCTACTTCTTGATTTTTTGTCTATCGTGATCTGTTTATTGGCTATTCCCTTTCCTGTGATCTCTTGACCCCACAGTTTCTGCCATCATGCCTTCCCGACCTTCTTCTGGGCATTCTGAGACCGTTTTCTCCCTAACCCATGCGTCGATGGATTACCTGGTCAAATGCGTCTCCATCTTTGATGGGTTCATCGACCTCTCCGACCCTGCAGCCACAGCTGCATTCTGTTCTGCCGTTCAAAACTCCCCCGTGACGACCGCTTTGGCCCCTTCTCTGCAAAACAACCCTCAGTTTCGTTCCGTTCAGCAGATCTTGACCTCTCTTGCGGCCCCTTCCCCGCCAACTTCTCCTGCCACTGAGTCGGACCAATCTCCCAATACTGCTCCTCTGCCTCCCGCCCAATCCTACCTACGCGCGGCGACCATGCCCCCAACGGCCCCAAAACCCCTCCGCCGTCTCCTTTTCCTGGGCCGCCAAGGCCTCACCCAACATGGTGACCTTTCAGATGTTGAGATCTCCACCAAGTTTGCGGCCGCGTCCGCCGAGCTACTAGCGGGCTTTTTGGCTTTAACACCAAGCGAGTTCTCGTCGTCACGTCTCCTCCGGACTTTCATGTACACGATCCGTCGGCTTTCCGCCGAGGTATCACACAAGGTGGTTTTCCCGGCTCCTGTTCCATTATTCGCTCCTCTTTCCCTCATGTCTTCATGTTGTGCGCTGCCGAGCTGGATTTGGCGTCTTTGCCTCCCGCCTATACCGCCTTCCGAAACTTGGCGAAGACATCGGACAACTACGACCCTCCCGAACTCGTGTTTTCCGAAATCATGGACATCTCTTCAGACCTGTCTCCTGCCCAGCTCCGCGGCGTCCTTCCTGGCCTTCGACAGGAAATCGAACGCCTGGAATCTCTGTCCTGCCAGTGGTATCCGGCTCCTGTTTTTGCCCAATACCTCCGCGAAATGGAATCCGCAGCTTACCAGACTCTTTCTGCCGATCCCACCTTTGCCCGGGACATTCCTCTCCTCGCACCACCTTCAGTTCCCGCTGTCCACTCTAAGCGCCGTCGCACCCGTCCAGAAGTGACCGATACGGAAGGTTTTACCCTGGTTGCACGTCGCGGCGCTGGGCCCGCGACCTCTTCTGCTCTTAGCTCCCCCGTTCCCCCGCAGGCTGACGGTCGGTTCTCTGTCCTCGAATACGTCCCAGTTCCGGAATCAATGACCGATAATGATCAGTAGGATTGCTTCTGTCCCTCCTACTGCCCTTACTTTCCCTGCTCTTTTCAGGGCTTCGATACCCGTTCTTCCGTACATCCCTCGCCCAGTTCAAGCAGCGGCCTACGACCTCTATTTTGCCTCCCTGAGCCATGTCATCGCTGCTCCGTCTGATGCATATCGTCATCGTGCCCTTCTCGAACTTGTCGCCCTCCCCAAACTCGTATTTCGACGCAATCATCCTCGCTTCCATCGCTCGAGCCGCTCTGAAAACTGCTCCAATCTTGCTGATCGCATTCGTATCGACATCTTCCGGTCTCTTCGATGACCTCTTCATTGAAGCCCTCTCCCTCTTCAGGGCCTCCCACCCCCTTGCTACTCACGCCGACGCCTCTCCTTCCACATCTACGATCCAGCGCAGCCGCCGCTTACTGCACGTGGCAGTCCTTCCCGCGCCGCAGCAGCCTTACTGCACGATAGCCCACCTGTTGTGCCCTCGGAAGACAATCTCCGCAGACTCAAATCCCTCCACCCCACGCCCGCGTCCCCCGTTCAGCCCCTTCCTAACTCTCGTCTTCCCTCTGCCGTCAAGTTTTCCGTTTCGGATGTTCGTAGAGCAATTCATAGCCTCGACCCGTCCACCGCCTCTGCATCTGATGGCCTTTCCCCTGTCTTCCTCCGTATGTCGCTTCGACCTGCGGGGGAGTGCATCCCGCCCGTGACTGTCTTTATGTGCTGACCAAGTTTGTTAACATATGTTCCAACGGCGAACTACCGGACTCGTGCCGGGCCTACTTCTGCGGGGGCCGGCTCACAGCCCTCCACAAGCCCAACGGTGGACTTCGCCCTATAGCTGTTGGTCTCCTTCTCCGCCGACTTATTGCCCGCCTCCTCGCTCACAAGG
Organism: Kappaphycus alvarezii; assembly: GCA_002205965.3. NCBI lineage: Eukaryota > Rhodophyta > Florideophyceae > Gigartinales > Solieriaceae > Kappaphycus > Kappaphycus alvarezii. The sequence goes on along the minus strand of NADL03000717.1, from coordinate 321,305 downwards.
CTTGCTCGACTGCAGCCTCCTATCTCTTGCTTCATCAATTCGGCGTGGGCGTTAAAAGTGGGGCTGAGGCCATTGTTCATGCCGTCCGTCGCCTGACGCAAAACACCAAGTTCCAGGACCACGTATTGATCCAAGTCGAAGCCCACAATGCTTTCAACAGCATTTCTTGATAACGCATTCTTGATGCCGTTCTGGACTTTGCACCTGGCATCGCGCGATGGGTTCACTACTGCTATGGGGATACCTCTTTTCTCTCATTCGGTTCATTCTCCATACTAAGCGCCGATGGCACTCAACAGGGGGATCCGTTGGGGGCTCTGCTTTCCGCTCTCGCTCTCCGTCCTCTCGTTCTCAAGTTCCAGGAGCAATTCCGGCCCCCGCTCAACGCTTGGTATGCAGACGATGGTAACTTGGTCGTTCCCCGCTCGCAGGCCCTCGAGGCTTTGCAATTCTTCCAGAGTCAGGGACAAGCCATCGGGTTCGCACTGAATATGACCAAAACCCACGTATACGGCCTCTCCTATAATCCTTCTCCCCTCACTCTTCCCTGCCCTTCTCCACGCCCGATGGCATTACCGTTCTCGGCTCTCCCACTGGTTCCGATTCCTTCGTCAGCGCCGCATTCGACACCCGTCAAGCTGCAGTAGATCGCATCTTTTCCTGTCTTCAGTCCCTCGATGACGCCCAGATGGCCTACCACTTGCACCGTTTCTGTGCGAGCGCCTGTAAGGTTATTTACCTGCTGCGGACTCTCTCCCCCCACCAATCTACGGCCTTGGCCGTCAGCTTCGATTGGAAGCAGCGGGAGGTTTTCGCACAGATTCATGGCCCTTGCACCGACTCCGAATGGGAGCAAGCCTGCTTTCCTATTTCCTACGGTGGTCTCGGCATTCCTCTCGCTTCTTCAATCCCTGAGTCCGCTTATGCGGCTTCGATGATTGATATTTTCCGCCGTTTCTCAGATCTGGTCTCCTTCTCGGGAGACCTACACCTGGAGGAAGTGCCTCGGGCCGCGATTTCTTTATTATCTACCCGTTATCCAGATTTCTCGGCTTCCTTGTCGCCCACTTCCCTGTTTCAGCGATTTCAAACGCCGGTCCCCGGCGAACGGCTCCAGTCTGCTATCTCGTCTGAGCTTCACAGTTCGACGTTTGATCGGATCTTCCGATCATCCTCTGACCGCGACAGATCTCGCCTCCTATCTGTCCGTGAGTCGTCCGCCTGTTCAGCTTTCTCTACTTTACCGCACCCTCACCGCGGAACGTATCTGTCCTCGCAAGCTTGGATAGTCGCTGTATCTCTACGCCTCGGCCGCGCGATTTTCTCTGGTCATGATCGATGTCCGGTATGTGCTCGCCGTTCCAACGACATCGCACCGTTGCTCGATCCCCTGGGCAAACATACCCTCACCTGTAAGTACAACGATGGGCAGACTCGTCGCCACAATGTCTTGCGTAACGCTCTCCATCGTTACTGTAAGGAGCTTGGAATTTCTGCCTCTCTTGAACATCTGCTTCCTCCCCTTCCCCCTTCGTCCTCTCTCTCGTCCGCCCTTCGCATAGATCTTTATATCCCTGCTGCATATGGCCTCGACCCGAAGGATATCGCTTTGGATGTCACAGTGGCCCATCCACAGGTCACTTCTCGCGTTTCCCAGTGTGCCCTATCTGGCGGCGCAGCTGCCTCAATGGCTGAACGTGCGAAACACACGCACTACGGTCTAGTCTGCCACACGAACGATATACGGCTCCTGTTGGTATTGATGTGTTCGGTGCCCTTGGGGCCGACGGGGCGACTTTCTTCCGGCGCCTTTCTACGTTCGCTGCTGCCCGTCGAGGCACCACTCCCCAATGGGAGCTGCATCCCCAAATCACGCGCTTTGTGTTCTGCTTGCATGGGTTGCAAGCTCGTCAAGTTCTTACCAGATGCATTTCCGACTAGTTTCTCTCTCATCCCCCTTCGCATGTTAGTTTCTCTGTAATCCCCCTCAGCATGTTCTCCCACATGCTTTTTCCACATCCCGTAAAGATTTCACACACACAAATAATAATAATGGAAAACTTGCCTCTAATAGGGGAAATTTTTTTTTGAAATGGGGGGTTAATTTACTGTGGTAGAGATATGTGGGTTGGTACCCCGTAAATTTGTACCGGAGCGTAGATACCGTATATTGGCCAAGCCAATTGTGAAACCGTACAATGCATCGAAAACTGTAGATGGCACTCCAATCCACCAGAAGGTGGAAGGGAGGCCGAAATTGCTGCGCGAATCCGGCCTTCTATCTTTTATACTGAATTCCTGAAGTCAATCAAGCGAATCCATTTTCTTACATTCGTAGAGCCACACTATGATCTCCATTGCACGAGACCCGACATCAAAGCAGTAGAAAGCAGCGGGGGAACCGAGTTTTTTGATGTAACCTTCGTGAATACCCTCGCTCCCTCCAACGGGGAGTGCGAGCATTCAACCCGATGTCCTCTCTGAATGAGGCGCGAAATCTGATGTGCGCTAAATTTGCACCCGAAAAAAAATCTAGAAGAGGACCAAATTCGGATACAGTATCGTGGTGGTAAATCTTTATGGGTTGTACAATGTTGCACAGAAGCGTGCGGAGGGTATTCATAAATTAACTACGAATGCGGGCGGCGGGTAGAAACCTGTCGCGCCTGCATTATTTGGAGACTAAACGCAAAACGGGTAACAAAGTCGCGGAGCTCCTGTTGAGGGGAGGAACCGCGACGGGAAGCAGCGAAGGACGCAAGGCGGTGGAAAAAAGCTTTGCCGTCGTCGCCCAAGGCGCAATAGATATCAATCCCGACGGGGGAGAGGAGGATATCGTTTTGGTTGCAGTAAGTGCCGTAATGACAATGTTTCTCGCGCTCTCGGAGTGTTGCGGCAGCGCCTACGGTAACCGTACTCGGCGAAATGTGGCTGCGTGCGGAGGGGTGGGCAACAGTAACGTCAACGACGATATCAGTACTTTGAAGCCCGTATGAAGCGGGTATGTAAATGTCCATTCGTAGCGCGGGGGACTCCGAATGCCCAAATGGGTTGGAAACCTGGTAGAGGAGCGGATGCTCGACGAGAGCGACGATCCCAACTTCCTTGCAGCAGTGGGCAAGAACGTTGCGGAGGATGTGATGAGGACGAGTCATTCCGTCTTCTTATTTGCAGGTCAACGCGTGTTGACCACTTGGATTTAAGACGGGAGCGATGTTGGCAGAGCGACGAGAGCAAACCGGACAGCGAGTAGATCCAGAGAATAGCGCGATGCGGAGACGTAGAGCCAGAGTTACCTTCCACGTAGAAGAGGACATGCACGTACCGCGGCGGATATGAGGAAGCGAAGAGAAAGCAGATGAGGCGAAGGATGTGCGCACGAAGAGGAGCCGTGCTCGATAGTGGGCTGCCGCGGACCTGGACAGCCTATCGGACTTCGATAGCATGAGTTCAGTTGTGATCGCAGACTGGAGCCTTTCGCCGGGGACCGACGATGAACAACGCTCGAAAAGAGCCGTAGCTGCAAGCGACGAAGATAGCTGTGGGTGGCGGGAGGATAAAAGCGAGATGGTGGACCAAGGAATTTCTTCCAAGTGGCGGTCCTGGGAAAGAGAGAGCAGGTCGGAGATAAGTCCAAAGGAATCAATTACTGATGCTGCGTAAGCAGCCTCGGTAATGTCTGAAGTTTGCAGGAGTTCTAAACCGCCCATGCAGAAGCAAAGAGAGGCTTGGAGCCAGGCTCGCTCTGGAAGGTCAGCTTCAATTGGTGGAACGCTTCCCTCTGCTTCTAATCGAGGCTAGCGGCGAGTACCGCAGACTGAGTGGAGGGAAGCGTACGTAGCAAGTGCATGACCTTGGAGGCGTTCGCGCAGAAAACATTATCGGAATTTGCAAGATATTTTTAATTTGGATGAGTTTGGCAAATTCATCGGTTGATTTTTTATTTTAAGACGCGGGTGGCATTAATAGATGTCACTGCACCCCAAGGTTGTCATACTTTTCGAAGAAGTCGCAGTATTTAAAGTTCGAAATCGACGTCGTTGAGGAAAAGCCCCCGCCATTAACTACCTCATCGGCTCACCCCTTTTCGGCCCTTCACATGACCAACCTCCGCCCTTCCCTCGCCATCACTAAGTCATTCCGAGGCCGCCGTCCCCTCAACGCTCTGGCCCCGATGGCAAATGTTCAAACGGACTACGATGACTACTGTAGAAGAATGGACCGGGAACGCGTTCGGGAGTGGGTCCGCCGCAACTGCTTCAAGCAGGCGGATGAGGCAGAGGAGAAAAAGGAGGAAGAGGAGGAAGAGAAGGAAGAGGCGGATGAAGAGGAGGGCTTGGTGGAACCGTGGGAGCCACTAGTGTACAACGGTTGGGGGGCTCCCATGGAGAACGAAGGAGAGACTGAGGGAGTAATCGTTATCTCCTACTCTTCCGACGAAGATGAAGAGAAGAGTGAAGAGGAGGACGACGGGGATGAGGGGGAGAGAGACATGGAAAATGCTGGAATAGTGGGGAAGGGGCCCGAAAGTATGGACCAGGTGGTCCCGACTCTGGAACCGGATGGGGGCATCTTCAGTGGTATATATATTTCCCAGGAGGCCATGGGGAATTCTAAGCCGTTCGCAGATATTTGTGGGGACATCTTGGGTGGAATGGATATTTTGGGGGAACTGTTTGGCTCTGATCTAGAGGACTAAGATATTAGGGGAGAAATATAGATATTTATCCTGATATTATCTTCTGTTAGTCTTTCTCGTTCACACGAATCCGTTTGATGCATTTTATGGTTCTTAGTATGTTTCTTTTGAGACTTTAGTGTTAGCCAAAAAGTTTATATAAGCCGACAAAACTGCTTCCTCTTGTGGAGGTCAAGCAAGTTGGCAGACAACTTAAAGTAAAGTCCCGAGTAGTAGGAAGTTGAGAGTCAACTTCAGATCCAAAAAACAATTTTCCTACGCTGGTGACATAGCATCAGTGGTAGACCCTGCCCCTTCCATACTTGCTTGTAGCCCTCTCAACTGCCTTCCTTATCCATTGCTGTTTGCTCGTTCCACTATACCACGGTAGCACTATTTTCGCTTGCAACAACTCCTTGTTAGGGTAATTGGTTCTGAGTATCCCTCCTCTCGACAATTTACCCCTATCAACATCTTCCAAGAGTGAAACACCCAAACGTTTCCCCTTAAACCGCTCACGCCCAGACATACGAGCGATGGAAAACCGCGGTAGGACTGACTTCTTTGACTTTATCGCCGTCAACCCTTTTGCACCGTCACATAGGAGGGTGAGAACGTTTAACCCGCCGACCTCCTTGAATGCAGCCCGAGCCGTGATGCGCAGAAGATACTAAGCATTCATCGCGAGGTTACGCATATAGGTGGCACACTAGAGTGCCCTTTGAAATAATTACCACGATTTCTGATGCCCACTCAACATTCACGTGCTGTTTTTGTTGACCTTTTGTAGGAATACACCAGTTCCAAACACTACAATTCAGTATTAAAGCTTCAAAAGAGCCAGCAAAACTTGACTAGACTAGGGTCGCTTTGATTCATCCCGAAACCTGTTGCTATCAACAAAAAAGAAGAGTCTGCCCTGCAAGACTCTGCATTGGTCTTTGGGGAAGCATCCTTTGCCCCAGAATATGTAGAACTCTCCCACTTTATGTTTGCAGGGTTCATTTTCAACTGGAGGACTTTAAAACGCAGCCGAGACGAAATGTGGAGGAACAACCGGCTCCCCCTCATTTACCTCATCAGATTCAAAATACCATGATCATGATCAAGACTATTATCAAACGACCTGTATGGCCGTAAACAGAGGGGACTAGAAAAAGGCCAGACGGAGGATATTATAAGTCATCTTGTTGAACACAAGTTTAGCGTGTTTTAATTCAGAACGGTAAAATCCCGCTGAGCAGCGCACCGAAAAAACCGTCCCAATGGCAACTATAAACCTCACACACACCAAGTGAGCATTCCTATTGCGGCAAAGACAGTAAAAGGGGGGAACATTTTTGGTTGTTTTACTTTTGGATCTATCTCATAGTTTTCCAGACAACCAAAATCGGCCCAAAAAGGTATGCAGGCACAGTAATGGGGAAGGAACTACTCTCTTCAAAAGGCTACATTCAGGCCACCCATCAAGCAGGCCGCATTGGACATGACGGCTGCTGTAAAATGCCTGCAAGAGGAAGACTGCGGCCATCTAGTGTAGTCCCCTGTCTAAATTGTGTTTGATAAGCCCAATAAGAAGTGCCACTAGAGCCCGATGGTTTGGTTAAAACCGACCCAGTCTCCACTGTTATGTACTGCTCTGCTTATATACTGAGTTTTGGGTAGGGTAAGATTCGCATGGGAAAACTGCGATCAGCGGGGCTTTCCATTATAATCTACCAAATCGCTAGCATCCTGAAAGTCTCCTTCGGGTGATTTTGAAAGCGGCAAATTCATGCCCATGTCGCGAGACTTATTAAGACGCCTCCCAAGTACCAAATACCTTGCCATGTGCGCCTCATAGAAGTCTTCAGTGACGCAAGAATGTGCCCATTCAGAGATAGTTACATTCCAAGAAGCATCGTCGTCATTGGCAAATCCACTGGAAAACTTAGATCTTTGGAAGGAATCAGTTTTGTGCGACTTATCACTTCCCGTAATATTGATAGTTATTTCATGTTTTTGATTGTTATCGTGTACCGTTAGGTATATCAGTGTTAACTGATTTATAGTCTTTCTGATGCATGAGCAGATTTCTTTGTGAAATCAAAAATTCAAGGTTGGTCCATCTTTTCAGAGTGATCCTCGAGTATGTGGACAGTTTTTCACATTAAGGAGATTTCTGGGTGACTTTGACTAGTGTGTGGCTAAGGCTTTCTTCTACCACTTTCGTGGTAATCTTGACCAGAATATGGACAGCACGGGTTCAGTAGGTTTCTCGTACTGCAACTTTCTTCTAGACCCTTCGTGGGAACTTAATAATGGTCCAATTAAAGTTGAGGACACAGTTTTGGTAGGTCCCAGCAACCAGCAGCATCACCACAACTCTCAAAGAATTCCACGATAAAAGATGATTGATAGTTCCTGGTAGTAAGCAGTAAGGAAACTGATATTGGATCGATCTTTCAGTGGTTTTCCGGTAGAAGGTTAGGCTTAACGGTAACGAAACCAGGCAGGCTAGTTGAAAACACCAATTTATTGACCTCGACCGAGGTTTCGCTTTGGAATGGATTGATGCTTGTTTATATGGAACGTAGTGAAGGCCAGAGACTTCATATAGCCCCTAAAGAGCCATTAATGTAGTACTGCCAGCTAGCTTTATGGCGAAAATAGTTAAATAAATAATGTGGAATTAAGTAATTACTTTGACTCTAGTCGAGCCATATGTGGTTACTACCAGTAGAAAGGACAGCGTGTTCATATTTGTTTAAATGTAGAGTACGCGGGTGAAAATAAACTCCGGTCGGGTTCCCAGAAATTCCTACATCTGAAAAAGCCTTTTAAGTCGCTTATTTTCATCAATACGTATATATCTTTGTATGCTTTCCTTTATCTCACTTTTCTATTTGCAAATTTTGGAAAATATTGTGGTGTACTCTCGAGTGCTTCGATTTTGAACTTCACTTGCCGAACGCCTATGCCGTGTACATAGGCAGCTATCAGCACAAGAAGTTAGTTAAAAATGTTTTTAGCCACATAACTGACAGAATATTATTGCTTTTGGGAATAAAATTAAAGTGAAGCATCAGTAAAGTTTAGTGCTGGGGGGTCTTTGAATGTGTTCACTAACCTGCACCATGGAAGAGGTAGACTGGTATAGACCAAAGGGTGGAAGTTTTGCGTATTTTTTTATGCCCGAAGACATATTAGATCTATTCTACAAATTTTTCCAGACAATCAAAATTGAGCCAAAAAGGTGTGCCAAAACAGTAATGGGAGAGGAACTACGCTCCCCGTCGCATCCCAAGGTACCGGCAGAATCATGCAACCACCATAAGTATAAGTATCGTATCGCTAGGCATCAATTGTTATGTTTAGCGTACAAATTTAGTATCGGATGGGTGAAGTAGCACATAAATTACGCCACTATATGTTTCCAACCTAGTGTGTTTGGGGAATAGTGGGGAAGTTTACTTCGCCGTCTGAAACTTCTAGCGGAGGAAATCTAATCAGATTCTGGAAATGTTATTTTAGTATCCCTAGCCCGTTAGCCAGAACCGGTGAGGCATCAGTAAATAGTACAACATCCATTATGATACCTTCTTTGTAACTTCGAAATTGAATTGTAACAATACAGGATCGGGTAGAAAAGAGCTGTGGCGGACTTCAAGTACATCCACATCTCTTTTAGTGTATTCGCGTCAACCACGGTGTCTAACAGACTACTGTCCTCATATATGGGGACATAGTTGAAGTCTAATTTTCTTAAATGAAACTTTTTTAGTTTATTTTTGGACTAGCATATATATATTCAAGAGTAGTTTGGCCGGATCAATTTTTTTGGTAATTTAAATATTTATCAGGTTACGAACTACATTTTCTAACCTGATAAAGTCCAAATTGAGTGTAAGTTTGCCTTATTTTACCCTTTAAGTACCTGAAGATGGAGGTTTTCGCCGAATTTGTGTAGTTTTAAGCGACTGAGCACATATTTGCTGTAATTGGATGATTACAGAATTTTTTAAGAAAACATTTCCGGATACAAACATAAATTATTGTTGGTCCAGTTTCTATACATATCTACATGATAAATATTTTCGCGCTCACATTGCTAGCCCGGGTAGATGTTTGGGGACAAATAGGAAATGAAGTCCATAAAAGAAACCCGAAATGTCTGAAAAAAACTTCAACTTCGGCCCGTACTTTTACAAATTATAAATAGGAAGTCATTTAATGATATAAAATGTAATCATTCAACGATAAAGTTTCGACACCTTTGTAAAGCTAAATTCCGTCCGCGGCCTGTTTATTAAAAATTCGAGTTTTTTACATCAACTAGCAACCACAAATGTCCAATTATCAGTATTTGTGTTTTAAACAGGAACACATGGGTGGCAAAAGAACTCACCTCACTCATAAAACTATATTGCCGGCAGCGTAAATTTTATGCTTTAACAGGTTTCTTCCGGAACTGCTGAATTTTTATGGAACTTTTGGATACGTTTTTGTAAACGAGGAGGAGATTTTTTCGGTCCCAAGTTCCATCTAAATATTTTGCTAGCCCGCGGTGATTTATTTCTTTCCTTTCAAAATTTGTTGTGTCTATTTTTCGCTTTTGGCTGACGTCCTGAACAGAATATGAAGCAAGCTTCAAATTTAGCCTGCAATAGTGATAGCCTCGAATTGGATCTAAAAGAGCCCCTGAATTTTCAAAAATATACTCTCCTGGCCTTGTAGCTGAAAGATTAGTTCTCAACAAACCTCCACACATCATTTCATAAGGATCATTCTCACCAAAAACGTGCGTGTAAGAGGCATTTCGGTAGTAGTTGAAGGAACGCTTGTGTATTGATTTATGCTAGGGGCAGATTTCCGACACAATACTATCCCCGACGTTATGTGATGAAAATGTACTCATCTTGACACGTGTAAACCTGCTTTCTGGCGAGAAATTCCCAACTACTGAATCCGTGAGTTCGTAAAACGTAAATAAATTCTATCTGTAGTCTACTTTGCTGTGATAAACATCTAAATATTGCTGAATTTGTATCTCCGTCTATAAATATAGTACTCAAGAATAAAATCATGGCTGAAAAAAACGTTTTGAAATCATTTACAATTACCTTATGGTAGATATATATCTAAAGGCCACAGAGGCAGACCTAATGCATTCTAAACTCAGAAATATTCTCGTATCCTCTGCTACTTTTCTATTCAAATATTTTGCCCAGAAAAAGTTAGACCTGCACGTTGTTGGATAGTTTGTCGGGTAGGTTGTCCAACGGAACCTAAAATGTAGCATAGCCGTAATTAATATCCATTATTTCGATTGTTCTATCTGCGTCCACTCAAAATCATGGAAAAGCAGTAAGCACGACTGAATATTAAAAGTCCATCCAAAGGATTAATATTACCCCTTTAATAAAAGTAACACCATACTCCTATATACTGGAACCAATTTTTCCGAAAAGCTATTCATTTTTAATTTGTATACCATGACATGATGGATGCCAAAAGTATTCTTTTGAGTGGAAACATCAAAAAATCCCTCTCGAATCACGAGAAGGAGCATTTCTTCTGTTTAATAGTGATTAAACACCATTCATGAAACACTATTCCGTTTCCGAACTTCTATGTACGCTAAGCTTTCTCACTTATGGCAACTTCAACAGTACTTACTACGCCCCAGCTTTTGTTTGTCATTTTATCAGCACATTCGTAATTTTCTTCTGTATGATCTCACTTGTATAATTTCTTTGGAGCCCATTTAATCTCTTCTTGTGTGATCAAATCGACCTTTGGAAGTACACTATTTCCTCTTGGCGGAAATCGATATATTGTTGGTCAGACTCGCTTTTTTGAACGAATTAAGTTTTAATTTTACACACAGGCGTACTTGAAACGATTTTTGGTAAAAAGATTCCGTTTAATTCGCTTTTTCTTGATAATGTTTCCCTTTTCCAGATGAAGTGTCATGTTTGAGTGCCTAGTTTGTTTACGGAAATTCCTAAAAATAATCAATAATTAGAGGCCCTCAATTAAGTTGCATACAAGGGGCTAAAACATCAGGACTCTGACATTTACAGCTGCAGGCTTCCTAATATTTTTTTGAGAAAGGCGATCCTTGCTTCATTTACGAACTATTTCCCATGTATTTAGGAGACCACTATATCTTGCTTCAGTCCTCACGATGACTATATTGGTCACTAGCTGTGCTGCATCGCCAGTAAGGAGTGCAACATTCGGCGACAAATTCGGCTTCCAAGAGCAATCGCAGAACTGCACATGGCCCTAACTTCTATTTTCGATAGGCATATACAGTACTGTGCATGGCTTTGGATAACCTCTCGTTGTCTATTTAATGAGAGGTCAAAATACACTCGGACCAGAACCAAAAGAAGAAGAACTAGCCCCAAAAACCCTGACCAAACACCCTTACCCCAAACACTGAGACCCAAAAAATCCCGACACGGAAACACCGAAACACCCAAAACCAATTCGACCACAACAGCAACTAGACTAACATCTTCTCCGGCTGTGGTCTAAAAAAAACTGGTTTACCTCGACTATTTGGATAATTGTGCTTAGATCTAAGTTTTAGGGGGCAAAATCCTCAGTGACTCTTTCACTGTAAGCCTTACTGGACCCTGAAGAGAACAACAAGAGGCCTACGAAAACCATTGAAGACGCAACGCAAGACTACCACAGCTGCCAGGGATTGACGCAGAGGGAAGAATCTGCAGGTTTAGTTGGAAACGAAAAGCAACAGACGGAAGTTTAAAAAAACAAAAAAAAAGAAAGAGGAAAACTGATTAAAAAAAACCTTCCAATACTTGCCAAAAGCGGTACTCTTTAGTTGGTTATGTGATGCGATGCTAGAAACTTTACTTGGAGCAGCAATGCACGGTCCAAGGCAGCATTTGTACTATTCACTCATGCTACAACAGTCGTAATGTATGCCTAGAGCACTTGAAAAGTGCAGAAGTACAGTAATGCAGGGATGGGGGCAGTGAGCGGTAGTTTCCATGTACGAATATATGTATTTGTAATATTTAATTATTTGTCTTTTGGCCCGCTACTATAATGTAGCTAAAATATGCTCCCAGGTCCACCTATGACGTCAATGTAAACGCTTGTACAATACATCCGCGGTCCTGGACAGGCGGGACATCAGATTGTCGAAGCACAACTTGGTAAAACGCTTATACCGTATCTGTCTCTCCGAGGTAGCCGCAACAGTACTGTACTGTACTGTATACATTGGTAGTACTGTAAATCTTTATGATTTTTAGGCACTAAAGTATTCAGGATAGAATTCATCGATCAACTCCCCAGGCAGACGGCGATTTGTACGCTGTCGCGTATGAATTGTACGCTGTCGCGTATGAATCACTTGGAGACCAATCGCAAAGCGGATAAAGAAGTCGCGAAGTTCCCGCTGAAGGAATGAACCGCGATCGGAAGCAGCGAAGAAAGCGAGGAGTTGTAAGAGCCTGTGACCCGCGTCGCCTAAGGAGCTACTGCATTTACCGTAGTTTTATGTAGAGAGCACTACCGACAAGCTTTGCCCGGGACAGAATTTCCTGGCAGTTCTGTACAAGTGGGAGGGTAATTGGTGTGATTTACTGATAAGAGATGTAGAACGGCTATTTTTCGAAGATTTGGGTGCAGTAATGTGTACTGGAGAGTCTTAAAATGATACAAAGTCAGACGAGACGACCTTTCAGGGCTGATGTGAGGCCAGACATGAGACATGTGGAGTTGGTCGAAACCATCTGTTTTGTAACAGGGGGTAACGTTTGGGTTGAATAGGTTTTTTTACTCGATAAAGTTGGTGTGGGAACGTCTGGCTCAAATGGGGTTGTTTATTTCACGATATAATTATTACAGAACAAAGCGAAAGAAAGAGAGATCTCCTGAGTTGCATTATTATCCTGCGTTGCATGTCATTATCAGGATACTGTACTGAATTATCGAGAGTCAATGTGAACTACTCTCCCTCTAAGGCAACAGTATACTATTGTATTTACCTATTTTTCTGGCACTATATATAAAGGGCACTCGAATTGAATTGGAGAGAACAAAAACACACCCCTTCTACAAACTTCTACATAGTAGCATCGCAGTTAGTTCTACAAAAAAAACTATTACCCGTACTAAGCACTTTCACCCTCATCTTCTACATTACACTCTACAGAATATAAATTAGAGTCCCTTGAGCTTTAAACTTCCCTGACCAGAACGACTATAAACACTAGTGCCAAAGCTGGCACTTAGAATATTCGTGGGGGTTTCCCGAAGGCTAGATTGCCGGGAAAGGAAATCAAAGTCGACAGACTAAAAACAACAGAGGCAGCTTGAGAAGTAATTTGACCTTTTTGACGTGCTGAACCCCCGTTCGAGCTTGCTCGGCGGGTAACGGTGTGATCGAAAGATCTGGTGGAAAGCGAACGGGCGATCTGACACGGCGTTGTATGAAATAACAGCTTAGAAGCACCGGAAAAATTCCCGTAAGAGGCCAGATCGATTTTAAAAGAGGAAAATTCTTCGACTTGGTAATCTTTCGGGGTAAACTCTGGTATAGATAATTTGAGCCTGTCTCTATTTTGCGTGAAGATAGGTAGTGGTGGCAAAAATTCGAACCACACCTGGAGTGTCTAGCCAGTGGCCGAGAGTCCGTACTCTAAGCGATCCTTCACATTAGTGTCAGGGCGCTACGCTCAGCGCTCAGCCACCCAAGTTCGCACAGGGAAGGGTTAATCAACTCAAAAAAACGCGACTCACCCGGAGAATATCATCGAAAGCCTGTATTCCGGCAATACCCAGTTAGAGTTCAAAAAATGAAAAGAAAAGAAAAATGAGAACGGGAAAAAAAGAGGGAAAAAAGAAAAAGAAAAAGAAGAAAGAGAAACAGGATACTGAATAAGAAGAATAGTACTATCAATCAGCCTAAGCAAAAGATTGACAGCCGTGGTAGCCTTGCAAATGCAATTTCTTAGCAACTCCCGTAGCCAAAGAACTGCCATAAGTACAGAAACCAGCTTGCTGTTTCGTCTAAAACATTTGGTGCATCCAAAATTGGATGCCTCTAAAGATTCTCGAAACTTTTTTCAAATCGAGCCTCTCGAAAAGCCCTTCGACTACATCATGTGGGTGAGGCGAGTAAGAGCCATTCTGAGAGCAGGTGACGACGCAATGATCGGAATGCTCGGGTAGCCACCACCCAACTCTTAAGAAACGAGTAATGAATGGGCGGAATGCTCTGCAAAGGCGAAAAATGCAATTAATCAAGGACTTGGGGCTTCTTTTATGGTGCGGGTCATAATTATCACCAACAATGACTCAAAACCCACCTTGGATCTTTGGAATGAGCTGAAACGAATCTATACAGCTTCCAAAAAGCAAAACAATCAAAAAATCCGAAATAGTTTGGATATTCTGTTTTTTTGGCGAAAATAAAGAGTTGCACAGACAAGTTTCCTAGTTTAATGGTATCAGCGGAAAATTCGCAACATATGACGAAAAAACACCAGAGCGGGAAAAGAACTCAAAGCTTATTAGGTCGCGTCCTCCGTCTTTTACAGCCCTATCCATGGTTTACACGATTACTAACGCATCATTCGAGGATATCTTGAACCCCGTTAAAGTGGCAATCGCTCGAAGATTGAATCCGAACAACAAGCTCAACGTTCCTCGAATGCAGGACTTTGTTCAAGTAAACATGCCCTACACAACTCAAGATTCCGTTCGAGGAGGCGGAAGGGGTTCTTTATACGCTAGAGGCGGATAAAATTGTCGAAGAGGACGCGGTTGACGCCTGTAGGTCAAACTAAAACCTCTAAGAAACTGCCACTACTGTGGAAATCATGGGCATTTCATAAACATATGTCGATAGCGCCTTAATGATGAGAAACGGTCGTATTCGGAAACCCCGGCGCGGGCGTCGAGGAAAGCGCCAATTCCCACAAACTGGCCGCGCACGGAACCTAAAACACAACCAAGACCATTGGGGATCATCAAAACCCCCGGTAATGCTTTCTGAAAACGCTGCCATGCCTCTCACAAATATAAATTAGGCTTTAGGTCACCGCAACAGCCTCAGTTCCGATTAAAGTCAAGCTTCGACAGAGAACCTCGTTTCCAATCAAATATGTTAAAAGGAGAATTCCGAACTTAGATAGCTAAATTGGGAGGACAGAAAACTGAGACCGCATTCATGGATTCTGGCGCAACAAACAATTTCTTACATAGTCGCTCCTCATATAAGTATTATAACCCAATTGAAAAAGAGAATGTACAGGCGGATGCTGGAACCTGAAATCTCTTCGGCAAGGGATTGTTGTGGCTACCCCTGAATGGCGGAACATATGTCGAAGCCTACCATACACCCCATTTCTAGTCAAACATCCCGGCTTTCAACTTGTTGACGAAACAATTCAAAGTGATATTCTCACAATCCCTGTTCCAACTCAACGGATGATTTATCTTCAAATATGGCTCATTTAACAGTGCAGAAATCATCTGGGTTATCGAGTGCGTTGAATGACTCTACCCATTAGAGTTAGGCAGAAATACGAAGCATGTTTACAGCGGTATAAAGGAGTTAATTGAAAGTAGGATCATGAAATGGCATCGTAAGACAGGACACATTGCGACAGGCCGATACATGGAGTAATCTCGCCAACGATTCGATACGCCATCCTTCGATTTCTCGCAACCCGACATCATCGAATGCGTCCCATAACTTAAGGGAAAACAAGAAATGCTCCCGTCAAACCAACAGCAGATAGAACTCTATATGCACTAAGTGAGATCCACATGGACGTGTCAGGCCTTTTCGCCAGCTCTCTTGGAGGACTTAAGTATGCTGTTCACTTTCTCAAACCCTACAAACCCGAAGTTGTAACGATCAAAGCAGATCCTAGCTCCCAGTAATATTACGCGACTATACGGCAATGCCCGAAACTCACTTTTCAACCCTGAACTACAAATTACGGAGAATTCGCTTTGATCGGGCTGCCGAACAAATGAGCAAGGAAATGATTTGTCTCCTCAATCAATAAGGGATTAAAATCAAGCCCTCACCTCCACAAGCACCCGAGAGCAATGGTACGGCTGAAAGTCTCGTTCAAAAGCATTGGACAAGGACAAGGATCTTACTCTATGACAGCGATTTACCCCAAAAATTATGGGGCGAAGCTTTAAAATATGCAAACTGGCTACGCAGCAGAGTTCCGGCTACAAGACTTAATGGCTATATTCCAACACAGCTATGGGATCCGAGCATGGAGATAGACTTTCCGTCACTGCTGACATTTGGCCACGTTCATTTACCGTTCCCACTCAGAGCAAGGCAAAAGGCTGAAACTCGTTCTGAATTCGGCCAATTCGTCGGTATGAAGTCTGGAAATAGGTTGATAAGGGTTTATTTGTCACGGTCCGTGTCCGTCGTCATCAAGAGAGCCGGTTTTTCTACAATTTCGAACGGAAAGGTCCCACTTACTTCTCCTTTACACCACTATCTTGCAAGAAAACATGACATTGAGGTCGTCAACGGAGATTTAAGGGAATCTGAGTAAGATAATCTAATCCAATGTATGACTTCAGTGCACCAAAAGACTCCAGAAATAGCTACCTTGAGGGAAATGAAATTCTAAAGACGTCATATGAACCACAAAAATCTGCAAAAGCTTGCAGTGTTCCACAATGGGCCGTGGCTATAGACAGGGATTACAATGCACTAATTAACAGAAAAAATGGTCCTATGTACTACGAAACCCTGAGATAGTCCCATCACAGTTCCAATGGACTTTCAAGGCTAAACCTTTAGACTCCACAGGGAACCAGCATATGGAAAAAGCACATTCTACGCTAAGAGTTGATCGTCAACAAGTATATATGGACTTCTAACCGGAAAAAATTTACGCTCCGCCGCGTCCCATGAGAATATTCGTCTCTTGTTATCTATAGCTGCTGCCAATATACTTATACTGGAAGGAGGTGATATTTCCAATGCGTATCTACACGGAATACTTGCCGTACCGATATAATTGGAGCAGCCCACAAATTCTTCCCGTCAGCCGGCTAGACCCAGGCACATATGCAAATTGGAGAAGTATATCTATGGTGCGAAACATGCATGCCATATGTACGGTTCATTTCTCCACGAAAAACTTATAAATTGGAGAACCAAAACCTCCAACTACAACAAAGGACTGTGCTATTTACGTTTCAACACAGACTTAATTGCTTTAGCAGTCGTAGTGGATGATATGTCCTTTGACAAGAATTCCAAATTTCTACTATTGAAACTAAAATACTTTTTGTCCTCAGCTTTTGACATCAAACTTTTTGGTGAGATTTAAATAGTTTTCACCGGATGTTTAATAGCTGTACATCCAACGGCAATTCAGATCGACCAACAACGATATGATAATAATCTACTAGAAGCATATGGAATTCAATGGTCAAATTCTTTTTGACGCCACTTCTCATAGACGCTCAACAGCTAGTACCGTCAGAGGACGGCGAATTGACACTAGCAGGAAACGACCATCATGTCTATCGTAGCATAATTGGCGCTTTACTTTGCTTGCTTCTCTACTCGACCAGAATTATAATTTCTTTTATCGTCTTTGGCTTGTCAGGTGCATACCCGGCCAGAACGCCATAAGAAGCTAGTTGAGAGATTTATTCGATACCTGAACGTTACTAGCCACTTGTGACTGCACTATAGTAGCGCATTTGGAATCAAAGCAGACTCAATTGGTGCTTCTGTTGACGTCGACTGGGGCGGATACATAAACATCAGGCTATCAACCACCAGATTCATGGCCGATATCAAGAGGTCACCAAGATATTAGAAGTAAAAGCGACAGACTGTTATCACCAACTCGTCTCGAGAATCCGGATACGTCGCACTTGCGGCATGCGGAAAACAGCTTCCCTGGATAAGGAAGCTCTTTCGAGATATGTACCATCCAACCCCTTGGTCTGAGGAACGACTTTTCTGCCCAACTGTAATCAAAACATACAGTGCAGTGTCCATCTCAATGGCCATGGTAGATCATATGACGCCTAAGAAAAAGCACATAAACCTTAGGCCACACAAGGAGAGTAACTTATTCGGAACGGTGTAGTCAAGTTGAAACACGTCACGTCCAATCGGAATAGAGCGGAACTAGTAAAGCCAATGATGAGAGATGCTTTGAGCCGGGTGACTCGTTTATTGCACTTGTACGGCTATGAAATTTCTTATTATATGTAATAAGTCCGGTTATAATCTTTTATGAATTGCCGAGGCAGAAAGTAACAAAATATGCAGCAGCAGATTGAGGGACAAATAACAGCAGCAGCATGAAAACTACATAGCAAAAGAAGAAAGAAAAACTGCAGCAGCAGACGCTGAAAAAGAAAGATAACAGCAGCAGCAGATAAACAATTTTTGCTTTGGAAAGATTGTATTGAAAATTCTAATATGAAAAAACCCACCAGGCAAAAAGCAGCAAAACCAACACAGCACCACAAGGTAACGAACGATTCGTCCTCCCAACGGGGCGGTTCACAACATAATAATTACAGTACAAAGCAAAAGAACGAATTCTCTCCTGAGTTCCATTATTATCCTGAGTTGCATGTAATTATCAGGATACTGTACTGAATCATCAACAGTCAATGTGAGTTACTCTCCCTCTGAGGCTACAGTATCTTATTGCATTTACTTATGGTTTACACGGTATATAAAGGACACTCTATTCCCCGCTATGGGGCTCGAAAGAACAACAACTTGCCCCCTCTCCAAACTTCTACAGTTTACTTAATTTTCCTGATAACAGCACGTCAAGTTTTGGGAAATAGGGTAGTTTTCTTGATTTGAGTTGGTATAGGATGGTCTAAGGAAAAAGAATTCATCCATCACTACCACACTACCAACTAATTTGGGTTAATGGGGTGGTTTACTTACTTTAGGTAACAGAAATGGGTTAAATGGGGTGTTTAAATTAGTTTTCCTGATAGTAGCAATAGCAGCCGAGGCCTTAGTAGGGTAGTCACTTACATAATCTAACAGCTGTGGGCTAAATGGGATTATTTACTTAATTTTCGTGATATGGGCGATCGCAGAAGAGGCCCACGTACAGTAGGATATCTACTTACATTCCCTAATAACGGAGAGTTAAATGTGGTTTACTTGAATTTTTGGGTAAATGGGACGGTATCCTATACTCAATTTTCCTGATTAAGGCAAAAGATGCTCAACGTGAGTAACTAGTGACATATCCTGAGAACGAAGTTAGTTTACTGCTAGTGAAATTCTCATTAGCCTGTGCAGTGTGGCGGCGGCGGATAAAACTCTAAGGTGAAAATGGGCGTGCTATGGAGCGGCAACTGAAAAGCTGCTGGGAACCCTGTCATCAGAAATGCGGCGTTTGAAGCAGCCATTAACGAAGAATGCGCTGTACGAATGTTTACCTGACCTTGGGAAATTAGTTTTTGGCACGATTAGAGATTGGGAGTGCCATCTCCGTCACGAAGGTGTCAAAGGAGCCAAGAAAACCTTTCTTACCCCAAAATAGTATAAATAGACGGCGCAGTATCAAACATTGCTTGAATAAAAGGTAATGTTCTTCCGACATACAGTTTATGGGCAGCACCTTCGCATAAGCCGCTGGCAGTCTCTAGCCACCCGGGCTACACATCCACCCTGGATCCGCCGCATCAACCGAGTCCGCAACCCAGACCGACCGCTAGAGCCAATTGCACCCACCGCCGGGCACAAAAAGCCCCATTCGCGAACCTCACACGAGAGCTCCTCTGCCTCAGCAGACTCCACGAATCAGATACCCAGCAGCCATACCTTCCCAAACCTATTACAAAAGCAGCTGTCATGAAATCCATCACAACAACAAAAAAAAGCCAATCGCAAGAAGGCCACTACACCCATCGGATCCTTCCCGTTCACGGATCCGACGACTCTATCATATCTGACCAAATACTTGATGATGTCGAAGAATCTGAAGACCTCGTCGCGCTCAAGATTCTCAACACCAAACAATCCATTCTTGTCGGAGCTCTCATCGACTCAATCCCGCCGAAAATCATGGATATCGTCGTCGGACGGAACCAACGCCCAACAATATACCAAATCACCGCCTCAGTGACAACTAACATCGACGCAGCCCCAGACAGAGACCACTGCACACTAAAAGCCATGGCCGAATCTACTAAGTACACAGGAGGAAGTAAAGTCGACGAATATCTCGCCGCACACGAGAGCATTTGGACAAAGATGCTGACAGACTGTTATCCAGCCATTGAAAAGCCAAGAAGAACGGTGGAAATCATGATAGAAAGCCTCAAAGACAACCCGGACACGTCTTTCGTCGCATTACTACTTCACGACACGAAACCTAAAGACTGTAACGACTTCGCTCATCGCCTCACCAGCCTTCTACGACTCACCCTGCAATCACAAGCGGGCCCATTCCAAGGATCATGTAGCGCTGAGGACACAGCCCATGTTGCAATAGCTGAAATTCCCCAGCAACTCAAAGCTCTCAAATGTCCAAGCCCGCCGCAGCTGTGCAAGATTCAAACCCTGCCAACATCACCTATTACTTGGCACCCCCAACCCCTGTCACACTGATGAACAATGCCGCGATCCCAACGACCCCAAGACTAATTGTGCCAGACCCATTGCCAAACAGGCCACTCACGATACCAAAGCACTGATGCAGCAACTCGACGACATGTTAGAATCCAGCTTTAAGGAAGTTCACCCTCGACTCGGGCGCCACACTTACACTTGTCATCAAACCAACACCCTCCATGTTCCGCCTGAACTCACCGATCCCAACCTCGTTTACAACCGATTATTCTACCATCTGCACACATGCCGGAATCATCACATTAAAGCCGACAAGGAATAAGCAAATGCGCCTACCAATGTTGGCGAATCCGGCAGTCCGTCACAACCTACTCTCCGTCCACGACATAGCGACATACCAGGGACTTGCCCTTTTCACTGCATCCGTGGCACTTATCTTAGCCACAAACAACCAAAAACTAAGGCTTGTGGCGATAGCACCATGGAATCACCAACTCTGCGCGTGCATCGTAGAACCATGTCCGACCGGCAAGCATCACACAACTGCTAGACTAGCTAGCATCGCACTCCTGCCGGCCCGTAAATGAAAACCTCTTACACCCACATTCCAACCCATACCCACACCACACCTCCAGCCTCGATCCAGGAGCCCCTTGATACTCCCAAAGAAGCCACCCAGCCCCCCAAGGCAACACACACTCGGGCGAACCTCACGCCGGCGACCAGTCCAGGGCACACTACATCCAAGATTCCCACCCAAACAGCTAACCGACGTCACAACGGACCTACACAGGTGACACCCAATACTAAACAATACTTTTCCCAAAACGATCTAATCCATGACCAAAAAACGCACCATCCCGCTACTCCCCGGGCGGCTGTAACGGCCACTCCCACAGATCACATGCCTACCGTGCCGTCATGGGAATCTAACAAGGACCCCCCACCATCCTAACACCAAACACTACACTAGCGGGTCCTACGTCAGTTCAGACACATTTTCGCCTGATAAAATAAGGGCCCAATCTCGGCGGTATCCACTTCCTCACTCTCCTGCATGCTGAGAACCGATACCTCACGGTCTACAGGCTCAAACTCCCTGACCAAGTCAAGCAATTCACCCCTATCCACATGGCCCATATTCACAACACCTCCGGAATCACGCCGCAAACAGTACGACTTGAAAACGCCAAAAAGAAATTAGTATTGCAGCCTCTGCGCAATCTATATCAACAGCAAAGCACCATGCTCAAATCTCGAACAGCATACCAACCGCTGGAGAACTCCAGAGCAGATAGAATCATCCTAACCCTAATGCACGTAGTCCGCGCGGCACTCAGCGCGGCACATATGCCGCTAAATTTCTAGTAACTCGCACTGAAAATTTTCGTCTTCAAATAAAACCTCATGCGCCACTCGGCAACAGGGACTTCTACATTCGAGCGGTGGCACAATCGTTTACCCGCATCCACTGCTATGTACGCCTTCGGGCAATTTAGAAACATTCCGGTACACAAACTCAAAGGCAAGCTGGAAGCAAGGGCCACCTTGGTGAGATACATGCACCCGCTGGACGAGTCCATCATCTGCGTTTGGCACACGGTTACAGACGAATAATAAATCCAAGCCCACGCCGCAAACTTTAAATCATACAACCCCCGAAAAGATCCTACAAGCACCACACCTATGGCGCTCCGCAAAGCCCCCGTTTCTCTGAGAATCTTCACAGACGACTGCGCAAGGACTGAAATACAGTGACGCCTACCTGTTGGCCGAGGCACAAGACAACGAAATATCCATACTCGACATAGAAGTGACATTCAAATGGATCCAAAACCAAAAAGTCCCTCAATCTGCTAAATTTATCCGAGTCAAAATGACATACAGATAAAAAACTCCCCGAACATCACCGCAGACCGCAAAGCCTGTTGCTTGGTAAATGAAGATCGCATGTAACCCCATTTACACTACGACCTTAACCACACCAAAACATAAATGATAGAAAAAACAACTGTCTGCCTTCTGCTCGCTATAGACGCTCAGTTCACTGTAAAATAGACAACTTTGATATCTCTGCCGCCTATCTGCATGAACCATACAGCTACTCGAAGCCTGTATTCATCAAAGAACAACAAAGTTTTGATGGAACGCTCATGCATCCCAACTATATAGGCGTACTACTCCGCAATCTCTACGGCACACCACCAGCCGCCCAACATACCACACAGGACTTGTCAAACACCTCCGATCACACGGATACTGCCAAAGCCATACCGAGTCATGCCTCTTCTGGAAGCACCATAAAGACGCACCCATTCTAATAGCTTTGGGCATTGACTACTTCCATCCTATCTTCACCAGCCAAGCAGCATCAATGCCCTGTTCGAAGCACTCAAAATCAAATACAAAATGACAAGTCTAGGCTACCCGACAACCTACCTCAAATGAAACATCAACCGCACAACCCAAGGTCACATCCACTTATCTCAACGACATTTGATCAAGTCGCTCCTTCACAAAACCAGAATGCAAAACAGAAAGCTACGTTCCACCTGTCCCGAAAAACGCGAACTGGGATGAAGCCCTCAAATCTCCCCAGTTGCCCCGAACCAAACCAAACATTTCCAGAAAATTATTGGTGACCTGCGCTAACTCACCGACAGCACAAGACTCCATACCCAGGTCGGGGTCAGGAAGCTAGCAGAACATATGCACAAGCCATCTAGCCCCACTTGCAAGCACTCCGATGACTACTGGAATAACTCGGTAGTAGAGGAAC
The DNA here is from genome assembly GCA_002205965.3 of Kappaphycus alvarezii. Lineage (NCBI taxonomy): Eukaryota > Rhodophyta > Florideophyceae > Gigartinales > Solieriaceae > Kappaphycus > Kappaphycus alvarezii. The sequence continues at coordinate 298,265 of NADL03000717.1, read as the reverse complement.
TACCTACCACGACATACTCTATTGACACAACACCTTACTCTCCCACCGCAAATCCAATGACCAAATACACAGACGCGGAATTCGCGAACGCGACCGACCGACCATCACGCCAAGGCATCGTTTACATGGCCTGGGGCGCCCCCATAAATTGGTGGAGCAAGAAGCAACACACGGTTGCCAAATCGACATGCGAGGCGGAATACATCGCGGCGTCAGACGTCGTGCAGCAGAATCAGTGGATACGGCGCTTGCTCTCTGACTGCAAATAAATAATTTCCCATGAAACGAACATCCAAGCTGCTCATTGATAATTCCGCCGCAATCCAGATTGCGGAAAGTATAGCTCCCACGCAAAAGAAGAAAAGGGATCGATATATTCCACCACCATCTTGTAGATCATGTTCAACGAAAGAATATCGCAGTCCTTTGTGATGCCTCCGAACACAATACAGCGGAAATGTTTACCAAAGCACTAGCTAGGAGCCACCAAAATCAACGTACATATACAGCAACTCCGCATCCGAGAACCATCCGGCGCTGACCCAAGTCACCACCAACCGTCCCAACGATCTTGCTCCATCGTTTTCCCCAGGGACTGTCAAAGGAACCAAGAACACAAAGAAAACGGAAAGCAAGATCACGCGAATCAAAGGAACCAGGACAGCCTGTCTTACGCCGAAACCAATAGACGGCGCAGTACCAAACATAGCTTGAGTACAGAAAAGGTAACGTTGTACCGACCTACAGAGGGAAGAGGCGTGTGGGTGCCAGCCGCAGGTCTGTACTGTGCTGTACAGTACATTACAGTGTAATGTTTATTGTACAATACTGTTTATTGTTACAGCAATGACTCTCAATGGCAATTAAATACTGTACCTCGAGGGAAGGCCCCAGCTGACCTGCCATCATTGCCCACCGCGCCACCAGCATAATGTCCACTGCATCTCCTTGGTGCAAAATACTTGAAGTCCCCACCACTTCCCACGCTATCCACATCGCCCTCAACCTCACCCCGACCCTGCTTACCACGACCCAACTGCCCATCCCTGTCCCCCAACTCTCCCCACACGCTCGCAACAATTTCCACGCTGTACAACGCGCCCTCTCCCTCCCGGCCCCACTACCGCCACCCGACCCCTGGCATGATTGGCACTCCCCCCCTCCCCAAACCCCCGCCCCACACCCCACCCCACTGCCCCTCCCACAAAACGCACCACGTCCTCCCCTTGTCTCAAAACAAGAGCCCCCCCCTTCCCCCACCCCTAACCCCGAAAGAACTCACCCATCCCCCTCCCCATCTCCAGAATCCCTGCCCCCTGTCACAACGACCCCCACTCCTCGACAAACAGCAGCCGTGCCATCCCACCATATCCAAGCCCTAACAACCTGGGCTCATACCAGCCCGCACACAGAGCCCCCCTCCGATGCGTTACACGCCGTCGCATGCGCCCCGGACCCACATTCCGTGCTTGCGCTTTTGGTGCCGGACCCGTCGACTGGGGAGTGTCTCGCCCCTTTTTTGCGCGTCCTGACACCGTGTATTGGCATGAATTTTGCGAATCATGTGATAACTAGCACTGTCGTTCCTTATGCAACCGCCTTGAAAACACCGGCCCCGCGTGACCTAATGCACGCTATTGTAGCGTTCTGTGAGCGACATTGGCGCCCCGCGCTTTCGTTGTTTCGTTGTTTCGCTCATTCTGATCCTAAGATTAACGGCGCAACAGGAGAGATGCTAGTAAGGGTCGCCGCTGTTTTGAATGACGACGGTGCTTTTGATGCCTTATCCGCCCTGTGCAAGGCATCTTGGGGCGAGGATGGCATTCGCGTTGTCGAGTCGCTCTTGGCGAGATGCAAAGGCCATGGTGGTCTACCTGACGTCCTCATTCCGGCTTTGCAGGCAAACATTTTGGGATCTGAGAAGAGCGTCCGATTTGGCAAGCTGCTCTTTACTGCTGCTCGAGACATTCCTGCCATAGCTGCCACTCACTCACAGGCTATGCAGACCGTTTGCCTTCGCTCGAAAGTTTTTCTTGCTAAACGTGCTGTCGCCGTTTTAAAGAGTACCAATAATGACACCTGACGTCGAGAGATTGGCCCATATGATACCCCTAATTCGCCCTAGCTAACCTGTGGCTGGACCTTGGCCGCTACAATATTATATTGATGCGCATCTTTATATTTGCCGATCGTTCTCGTTTACCATCACAAACCCCACCGAATTAATAGCGATCCTGTTACGTGGGACGTGTTACGAGGGACAAAGTGCGTCCACTTTAGATATTCTTCTTTACAATCAGCAAAAACATCTCTATGAAACCAACTCAAGGTCCGCGTCGACAAAACCAAACATCGTTTTCAGTAAGTTCACTTGCTCGCGTTCACTTTCACCAACTACACCATCAGTTATCACATCCGCCTGGAAGAGCAGGTAAAGTTCTCTCTTTTCTGATACCGAAACAGCAGGCGCATTCACCTTCGAGGGGAGCAATTTCCCATATCGCAGCATTGCCTTCATCTCCGCCACAGCTGACTCGGACCGATTTTGCCGTAGGCTTGCTGCTGCTTGCACTAGATGGGAAAGCGTGCGACGTTGTATACATGACAATAGTACTTCCCTCGCACTGTCGTCATCCACATACAAGCCCTGCTTAACCTCTTGAATTAGGGATTGGTTTTCAGCTGAGAGCGTACCATTGTCGATGGCTGCGTCAATTTCTATCCCAAAGAGCCTCTTCCGCTGCTCTTTTGACACTGAAAGATCTTTCACAATATCAACATCCAGTGCTGATGCCGTGTTGCGCATCTTCTTGACAGTCTCGGGCAAAACCTTTGGTTGAGCATATATTTGCTCCAGCAATACAGATATTCTGTTTTCCTTCGCATCCTTGAGTAGTTCCGCACATTGGTCTTCCTTCATACTGAGCATCTGCTGGATGTTCTTGAGGAATTCGGTGTCCTTATCCTCAATGGGGCCCTTCAGTAAGGCCTGACCGACATAATTCTTATAGATTACAGTTCCAATCTCAGCATGAATCTTTTCCACCTCTTCCCCTTGCAATCCTAAAATAGAGCCCAACTGATCAAGTACCCCAAATAGGCGCTGCTTCTCACCTCGCGTCTGAGCCGTGAAGCACTGAATTACGTACTGTTTGTACAACTCAATTTGAACCTTCGGTTGGAGATCCCCACGCAACGAAACCTGATATCTGGTTACAGTTCGCTTTTCTCCCTCAATTTCAACTTCCTCCTCTTTTGCCAAACCATTCCTAATGTAAAAATCAACAAGATTCGATAGTTCAACAGGTAAACCACCAGCATCTATCCCAAGGAAAGCACCTGCGCGCTTGATATTTGGGTCCTCACCAACGTCTCTCTCCTCGTTTTGACCTCGAAAGGATTGTCGCTTCTCCAATTGGGACAAAGCCCTATTGACGTACATTAGCATTCTTTGCTTCACAACCTTATTAAAGGAGTCTACCGCATCTTGTTCACTCAGGCCAAGTCGATCGCGAAGCCGCTCAAGACCGCTCTTGTATTCATCAAGCATGATACCAGTGGGTCCCATGGCCTCAGTAACAGATTGCTCGTACACTGGTCCCATCACAGACTTATGAACTGGAGCTGCATCCTCCGCCGTTATTCCTAGGAACTCACGAAGAACAAACAATTCTTGCGCCTCGTGCTCCTGAATGATCCTGTTGCCGTCCACGAGTCTGCTCAATTTCGAACGATACAAATCTACATCTATGCTCTTGGAAGTCTCCACAGGCAAAGCAAGCCCTTCCTTGAGCTTAACGATGTTTGACTTGGTGACGTCATCAAACTTATTGCCAGAAAGGGCATCAGATACGGCCTTTTTATAGACCGGACCCGCAGCTGATCTGGATGCTTCCCGTGAATCCGATTCTGCTAATTGAAGCAACGATCGAAGTCTGGTGAGCTGAACCTCCTCCTCTGCCGAAACCCGGAGATCTTCGAGACACTTGGAGAGGAAAATTCGGTACATCTGTTTTGGTTCCATTCGAGACAAAGAACCAGTTATGCTTGGTAAGAAAGTCCTCAAAATCTCCGACTCTTCCTTATCGCCGTCTTTAGAGACCCTTACAAGGCCAATGACTCCCTCCGCAAAAGACAGGAGCTCTCGCAGCTGCGAAATACAGCCGTTGACGTTTTGGACACGTAAGAACTTGCTCGCAGTCCTCAAGATCTGTGAGGCCCTGTCCGAAATTTCGCGTGCCATTGTCTCTCTTGCAGCATCAGCGGGATATGAAAGCTCAGTTTGCCTCAGTGCCAATTTGCCGTAGATACTTGCCATAGACTCCTCGCCCTTCTTGATAGCATCCAAGGCATCCGCCACCTCTACTCTGAACACTGGTTCGGCAAGGGTTTTTAGTGTTGAGGATGCGCGGTCATCCGCAATACCCAACAGGCCTCTCAGTCTGGACAAGGCTTCGTTATCGGCGGTGTCTAGTTTGCCCTTTTGGGACATCAAACTGTCCACTCGATCCGCGTATGCATCGGCTCGAATCCTCTCCGCAGCGACATCCTTGATACCAAGAGTAGCCTGGGCCGCTTGCAGATCTTCCTCAACGACTGATGAATCAACACACGCCTTCACAATGACTTCCTTGTAAAACGGGAGTGCCACTCGAGCCACTCGTTGCTCGTACTCATCCTCATCCATGCCGAAAAACTTACACAGACGAGACCGTTCGTAGCGATAAGCCTCCTCGGTCTCCTTGTCTGCATACATGCGATCCGACAAGAACAGCAACTTATCCAAACGGTTCTGTGCCTTTGTCCTGCTCAGCTGATCATCCTCGGAATCCAAAAAGATAACATTCGCCCTATAAAACGCGCGGCAGGCCTCAAAATGGGCGTCCCCGACAGCGTCACCTGGCAAAGCCAGAGCTGCCTTTAACCGAATCAACTGCGAGGTCTCCCGGAACAGAACGCCTGGGACATCAACAGAGGCCAAGAGATAGAGCTCATACATCTCCTTCTTAATTTCTGCAAAATCATCCGGAGCGATTCCTTTTGCCAGTTCGATGACAGCTGCCGCAAGCTGGCCATCAGTACCCAACTCAGCGACCAGTCTGGCCAGTTTTCTCTTTGTGGCCTTCTTAGCTCCTCCCCTCATACTAATAACTGCGCCGACGGCAGCAACGCCACCGACGACGGAAGCACCAGGACGCGCATACGGACGTGGCGGAGTGGCAAAGTAAGCTGCAGCAGACGTACCCGCGACGATTGCGGCACCGGCCAAGCCTCGCAAGACGGGTGGTAGTGATCCAAAAGTAGTATCTGGGCCAGATGGAGTTTGTGAAAGTGCCTTTTCGGCGGCTTGACGGGCTGGGTCATCAGCGGAAGCACGTGTTTGAATATGAAAGGGTCTGGGGCATCTTTGCACGGGGAGGGGGCGTGGACGAGAAAGGGGAAGGGATAGGCCAGGGGTGAAGGCGAAGGGCGGCATGACTGGATCGTGGGGGAATGGTGACTTGGTAAGAGGAACGGGGCTTAAGTTAGTCAACACGTAGAGCTCCTTCGTTGGTTACAATCTGCAAGGCGCGGGGCGACACCGCTTACTATTTTACCTAATGAGCTATGGACGCCGTGTGCAAAATGTGATCTCCACGACATGCACTTTTGGCTGACTTCACTACTGTACTGTACAATGTTTATTGTACTACACTACTTTCTGTACAATTACAGTACGGTGTACTGTAAGTTATGAGATGCTTACAGTAGATCATGCTGCTTTCAGTAACATGACTTACTGTAAGCTCCATACAAGGTGTACTACTTTACAGAACAGCTCAGTGCGAATAAGACTTTACCATATCCATGCCATTTCCCCGTGATCCCAGCTGATCAATGTTCAGTACGGTGCGGCAGAAATTGTTGGCATCTCATCAACGATCGTTTCTAGCACTCTCCTTTTCTCGAGCGGGCGCACTAACGTTTTAAGATGGGAGTCCAAGAGCGCATCAAAGAAATTGAACAGGAAATGGCCCGCACTCAAAAGAACAAAGCCACCGAAGGGCATCTTGGCATCCTTAAAGCAAAACTTGCCAAACTCCGCCGCGAAGCTCTCGAGGGTCCCAAGTCAGGAGGCAATGCAGCAGAGCGTGGCTTTGAAGTCGTCAAACATGGAGATGCCCGTGTCGCTGTTGTCGGCTTTCCCTCCACCGGCAAGAGTACCTTCCTCAGTACTGTTACCGAGACGAAAAGCGAAGCCGCTAGCTGTACGTTTGCAACCTGGCAACTCACTATTCCCACGTCTATTTTCATTCCCTTGCTCCTTGACTCTAAACCATTTTCACGTCCCGTTTGCTTGTACAGATGAATTCACCACCCTCACCTGTGTTCCGGGAATTCTACATCACAAGGGAGCTACCATCCAGTTGCTAGATCTTCCCGGTATTATCGAAGGTGCCGCACAAGGAAAAGGAAGGGGTCGTCAAGTCATAGCCGTCGCCCGCTCCGCAGACCTTATTTTGCTTATGCTTGACGCCACAAAGTCTGATGTTCAACGCGTCTTACTAGAGCAAGAACTAGAATCTGTTGGAATCCGACTCAACAAACGTCCCCCAGACGTTTACTTCAAACCAAAAAAGACAGGCGGAATTGCATTTACCGCTACAGTCCCGCTGACCCACGTTACCGAAAAGATCGCCATGAATATACTCAGGGAGTATAAAGTTCACAACGCCGACCTCTTGATTCGCGAAGATATCACCGTTGACGAACTCATCGATGTCATCGACGGTAACCGACAGTACATTCGATGTCTCTACCTCTACAGTAAGATAGACGCCGTTTCTTTGGAAGAGGTCGACCGCCTTGCCCACGAGGCCAATTCCGTCGTCATGTCATGTTATCTCAACCTCAATCTTGACTATGTCATTGACAACATATGGAATCATCTGCACTTGTGCCGCGTGTACACAAAACGCCAAGGGGCTCCCCCAGATTTCACAGATCCAATTGTATTACGCGGCGGCAGCAAAGTTGAGGACGCCTGTCGGGCTGTTCACAGAAGTCTGGCCGACCCCTCCCAATTTCGTTACGCATTGGTTTGGGGTCAGTCGACGAAACACGACCCGCAACGAGTTGGTTTGGCCCACCTACTTTGCGACGAGGACGTTATTCAAATAGTCACAAAATGATCGATTCTAGAATCCCGCTTGACCGTTTTAGCCGTTTGTACCGCACACTTCCTAGCACGCTAACTGGCAGTCCTCACTCTGGGCTGAACTCGCTAGCAGCCTTAGGCGCCCTCAACTACCGTAAACCTTTCGTCAACAAACGCAATCAGGAGACCGATATCTTCTTTATACCCGACTCTACTTTGTTCTACTTACGCTACGACTCCCGCGTACATTTCGTGCAGTCGCTTGCAAGCCTCCACACAAGCCTCCCTTGGTGCAAAAGCGCTCAGTCGGAGATAACCTTCTCCACCTGGTCCAAATCCTGCCCCAGGGATAGTAACCACCTGGGCCTTTTCCAAAATTTCAGAGAATACGTCCCAACTCTTCTTTCCTGGAAATCGAACCCAGATGTATGGGGCATCGGTGCCACCGTAGACATCAAACCCAAGTTCCATCATCGTCTTGCGCAAGATTCCGGCGTTTCCCAGATAGTAGTCGATCAATGACTGTACCTCCTTCCTTCCCTCTAGGTCTAGGCAAGCCAGGCCACCATTCTGCGATATGTTGCTCGCACCATTGAAACATGTGGTCATCACTCTATTGAAGTCATCTCGGACACGGCTGCCGTCCGCAAAAGTGAGCCCATCCGGTACCACTACCCAACCCAACCGCACTCCCGTAAAGCCAGCGTACTTGGAGAATGAATTGACTTCAATGGCGCATTCCCTAGCACCATCCACCTCAAAAATGCTGGTCGGTACACTCGGGTCATTGATGAACGGGGCATAGGCAGCATCAAATATGATGATACTGCCATTCTTCTTTGCAAAGCTGACGAGCTTTTCCAACTGTGCCTTTGTCGCGGCAGCACCGGTGGGATTGTTAGGGGAACAAAAGAAGATCAGGTCCGTCCTCGGGACTTGATCCAGGTCCGGAAAGAAATCGTTTTCCGCGTTACACTTCATGTATTGTATGCCTTGAAACTGGGAAACAGATGGGTCATAATCGCCTGTCTGACCTTGCATCACTGCGGTATCGACATAGACTGGATAACTGGGATCCTGAACGGCAACTGTAACCCCCGGACCAAAGACCTGTTGCAGACGGCTAATATCGCACTTGGCACCATCTGATACAAACACCTCGTCTGGTGAAATCTTTCCTCCATACAGAACCTCTGATATCTTTTGCCTCAGAACGTCCTTACCCTGTTCCGCACCATATCCCGAGTAACCTTCTTTGGTCCCAAGCTTGGCGGCACCATCTGTGAGTCCAGCACAAATGTGATCCGGAATAGGTTGGGTGGTATCACCAACACCCAATGAGATGATATCAGCCGCGGGATTTGCTTCAAGATATGCGCGTCGACGGCGGCCGATCTCGGGAAACAGATATCCGGCTTGGAGCTTGGAAAAGTTTGAGTTTCTGGGCACAGCTGAGGCAATGGGGGCAGAACGAGATGCGCGGTGAGAGTGATGAGGAACAGCAGGGGGGCCGTAAAGAGATGTTCCGGTGAACGTGGTAGGCAGCGGGATGAAAGCCATAATACGATCCAAGGGAATCAGGTGGTGGGTGTAATTGGTGAGCAAGGGAATATTGGTCTGCGTTACAGAATCCGGTGTTCTTAAGGGCGACGCCGACGATTCACCGAGGAGATTGCGGCAGCGACGATTTATGCCGATGTGATGTCGATAATGTTCAACGTGTACAGTACAGTGGTCGGAGATACTGTATCACCAACAAGTAAATAAGTAAAATGTTCATCACACCAACAATATACTGTACAGTACTGTACTGTACAGTAGTGCCATACGGGGCCACGAGGATGAAAGCACTAATGATAATCGGCACAATTCGGCGAAACACCAGAGTGCATTTCCAGGTTCACCACTATACTGTACTGTACAGTACAGCACAGTACAGTACAATACGGTACTCACGGCATACCGCAATCAAGTCTGCAGCAGAGTGAACACTCCTACCTTTCTCCGAGGAAAAGGCGCTTCCGTTTCTTCCCGTCGACCATTATGGCAGAACAGGGCAAAACGAATCTTGATGTCGAGGAAAAGCATGCGCCGCCAGGTCTGAAATACAAGTTATGCGACATGGCCTTTCTGGTGGCACTAATGGAGGGATGTGCTAACCCAACTGGCACTATATCGCGCCCCCCTGGGTACACAGTACAGTACTGTACTGTACTATACTGTACTGTACTGTAGTCATGGCTAATGTTGTCCCGATCATCCGGGAGCCAATCGGGGCGCAGTTAAATTAAACCCAGCACATGACGCTACAGTAGCTAGGGTTCAGACTCGTACACGTACTGTCATGCACTGTAACTGGCATTGAGCCGGCCCTGTAAGGAAGGTCATGTACTGTAGTGTTACCATCAGCGACGACTTATCCCGCATATCGCATTAGCCGCGTGGATATAACCGAACACATCTTCCATGCATTACGGTAAAATAACCCAAACATTTCCCTGTAACTGTGAGGGGTAAGAGGGGGTCAATAGTTTACTTACAGTAAATGTTTGGGTAAATGGGGTGGTAACTATCAAACATTACAGTAGAGAGATAGTTTTAAGCTCACCGACGACGACACTAGCGTCAAGTAAAGTGGAGGTAGAGTCTTCCTCTCACAGGTTATGAGCCCGACGCAAACAAGAAGTTGCCACCCACAACATCCCATCACACGCAGTACCTCCATCAACTACTCACCACGAACTCCAACTATCCCCGTACTCTCCGTCGCGCAAGACGACAACGCACCAAAGAAATCGACGAAATCACAGCAGGTGTATACACCAACGCACTCAACGAAGACAACGACAATCAAATACCACACGACACCACAAAAAAACTTCCCGACATCAACGACATGGACTATGACCGTCATCCAAAACTCCCTGAACGAGATTTATCAAACAATACACAATGGTACTTAGCGTTGGAAACGTGGGCCATTATAATCAAAGCCAGCTCCCACTTAGTCGACAACCCCTTTGAACCAGCAGACCCCGCATAACTGGAGGCACTCACTACGAAAAGTTCAAAATACTCTCTGCAGCCCCAGTAGCACCCCAGCCCATATTATCTGACTGCTTCTCGTACCTGACGACCTTCATACACCAAGTGATCTAGTCCAATCCATCCAAGGGCACATCAATCAATCCACCAAGGACGATCACCGCTTCTTAAAGATCGAAGCAGAAAACATCTCGTTCACGAATGAAACAATTATTGACGAATATGTGAAGGCGCACACCACCATCCGTCAAAAAATGATCGTAGCTTGTTTTTCCAATATGAAAGATGAAGAAACCACTGTAGAATTCGTAATCAATGGACTCCGAAAGAGCATCATGCTTCATCCAATACTAGGACCCATTCTCATTCAGAAACCCAAAACAGTGAAGCAATTTGTACACACATTCAAAGAACTGCACACCTTATACCAATCATTACACGGCCCTAACCCACAAGCTTCGGCATCTATGAGCTTCACCGGTAACCAGGCTCCGTAACAATTCACCGGAGACTATCGAGGTCGAGGCTAGTCCAGTCGTACCTTTCGTCCCCTCCGTCGAACCGCATTTACTACACGCCGCTTTCCGCCCGGATTCATATCATGCCGATGGGCCACGTCACTTGGGATACCATCTATTGACACCGACGAAGACTGAAACGACCACCTCCACCCCAAATATCACATGAAACTTCAGGCTAACTATGCACAAATGCAGAGTTACTCCAATTTCAATCCGCAGCAACCGCAGATATTCCAGCACACGCGATTCAACCCAGTACCTCCTTCACTCCCCTCTCCCCCCACCCCAGCCGCGAACACATCCTAAGCCGGCACCCACTCCCAAAGTACGTTTTTTCTGGACAGTGGCTCCCACCCTACCCATCTAAGCACTCACACCCCCACAATGCACCCTTTCCACAACATCGTGTTAGATAATACCGCCACAAACGCAAAGAAACGATTCACAAACCATGAGAAGATCCAAATTCATCCTAGAATCAGTAATCAGACCATAATCACGTACAAAGTTGCGAATCGACACCTGAAGCATAGCCTCCTTTCAGTTAACGATCTCGACGAGCGATACGGATTAGTCGCCTTCAACCCCCATCAAGAATACATAATCGCCACACACAAGTCCTCCCTTCAAGTTGTGGCCCAAGCATTAAGGCAGAACAACCAATATCAACTTAGCGGTACACTCTGCAATGCATAAATCTCACGAAAAATACCTTACAAAGCACTGAAACGTGCAAAAAACAAATCTTCATATCTGAGTACGTCCCAATCCACACCAACACAGGTGAACCCCTCATCACGACGCATACTATCCGAACCCGGTACCTCCTCCCCACCAGTCACCATTCCGAAGCTCTAGCACACCGGACCACGTATTCTTCCCACTCTCGCCAATCCTTACAGAGCATCACCACGCACAAGCCTTCAGGACGTACTCCAACTGGCACATTTGGCTCAATCATGCCCATCCCACCAAACTAGCCATAATCGCACAACGGGGCCTCATACCCAACATGCCGACAAAGTTACCAACTAACATCGCACTCAGCTGCAGTTCCTTTCAAAACGCAAAACTATACCCCACAACTCACAAACGCAAAACAAATCAGCACAGAACAGGAGTATACATAAGCCCAAAGATTTTGGGTCTATTAAACCCACATCAACCCATGGAAACAATCACTTACTCCTTCTAATCTGTGCGGCAGGTCGATCTGCGATAGGAAACTTCATGAAAAACCGCAAAGACATTCCACAACACATGGACGAAAGCCTACATCATATTCAGAAACAAATGCAGCGCCCTTTAAACCACTTCAAAACATACAATGCTAAGTAATATACCTCCGAGAGGATGCAAGCCATATGTGCAAAATACAAAGTACAACACCATTTCCGTACACTTCATCAACCCCAGGAAAATTCTATTGCCGAACGCTTCAACTGCACGACAATGAACTCGGTTCGAGCTCTCTTAGACACGGCCAATCTGGGAGATCAATACTGGGAAGATGTGGCGAGAGATACACTGTTCAAATACAACCTAATGCATCACTCCGCAATCGATACATCCCCATACCAAATGTGGTTCGGTACCAAACCAAAGCTACAACGCCTCTTCATCTTCGGACAGTTACGCAAAATTCCTGTCTATTCGCTAAAGAAAAAGATAGACCCGCGAGCAGATCCAGCTCGGTACAGGTATCCAGCCACGCTAGACCACATAGTAATGCTCAATCTTCGCAACAACAACCAATACCAAGCAACAAGGGCCAAAGACTTCCCTCATTATCATCATGAAACCGACCCTTCATATACTAAAATCACAGCCTTTAAATCTTGAACCAAGCATCAACAATCAATTCCCACCAAAACAGACATACAAACGCCACCCTCGCCACACTAAATCAAGCAAGAAATTACCCCGATGCACAGGAATGGAAAAAAGCACATGACGAAGAACTCCAAAACATAGATCAATAAGCCAGCATCCAATGGCTCCCAGCCGATTTCGTTCTACCTAAAGAAACAATAATCTCCCTCACGATGTTATAACGTTACAAAAGGTCAGCTGAAGAGCACATTTTACAGTATAAAGCGCGTTGAAATCTACGAGGCGAACTCATGAGACCAGGTCTACACTTTGACCCCAAAAATATCACGATCTATATCGCAGATCGAACAACACAGCGCATGCTCATCGCGGCTGACGCAGCCTATGGATTCCAAATGGAACATTTCGACATAAAGTAGGCCTATCTGTATGAATCATATCAGCATGACCGTCCATTTTATGTACAGCAAATGCCCACTTTCAATGGCACCTACAGGCATGAAAGAAAATACGACAGATTAATTGACAATCTCTACGGCTCCCCACACGCGGCTTATTTTTACAGTCAAGGCTTAAAGAAGTTCTTAACCAAACTGGGATACAAAGAATCAGAACATGACCCATGCCTGTACACAAAACCTTCATTTATAGGACACAAGATCGTCAGCACAAATATAGACGACTTTCTTGTGCTGGGCTCCACACAAAAACACATCGACGCATTATACCACCAACTTCTCGAGAAGTACAAAATAAAGCGGTTAGGAAAACCCACTAGATTCTGAGGTGAAAATAGGGGGTAATTTACTGTGGTTGATATGTGGGTTGGTACCCAGTAAATTTGTACCGGAGCGTCGATACCGTATATTGGCCAATCCATTTGCGAAACCGTACTAGATTCTTAAACTGGACCATTACACATCTGGAAAAATGGCGACATTCATGTGGCGGCACCCGATGCCACTGATTTATTACTGCAACAAACCCAAATGCAGAATTTCAATCCCACCAATACACCTTACAACTAACTTTCCCACCTGGATCAACACCCACACACGAAGCACCTCAATTCTACAGAAGCAAAACAATACCGTCAACTCCTTGGCTAGATACGGTATATCATGGACAGCAAACGACTCGATATCATGGCGCAACCAACACTAGCACAGCACATGACACAGCCTTAGAAGCACCATCAGCAAGCATTTAAATCCTTCCTGCGATATCTTCGCCGCACCCGTGCATATAGAATACTCTTCAAGAACGAAAAATCCCAGCCACAGCAACTGTTAGCAGTATTCAGTGACGTCGACTTCGCCAATTCGAAGAAAAGAAAGTCCATCACGGGCAATGTTCATCTCTTCAACAATATACCGATATCCTGGCTGTCCAGCAAGCAAATCGTTATCGCTCTATCAACAACAGAGGCCGAATACCTCGCCGCCTCGAACGCCTCACAGCACACGAAATGGCTTAGAAATCTCCTGCAGACAGCCGCTTTCATCTCGAAAGAACCAACACCTCATCATATTGACAACAACTCAGCAATTCTCATAGCAGAGAATCAAGCACCAAAATAACGGAAAAAGTACATCGACCTTCGTCGTCACTACCCACATTACAATATCGTCGAGAAACACATAACTCTACATCGCATACCAACCCAAAACATGTTGGCAGAACTCCTCACGAAACCTGTCCATCGCACACGGTTTCAAGAGCTCCGCAACAAGCTTAACGTTCTCCCCAACTCAGCGAAAAAATGCGACGCAGCAACCGGGGACTGTCAAACATCATCATGACTACATTTCTGGGCCGCATTTCCGAAAAGCTAAACATTACAGAAGAAATGTAGTTTTAAGCTTACCGACGACGACACTAGTGCCTATAGGACCGTCGTCCTCATATGAGAACTACTCTTAGCACTTCTTTTTCAATGCAATTTTTATCTTAGCGCATTTCTTGTCCCTCCACATTATTTCATGAGTGTAGATGGCCCATCAAAACAAACTTTTCAAGGTTGTTGACCTCGGTTAAGGCTAGAGCAATTTTCCGTGACCAATTTCCGCTCTTCGCAAGAAGTTGTGAAACCGACTTCATTTTGGAAGAAAATATAGTTCTTATTATCGTAGGGGGTTTCAGAAACGAGGGCACATGTACAGTAGGAATGACTGTACTGTAACTTAACATAAAAAAACTTTTTGCAGTAAATAATTCTGGCTTCCAAAAACTTTACCTTTCCAAAATGTAACGGAAACTGTCCTCAAATGAGGATAAAGTGTGCCTAATATGAGAACAGTGCAATGACAGATACACATTACGGTCAAGTAGAGGTAGAATATTCCTCTCACAGTAAAGAGGGCGTTGTTTACTGTGACAGATATAATGTTTAATAATCTTTACTTCATGTATTACAAAGGGTGTACAAGCCTAGCTGACAGTGTGAGCTAAGATAGTTGAAGTTCGTCGCTGCCACATTGAGAGTACGCGCTTGAATCGATGTTGCAAACTAAACAATTTGGTCGACGCGATTCGTTGTCAGAGGTGGTCAAGAGCCGTCGCTGGTGTACTAAACAGTCGTCAGGATATCAGTTTCGCATGATTCTCAAGGCCGGTCTATGAAAATGAAATCGCTGGAAATTATGAAATCGGAAAATACACCTGGCAATTTCGGCCAGTAAAAACAGTCCGCCTGTCACTTCACGATTTCTATGTTTCGTCCATGTCGGGTAAATCTAAAATTTCCCCGGCAAAGAAGTGATAAGTTGAAAACCCAATGTGAATTGTGATTGGCAGTGAGAGTAGAATGCAAAACGCATTTCCGATTTCATAGACTAGAGCAGGCAGTGAAAATGATGAAACGATGAAAATTGGGGACTTTTCCAATTTCCGATCTCGAACCATCAACGATTGATAGATCGGTCCTCAATCATCCCGGAGGTTGACTCACAGCGCGCGACGTGGGAGTCGAAGGCGAGCGGAACAACATGAAAACCGAGCGTGGGAAAGGTTGCGTCCGAGGTCAGGTTAAACGCAGCTCTCACTGAGCGGTGGACGGTCTTCAACTTGTCGACGTAGGCCGATTCAGTTGTCCCACAGAGTGCCAATGCAGCTTGTTTGAGGTAGGATCGGGCCATGGGGCTGCGAGTAGTGATATCGTAAGCGAGCTGCGACGGTGCATCAAGCGGGTCGGTAGGTTCTGGTGCACATTTGACGAGGATGTCGGCTGGACAGAAGTCTGTACCCGGCACGAGGTTTGGAACTTCCTGTCTGTGAGCGAGGCCAGCAGGTCGGAACATGTCGGTAGTGAGGAAGTTCCGGAGGAAGTTGTGCCGGGTAGTAGCGTTGTATCCAGAGGTGAAGGTCGAAGCATGGTCGACTTGAGCGTCCATGTAAGCAAGACAGTGGGTGCAAACAAGAGGAATTGAGGAGCCTGTTAGGCGCGTGTGGATCGGAACGGATTTTCTTGTCGCCGTCATCTCCCGATTTTTTATTACTGAACTACCTCCCCTTGTCCGAATTTGCTTGTATTTCTGGTCCTTCCTCGCCCTCCCTGGCCCTTTCTTATCTTTACCGCGGTACTCTCCAAATTCACCTACATTTTATCTAGATATTTTTATGCTTTATTTACCCCTCTAAATCGATCCCGAATCAAGTTCTTTGTTCCATTTTCGCTTACTTCCTCCTCCAAATTCATGTTTTGAGAAAAAGGGCGCAAATGAACTACTACAAATTCCCTTGTGGATTTATTTTACCTATTCCAAATCTATAGAATGCGCCCTCGGGGGCCTATTTAAACCCCTTTATTCCAAGTTTCAAACGTCCCCAATCAATGTACTCACCACCCCTCTCCCCCTGCCCAATCAAAACACCCTCAATTGCCCACCACTCCCCAAAGCAGACCAAAATGAACAACCTATGCCCCTCCAAAGTCATTTCCAAAAATCGCCACCCCCGCCCCCTGAACGCCATTCCCCTAATCCCTTTCGGACCTACTGACCGTGATGACTACCTACGCCGACATACCAAAAGAAGGTGATCGAATTCGTGCGTCGCTTGTTCGTCGAGGATGAGGCGGAGGAGGTAGGTGAGGGACAGGAGTTGTAAGTCGAGGAAGGAGCTGGGAAAACCTCCAAGGAGTTGTCAGCCCCTGAATTGGTCTACGAGGTCGACGAGGAGGATGATGAAGAGGAGGACGAGGAGGAGGACGAAGAGGATGAGGGGGAGGGAGACATGGGAAGTGTCGGATTGGTGGGACCGGGGCTGAACGGTATGGACCAAGTGTTCCCGACGCTGGAACCGGATGGGGGCATCTTTAGTGGTTTAGATATCTCCCAGGAGGATATAGAGAATTATGAGCCGCTCGTAGATATTTGTGGGGACTGCTTGGGCAGCATGGATATTTTGGAGGAGTTGTTTGGGTCTGATTTAGAGAATAGGAAATAAGAGGACCAGATAGATTGTTCGTCTCCTAGGTATCTTTTGTTTAGAGTATATCATCCATAAAACGTGTTTTTATGCATTTCCTGGAATCTTCTGTAGTTTTGCGCGGACTTTAGGGGTAGCCAAAAGTCTATATAAGCTGAGTAAAGTGCTTCCTCATGGAGAGATCAAGCAAGGGGGGAGACACATTCAAGCCAAGTCCCGAGTAGTAGGAAGCTGAGAGTCAACTTCCGACCCCAGAATCATTGTTCTTATGCTGGTCGCAGAGCATCAGTGGTAGACCCTGCTCCTTTTATACTTGCCTGTAGCCCTCTCAACTTTCTTCCTTATCCACGCCTTTTTGTTCGTTCAACTATACCACGATAGCACTTTTGTCGCTGGCAACACATCTTCCTTGTAGTAATTGGTTCTGAGTATCTCTTCTCCCGACGATTTATCTCTACCAGAGTCGAACACAAAGATGTCGAGGTGCCGGCGAAGCATGAAAGACCAGACCTCCGGGGAATCTTGAGTGGCCTTAGAGGCATGGGCGATGGGCCACGCGTAGGCGCATGGATTGAGAAGGAAATTATGCCTTGCGTGAAGGCGAAAGGAATTATCGATGTGTCGGACAGATCGTGGTTGAGCTTTCCATATGTCATCTTTCCAGAGCTTAGAAGCCGCTGCATTGTGAGTGGCCTGAAGTAGAAAATGGTGTGGTCTACTGGGTTACTTTGGTAGGGGGCCACTTACAGCCTCATTCTGGAACGTACCGATTTTTTTACGAATCTATCGAATCTTGAAAGTCCGAGGTAATCCTACTCCAGCGCTATTTTCGCGAAGACGACTACCCTTACTCCTCTGAGCTGTATAGATCCACCAAGGCCAAGTTCGGTGAATTGTGCTCCCAGGCATACACCAAGGAGCTCAGCAAAAAGGACGCTAAAGTCTCTCAACCACGCAAGAACCAGCCCGGAAAAGGTCACAAGGACTCCAAGCCCAACTGAAGCCGTCTCCCCCGCGACTCTTCGAACCTGTCCCTATATCCCACGTTCTCTAGCATAAACTTCTGGTCCGAAACCCTCGGAGCCTCAAAATTATTTGTCCCCGCACTACGGTTTGGGTCTACCAAAAACCCATCACGACCTCCCCTTTACTCAACAAATTCCAACTCCCTAAAATTCCCATCGATCCCCAAGACCGGTAAATATTCGACTCAGCAATATCGAATGCACTCCATCGTCGCCGCTACGAATAAATTTCCGATTCAACCGCCCTTTCTTAACAATAGAAATGTTTCTCTATCTCCATCGCCTTCGTTGCAACATCAGAGGAAAAGAAACGGCTCGTGGTAAACCTTTCTTGACGATAGTCTCTATTTCAGGATATCCCAGTCCGCATGGAAAGAATGGAATGGTTCACTTTAGTTTAGACCTCCAGGAATCAGGTTCGATGATTTCGTTCTATATTTCCAAACGTTACTGCCACTTTCGTCTATACTCCGATATTCGAAATTGGATGTTATGACTGCGGCTCCACCGAACATCTTCGTGGACACCCTGATTGTAAAAGCTCGAGCTATCACGCGAAGAAACGTCTACTCGAGCGTGAAAGGAAGAGTTCCGATAACGAAAACAAAAAGGAACGTGAAACTCGGATTTTTCAGACATGTTCCAACTAGCGCGAAGGCAAACAAGTCCAATTGATGGTCCAGGAGCCGGTTCTGACGAAATTACAGGACTGCCAGACCAGAATTCAATCCTTGATGGAGGATGCACACGCAGAGTTGGTGGAATAAAGTCAGCCGCGGCATTGTATTTGTTACTTGGAATCGAGTTTGAGCTCCGTAACTTGGACTGTGACCCTTTTTAGGATGGTTATGGAAGGAAATGTAGCGAAGCAGAGATTATAATAGGAATCTAGGATCCACCAATCGCTGATATGAATGGGAATGAAATCAAAATCCAGTTCTACATTACGGATGGAGATGGATTTCTGTTCCTTGGAAACGAAATCATACATCAATCGACACAAGATGGACCTGGAGATCTTCTCATCATCCCACCGAGCGTTAGTAATTTGTCTACATCGCAAAAAGTTCCGCAGACGTATAATGAAGTAGTTTCAAGTTCCGACCCGGACGCAGTGCGAACATACCTCCTCGTTGTTCCTTCAAAGACCGAATCCATTCGAATGTTCTTTTCGACTTATCGATCGCTTTATTCATCAAGTAATCTGATGTTGAAAGAACTGATTTCGGAGTTTCACGGGTATTCGAATTTGCATCCAGACAGCATGGTGGAAATATGTCGCCGAGCTGGGGTACTCACCGCCGTTTTGAAGCAAGCTCTGAAGTCATTGTTTGAGAGATGCACTGTATGCATGAGAACTGGCCGTCTGTCTCGTAAGAATAAAGTGTCATTGAGTCGCATTCCATAGTCTTTAAACGATCATGTACAAGTTGATTTTCTATTCGTCGTCAAAACGGGAAACAGGCCAATATTTAATGTTGTTGATGTAGACTCGGCTTTCTCCGTCACTGTACTCGCAGATTATAGGGAGATGAGTGAAGTTGATAAATCATTTGAAGTAGCTTGGTGTAATATTCACGGCCCAACTCATCAGGTATAAGGTGATCCTGAGTTCAATAACAAGGTTTTCATTGATGCCATGAGATATCTTGGAATCAAGTATCTAGAAGTTCCTGCTCTCTGTCATAAAAAAATTGGTTCCGTCGAAAGCAAGATGGCGGTCGTACGCAACTTAATCAATCGGTTGCTCATAGACCCGGAACATGCATTTTTGGAGAACATAGCTGCTATTAACCACGAAGAGGTCCTTTCAAAGGCAAATTACCTGAGCAATATTATGTTTTGCAACAAGAAGTTGAGAAGCTTTGACTTGGTCAAATGCTATGCCCCTGCATTAGTTGGACTACCGCGGCGACCCATCTCCAAGGAGATGTACATCACACATCAGGAAAAATTCGCAAAGAGGAAGCCCATCCGGATAAATGACTCACCGGAACCATGGGTGTTGTAAGCTTCAAAATCTCCCTCGCGACACAAGTGCAAACTACTTCAAGCGTGGCAACAAGTTTGGCACTTGGCACAAAGGATTCGCAAGAAGAGCGGAAAGTCATCTCGTGCTAATTTCATCAACTTGTGATCACCGCTGAGCACCTATGCGCGTTGCTTATTAGGACGTGCGCAAAGCCTCCAACTCAAGTCAACTAAAAAATGGATGAGATTCGTTTTCCTTTTCCCCCGTTCTTACCTCGTTCTCGACTTGGAAAGAGAGATGGAAGGTGTACAGCAGATGAACTTCAGCGATTCGTGTAATGATAACGATAATTTTAATGTGAATGACGACAACCCTGAGCTGAAACTAGACGGGTATCATGATCTTATGCCATCTCGTACAACATCAAATTTCTTCTCCGATGCGAAAGAAGTAGCGGATATGTTCGGCGAATTAACGCTTGCGTCCGAGCACGTCAGTCAACATTACCTTATCCAGACGCCAGCCATGGATATTAATGAAGCGATATTGGAGCAATCGGCGTCCTTAATGTATGGAAAGCCGTACATGGATCTTTCGAAATCATTCGATCCGCCCAAAATCTCTAAGGATATTGGAAGCGTTCAAATTCATCCTCCTACATCACTACCAGCAAATTTGGAATCAGAAGAGCAGGTACTGCTGCGAGCAATGAGGAAGGTTTTTGGTGACGAGCCCGTTTCAGAGTTTCAAGTACAGTTGGCTCCACTTTGGGTTATTAAAAAGGCTGTCAACTCCGAATAGGACAATTACCGAGATGTACATGAAGAAACAGACATCCGCAAGTTGCCAACGAACGTGATTCTCATATCCTCACGCCACTTCTTCCAAATCAAGCACGATGGTGCGGAAGTCAAACTCTGGTTGAAGTGCCACTTGGTCTCTTACGGAAACCTAGATAAAGACAGGCACTACCTACGCAAGGACTCTGCGTCTGCACAAATGGTGATTATCCAAATAGTTCTCTCAATTGCCTCTCTGTTAAGCATGAACATCGCCACTCTCGACGTAAAGAAGGCCTACCTTCAGTCCTGTCACCTTTAGCGCAATGTCTTCATGCGCCCACCGAAAGGTTACCCATCAAGCAACAGAGTCGTATGGAAACTACTCAAGCCTGCATATGGCCTTGTCGAGTCTGGTCGATTGTGGCAGTTGGTCATCGATAAACGGTATAGAGAGCAAGTAATTTAGGAAATATCTGGACTCCCTCAGTTGATTATTAAGCGGCGCACTGATGATCGTGTTTTGCTCGACATTGCATAAGTCTTCGACGATTTACTCATCGTTGGAAATCATAAGGACATCATGACGTTATTCGAAATAATCTTTAATCGCTTCAAATTCGGTCGTTGAGTCGCCAGATTGGACCACATTTTCAACAGAATGTATGTTCACCAGTTCGAAAATTTCTCAGTCACAATCAAAATGAAGGAATATTTAGACAGGATCAATCCTCTACACTTGGACCGCGACCGACGAAAACAGTTCAGCAGCGATTGCACACAGCAGGAAGTCAAAGCTTGTCTTGGCTTGGCCTGGTCTTTCAATTTTCTTGGACACGGGTTACTTCCACGGGGTGCATTCGCAGCGAGATACCTTCAGCGGTCTGACGGGAACCGGAAAGTATCAGATCTTGTTAAGAAAAACAACGTCCTTCGCGAAATCAAGGCTTTGGACCCCGTTCTTCATTATACTTCCCCAAATACAGACTCTGATCGTCTTTTTTACCTCTTATTTTCAGATGTCAGTTACGTATCCTCCTCTTATGGTCAAACAGGCATTTTATCAGGGATAATCGTGCCTGCGAGGGTGGAGATCGTACATGATATCATTTAATTGACTGAGTAAGTAACAAACAATCACGTGTCTCTTTCTCTTCAATTAGTGGAGAAATCATCGCCCCTGCTACTGCTTCAGATCGCGGATCATTTTTCGCTGATCTTCTTCAATTCGTTTACGGATCTCCAATCATCCTTCCTTTCGTTTTATCCGTACAATCATTCGGATTGTACTATACGCTGACTACTTTGCAGGAGGGCGCAGATTATCGTCTCCGGCGAACAGTCGCGAGAATTAGGGACTCATTTGAGAGCAAAGAGATCACAGCCATGCAGTGGATTGCTGAAAAGCTGAATCCCGCATACGCTTTAACGAAGCGAAATCTCACAATGTATCGAATGCTCAAAGAGATCATGAAGTCAGGATGAATCGAACCTCAAATGTTTGAAGGAACGAAGAGATGCTCGTCTGATAAGTGGAAGCGCTCGAACAAGTTTATTGTGAAGTATTCAGTTTTGCTTCCAGTTTCTTAAGCCTCTTCCCCTCGTTTTGCGCACCACGACTTGCTTGGTTGCGTGTTCTACCCAGTTTTCTTGAACGCCTTCCTTTCTGTTGTTCCACAAGCTCAAAAATCTCTTGAACTTTAGTGAATCGGAAGTCATCACTAACCAAGAAGTCGAAATTGCCATGCTCAAGCCTCAAGGCGTGAGTTTCCACAGGGTCGAAGAGGAGTTTGCGAGAACAGTCAATCCCAACTGCATGATGAACATCTGCACCATGTTTGTCAATACCCACTAGCTGGGCATTGGAGAGACCGCGGTCTCTACTTTTCAACCATGAAACCGTCTCCTTGTTTTCTATCCGGACCTTTTGCGACAGGTGCGTTCCAAAGTTATGCTCAAGCCATCTTGCTGATGACCGAATACATCTGTCATCAACCGGACCTTTTTCGAGAAGCCTTTTTGCAGCCAACAAACCCTCTTAGATGATAAGGAGGTTGTTAGTGGACGTATCCAAGCACTCGCCGCTTTTGCTACGGAAAACCAGTTCTTTAGCAACGGCGAGATCTTTGGTTTTTTTGAAGAACCACGATTCCCAGGCCCGTCTATGTGAAAAGAGGAATCAGGATTGTTACTGAACCAAGTTTTCAGTTTATCCGGAATTTGCATTCTCTTCATGTCTCCATGGTTTTCCTCTATGTCGGAATTAATGGGAATACCGCGACAAATATCATTCAAGTCGGTGATACTTGCCCTTGTTACGTCCATAGTGTGAAACTGCATCATCAAAAATGACCTTGTGTCCCCTGTCTCTTTTTCTGATGCAAATAATCTTCCGTTTTTCCAACCACATCGCTTGCCTGAAGCGTAGAAAATGCGCTTGACTTGGTACTGCTTTTCATCTGTTTCGTAATGTTGATGCACTGCATTGTCGTCACCAAGGAACCCAAGCCGTGTGAAGTCCGAGTTGGTCAATGTCTTAGTATCTCGATGTTGAAGCCACGCAATGAGTGAACACACTGCCGTCTTCCCCATAACAATATCCTCCAAAAATCTGTCGTACTCCATCGCCATTCTTCCAGTTGAGTGTTGCACAATAATTTTATCCCTACGGTGCATGACCGAGCGTACCTGTCGCATTTCTCATTCTACTTTGAGATCGATGCGTCGGGCCACTGCTGCTCCTGAGCGTTTCATGTCCATCGCACGGGGTGCTAGGCCCGAAGGCGACGTATTTTGGCTCCGAACAGGCGAGATGACAGCTTAATAAGCTCTGGGATGGATCGGAGGCACGATGCAGAGTCTCGTCGTCTTCAAACACTCGAGCGCTGCTGATATAGAGGTTAAGGGTTGCCACAGTATGTGCCCGACGGCCGTCAATGTTGAGTTATGAACGACCGGGTGAAAAGCCGGAAGTTCCGTAGATCTAAAGTGGCAAAGTTTTTGAATTTGGCCCGATTTATAATGGCCCCGATGGGGGGTGTGATTGGTGCATATAATGAGTGTGATGGGTTTTCGCCCGGTGCGCCAAATTTTATTTGGAATTTTAATATTGATCGCCGCCGCAGTCTGGCACCTGCCGGATACTGGGCGGGTCTTTTTTCCAGGTACTTAACCAGATCCAGTAAACTTTACAATCCCGAGCGTGGGTTAAGAAGAACCACCTCAGAGGGAATTGTGCCCATTGACCGCGCCTTCCTTTCCGACTAACTCCTATCTGCATGCGATCAGACGCTGTTACCGTTGTTCAATACCGGCATCTACCGTCCGTGTCAACAAAACCTGAAGTCTCTGTTGTGAAATGACTGGTGTCATTTCGACAGTTGTCATTAAATGATGACATGCAACACATCATCAACTGTTGACACTTTTTCAGAGCGGTGGAAATAAATTCAAAATATTTTCGTCGGTATTTTTGAACAACAGATACAACTAGTTCCGTTAGGTCTCTGTTAACTGTGCAAGGTGCCCATTGGGGGCTTTCCCACTTTTTACGGACTAATATAGCTACTTCTCTGTTCCGGTCCCACTTCAATCCTTTCTAGGAAGGATAAATCTGGAGTCGTACGTCTGCTCCCTAGAATTAGGGTTCACACTAAAGTGTTCTTACTAATATCTTTCCTCAAATGTAGAAGGGTGTACAGATATTTTTGGAAGACAAAAACGTTCCAGGGATGGTCATGGTAGTCGTAAAAGTTGCCAAAGATGGGCCATTTCAGAAATATTTTTGTCAACAAGTGATAATTATTTACTGATTCTAAACAACTGGAAGTTCGCGTCATAAATGTCAGAGGGAGATGTGACAAATAACTCTAATCATTAGAAAATGATGAGTATGTGTACTTGTTTGAATGAGCATCGTTCCAATAAATAAATAGTCGGCGAAGCCCCATGTAATTGGGTACTGCACCCTGGCGGAAAGCAAGAGATAATACTTGGTGATTGAAAATGAGCACCTTCCCCTCGTTTATGCAGTCACAATCATTTCACCGTACTTCCAGTACCAGTACTTCGTGATACACAGAGATAAGAGTTTACCGGATTCCGCCTTCCCTAACTTGATTTTAAGGTTAAGTAAAAGAAAGGAAAGTTATCTATTCAAGCTGACAACCTCTATCGGAATCACTAATTCGAATACCCTCCGATAAAAATTGGTCAGAAGATTCCGTTTATAGCCTCGAAACCAACCTCTAGCGATTAGACTGACGGAAAATGAGAGAACTGCATCATAAAACGAAAAGTAGAAGTTGAATCTTGACTGAGAACTCGTTTTCATGAGAAAAAGAAGCTAATTTTGTCTCTAAATAATAAAGGTAACTTGGCCACGTGCTAACCATTAATGATGCTAGATGAAATGCTTTACACATTATCAACTTAAAAAAACTAGGAAAAATGCAGATAGTGCTTTCCAAAAAGTAATCACCATTCTTAAAGGGTAAAGATTATTTTCTTTTGCCCTCAATTAGTTAGTTCTCATCGTTCCTAAAGAGAGGAAAACCTCTTAAATGGTAGGAAAAAGTATAACTGTAGAGATAATTATTCATCTGTCACGGAATGTGAATTTACTTTGCTGTCTTAGAGAATGACATATGTGTTACAGTTTTTGATGGTTCTTTTGTTGGAATGAAATTGCTGTTGATTGCTTAATCATTATTTGCAGCTGCTTTGTTTGAGAAATAAAATGTGTTAAAAGAATTATTGCAGTAGAAAAGTCTATTTATCTCAAGGGATCCACTGCAGTCGATCTTTTTTGATTTCCATGGAAAATGATCCTATCATCGCCCTTGAGCGGGAATGAACTTTTACTAGCAATCTGTACTACGACTTTTTAAGATGAATTACTTGATTCGCGTCGATGCCTTCTCCTTTACCACCTCATTTGTATAACTCTGCGCTCGTTTACCGCCTACCACAGTCCCTTCTGTGCGATAATAGAAAAAGTCATGCGAAAGTCGATTCAAAGCCGTCCGTTAGCACCCCTTTACTGTAATAAGATTTTACCAAAACATAAAAAACTAGTGGACAACTAGATTTCTCAAAAGAAACATTCTGACCGTTCTGCAGCATTTCGTTGGACAAACCCTACGTATTGAACCTTGCCATGAAAGCACTCACGCTCGTCTATAATATACGCAAAAGACTGCTCTCTTAGCAGATGATTAACATATTGTTGAGTCTAGCAGATCACTGTAGTCATACAATTTAAAGTACCGAACATGGTTTCCAGATCTGTAAAGCATGGCTCGAGTAGAGATTTAAAATGTACAGGCACGATATAATAGAGATATTGATGAGCAAATTGATAATAAAATAAGTAAGTTGGGGCAAATTTAATACCCTTAAGTTTCGCAAAGGACACACCAAAGCACAAGTTATCAGCAATAGCGTACGTAAAATATAGAATTTTATGTACAAGAAGACATAGTAGTATTGGATATGGATGGCGATTACAAAAGGTTATCTACAGACATGGCTTAGAAGGAGCCCAAAATAATAAGGTAGTAATAGCTTAACCTGTGCACCTACATCGAAAAATAAGTCCACTAGCAGGCGTAGTGAGGAAAAGATCAACTTCTATACTCGAGGATTCCTTAGAATATAGAAGGAGTACTGCTCCAGCGCATACTGAAGAAAAAGAATGCGGGACCATTTGGAGATATGAAAGAGAATTTTTAATGAAGTTGCGCTCTATAAAAACTCATTTCAACTACCCTGTCGTTAAGAACTACATTCACCGAAAAGATTACTCGTAATCCACTCGACCCATACCATATGGCTGGAGACTGTAGCTAAGTAGGTGATTTTAAATGTCGTAGAACGTGTAAATGTATCAAGAACCTACTAATAACGAGACCTTTGGTACAATTGGTACCAATAATGTATTCCGGTAGGCAGAGCTTATTTCGGTGGTCTTTTTTTATGTCAGATTTAGACATATTAGCTTTATGCAAACTGCTGACAATTTGAAGACATTTTAGATGGCTGTCAACAACAGTTTATCTTGGCACTGTATTCGCACCTTAAGAGGCCCCAGGAATCCTTTTTTGGACCAATTGCCCTAATCTTGGACTGATATTTTCGCAGCTGATGTCCGCAGATTTGGCCAAGTGTCGACCTAACTCGTCTCCAACTTCAATACTTTTTTCAGGTGGCAATTAGCTTTCTTATCAAGCTGCTGTAAACAATTATAACCTACTTGAATAGAAATATCATCCACCTCTACACTTGAGAACAATGCTAAAGAGGCGTCACGGATTTGGCTCTGAAATTTAATCCCAACATCCGCCTCTACTAGTACTTACCAACGCAAAATTTTGATTAAGCCACGCATATTAACCTTTTTATTGTTCTTCTGCGATATTTACTCACCTTATTCGCCCCGAAAACGGTATCTGTATATTGATAGTAGTTAAAAATTTATCGTCGGTAACAACATCCTAATCTCAAAGGGAGCTAATCAGCTCTGCTGATTCACTTTTACATCAATTATTGTGCTATTTTGCACTCAAAGAATCACTGATCCCCTTCATTTGATTCTACAAAAACTTATAGCCTTCTTAGGATCATGGTCTATCCTAAAACACTAGAGGTTAAGTAAACTGTCAATTTTTTTCCAAGGAAATACTCTCGATCCACCACCCCAACCTCTCTCCGCGGCCAAAAAGCTGTGGTACGGAATCGCAATGTGCTCAAATGGAAAAAATGGAAGAGAAGTATCAGCAAATATTGTTGTGTGTGTTGAACTTTTCACATCATGAATTGATTTGGTTGCTCCACTTTAAACCCTTCGCACCAGCATTGAACGAAACGCAGAACTCTCAACGAGGAAAAATAAGTCGTCGCACTGAAAATGCGCTATCCGATTTGAACATACATGCTATTGTACTGGATCCTCTCGAATATATTATTATAAGTTCTTTTCCCCTTCAATTCAAATGAAGATTAACTTGAAAACCTGGCCTCTCCTGAGCCTAATTCTGGGTCCCTTTGGAGCGGAACCTCAAACATCGAGTTAAGATCAAGAACCACCATACAACCATCTTAACGAATGAACGGGCCCTAAACTATGTAAGGACATAAAAATTCCTTCTTTCATTTATCGGTTCGCAATTCAGAGCAGATCCTGGATTTTTTAGAGAATATTGACCAATTCCAATCGCTCGAAAAGTACTTTTTGAATTTTAAAATCACCCCTTTAAGATAAACTGCCACGAATCAGCCAATATTTATCCGCTTTGAGAGACTAGTGTTAGTTATAAGGCGGAATAGGTATTTTAAAGCAAAGCA
This sequence comes from Kappaphycus alvarezii, assembly GCA_002205965.3. Lineage (NCBI taxonomy): Eukaryota > Rhodophyta > Florideophyceae > Gigartinales > Solieriaceae > Kappaphycus > Kappaphycus alvarezii. The sequence goes on along the minus strand of NADL03000717.1, from coordinate 270,180 downwards.
AAAGCCTTCTTGCTACCAAATTAATACCAAGAAGTAGTTAAAATAATATAAAGAGTATTGAATGGTACTAAGACCTAAGTCGCTCTCTAGCTCTACTGAGCTTCTACTGAGGAAAATTAAGGTGAGTCCTTCCTTAAGACAATAATAAAGTCGAGTGAGCGAACAGTGCGGGTTAGGTTTTCGATGTAAGCCTACAGTGTATGAAACCTTTTTTGTACGCCTTTGAATCTAATCACATCTCCAATTCAATCGCAAGTCTGAACGCCCTTTTGGTCTGCCTCTGAATATAATCTTACCCATAATCAAAACTCACTTCAGTCGCCACCTCTCTGATGAAGTTGTAGATACCTAGAAATCGTTATTAAGGCTTGGGTGGACAACTTAAAGACGATTCTGAGTGAATTACATGCCAGTCAGAATACTGTTCAATGAATACGCGTTTTCTGCTCACATGTATTATGTTCAATAGAAATAGCTCTATTCTCGACGGCATCATGCAAATGTCATTGTTTTATCTCGATAATGCAAATGAATGATAGAATATGATACTTTCATAAAACTATTGAGCCAATACTATCCCGAAACAAGACCGTAAACTGATTTTTATGTATTCAAGGACCTCTAGGATTTTTGTTATTTATGTTGTTTCATTTATGGAGAAAGAAATGGCAACACAGTTTGTTCTGTTCGAGAAAAGAGGAACGCATATATGAAGTTCAAAAATCTAAGTTATTTGGCTGTTATAGAACATTATGACGAAGCTAGAACCTCAAATGACATTTTTATTTCTTATCTATTTGGTTTCACCCAAAAAATAATTTGATTCTGGTCTCCAGAGAAAAATTGTAATCTAGGTTTTCCCATTGGTCCCAAACAAATTTATTTAGGAATTTAAACATATAAAAACATATTTCGAATGACAAGATATACCCTAAAATGTTTATAGAATGAAACCATTAACTGTATCTAATACCACCCGTCTATAATTTGTACCACGTGTTGCCGAGAAACGCCAAACCTCAGATGCTACCTTTCCCATCCGCACCTACCAGAGTATCAGCTGAGCCTTAAGGAGCTCAGTGGCTGTGGCCATCCAGCGGCGAGCCCCACCGTAAGTGACTAATTCGGTCCATCTACTTATATCTCAACTGAATAGTCGGTGAGCCGGTCCACACTCTACCTGAGTAAGGTGTAAATTTTTATCTCTCTCAGTGTCTATCTTCCATGGAGGTTTACTTATATGAGGGCAAAGAAAGTTTGTAGTATTCAAAAAACTTTTAGGTCTAAGATATTTTAGGGAAAAAGCTACCCATAAAGACCTTATTACAATAGACATCTATTCCCGCAGTTTCTACTCTAAAAATTCATTACTCTTTATCTCGCTAAGTTTTACACTGATTTAAACTTTTCTAAAAGATGCAACAGAATACATAATGAAGTAATCCAAGTCAACTTTTCGCAGCCATCACTGGAACGGTGAAGTATATTTTGAATAGTATATTGCAGTCCCAGGGATCCAAGTTTCAATTTTGCTGGGTCTTAATCAGAGGCCAAAAAAATCCGAAGAGACCTCACCGAGTGTCGAAAAAGCTGCTATCTCAATGCTCCATTATGCATCTACTTGAACACGAATAACGTGGCATCTCCTAACAAGATAACTTAGTACAACATAGACAACAACAAAACTAGCGAGTCAGATGAAGCAAGTAAAAACTATTAATAGGATGTAGAAATGGAACTTACGACAAAACTGTTCGTCGTTTTCCTTCTACTTCAGAAAGTCAAAATAAATCGCATCATCTTCGAAAAATATGTAAGGTCTATATTATGGTTTACTCGCACATGTTCCATAAAGCAATATTTTTGTAATTGCGTGATATGTATAAATATCGGTGGGGCCATTTTACCGGCAAGTGGAGCAAATTAATTTCGACTTACTGGTCTTACAAAATCGGCAGCGCGCCTATTTAGAGGCTTTAGTATATTCACCACTAAATAGATTCTTCTTATTATTTTCACATGAAAATGGGTTCCAACGACTGAGAAATGATTCAATAACATTTTTAATCCTCTCTTCCTGTACAATTTGATACTCTATCTGATATGGAATAAAACTTGATTTCAATGAGCTCCTCAACAAGAATCCCACAAAGCTAGGCTTTTATAAGGAGATTCTTGGCGAGAAAAAATGTTTGTAAAGTAGCAATGAATCAACTATTATGATCTGTGGGATAAAAAACTCGCCCCTGAGGGACCAATATTTCGCTTTTAATTTCTTCTCAATTCCAATATTTCCTTTACTGTACCTTTTGTGTTGGTATACTTGTGTATTAGTACCACTTTGCAACCTGTGGAATTGAAATATAGAATTAATATTTCTCTATTTGTCCTTGGCATATCTCCAAATTTCACTGCAAATTGGGATCCCTTCGTCGGTTTTATGGAAACTGCTTACGAAATATTTCCGCTCACTACCCATCCAAAAAAATGGCCATTAACGATTTTTTGGTGCAAAAATGTTTCAATACCGTGGATATTTTCCTATCCACACTCCATGAACTCCTATAAGAATAGTTGTTGCATTGGAAATTCTCTTAACGCTTCTTAACCACACTGATAAATATCATTCCATTTATCATTAAGGATTTTCCGATTAAGACCGGCGCAAAAAATGAGTCCCTGAGTACGATTAGATCTGTGTCCAGAGACGATTGAACAACGGGAAGCGTATGATTTTTACAGTGACAGAATTATTCGATGCAGTGAGGCAAAAGACCACCTATTTTCCCATTATAAGTTCGATTCCCAACACCATTGAGACGTTATGCATGCAGAAGCCTTAAACTGTCAAGAATTATTGATAATATTGTCGTAGTCAACGTAATAAAAGATTTTTTTCTGTATCTAACCCAAACTATACCCCAAACAGTAGTATATTCTGATTCTTTTGTACACGCATACATTAGAAGATGTCATGAAGTATTGCCTAGATTGTCATTTACACCCTTCAGAAGTAAACTCAACAGAGACCCTTTTGCGTCGTCTAGGGGATTTTTCTCCTTTTCCGATGTCTGATTGAAGAAATATTTTTCCAGAATCAGCTCAAATCTCTTGAATGACATGGTCTTTCCAAAGCTTCGGCCTGGAATGTATTTTGACCCAGTATCATTCCTGAGATCACGATGGTTTGAAATTGTAAACCTTTCCATTAAAATGAGAACTTCAAAGAGCTTCAATGTATCTCCTGAAGAAGTCGTCTCAATCAAACTGCATCCAATAGCTCATTTTTAAGGTAGCCATGACACTGTGGTGACGTATGAAAAATGCCCATTAATCGTTTGAATGGCGATAACCATTGAGGAGAACGCCAATAAGTGCTATTACCAGAGTAGCCAATAAATTTGCACCACATCTGGAAAAATTTTGATTAATTGGTGTGAATAAGTACTGATTAGTCCAAAATCGCTTTCGTGCAATTGCAATTGCATCTGATGTGTTCAGCGTGGAATTATTTTATTTTCCATCTAACGCGAACGGAGACGATTAAAGACATTCAAAACTTGGTTTCGCATCAATTGGGGAATTGAAACAGTTAAGCACCGGGAAAAAAGTCTACTAAAATTATTTACACTTTGATATTATCAATAATCAGCGCGGCTGCCTTGAGACAGTACGATTCTGTCAGCTTTCTCCTACAGAATTCCTCCTTCGCCAACTAGAATATCAACATGGACTGCAGTTACGGTTCCGTGGACCAATCCTGACTTCCAAGGCGACCTATCAAAACACTTTAATTCTACCTCTGATGTAAAAAAGGAAAAATTAAAGTGAATGGGATTTCCTAAAACGGTTCTTGGATCTATTTTCTGGGGAAAAAAGGGAAAATCGAAGGTCAAAGCGTCAGATGCTGTTGCTTCTGTGGTGATCATAGTTGCAGTTCTCGATATGTTTTTTGATCGACTACCTGCATCTCTTGAAGGGCACGTAAGGTTCGAAATGGTCGACTAAAACTTTTTTGTATTGAAAAACTTTTTCTTCAAAATTTTCCCCGGATGAGGGCGAAACTCTTCAAATAAAGAGAATTGCCCCACAAACTCTAAGTATTCAATTGCTCAAAACTTGGAAGGCGACAGAGCTTCAGCTTGAAAATTACCAATATTCGGTGACTAGATGCATCAGAATGCAACCTATCAACGTCCAATAAAATGGAAAAATATGCTGCCGAAGTCGAGCTACTGAAAGATCAACCTTCAGAAGAATACTATCAACGAGCCAATGGGTAGAAGGAGTAGGAAGGCTATGGAAATTAGTGCATGGCGAAAACTACACCAATTATTAGTTAGTATTAACTTTGGGTTATTCAAAAGCACAAGTCGCATCAGATGATTGGTCCAACAGGAGACAACCAAACTAAATTTCATACCGATTATACGAACGCTTGGTAATTTGCTTCTCTTTTTTCTACTACACCAATTTACCACACCTAACGCACTTACCAATCGGGAACTAAGTAATGGTGGTCAAATGTATGTACCAGATGGCTAAACTCTAAAATAGTTTAGAATTATCACATTTATATGAATTCCAAGTTCACTTTACAGTATACGATATAGTTCCATATATATATTCAACTGGAGAATCAGGAAAAATAATTTCGAAGAATCTTCTCAAAGCAATGGTCTCACTTTTACCTTCAGCCTCTCTACCGAAACAAAAAGGACTGATAGAACATTTTACTGGCCAATAAACTCGTAAACTCCTCAGAGTGGCATGGGGGGTCAGTTTGCTTTCCAACGGAGAAAAATTTCCTGGATGAATGCATGCGACGCTTGTAAGAAATAGAGGTTAACTGTATTTCAGGAGTACTCCCTAATAAAGTGAAAGAGAGATATGAAGTGCGCGAAAGAGAGAAACTGAGGGACAGAGAGGGGACTAAGAGAGTTAAAAAGAGTGAAGGAGTGAGGTTCCAAGAAGAGAAGATGATAGAGAAGAGGGTGGTAGGGAACTTTACTCAGGCAGAACATTAAGGGAGACCGGGGCATATATAGAACTCTACGCGAGCCAACTGGTGCTTCTGGATGACCGACAGAAGTTTCCAGATAGCATGTAGACGACGGTGAGAGGCTAAACCTAAACCTACTTTAGTTGGTGAGAAATAGATCATCTCAAACCTACACAACTGTACAGTTCATAAACGATACGTTTAAGTTCTACATTGGACAGTAAACTGCAGTAATATATTTAAGCCTCTGTGCGAGCTGTAATCTGCCAGCAGAAGCATCAGAGAGCAATTTCTCTTAAACGCTCACTCAAACTAGAATTGACCACGTTGCACCCCCTCCATCTAAAAAACAATACAAAAAATGAAATTGAAATCTTTCAGGAACAATGATAAACTCTTTTCAAAGTTCAGAAAATTGAACCGAAGTAATTGTTTGGTCAGAATATCAGAGAACTAGTCTTAAGTTCGAAGGTGAGGAACAGAGATCTCTTTGAATGACACGGCCTCACGAACAAAATGATGCCGAATATCAATGTGCTTATTTCGCTCATTGATTCACTTATTCCGAGATGACTTAATTGAACTTAAGTTTTCAACTGATATCTTTAATGCACTAGGATGTTTCTCATCCATCAAATTACAGATAAGATGATTTGAAAACAAAATGGATTCTTTAGAGGTCGTGCACAGAGATATGTACTAAGCTTCACAGGGCGATAGTGCGAGATATCCTTGCTTCTTGAAGCCCCACAAGATAGGTAAAACAGACATCATGAACACAAGATTTCGGTGGATATGCGAGTTTTATTGAAAGCGGCTCAGTTTGAATACTGAATCCCGTGATGGTGTGGGACGAATATGTACCATAACGAATTACAAGAAAATTTGATTCCTTCATGTTGCGATAAATACGTTCAACAGACTTCCAATGAGTGATTGTCGGGTTTCAGCATAACTGTGATAGCTTTTCTACAGCAAATCCGATGTACGGACGAGTATAAATCATCAAGTACTTGTGACTGCATATTACAGAGCGATATAGTACCGATGAAGGAAGTTCTGAATCATCGGTTCCCCCCCTGTTGGAATTGGTTGGGACTACTGAAGTACCAACGGGTCCGGAGTCCTCCATTTGGAACCTTTCCAGGGTCTTCTGTGAGTATATTGATTGAGATAGATGCATCGTTCTTTTAGGTCGTATTGGGCTCACTTCAATGCTAAGGACCTCCTGGACATTATTTAGGACTTTCATCTTGAATTGAATCTTCAGGTCTGCCTTGTTTTTTCAGGAATACGTATCCTGCAGCCAGAAATAAGTATATCATCAACATAGAGTATTATCATGCAGAATATAGTACCTTTTCGATAGACATGAAGACATGGCTCGAGCGGGTTGCTGACAAAGTTGCGTTGCAAAGCAAAAATGCCATCTATCTTGGCACAATATTAGCGGGGGATCCGCTTAAGTCCATACAGGGCCCTAAGTAGTCGACAGAAGAGGTTGGAGTTGTTTGGATTGTGGAAACCAGCTAGGTCTCAATTAACTTTTTCTTGTCCGAATCACCGTTTAGAAACGCTATTATTACGTACATTTGATCACATTGCAGATTAAAACGGTTTTTTATCCAAAGGAAAAGACGTATAACAGAAAAAGAAACGACAGGTGCATGCTTGTATGTACATTCTAGTCCTGAGACTTGACTGATCATTTTTGTGACGACAACACCCTTAGATCCGGCATCGGGTTTGATATTGAAAACGTAACGACACGGAATCACGTGCATCGCCAGTTTTCTTGGAACGATCTCGAAGGTTCTGTTCTGACGGATGAAATCTTATTCCTTTTTGATCCCTGGCATCCAAAAGGTTATGTTTTGAGCGGAATTAGCTTCTACGTATGTTTTAGGAACACCTATGAGAGCAGTGTAGTTTACATCATGATTGAAAAATTTGATGTAGAGCCAGAAGAACAGCAGCGGGTGGGTTTCCTCGATACTCGAGTCCAACGTCTAGGAGTGAACGACAAGGCTTCTCCAGGTGGAAGTGGATTTTCGTCACCGGCTATAGCGGACTCTTCAGCAAATTCTATTTCTTCAACGTAATTATCTGCCTCGTAAATTTCTTCAGAAAGAGAAGTCTCTTCATCGAAGCAATTTCTTGAGCCGCAAGCTCCGTAAGAAAACTAGCAGAAGTTGTGCACGAAATACCCGCATATGAGATATGTCAGATGCATTGCAATTCCAGCAGTGGTGAGGGGGGATGAATTGTGTTAAAGAGCTTGATGTATCACTGTTCAGAACGTTTTCAGCCGTGGAAAGCGCTTCAGTCCAGAGATGATTGAGAAAAATGTTGTGTTCTAACATAGAACGGACCAAATTGAGAAGGTTTCAAATGAGAGCAAAGTCACCAGAACCAGTAATAATAGCTGTTTAATCTGCTTCTAGGTCAAGCGTTGATGGGTAAGTGAAGGGTAAATGGCTCGTAAAAGCTGAGTGTTCGTACGTGACATGTGAGATACATCCTAAGTCGATGATCCATTGCGCAGAATAAAGAGAGGGAACTCCGGTAGATTAAAGTGCTATTTGCTGTAGAGTGGAATGCAATTCGAAGAGGAAGCTGCATCTGGTTGTCCAGTAATTTCAGAAACCCTCGTGGCATTGAGGGGCTTTCCTCCACTTAGTCTAGACTTATCAAGATGAGCTCGAGCTTTATATCCTCTGGTAGTGAAATGGGGGAAATTATGGTAGCATCAGCTTCTATCTCTCTTAACGCCACTGAGTACGCAAGTTTCTGCAGAAGTTTCCTTTCGAGGCTTATGGGACTGGTTTATCATTTTTCTGCCATTTCAGCGACTTAAAGTGTGTGTTGATCCCGCTGGGCATGATATTGATCTCCTTGGAGACATGCGCTCCATACGAAGTGGACCGAAATTTGTCATCATCGATGTTAAGGTTGGAAACTCTTCCGAAATCTGTTTGCGTGCGAGAAGTGAGGAGCATACCCGTTGAGGATGGGTGTTGATGATTACAACGCTATACTCTCGCTAAGCAGAAAACTCGTGACAAAAAATTGAGGATGGCTGGGTTACTCTGGTGTTTTAGCCGTCGAAATATATGATTTTGAGACTATGGGCACTTGAATTGTGTGCAAATGTCTCATGTGTAGTGTTACCTTACAATTTACCTTTGGATTTATTTGAAGGTGTAAATGGAATTTTCCAAGTTATGGCCCTCAAAACAATGACCATTCATGCTGACTATGGGTTTGAGTGGATCTTGCCGTAGTCTACTTCTTGGCTAGTTTTAGTCGCGGGTAGCCAGTGATGGCAATAATATAAGTACTGCAGGACCTGGGGCTATTCTTGAAGAAAGAGACATCGACAGCATGAGTATCCAACCATCTCCTCTGGCTTTTTCAACAATTGGCAGCATCAAATTATGATATTAGGTTTTCGATGCGATACAGCAAGCCATTGAGGGAATTTATACATGGCTTTTTCAATTTACATTCCATTAATGGACATGGATTTGGAGGTAACTGCTAGTTTACGAATACAGGGAGCAAATAATAGAACTTTCTCATTTAGATTTATCTATGTAGTATAGAAGCGACCTCTCGCTGCGAGCATGTTTAGAAGGGTATTCTTTTCGACTATATAACAAATAAGTCTTCACATTTGCCAGGCAGTACTAACTCCCTCCTCACTCAGAATATCAACTTAATTGGTTCGTAAAATGGACTTAGCTACAAGTGCGACTTCGGTCAAAGCGCGCGAGAACTAAAGATCCTCCCCTGTGAAAATCGGAAAATAATTTTAAAAGCATTGGAAAACTATTTAATTGAGTTTCCATATCGAATGCAGGGATGAAAAATTGTGGAACATTTTTTTATCAGAGGTCAACAATTATTTTTCTTTTTGCCAATTATCGGAAATTATTTTATTTATTTTAACTGGTCCATGCTTTACACTGTATTACAAGTGAAGCAATTTTTATGTCCGTCAGTTGGATTTTAAATTCTACAGTTAAAATTACTGGAAATATGTTGCCAACAAGTTATTATTTGGATTAATGCCCACTTCTCAAGTTATTCTATAATTATGATTGAGCCTGAATTTAGTCTACAAAATTATTTTACTGTTGAAATCATCTTTGTAGCTATTCTACTCTGATCTCCAGTATAAATAGCATTAGGCTAATAGAAAAGTTATTAAGCTTCGGGCCATCGAACTATCCCCGTCGATCAACAAATATTGGGTTTCTATTTTAATATTATTCTCAGTCCTATTCAGGTAATGTATTATTCACATATTGGAATTATCTATATTGGATCTACAAATATCATTTAAATTTTACGTTTCCAGGTCGCCTGTGGAACCTGAAGGTTTTTTCTCTTGCTCAATCATAACACAGTACCAGACACTATCATGATCCCCGAGGATGTCAAGGACCTTCGCCACGTGATGGTGAGGGCCCAAGCAAAAGGAGAAACATTCGAAAATTTGTTATAAGAAACCAATTGCCCAAGAAACCGACCTATTACTAGAATAGTAGAACAGGAAGCAGACGTATAGCATCCGATTATTCCTCTTAGAGGATGGCGCGCTCCAGCGATCTGCAAAACCTACAAGGGCAGGCACTTTTCGGACGTAATGTTTCATTGGGAGGACATTTTCAAAGTGCAGGAATCAAGTCGCGCCAGCGCTGACAGTGTGAATGGCAAAGGTGGCATGGCATACAGTCGCAAGGGAGAATTTTGGGGTTATTTTAATGTACAGAAGATGTGGTCGGTTGTGTCCACCCCGCTAGTGCGTTATGTGGGATGCAGTAGAAATGTGCAGGTGTGGCCATGTGGTTGTGTTGCACTGAACAGTGACGAGTGACATGAGGCACTCTCCATCGGAAATATCTTCCAACAGTAAAACACCCAAACGTTTCCTCCCTCTCCAAAGGTAGCATTTTAGGGAGCGTAGTTCCTTCCCCATTACTGTGTCGGTATACCCTTTTTGAGTTGATTGCGGTTGTCTGGAAAACGATGGGATAGACCAGATATATCTTCCAAGAGTAAAACACCTAAACCTTTGTCTCTCCGAAGTAGATTTCTGGTGATTATTTGGAACGGATGCGTTTGGAATTGGATGGAAATGTTGATTTGTGTTTGATGAAATTTTTTTGCTGTTCGAATTGGAGTTGGGGAGAGCCTGCCGGAGTAGTACTTAAGGTGGAGTGTTTGGCGGTATCAGAATGGTCATGCAGGACAGGGACGGCCACAAATGCTTCGAGGGGGTTGAGCTCTAGCTCCAACGAGGAGCATTCCGATCTGTGGTCTGCACAGGCGCATACGCCTCCCCCAAGCTGGCGGCGATGGTCTCGGCTGTGTTGATCTGGAAATTGCGTGATTGCGGGCACCACAAGCGTCAAATAGTGCTTCTCCCTCTATGTGCCAAACCGAGGGGTCCATGTGGGGGATTTCAGTCATGAAGGTTGGGAAGATGGCGGTTCTAGGGAGAGTCTTGGATTGCAGAAAAGTTTGCGCGGGATTGAGGGTGGGAGCGAAGGTGAGAGTATAGGACGGAGTAGGGGTGGGAGTGGGACATGATGGGGGTTTGGAGGGGTTGTGAGTGAGGGTGTGTGGAAACGGGTTGGAGAAGAAATGGGTGAGAGAGTCGGTACTGGAATCGGAGTCGGTTTCGCACCGTGGGATTGGGAATATCAGGCAGCGCGGCATGACGAGGCCTTTCAGGTGTGGGTTTCCACTTAAATGTGCACTTAGTGTAGCCTGGAGGGATGCCCGGGCGTGCCGTGTGCTATGAGCTTAAATGGTTCTGTTGTTGCAATAGTTGCAGTAGAGAGCGGCGGGGGAAATAGAGATGAGAGAAGTTGGTGAAGATGGCCGCTCGCACGGTTTCGCGGCCGAGCCTCAGGCGTAATGCGGAAGCCCGTGTACTCTTAGTTTCTGGAACATTTTGTTTCCGTACCCAAGAAGACGCCTACACCGGGCCATGCAGTGGAGGTCAGGCCATGAAGTCAGGAACGGGAGGAAGGGTGCGGCTCGAGTAAATCTATTTCCACTTAGGAAACAGTTTGAGCTCCCTCTTCGCATATACGGGAAACGGTAGGTACAGCACCGAGGAGTGCAATGATATTGCCAGCATTGTGCTGTTGCAGTAGCTTTCCGCCGTGCCAACGTTCTAGAAAGACCTTGAAGACCGGAACCTGCATTAATTATCATGTTGCACGACTGAGTCCTCATTCGATCCAATGCCTTGTAGCATGGGCATGCCTAGTTATGCGCCTGTCGCTGGGAGCTGAGTACAAGCTGTCATAGTGTACCGAGCTGGTACTAATTTCATACAAGCTAGGAATATGAATCCCGAACAAAAGACCGAATTACTTCCTCTGCTCAACTTCCTCTGCGAGTCTGGTCATCTATCTATCTTTTGCTCTCAATATCTGCAGGCAACCAAGATTATGCAATACGCATGCGAACTTACCCGGTTTCCACCGGTACAGTATGTTCGCATGCCTTCTCCCTATCACATAAATACTTCCTTGGCCCCATGGTCTGCGGTATGTACAGTATATATGTACTTGTCTTGCGCATGTAAATGGTAAGAAGCATAATAATATTCGATCTGTCCTAAAGTCTTCCAGACATGCTGAGTACATCGCTCTACAGAAAGGCAGTAGCCCTGCCTTCGAGCGCGATCGCTTGTTCACGATTATCAGCTCGCTTATACAACAACGAACTTCTGTCGCGATCAACCGACGACAACTCAACCGCTCCTGGCTCGGATAGATTTTTCCCCCTTTGAGGGCCGCTAGGTCCCCCTTTCTTGCTTGGTAAAGTCTTCTTCTTCTTCTTCCAGACAAACACAATCGACCCAAAAGGGAGTTTTATGAATGGGTAATCACCGTCGAGGCGAGAAGGGAAAAATCTGAGTAGTCCGATTGTTGAAAAGTGGGTTCATATCCTGAAGTGACGCCAATCGATAACTGGCGGAAAAGAGGAGGTTCGCATACTGTGACAGATGTATTGGCTGTAACTCAATCGCATTTCATTGACTAAAGCAAGAAGCATAACGGGTGCAAACTTACAAAACAGGACATCAGCAAAGCGCCCTGGTCACCTCGAGAGACGGGCTGCAAACCATCGATATAACAAACAATATTTATTAATCAATAGTATTTACAGTCACCGCCACCTTACTGCATTGAACACTCCACCCCAGCCTCCTGCACTCCATCCCCATCATCGACGACCGCTCCCTCTAGAAGTGAGAGTAGGTTGACGTAATCGTCTGCCATACCCTTCAGGCGCATGAGGTGGTCCAACGGCATTTCACTCGAGCCCTCTTCACTCTTCCCGCCGTTTCTTTTGGCCGCTATTACCTCCGCCGCCACCCTTCTCGCTTCTTCCTCAGTGCGTCTCTGGTCCGTCTCCCACATTCGCTGCAATCCGAACATTCTCAAGTACGCCTTGCATGTCCCACGCCTCAAGTAAGCCACCGAGGTTTTCCTCTTCAGCGTCTCCAGCTGTTTGCAGTGCGGCATAACAAAACGCCTCGTGAGGTTGCGGTAGTGAGTGATTATTTCCCGCTTCCTCACCGCCCACTCCGCAGCTGGGATGACGTGCTGCAGGAGGCGCAGCTCTGCTTCCATCGCGAGACCCCACTCGAAAGATAGGCGGAACGCCTCTTTCACCGCCGCTTCATAGGTCTCGAAGTCATTGTCCTTCGGTAACCCTTCACAACGAGCCTTTGCTTCCGTGGCTCTCCCCTCGAGGTCCTTTCGCAACGCCCGCACACTATTCAGCTCTATTTTCCCTCCCCTACAGTTACCTTGGGGGATTCGCGGCTTTGGGTCAGCCATCGGCAGCCTAACTTTCGGCTTCGCTGGAATACCTGCGGGCCGTATGGAATGTCGAGTTCCTCGAGAGTCAGGTGGGGCGCCATTGGGAGAGGACCCCCCCGTTTCAGGAATTCTCTGGGGCGATACGGGGGCACCAGACACTCTGGGAGTGTGCGAGAGCCTGATACGACTGACCTCCGGGTTTTGGGACCTATAGTGGGACAGTGGCTTTGGTAATTTTGTAGGGAAGGCAGGAGGTACTCTCGCCCTCTTGGACAGGGCGCCTCCCAAGGTACTCTGCGAGTCGGAGGCCTTCCTCTTTTGGCCAATAGTAGGCCCCAATGCTGGGGATATTCTTCCGCCGGGTAATAAAGTATCGATGGGCTCACAAAAAGGCCGGATGAGGTCGATGACATGTTGCGGAGGTGATCGAGATGGAGGGAGGGAGACCGGGGGGAGGGGAGGGCGAGATTTGGAAACGGGACCCCAACGTGAAGTTGGTCGACAGGAAAGGGAAGGGAAATGTTTGCCTGTTGGACGAGGGTTGTGCGGGGGGGGAGAGGTTCGAGCCTTGCACCGCCAAGAATATCAGCAATTGGGGTGGTCATTTCACGTATCATGGAAGAAAGGGAGGAGGAGGAGTGGGTTGGAGTAGGATGGGTTCCAGTGGGCATGGTGAATAGGGGGATAGAGCTTGGGTACGGAGAAGATGGCGAGGGTTTTGAAGGGTGAGGGGGGGGAAGGAGATGCGGGGGATGGTTGATGAGGAAGTTAAGTTACATATTTATAGGAATAGGGAAAGAGTGATGGCATGTCAGATTATTGTGTCAAAGGGGAAGTGTGGAGTGCATAACTGTTTCGTCAGAATGGTTGGTTTCCTTCAATCTAATTATTTTCTGCTAGAGGTTTTGTCAGTAATGCTGCATTCGTTTCATTCAATTGCAATTTCCAGTGGTTGCCTGGACAACTTTAGGATGGATTGAACATATGTTCCAAGAGCAAAGCGTGGTAAATCTTTATGGGTTGTACAATGTCGCACAGAAGCGTGCGGAGGGTATTCATAAATTAACTCGCAAAGCACCGAAACCTTTCTCTTTTCAGTAAACTTCACGAGTCGCACGCGTACTTTGTTGTAATTAATAGCTAGAGAGTGCAGTAATTTTTTGACATTTCACAAAGCGCCCGTTGTGTTGATCTGCATTGTTAACAATTGCATTTTGTTTGGCGTTAGGCTCCGCACTGCTGAACATTTGAGGGTTCTTTAATTTTATTTATTGCTGCTGACCAGTCTTCGATGGACTTGGAGGAATTTTGTGATGTAGCGAGTCCTAATGGATCACAATTCGAATGCCGTATCTCCTCCCTGAAACCCATTCTTCGCACCACTGGCAGAAAAACAACCCCACTGTCCTCCTCCATAATAACAATAAAGAACCGCACTCTGCATTCCAATATATGTCGGACATTTTTAGAAAGTTCAGTACAGTGCCCCAGTCATCCGCAGGAGTTACTTCGGGCTCCCTCTTCGTCTTCTCAAGACCACTTTCTGGAGTATTTCACAGAACTGGTCAACGTACTGGTGCCGGGAGAAGCCCCAGATTCGCTGGCTCCAAGGATTGCTAGCGCCCCGGTGGCGCCACTTGTAAAGAAAGGCATCACACGGCGTCATACGCCTACGCGGGAAACTTGAAGCAGATTGGTAAGCAACACTGCATGATTGGTAAGCAATTGTCAAATCACGACAGGAAGGGGTAGAGTCGCGTCCCACTTCCAACTTGCCCAAGCGGGAACTGCAACTACGGCAGGAACTCATAATGCAGCACATAGGGTGGGAGAAGTGCCAAACAAATTTGGAAACAGACCCAACCAAGACCAGAAGGCATCCAAGACCAAACGGCAGCCAAGACCAAAAGGTCTTGGTTGCGGCTGTTTCCAAAATTTTTATGCGTCCACAAGAGAAATCCTTTCAACTTGCGCAGCCGTGCTTCACTTATCGAGGTCACAAAAACGCACTTCCCTCGGTTGCTGAGGTGGAGACTATGCTGGTACATCAACGATACAGCTTTCCTGCAGAAAGGCTTCGACGTCATTCGCAGCGTCACTTGCGCACGACTAGGCAGTCCACTCAGTGCGTTTCCATTTGAACTTGCTATTTGAACTCGTGCTCCAACCGTTGGCTCCAAAGACCAAGTAATTGACTTCGCATTCTGCTGGAGATGAAGAATCGGGGCGACTCCTCATGGAACCATGATACAATGATGACGGCTACATGGGAGCAAATCATGACGCCATTCTCAGCGTCATCAGCATTCCTTCATCACCAGAGGAAAGACGGATGGCCCAGCACTTATCCATCCCAAAATGATACATCTGGTGCTCAACAGCTCCTGATGAATCGGTTTAGTAACGCCACCCTCCCCAAATGACTCCAGAGTACTACAACGGCATCACGGTATTGAGCGCACCATTTGGCTCAAAACATTTCATGAAAATTTACATTCTAGACCATGTCTACTCTGACGAACGGTCTTTGCACAGCGGGGAAAAGGTTTGGGTGTTTTACTCTTGGAAGATATATCCGGTCTATCCCATGGTTTTCAAATCAACCGCAATCAACTCAAAAAGGGTATATCGACACAGTAATGGGGCACAGCGTGATGGATCTATCGGCGTCCTTTCAGACCATGGGCACTTACCTCGGCGTTTGCACTTGAGATGGCAGGACCACTCTTTGAAGGTAACTACAGAAGAAGGTAACTACCTTCTGCGAGTGGCCCTACCATCTAAAGTATTGGTATACGTAGCTGCCGGGATGGTTGAACGGATTAATACACAACAGAACGAAAGACTTGGGTGTATTCGCTCTTGGAAGATATCTTCGATCTATGCTAAACTTTTCCTGACAACCACAATCGACTCAAACAGATTTGCAGATATAGCAATGGGGGAGGGGCTACGCTCCCTGAAAGACCACCTTCAGGCCAGCCATCAAGCAGGCACAACAATGCCTCGCCACGGCGGTATGCTCATCCGGATTGAAAACGCATACATTATTGAGTGAATCCCTCCTTAACTGGGATAATCATCGAAAACGGGTACAGCGCGCCACGTATTGGAGCTACACGGAATGGATAGGGAAAGCTTCCCGTGGTTTACTCTTGGAGAATGTATTCCATCAGTCCTAAAGTTTTCCAGGCAACCACAATCGACTCAAAAAGGTATGCAGACACAGTAGTGCGGGGAGAAACTACGCTGAGTGGACATGAAGAGAAACTGGGTGCAATGCGCGGAAATTGCCTGAGAAGCAACCAATTGCCCGAGAAGCAACCAATTGCCCGGGAAAGCAACCTACTACTAGAAGAGAAGGGGAAAAGGTTTGGGTGTTTTACTCTTGGAAG
Source organism: Kappaphycus alvarezii (assembly GCA_002205965.3). Lineage (NCBI taxonomy): Eukaryota > Rhodophyta > Florideophyceae > Gigartinales > Solieriaceae > Kappaphycus > Kappaphycus alvarezii. The sequence goes on along the minus strand of NADL03000717.1, from coordinate 253,930 downwards.
ATATATCCGGTCTATCCCATGGTTTTCCAGACAACCGCAATCAACTCAAAAAGGGGATACCGACACAGTAATGGGGAAGGAACTACTAGAATAGTAGAACAGGAAGCAGGCGTATAGTATCCGATTATTCCTCTTAGAGGATGGCGCGCTCCAGCGATCTGCAAAACCTACAAGGGCAGGCACTTTTCGGACGTAATGTTTCATTGGGAGGACATTTTCAAAGTGCAGGAATCAAGTCGCGCCAGCGCTGACAGTGTGAATGGCAAAGGTGGCATGGCATACAGTCGCAAGGGAGAATTTTGGGGTTATTTTAATGTACAGAAGATGTGGTCGGTTGTGTCCACCCCGCTAGTGCGTTATGTGGGAAAAGGTTTAGGTGTTTTACTCTTGGAAGATATATCCGGTCTATCCCGTGGTTTTCCAGACAACCGCAATCAACTCAAAAAGGGGATACCGACACAGTAATGGGGAAGGAACTATGTGGGATGCAGTAGGAATGTGCAGGTGTGGCCATGTGGTTGTGTTGCACTGAACAGTGACGAGTGACATGAGGCACTCTCCAAAGGTAGCATTTTAGGGAGCGTAGTTCCTTCCCCATTACTGTGTCGGTATACCCTTTTTGAGTTGATTGCGGTTGTCTGGAAAACGATGGGATAGACCAGATATATCTTCCAAGAGTAAAACACCTAAACCTTTGTCTCTCCGAAGTAGATTTCTGGTGATTATTTGGAACGGATGCGTTTGGAATTGGATGGAAATGTTGATTTGTGTTTGATGAAATTTTTTTGCTGTTCGAATTGGAGTTGGGGAGAGCCTGCCGGAGTAGTACTTAAGGTGGAGTGTTTGGCGGTATCAGAATGGTCATGCAGGACAGGGACGGCCACAAATGCTTCGAGGGGGTTGAGCTCTAGCTCCAACGAGGAGCATTCCGATCTGTGGTCTGCACAGGCGCATACGCCTCCCCCAAGCTGGCGGCGATGGTCTCGGCTGTGTTGATCTGGAAATTGCGTGATTGCGGGCACCACAAGCGTCAAATAGTGCTTCTCCCTCTATGTGCCAAACCGAGGGGTCCATGTGGGGGATTTCAGTCATGAAGGTTGGGAAGATGGCGGTTCTAGGGAGAGTCTTGGATTGCAGAAAAGTTTGCGCGGGATTGAGGGTGGGAGCGAAGGTGAGAGTATAGGACGGAGTAGGGGTGGGAGTGGGACATGATGGGGGTTTGGAGGGGTTGTGAGTGAGGGTGTGTGGAAACGGGTTGGAGAAGAAATGGGTGAGAGAGTCGGTACTGGAATCGGAGTCGGTTTCGCACCGTGGGATTGGGAATATCAGGCAGCGCGGCATGACGAGGCCTTTCAGGTGTGGGTTTCCACTTAAATGTGCACTTAGTGTAGCCTGGAGGGATGCCCGGGCGTGCCGTGTGCTATGAGCTTAAATGGTTCTGTTGTTGCAATAGTTGCAGTAGAGAGCGGCGGGGGAAATAGAGATGAGAGAAGTTGGTGAAGATGGCCGCTCGCACGGTTTCGCGGCCGAGCCTCAGGCGTAATGCGGAAGCCCGTGTACTCTTAGTTTCTGGAACATTTTGTTTCCGTACCCAAGAAGACGCCTACACCGGGCCATGCAGTGGAGGTCAGGCCATGAAGTCAGGAACGGGAGGAAGGGTGCGGCTCGAGTAAATCTATTTCCACTTAGGAAACAGTTTGAGCTCCCTCTTCGCATATACGGGAAACGGTAGGTACAGCACCGAGGAGTGCAATGATATTGCCAGCATTGTGCTGTTGCAGTAGCTTTCCGCCGTGCCAACGTTCTAGAAAGACCTTGAAGACCGGAACCTGCATTAATTATCATGTTGCACGACTGAGTCCTCATTCGATCCAATGCCTTGTAGCATGGGCATGCCTAGTTATGCGCCTGTCGCTGGGAGCTGAGTACAAGCTGTCATAGTGTACCGAGCTGGTACTAATTTCATACAAGCTAGGAATATGAATCCCGAACAAAAGACCGAATTACTTCCTCTGCTCAACTTCCTCTGCGAGTCTGGTCATCTATCTATCTTTTGCTCTCAATATCTGCAGGCAACCAAGATTATGCAATACGCATGCGAACTTACCCGGTTTCCACCGGTACAGTATGTTCGCATGCCTTCTCCCTATCACATAAATACTTCCTTGGCCCCATGGTCTGCGGTATGTACAGTATATATGTACTTGTCTTGCGCATGTAAATGGTAAGAAGCATAATAATATTCGATCTGTCCTAAAGTCTTCCAGACATGCTGAGTACATCGCTCTACAGAAAGGCAGTAGCCCTGCCTTCGAGCGCGATCGCTTGTTCACGATTATCAGCTCGCTTATACAACAACGAACTTCTGTCGCGATCAACCGACGACAACTCAACCGCTCCTGGCTCGGATAGATTTTTCCCCCTTTGAGGGCCGCTAGGTCCCCCTTTCTTGCTTGGTAAAGTCTTCTTCTTCTTCTTCCAGACAAACACAATCGACCCAAAAGGGAGTTTTATGAATGGGTAATCACCGTCGAGGCGAGAAGGGAAAAATCTGAGTAGTCCGATTGTTGAAAAGTGGGTTCATATCCTGAAGTGACGCCAATCGATAACTGGCGGAAAAGAGGAGGTTCGCATACTGTGACAGATGTATTGGCTGTAACTCAATCGCATTTCATTGACTAAAGCAAGAAGCATAACGGGTGCAAACTTACAAAACAGGACATCAGCAAAGCGCCCTGGTCACCTCGAGAGACGGGCTGCAAACCATCGATATAACAAACAATATTTATTAATCAATAGTATTTACAGTCACCGCCACCTTACTGCATTGAACACTCCACCCCAGCCTCCTGCACTCCATCCCCATCATCGACGACCGCTCCCTCTAGAAGTGAGAGTAGGTTGACGTAATCGTCTGCCATACCCTTCAGGCGCATGAGGTGGTCCAACGGCATTTCACTCGAGCCCTCTTCACTCTTCCCGCCGTTTCTTTTGGCCGCTATTACCTCCGCCGCCACCCTTCTCGCTTCTTCCTCAGTGCGTCTCTGGTCCGTCTCCCACATTCGCTGCAATCCGAACATTCTCAAGTACGCCTTGCATGTCCCACGCCTCAAGTAAGCCACCGAGGTTTTCCTCTTCAGCGTCTCCAGCTGTTTGCAGTGCGGCATAACAAAACGCCTCGTGAGGTTGCGGTAGTGAGTGATTATTTCCCGCTTCCTCACCGCCCACTCCGCAGCTGGGATGACGTGCTGCAGGAGGCGCAGCTCTGCTTCCATCGCGAGACCCCACTCGAAAGATAGGCGGAACGCCTCTTTCACCGCCGCTTCATAGGTCTCGAAGTCATTGTCCTTCGGTAACCCTTCACAACGAGCCTTTGCTTCCGTGGCTCTCCCCTCGAGGTCCTTTCGCAACGCCCGCACACTATTCAGCTCTATTTTCCCTCCCCTACAGTTACCTTGGGGGATTCGCGGCTTTGGGTCAGCCATCGGCAGCCTAACTTTCGGCTTCGCTGGAATACCTGCGGGCCGTATGGAATGTCGAGTTCCTCGAGAGTCAGGTGGGGCGCCATTGGGAGAGGACCCCCCCGTTTCAGGAATTCTCTGGGGCGATACGGGGGCACCAGACACTCTGGGAGTGTGCGAGAGCCTGATACGACTGACCTCCGGGTTTTGGGACCTATAGTGGGACAGTGGCTTTGGTAATTTTGTAGGGAAGGCAGGAGGTACTCTCGCCCTCTTGGACAGGGCGCCTCCCAAGGTACTCTGCGAGTCGGAGGCCTTCCTCTTTTGGCCAATAGTAGGCCCCAATGCTGGGGATATTCTTCCGCCGGGTAATAAAGTATCGATGGGCTCACAAAAAGGCCGGATGAGGTCGATGACATGTTGCGGAGGTGATCGAGATGGAGGGAGGGAGACCGGGGGGAGGGGAGGGCGAGATTTGGAAACGGGACCCCAACGTGAAGTTGGTCGACAGGAAAGGGAAGGGAAATGTTTGCCTGTTGGACGAGGGTTGTGCGGGGGGGGAGAGGTTCGAGCCTTGCACCGCCAAGAATATCAGCAATTGGGGTGGTCATTTCACGTATCATGGAAGAAAGGGAGGAGGAGGAGTGGGTTGGAGTAGGATGGGTTCCAGTGGGCATGGTGAATAGGGGGATAGAGCTTGGGTACGGAGAAGATGGCGAGGGTTTTGAAGGGTGAGGGGGGGGAAGGAGATGCGGGGGATGGTTGATGAGGAAGTTAAGTTACATATTTATAGGAATAGGGAAAGAGTGATGGCATGTCAGATTATTGTGTCAAAGGGGAAGTGTGGAGTGCATAACTGTTTCGTCAGAATGGTTGGTTTCCTTCAATCTAATTATTTTCTGCTAGAGGTTTTGTCAGTAATGCTGCATTCGTTTCATTCAATTGCAATTTCCAGTGGTTGCCTGGACAACTTTAGGATGGATTGAACATATGTTCCAAGAGCAAAGCGTGGTAAATCTTTATGGGTTGTACAATGTCGCACAGAAGCGTGCGGAGGGTATTCATAAATTAACTCGCAAAGCACCGAAACCTTTCTCTTTTCAGTAAACTTCACGAGTCGCACGCGTACTTTGTTGTAATTAATAGCTAGAGAGTGCAGTAATTTTTTGACATTTCACAAAGCGCCCGTTGTGTTGATCTGCATTGTTAACAATTGCATTTTGTTTGGCGTTAGGCTCCGCACTGCTGAACATTTGAGGGTTCTTTAATTTTATTTATTGCTGCTGACCAGTCTTCGATGGACTTGGAGGAATTTTGTGATGTAGCGAGTCCTAATGGATCACAATTCGAATGCCGTATCTCCTCCCTGAAACCCATTCTTCGCACCACTGGCAGAAAAACAACCCCACTGTCCTCCTCCATAATAACAATAAAGAACCGCACTCTGCATTCCAATATATGTCGGACATTTTTAGAAAGTTCAGTACAGTGCCCCAGTCATCCGCAGGAGTTACTTCGGGCTCCCTCTTCGTCTTCTCAAGACCACTTTCTGGAGTATTTCACAGAACTGGTCAACGTACTGGTGCCGGGAGAAGCCCCAGATTCGCTGGCTCCAAGGATTGCTAGCGCCCCGGTGGCGCCACTTGTAAAGAAAGGCATCACACGGCGTCATACGCCTACGCGGGAAACTTGAAGCAGATTGGTAAGCAACACTGCATGATTGGTAAGCAATTGTCAAATCACGACAGGAAGGGGTAGAGTCGCGTCCCACTTCCAACTTGCCCAAGCGGGAACTGCAACTACGGCAGGAACTCATAATGCAGCACATAGGGTGGGAGAAGTGCCAAACAAATTTGGAAACAGACCCAACCAAGACCAGAAGGCATCCAAGACCAAACGGCAGCCAAGACCAAAAGGTCTTGGTTGCGGCTGTTTCCAAAATTTTTATGCGTCCACAAGAGAAATCCTTTCAACTTGCGCAGCCGTGCTTCACTTATCGAGGTCACAAAAACGCACTTCCCTCGGTTGCTGAGGTGGAGACTATGCTGGTACATCAACGATACAGCTTTCCTGCAGAAAGGCTTCGACGTCATTCGCAGCGTCACTTGCGCACGACTAGGCAGTCCACTCAGTGCGTTTCCATTTGAACTTGCTATTTGAACTCGTGCTCCAACCGTTGGCTCCAAAGACCAAGTAATTGACTTCGCATTCTGCTGGAGATGAAGAATCGGGGCGACTCCTCATGGAACCATGATACAATGATGACGGCTACATGGGAGCAAATCATGACGCCATTCTCAGCGTCATCAGCATTCCTTCATCACCAGAGGAAAGACGGATGGCCCAGCACTTATCCATCCCAAAATGATACATCTGGTGCTCAACAGCTCCTGATGAATCGGTTTAGTAACGCCACCCTCCCCAAATGACTCCAGAGTACTACAACGGCATCACGGTATTGAGCGCACCATTTGGCTCAAAACATTTCATGAAAATTTACATTCTAGACCATGTCTACTCTGACGAACGGTCTTTGCACAGCGGGGAAAAGGTTTGGGTGTTTTACTCTTGGAAGATATATCCGGTCTATCCCATGGTTTTCAAATCAACCGCAATCAACTCAAAAAGGGTATATCGACACAGTAATGGGGCACAGCGTGATGGATCTATCGGCGTCCTTTCAGACCATGGGCACTTACCTCGGCGTTTGCACTTGAGATGGCAGGACCACTCTTTGAAGGTAACTACAGAAGAAGGTAACTACCTTCTGCGAGTGGCCCTACCATCTAAAGTATTGGTATACGTAGCTGCCGGGATGGTTGAACGGATTAATACACAACAGAACGAAAGACTTGGGTGTATTCGCTCTTGGAAGATATCTTCGATCTATGCTAAACTTTTCCTGACAACCACAATCGACTCAAACAGATTTGCAGATATAGCAATGGGGGAGGGGCTACGCTCCCTGAAAGACCACCTTCAGGCCAGCCATCAAGCAGGCACAACAATGCCTCGCCACGGCGGTATGCTCATCCGGATTGAAAACGCATACATTATTGAGTGAATCCCTCCTTAACTGGGATAATCATCGAAAACGGGTACAGCGCGCCACGTATTGGAGCTACACGGAATGGATAGGGAAAGCTTCCCGTGGTTTACTCTTGGAGAATGTATTCCATCAGTCCTAAAGTTTTCCAGGCAACCACAATCGACTCAAAAAGGTATGCAGACACAGTAGTGCGGGGAGAAACTACGCTGAGTGGACATGAAGAGAAACTGGGTGCAATGCGCGGAAATTGCCTGAGAAGCAACCAATTGCCCGAGAAGCAACCAATTGCCCGGGAAAGCAACCTACTACTAGAAGAGAAGGGGAAAAGGTTTGGGTGTTTTACTCTTGGAAGATATATCCGGTCTATCCCATGGTTTTCCAGACAACCGCAATCAACTCAAAAAGGGGATACCGACACAGTAATGGGGAAGGAACTACTAGAATAGTAGAACAGGAAGCAGGCGTATAGTATCCGATTATTCCTCTTAGAGGATGGCGCGCTCCAGCGATCTGCAAAACCTACAAGGGCAGGCACTTTTCGGACGTAATGTTTCATTGGGAGGACATTTTCAAAGTGCAGGAATCAAGTCGCGCCAGCGCTGACAGTGTGAATGGCAAAGGTGGCATGGCATACAGTCGCAAGGGAGAATTTTGGGGTTATTTTAATGTACAGAAGATGTGGTCGGTTGTGTCCACCCGCTAGTGCGTTATGTGGGAAAAGGTTTAGGTGTTTTACTCTTGGAAGATATATCCGGTCTATCCCGTGGTTTTCCAGACAACCGCAATCAACTCAAAAAGGGATACCGACACAGTAATGGGGAAGGAACTATGTGGGATGCAGTAGGAATGTGCAGGTGTGGCCATGTGGTTGTGTTGCACTGAACAGTGACGAGTGACATGAGGCACTCTCCAAAGGTAGCATTTTAGGGAGCGTAGTTCCTTCCCCATTACTGTGTCGGTATACCCTTTTTGAGTTGATTGCGGTTGTCTGGAAAACGATGGGATAGACCAGATATATCTTCCAAGAGTAAAACACCTAAACCTTTGTCTCTCCGAAGTAGATTTCTGGTGATTATTTGGAACGGATGCGTTTGGAATTGGATGGAAATGTTGATTTGTGTTTGATGAAATTTTTTTGCTGTTCGAATTGGAGTTGGGGAGAGCCTGCCGGAGTAGTACTTAAGGTGGAGTGTTTGGCGGTATCAGAATGGTCATGCAGGACAGGGACGGCCACAAATGCTTCGAGGGGGTTGAGCTCTAGCTCCAACGAGGAGCATTCCGATCTGTGGTCTGCACAGGCGCATACGCCTCCCCCAAGCTGGCGGCGATGGTCTCGGCTGTGTTGATCTGGAAATTGCGTGATTGCGGGCACCACAAGCGTCAAATAGTGCTTCTCCCTCTATGTGCCAAACCGAGGGGTCCATGTGGGGGATTTCAGTCATGAAGGTTGGGAAGATGGCGGTTCTAGGGAGAGTCTTGGATTGCAGAAAAGTTTGCGCGGGATTGAGGGTGGGAGCGAAGGTGAGAGTATAGGACGGAGTAGGGGTGGGAGTGGGACATGATGGGGGTTTGGAGGGGTTGTGAGTGAGGGTGTGTGGAAACGGGTTGGAGAAGAAATGGGTGAGAGAGTCGGTACTGGAATCGGAGTCGGTTTCGCACCGTGGGATTGGGAATATCAGGCAGCGCGGCATGACGAGGCCTTTCAGGTGTGGGTTTCCACTTAAATGTGCACTTAGTGTAGCCTGGAGGGATGCCCGGGCGTGCCGTGTGCTATGAGCTTAAATGGTTCTGTTGTTGCAATAGTTGCAGTAGAGAGCGGCGGGGGAAATAGAGATGAGAGAAGTTGGTGAAGATGGCCGCTCGCACGGTTTCGCGGCCGAGCCTCAGGCGTAATGCGGAAGCCCGTGTACTCTTAGTTTCTGGAACATTTTGTTTCCGTACCCAAGAAGACGCCTACACCGGGCCATGCAGTGGAGGTCAGGCCATGAAGTCAGGAACGGGAGGAAGGGTGCGGCTCGAGTAAATCTATTTCCACTTAGGAAACAGTTTGAGCTCCCTCTTCGCATATACGGGAAACGGTAGGTACAGCACCGAGGAGTGCAATGATATTGCCAGCATTGTGCTGTTGCAGTAGCTTTCCGCCGTGCCAACGTTCTAGAAAGACCTTGAAGACCGGAACCTGCATTAATTATCATGTTGCACGACTGAGTCCTCATTCGATCCAATGCCTTGTAGCATGGGCATGCCTAGTTATGCGCCTGTCGCTGGGAGCTGAGTACAAGCTGTCATAGTGTACCGAGCTGGTACTAATTTCATACAAGCTAGGAATATGAATCCCGAACAAAAGACCGAATTACTTCCTCTGCTCAACTTCCTCTGCGAGTCTGGTCATCTATCTATCTTTTGCTCTCAATATCTGCAGGCAACCAAGATTATGCAATACGCATGCGAACTTACCCGGTTTCCACCGGTACAGTATGTTCGCATGCCTTCTCCCTATCACATAAATACTTCCTTGGCCCCATGGTCTGCGGTATGTACAGTATATATGTACTTGTCTTGCGCATGTAAATGGTAAGAAGCATAATAATATTCGATCTGTCCTAAAGTCTTCCAGACATGCTGAGTACATCGCTCTACAGAAAGGCAGTAGCCCTGCCTTCGAGCGCGATCGCTTGTTCACGATTATCAGCTCGCTTATACAACAACGAACTTCTGTCGCGATCAACCGACGACAACTCAACCGCTCCTGGCTCGGATAGATTTTTCCCCCTTTGAGGGCCGCTAGGTCCCCCCTTTCTTGCTTGGTAAAGTCTTCTTCTTCTTCTTCCAGACAAACACAATCGACCCAAAAGGGAGTTTTATGAATGGGTAATCACCGTCGAGGCGAGAAGGGAAAAATCTGAGTAGTCCGATTGTTGAAAAGTGGGTTCATATCCTGAAGTGACGCCAATCGATAACTGGCGGAAAAGAGGAGGTTCGCATACTGTGACAGATGTATTGGCTGTAACTCAATCGCATTTCATTGACTAAAGCAAGAAGCATAACGGGTGCAAACTTACAAAACAGGACATCAGCAAAGCGCCCTGGTCACCTCGAGAGACGGGCTGCAAACCATCGATATAACAAACAATATTTATTAATCAATAGTATTTACAGTCACCGCCACCTTACTGCATTGAACACTCCACCCCAGCCTCCTGCACTCCATCCCCATCATCGACGACCGCTCCCTCTAGAAGTGAGAGTAGGTTGACGTAATCGTCTGCCATACCCTTCAGGCGCATGAGGTGGTCCAACGGCATTTCACTCGAGCCCTCTTCACTCTTCCCGCCGTTTCTTTTGGCCGCTATTACCTCCGCCGCCACCCTTCTCGCTTCTTCCTCAGTGCGTCTCTGGTCCGTCTCCCACATTCGCTGCAATCCGAACATTCTCAAGTACGCCTTGCATGTCCCACGCCTCAAGTAAGCCACCGAGGTTTTCCTCTTCAGCGTCTCCAGCTGTTTGCAGTGCGGCATAACAAAACGCCTCGTGAGGTTGCGGTAGTGAGTGATTATTTCCCGCTTCCTCACCGCCCACTCCGCAGCTGGGATGACGTGCTGCAGGAGGCGCAGCTCTGCTTCCATCGCGAGACCCCACTCGAAAGATAGGCGGAACGCCTCTTTCACCGCCGCTTCATAGGTCTCGAAGTCATTGTCCTTCGGTAACCCTTCACAACGAGCCTTTGCTTCCGTGGCTCTCCCCTCGAGGTCCTTTCGCAACGCCCGCACACTATTCAGCTCTATTTTCCCTCCCCTACAGTTACCTTGGGGGATTCGCGGCTTTGGGTCAGCCATCGGCAGCCTAACTTTCGGCTTCGCTGGAATACCTGCGGGCCGTATGGAATGTCGAGTTCCTCGAGAGTCAGGTGGGGCGCCATTGGGAGAGGACCCCCCCGTTTCAGGAATTCTCTGGGGCGATACGGGGGCACCAGACACTCTGGGAGTGTGCGAGAGCCTGATACGACTGACCTCCGGGTTTTGGGACCTATAGTGGGACAGTGGCTTTGGTAATTTTGTAGGGAAGGCAGGAGGTACTCTCGCCCTCTTGGACAGGGCGCCTCCCAAGGTACTCTGCGAGTCGGAGGCCTTCCTCTTTTGGCCAATAGTAGGCCCCAATGCTGGGGATATTCTTCCGCCGGGTAATAAAGTATCGATGGGCTCACAAAAAGGCCGGATGAGGTCGATGACATGTTGCGGAGGTGATCGAGATGGAGGGAGGGAGACCGGGGGAGGGGAGGGCGAGATTTGGAAACGGGACCCCAACGTGAAGTTGGTCGACAGGAAAGGGAAGGGAAATGTTTGCCTGTTGGACGAGGGTTGTGCGGGGGGGGAGAGGTTCGAGCCTTGCACCGCCAAGAATATCAGCAATTGGGGTGGTCATTTCACGTATCATGGAAGAAAGGGAGGAGGAGGAGTGGGTTGGAGTAGGATGGGTTCCAGTGGGCATGGTGAATAGGGGGGATAGAGCTTGGGTACGGAGAAGATGGCGAGGGTTTTGAAGGGTGAGGGGGGGGAAGGAGATGCGGGGGATGGTTGATGAGGAAGTTAAGTTACATATTTATAGGAATAGGGAAAGAGTGATGGCATGTCAGATTATTGTGTCAAAGGGGAAGTGTGGAGTGCATAACTGTTTCGTCAGAATGGTTGGTTTCCTTCAATCTAATTATTTTCTGCTAGAGGTTTTGTCAGTAATGCTGCATTCGTTTCATTCAATTGCAATTTCCAGTGGTTGCCTGGACAACTTTAGGATGGATTGAACATATGTTCCAAGAGCAAAGCGTGGTAAATCTTTATGGGTTGTACAATGTCGCACAGAAGCGTGCGGAGGGTATTCATAAATTAACTCGCAAAGCACCGAAACCTTTCTCTTTTCAGTAAACTTCACGAGTCGCACGCGTACTTTGTTGTAATTAATAGCTAGAGAGTGCAGTAATTTTTTGACATTTCACAAAGCGCCCGTTGTGTTGATCTGCATTGTTAACAATTGCATTTTGTTTGGCGTTAGGCTCCGCACTGCTGAACATTTGAGGGTTCTTTAATTTTATTTATTGCTGCTGACCAGTCTTCGATGGACTTGGAGGAATTTTGTGATGTAGCGAGTCCTAATGGATCACAATTCGAATGCCGTATCTCCTCCCTGAAACCCATTCTTCGCACCACTGGCAGAAAAACAACCCCACTGTCCTCCTCCATAATAACAATAAAGAACCGCACTCTGCATTCCAATATATGTCGGACATTTTTAGAAAGTTCAGTACAGTGCCCCAGTCATCCGCAGGAGTTACTTCGGGCTCCCTCTTCGTCTTCTCAAGACCACTTTCTGGAGTATTTCACAGAACTGGTCAACGTACTGGTGCCGGGAGAAGCCCCAGATTCGCTGGCTCCAAGGATTGCTAGCGCCCCGGTGGCGCCACTTGTAAAGAAAGGCATCACACGGCGTCATACGCCTACGCGGGAAACTTGAAGCAGATTGGTAAGCAACACTGCATGATTGGTAAGCAATTGTCAAATCACGACAGGAAGGGGTAGAGTCGCGTCCCACTTCCAACTTGCCCAAGCGGGAACTGCAACTACGGCAGGAACTCATAATGCAGCACATAGGGTGGGAGAAGTGCCAAACAAATTTGGAAACAGACCCAACCAAGACCAGAAGGCATCCAAGACCAAACGGCAGCCAAGACCAAAAGGTCTTGGTTGCGGCTGTTTCCAAAATTTTTATGCGTCCACAAGAGAAATCCTTTCAACTTGCGCAGCCGTGCTTCACTTATCGAGGTCACAAAAACGCACTTCCCTCGGTTGCTGAGGTGGAGACTATGCTGGTACATCAACGATACAGCTTTCCTGCAGAAAGGCTTCGACGTCATTCGCAGCGTCACTTGCGCACGACTAGGCAGTCCACTCAGTGCGTTTCCATTTGAACTTGCTATTTGAACTCGTGCTCCAACCGTTGGTCCAAGACCAAGTAATTGACTTCGCATTCTGCTGGAGATGAAGAATCGGGGCGACTCTGATAGGGGGTAAATCGTCGGAGAAGAGATACTTAGAACCAACTACCCCAAGACGGAGGTGTTGCGAGCGACAAAAGTGCTACCGTGGTATAGTTGAACAAATAAAAAGGAGTGTATATGGGAGAGAGTTGAGAGGGCTACAAGCAAGTATAAAAGGGGCAGGGTCTACCACTGATGCTCTGCGACCAGCTTAGGAAAAAGTTTTCTGGGTCTGAAGTTGACTCTCAACTTCCTACTACTCGGAGCTTGACCTGAAGTTGTCTGCCAACTTGCTTGACCTCTCAAGGAGGAAGCACTTTACTCAGCTTATATAGACCTTTCGGCTAATCCTAAAGTCTCAATCAAACATACTAAATACCATAAAACGCATTCACGGGAATCGTGTGAACCAGAGAGACCATTAGAAGATATTTCCTCAAGGTAAATATCTAGGTGCCATACCCATGCCAGCCACCCATCGGCCAGGGGTGGGAATTGATGTGGCCATTATATAGACCTTTCAGAGTCACTCGTAGTATCACCCACAACCTAGAACTGTACTGACATCCACTATGACAGCGTGTCCTAAAATAAAAAATCAACCGATGAATTTGCCACACTCACCCAAATTAAAAATATCTTGCAAATTCAAAAACTGTAAAAATATCTTCCCAGTTCCAATACTGTATACAATTATGGTCCTCATCTAAATTTTTTCGTGTGCGAATTTGCGCACATCACGCCCTCCCGCTCAAGACGAACGTCCCGGCTCGTCACTGCTCTTGTTGTTCTTGTGGGAGTTCTATCCATTCATCAGGGAGAGTATAGGGTTCACTATAAGGATATGGTAGTAGCTCATTTCCAATATGATGAGAGAGTGTGTACCGTGCGATGACCGGCTCATCTCCTTGGTCAAGAGTTTCGTAGATTCGGCGTATGGTTTCATAGTGTTCTCTAATGAGCTCCTCCCGTTTCACTTCTCCAAACCTTCCAAATGTGAGGTAGTAAACGTAGTATGCAAACTTTTCTGGCAACGGGTCCAGAAACGGGTATCTGAAGGAGAAAAAAACTCGCAACATAAGGACTGAGTCCTCACGAGTAAGGTGCGCCCCGTGAATGGTCTGGAAGCACATGCAAATACTAATGGCAAAAAAGGAAATTACTTCTGCTTCTCGAGGGTCCTCTGTCATTTCGCGAAGCCAACGTCTAATTGGTAGCCGTCCAATAATTAAGGATGCATAGTTTCCCCCTGGGAGACTAGGCGGTGTTTGAGGCGATCTTCTTGGCGATCTTCCTCGCTGCTCCCGACGCCTTGCCCTCTTCGATGATCCGCCCCGATCACTTGATGGTCCAGCTCGTATCATCATCACGGCCTCGGGAGGATCCTGGTCTTCGGCTGAGGTTGTATTTCTGAGCGGAGCAACGTAAGGTTCCCATAGAGGATATGGGACCAGTCGATATTCCATATCAGGGGGCAAGCTGTAACCTCTCAGTCGCACATCTTGGTTGTTCTTGAGAAATACGTAAACTGGACGGATAATGTTCAGATATGTTTGCGACAAGTCTCCGATAGCTACCATTCCATACCTCCCTATAGAGTAATGATATATGACTTCCACAAACTCTGGACCTGCTTCCGTGAACCTTCCGTTTTGGAATGAGAATAGAACTCTGATCAATAGTCGGAAATCTTCTTGAGGTAGCAATGGTCCGTTCAACGTACGAAAACATAGGCATATATTAATGTAGAAATGGATGATTACGTGGAGTTCGTAGTAGTCACGCGTAATCGAGATGATCCATTCCCAGGCCCTTTTTCCTCCCATAGGAATCATTCTATAGTTAAAGATGAGTATGCCTCGTGGTTGCGCATAGTCCTGTGTGAGAAGGAATTCTTCAGGCCTCTGATGGTAAGGGACCAGACGACGTGCATGGATTGCCCTCCTTGATCTCTTCCCTGAGCTTGAACAGAGCTTATAATGCGGGTGTCTTTCCTCCGTGACGATGCAAGGGTTCGAGTACTTTGTTTGGAAAGCCGGCCACTTCCACAGCCTGTTGCATTGCTTTTCCGTGTGCTACAAGTACTTTAGAGCCGACTGAGAAAGTTTGGACTGGAGGCTCTTCATCCTTATTTCTTGTCTGTGTTAGCGCGCGGTGTGATCTCCAGCTTTCGGTGGCCAATAGTTCGACCTCTCTACTCTCTTCATCGATAACATTTGTTTCCATATCTCTCTGTAACATTCTAGGAGCTCTTCCGTACATTAGCTCAAACGGTGACCGTCCACTTCTTCCTCTTCTTCGCCGATAGCCGTATAACACTTTTGGTAAGGCATCTTCCCACTGGATTTCATTCTCGGACATAGTTTTCGATATTGATCGTTTGATGGTTCCAACCATCCTCTCCGCTTTCCCGTTTGACATAGGAGCATATGCGAGAACTGTCTTTAGCTGAATACCTTTTTCTTCCAAGAAACGAAGCAGTGAAGTTGCAGTAAAACAAAGTGCGTTATCCGAGATGATCCTTTTTGGAAGACCAAACGGTTCAATTATTTCTTTTTCGATGAATCTCAGGACCACTTCAGCATTGGCCTCCTCAACTGCAACTGCTATTGGCCATCCAGTAAGATGTTCCACCCCTATAAGGAGATATTTGTTTCCGGAAGAGGTTTCCTTGAATGGGCCGGCAAAGTCAATTGAAAGGTTTCAAAGAGACCGGAAACTGGAAAGCTAGAGTTGTCTTATACTTTCGTATTGGCGTGAATTTTTGACAGTTGTCGCAGCTTTTCACGAAGTTATAGACGTCCTTATGGATACTGGGCCACCAGAATCTCTCAGTAACGAATTTCTTGGTTGTTTCGAGATCCCAATGCCCTAACTCATCATGAAAAGTCCTCAAGATCTTCATTCTTTCTTTCAAAGGGGCCACTAGTCGAGGACCGGCTTTCGTGTGTCGGAAGAGTTTCCCATTCCACAATGTAAAAGCCTTTTGATTCCTGCGTACCCAATTTCTGTGTTCAATATCAACCTTTCTCATTTCTAGTCCATCCAGGAATTTAATTAGTCCGTCAATATTAGCTTCGTACTCGTTATTGTTCGGCACTTGCACCTCGGCAACTCCGACGATGTTCTCGGAAGCTTTTTCATTTGGAATCAGTGGATCCCTCAAGCGGGATAGGTATCGGCAGGCTGATTATTGCGTCCGGGCCTATACACAATTTCAAACCGATATTCTGCGAAAATGTCGAGCCATCGGGCCAAGCGGTGATGTACATCTTTCTTTTGGAATGCTGTCTTAAGTGCCTGGTGATCAGTTATCAAGACAAATTTCTCGAGTGATAAAAGGTATACGCGAAACTTTTTCAGTGCGAAGACAACAGCGAGCGCTTCTTTTTCGCAGACTGAGTATCTCCTTTCCGCATCATTCAGAGTGCGACTTGCGAATTGAACCGGGTGTAGTCTTCCGTTTTCATCTTTTTGGGACAAAACGGCACCCAAAGACCGTTCTGAGGCATCTGTCTCCACAACAAATGGTCTCTTGAAATCTGGATACATGAGCACTGGGGGGACACATAGCTTATCTTTAAGCTCTTCAAATGCGGTTTGCATTTCCTTGTTCCATAAAAATTTTCCGTTCTTTGTTGTGCTGGCATGTAACGGTGCTGCAGTCTTGGCGAAATCTTTGATAAATCTCCTGTAATATGAGGCCAGTCCTAAGAAGCTTCGAACCTCCGTCTTTGAAGCGGGCCTTGGTGCCAACTTGATTTTTTTCGTTTTCTCTGGATCCACTTTAATTCCCTCTTGATCGACGATATGACCGAGTAATTGGATAGACGTTTTCGCAAAGAAGCATTTGCTTAACTTAATTTTCAGGCTGTACGCAGCTATTTTCTCCACCACAGTCTTGACATGCGATATGTGCTGATCCAAGGTTTTTGAGAATATCACTACATCATCGATATAAACTCTTGCAAATGGAAGTCCTTTCAAAACCTCGTTCATCATTCTTTGGAATGTAGCTGGGGCATTCATGAGACCAAAAGGCATCACTTCGAACCTGAATGTACCGGCTTTGCTGGTAAAAGTTTTTTTTCCTTGCATTTTTCATCCAATGGAATCTGCCAATAACCAGTGTAAAGATCAATTGAGGTGAAGTATCTCCCGTCCTTCAAGTCCTCGAGGATTTCCTCCATATTTCGGAATCGGAAATCGATCGGGTATCATTCTCTGGTTCAGTTGTCGGTAATCGACGCAAAAACGCAGCTTTCCATCCTTCTTTGGTGCGACCACAACTGGAAATGACCATGGGGATGAAACTGGCCGAATGATATCATTTTCCAGCATACTTGTAACATTCTCTGAGATAAATTGGTCATATTTTGGCGGTTGACGTCTAGGCCTGTGGTAAATTGGTTGAGTATCGGTAAGTTCAAATGAGTGAGTGACCGGTACACTTGCTTGTCTTAAATCTGATACACTCCATGCAATTACTTCGGAAGATGTAACATGTCGGATATTATCATTGAGGCGGGGGCTGGAAGGTGCTGTACTTTTTCTTGAATTTCTCCAATTTGGCGCTGGTCCTTTTCTTGATCCTCACCCTCCAAATTTTGAAGGACCTCTTCCGGCGTGCTCACATCTTCAGATATGGAATTCGATATATCCTTGTTTTCCTGCAATTGTAATCTTCTTTCATGCCCCGAATTCCGTCCTTTGATTCGATATTATCGCAAAAAGAAACACATTCAGGTGTCAAACCTACCCTAGAATTCCATTCTTCATCTGTTTCAAACCCAGAATCATAATCGTCCCATGTCATGTTCATTGTCCCCGAGCGTACCCTTTCTCACTTCCGAAAGTGTTAGTTGGTTCGGAATCTTCGCTGTCATAGCTAGAAGTGAAATCTTCACTGTCGGTCTCTCTTAGATCTTCCGGATGTGTGCTTTTGTCGAAATCCAGGGGCATCTTCACGTTTCTGCCGTCAACATTAACTGAAACGATTTGGTTGCCCAAGTCAATGCAGGTCCCTAGTCTTTCCATGTAGGACAGCCAATGATTGCATCGAAAGGGAGCTCCGGCATGACGAGAAAGTCTACATCAACTTTAGAGTCCCCAAAGAACACGGAAACCTTGTCAACAGTGCCCATGCATTTTGATACGGTTCCATCCGCCACAGTTATTCTTCGAGTAGTTGGAATAATTTCAAGACCTAGATCTGTCACCAAAGTTTCTGAAATAGGTTTGGAACAGCGCCCGAATCGAAAAGAGCTTGGGTTTGCATTCCCAATACTTTGACTGGTACTAGTTTAAGACGTCTTGGTGCTGTCGAGGCCGATTGAAGAAACAGTTTCTTACCCTTAGCGGACTTATTAGACCTGATAATTTTTTGAGTTCTTTCCTCGCGTCCTCTGCGTCGCCCCTCAAAAGTTGACCAAACGTTATCCCAGTTGGGGCTGATGCAAGCTCAGCCACCAAATTGTACTTCTTCACATATTCTAGTACGTCCTTTGGGATATTCTTAAATTTCTTACTCTTTTCGTCTTCTTGGCCGGAGTGACTCCAACTCCTGGAACAACTTGATCAGACCTCTTGGTTCGAGGAGGTACAGGTGCTGGGATATGTTCCAGCATTCCATAATCTAGCCTAGGTTTCTTCGATAAAATGTTCCCTTCCCCATCCCTTTTTGTCACATTGACTTGACTGATTTCTTCAGCGATGGATACGTTACCGGCATCCGTCAACTTGTGATCCTTTCTGTTTTGTAAGATTTTCATCTCTGGTCCTGACTCGCTCCTTGCGTCCGATAAATTTGCTTTTCTGTTGTCTTTAGACCAGCAGTTACTTTCATGATGCCCATATCGGCCGCACTTTCCACAACGAGTGTTTCTATGTGGATTATCAGGACACCTATTTGCAAAGTGTCCAGGCTTGTGACAGTAGGAACAGACTTCTGCGGCCTTGGGGGCCCCAGACTGGTTCTTCTTAATGGTAAGAGTAAGGCTTTCCAACTGCGAGGTTATCATGTCAAGTCGATTATCGAATCGGGTTTCCAACCTTTCTTCCAAGTTTTTGACATCGCTCCTGACTGATTCCAATGCTGCTGCGCTAGTCGCTGGCCTTTGATAATTCTTTTCAGGATGTACGATAGACACCGATGTGCGGGTTTCCCTCGGTACCTCACTCAGTGACTGAAACGTCTCCGAATTTTTGACAAATTCTACTATGGTACCTTCAGTTCATTAAAAGTGTGAGGGCCCTTGATGAGGAGGAAATCGGAGAGCCGCTTATCCCCCATCGCCGCCTTACGCAGCATTCCGTACTTGGCTTGGGCGTTGAACCCAGCCTTTTCATAGAGATCACACAAGTATACCAATGAGCTTAACAAATCGTCGAAGTTGAGCCGGGCCTCTATGGCGGTACGAATCATCTCATCTGGTTCTACCTCCTTAGCATATTCTTTCACGAGCCACTCACATACCTCACCGAAGTTACGCCCATTCCCGTTAAGAGACCACCCGTTGATAAACTTGGCCTTATATTTGTGCTTTGCGTCACCATGAAGATAGGCGAAGATACTTTCGGCCTTCTCTTCATCGCTCTTCTCACGCATCACAACGTTGACATATGTATAGAGAAACTCCTCAACGTCTTCATTCTTGCCCCCTGTGAACGTTATACGAGCAGCGTTGAGATCCATGATTACAGAAAAGAAATCCCCCGAATGGTTCCCTAAGACTGCTCAACTCGAATACCTCGGGTGCAACCCCCTCCACAAGAGTACCAAATGATAGGGGTAAATCGTCGGGAGAAGAGATACTTAGAACCAACTACCCCAAGACGGAGGTGTTGCGAGCGACAAAAGTGCTACCGTGTATAGTTGAACAAATAAAAAGCAGTGTATATGGGAGAGAGTTGAGAGGGCTACAAGCAAGTATAAAAGGGGCAGCGTCTACCACTGATTCTCTGCGACTTGCTTAGGAAAAAGTTTTCTTGGGTTTGAAGTTGACTCTCAACTTCCTACTACTCGGAGCTTGACCTGAAGTTGTCTGCCAACTTGCTTGACCTCTCAAGGAGGAAGCACTTTACTCAGCTTATATAGACCTTTCGGCTAATCCTAAAGTCTCAATCAAACATACTAAATACCATAAAACGCATTCACGGGAATCGTGTGAACCAGAGAGACCATTAGAAGATATTTCCTCAAGGTAAATATCTAGGTGCCATACCCATGCCAGCCACCCATCGGCCAGGGGTGGGAATTGATGTGGCCATTATATAGACCTTTCAGAGTCACTCGTAGTATCACCCACAACCTAGAACTGTACTGACATCCACTATGACAGCGTGTCCTAAAATAAAAAATCAACCGATGAATTTGCCACACTCACCCAAATTAAAAATATCTTGCAAATTCAAAAACTGTAAAAATATCTTCCCAGTTCCAATACTGTATACAATTATGGTCCTCATCTAAATTTTTTCGTGTGCGAATTTGCGCACATCAGACTCCTCATGGAACCATGATACAATGATGACGGCTACATGGGAGCAAATCATGACGCCATTCTCAGCGTCATCAGCATTCCTTCATCACCAGAGGAAAGACGGATGGCCCAGCACTTATCCATCCAAAATGATACATCTGGTGCTCAACAGCTCCTGATGAATCGGTTTAGTAACGCCACCCTCCCAAATGACTCCAGAGTACTACAACGGCATCACGGTATTGAGCGCACCATTTGGCTCAAAACATTTCATGAAAATTACATTCTAGACCATGTCTACTCTGACGAACGGTCTTTGCACAGCGGGGAAAAGGTTTGGGTGTTTTACTCTTGGAAGATATATCCGGTCTATCCCATGGTTTTCAAATCAACCGCAATCAACTCAAAAAGGGTATATCGACACAGTAATGGGGCACAGCGTGATGGATCTATCGGCGTCCTTTCAGACCATGGGCACTTACCTCGGCGTTTGCACTTGAGATGGCAGGACCACTCTTTGAAGGTAACTACAGAAGAAGGTAACTACCTTCTGCGAGTGGCCCTACCATCTAAAGTATTGGTATACGTAGCTGCCGGGATGGTTGAACGGATTAATACACAACAGAACGAAAGACTTGGGTGTATTCGCTCTTGGAAGATATCTTCGATCTATGCTAAACTTTTCCTGACAACCACAATCGACTCAAACAGATTTGCAGATATAGCAATGGGGAGGGGCTACGCTCCCTGAAAGACCACCTTCAGGCCAGCCATCAAGCAGGCACAACAATGCCTCGCCACGGCGGTATGCTCATCCGGATTGAAAACGCATACATTATTGAGTGAATCCCTCCTTAACTGGGATAATCATCGAAAACGGGTACAGCGCGCCACGTATTGGAGCTACACGGAATGGATAGGGAAAGCTTCCCGTGGTTTACTCTTGGAGAATGTATTCCATCAGTCCTAAAGTTTTCCAGGCAACCACAATCGACTCAAAAGGTATGCAGACACAGTAGTCGGGGAGAAACTACGCTGAGTGACATGAAGAGAAACTGGGTGCAATGCGCGGAAATTGCCTGAGAAGCAACCAATTGCCCGAGAAGCAACCAATTGCCCGGGAAAGCAAACCTACTACTAGAAGAGAAGGGGAAAAGGTTTGGGTGTTTTACTCTTGGAAGATATATCCGGTCTATCCCATGGTTTTCCAGACAACCGCAATCAACTCAAAAAGGGGATACCGACACAGTAATGGGGAAGGAACTACTAGAATAGTAGAACAGGAAGCAGGCGTATAGTATCCGATTATTCCTCTTAGAGGATGGCGCGCTCCAGCGATCTGCAAAACCTACAAGGGCAGGCACTTTTCGGACGTAATGTTTCATTGGGAGGACATTTTCAAAGTGCAGGAATCAAGTCGCGCCAGCGCTGACAGTGTGAATGGCAAAGTGGCATGGCATACAGTCGCAAGGGAGAATTTTGGGGTTATTTTAATGTACAGAAGATGTGGTCGGTGTGTCCACCCCGCTAGTGCGTTATGTGGGAAAAGGTTTAGGTGTTTTTACTCTTGGAAGATATATCCGGTCTATCCCGTGGTTTTCCAGACAACCGCAATCAACTCAAAAAGGGGATACCGACACAGTAATGGGGAAGGAACTATGTGGATGCAGTAGGAATGTGCAGGTGTGGCCATGTGGTTGTGTTGCACTGAACAGTGACGAGTGACATGAGGCACTCTCCAAAGGTAGCATTTTAGGGAGCGTAGTTCCTTCCCATTACTGTGTCGGTATACCCTTTTTGAGTTGATTGCGGTTGTCTGGAAAACGATGGGATAGACCAGATATATCTTCCAAGAGTAAAACACCTAAACCTTTGTCTCTCCGAAGTAGATTTCTGGTGATTATTTGGAACGGATGCGTTTGGAATTGGATGGAAATGTTGATTTGTGTTTGATGAAATTTTTTTGCTGTTCGAATTGGAGTTGGGGAGAGCCTGCCGGAGTAGTACTTAAGGTGGAGTGTTTGGCGGTATCAGAATGGTCATGCAGGATAGGGACGGCCACAAATGCTCGAGGGGGTTGAGCTCTAGCTCCAACGAGGAGCATTCCGATCTGTGGTCTGCACAGGCGCATACGCCTCCCCAAGCTGGCGCGATGGTCTCGGCTGTGTTGATCTGGAAATTGCGTGATTGCGGGCACCACAAGCGTCAAATAGTGCTTCTCCCTCTATGTGCCAAACCGAGGGGTCCATGTGGGGGATTTCAGTCATGAAGGTTGGGAAGATGGCGGTTCTAGGAGAGTCTTGGATTGCAGAAAAGTTTGCGCGGATTGAGGGTGGGAGCGAAGGTGAAGTATAGGACGGAGTAGGGGTGGGAGTGGGACATGATGGGGGTTGGAGGGGTTGTGAGTGAGGGTGTGGGAAACGGGTTGGAGAAGAAATGGGTGAGAGAGTCGGTACTGGAATCGGAGTCGGTTTCGCACCGTGGATTGGAATATCAGGCAGCGCGGCATGACGAGGCCTTTCAGGTGTGGGTTTCCACTTAAATGTGCACTTAGTGTAGCCTGGAGGGATGCCCGGGCGTGCCGTGTGCTATGAGCTTAAATGGTTCTGTTGTTGCAATAGTTGCAGTAGAGAGCGGCGGGGGAAATAGAGATGAGAGAAGTTGGTGAAGATGGCCGCTCGCACGGTTTCGCGGCCGAGCCTCAGGCGTAATGCGGAAGCCCGTGTACTCTTAGTTTCTGGAACATTTTGTTTCCGTACCCAAGAAGACGCCTACACCGGGCCATGCAGTGGAGGTCAGGCCATGAAGTCAGGAACGGAGGAAGGGTGCGGCTCGAGTAAATCTATTTCCACTTAGGAAACAGTTTGAGCTCCCTCTTCGCATATACGGGAAACGGTAGGTACAGCACGAGGAGTGCAATGATATTGCCAGCATTGTGCTGTTGCAGTAGCTTTCCGCCGTGCCAACGTTCTAGAAAGACCTTGAAGACCGGAACCTGCATTAATTATCATGTTGCACGACTGAGTCTCATTCGATCCAATGCCTTGTAGCATGGGCATGCCTAGTTATGCGCCTGTCGCTGGGAGCTGAGTACAAGCTGTCATAGTGTACCGAGCTGGTACTAATTTCATACAAGCTAGGAATATGAATCCCGAACAAAAGACCGAATTACTTCCTCTGCTCAACTTCCTCTGCGAGTCTGGTCATCTATCTATCTTTTGCTCTCAATATCTGCAGGCAACCAAGATTATGCAATACGCATGCGAACTTACCCGGTTTCCACCGGTACAGTATGTTCGCATGCCTTCTCCCTATCACATAAATACTTCCTTGGCCCATGGTCTGCGGTATGTACAGTAATATTACTTGTCTTGCGCATGTAAATGGTAAGAAGCATAATATATTCGATCTGTCCTAAAGTCTTCCAGACATGCTGAGTACATCGCTCTACAGAAAGGCAGTAGCCCTGCCTTCGAGCGCGATCGCTTGTTCACGATTATCAGCTCGCTTATACAACAACGAACTTCTGTCGCGATCAACCGACGACAACTCAACCGCTCCTGGCTCGGATAGATTTTCCCCTTTGAGGGCCGCTAGGTCCCACCTTTCTTGCTTGGTAAAGTCTTCTTCTTCTTCTTCCAGACAAACACAATCGACTCAAAAGGGAGTTTTATGAATGGGTAATCGCCGTCGAGGCGAGAAGGGAAAAATCTGAGTAGTCCGATTGTTGAAAAGTGGGTTCATATCCTGAAGTGACGCCAATCGATAACTGGCGGAAAAGAGGAGGTTCGCATACTGTGACAGATGTATTGGCTGTAACTCAATCGCATTTCATTGACTAAAGCAAGAAGCATAACGGGTGCAAACTTACAAAACAGGACATCAGCAAAGCGCCCTGGTCACTGTTAGGCGCAGATTTTTTGTGTCGCCGTCATCTACAGGCCTATAGTTTACTGTACTACCTCTCCTTGTCCAAATTTGCTTATAGTTCCGGTCCTTCCTCGTCCTCCCTGAACCTCGCTTATCATTACCGCGGTCCTCCCAAATTACTTCCATTTTATCTAGATATTTTTATACTGTATCTACCCCTGAATCGATCCCGAATCAAGTTCTTTTTCCCTTTTTGCTTACCTCCTCCTCCAAATTCGTTTTTTTTGAGAAAAAGGGCGCAAATGCACTACTACAAAATCCCTTGCAGATTTATTTTACCTATTCCTAATCGATAGAACCTGCCCGGGAGCCTATTTAAACCTTTTTATCCCAAGTTTCAAACGTCCCTAATCATTTTACTCATCACTCCTCTCCCCCAACACACCCAAAACACCCTCTATCCTCCGTCTACAATCATTTAAGACCAAAATGAGCAACCTTCGCCCCTCCGCCCCCATCACTAAAAACCGCCCTCTTGCCCTTAAACGGCCTTGCGCTCGCAGTATATGGCCCGACGGATGCAGACGACTACCTGAGACGGCAGACTAAGAAGAAGATAATAGAATTCGTCCGCAAGCTCTTCGTCGAGGATGAGGCCGAGGAGGTACCTGAGGGTCAGGAGTGGGACATCGAGGAGGGAGCTGGGAGACCTTTGAGGAGTGGGTAGCCCCTGGATTGGTCTATGAGGTTAATAACGAGGAGGACGGGGAGATGAGGATGAGGATGAGTTTAACGAGGAGGACGAGGAGGATGAGGATGAGGATGAAGAGGAGGAAGAGGAGGATGACGAGGACGAGGACGAGTTGGATGAGGGAAATGGGGCATGGAAAGTGTTGTACTGGTGGGGCCTGGACTGGAGAGTATGGATCAAGTGGTGCCGACGCTGGAACCGGATGGAGATATCTTTAGTAGTTTAGATAT
This sequence comes from Kappaphycus alvarezii, assembly GCA_002205965.3. Lineage (NCBI taxonomy): Eukaryota > Rhodophyta > Florideophyceae > Gigartinales > Solieriaceae > Kappaphycus > Kappaphycus alvarezii. The sequence goes on along the minus strand of NADL03000717.1, from coordinate 229,060 downwards.
CTCCCAGGAGGGAATAGAGAGCTGTGAGCCATTCGCAGATATTTGTGGGGACTGCTTGGACAGCATGGATATTTTAGAGGAGTTGTTTGGATCTGATTTAGAGAATGGGAAATAAGAGGACCTCATTGATTGTTAGTTTCTTAAGTATCTTTTGTTTAGAGTATATCATCCACACAAATTGTTTGTATGCATTTCCTGGTACCTTCTGTAGTTTTGTTCGGACTTTAGGGTTAGCCAAAAGTCTATATAAGCTGAGTAAACCGCTTCCTCATGGAGAGGTCAAGCAAGTTGGCAGACAGCTCAAGCTCAGTCCCAATATAGTTAGGAAGTTGAGAGTCAACTTCAGACCCAAGAAGCATTTATTTTACCCTAGTCACTAAGCATAGGTGGTAGAAACCTGCCCCTTCCATACTTGCTTGTAGTCCATTCAACTGTCGTCCCTATACACTCCTTTTCGTTCGTTCAACTTACCACTGGAGCACTTTTGTCGCTTGCAACACCTCCTTCTTGGGTGGTTGATTCTAAATATCTCTTCTCCCGACGATTTACCCCTATCAGTCACCTCGAGAGACGGGCTGCAAACCATCGATATAACAAACAATATTATTAATCAATAGTATTTACAGTCACCGCACCTTACTGCATTGAACACTCCACCCCAGCCTCCTGCACTCCATCCCCATCATCGACGACCGCTCCTCTAGAAGTGAGAGTAGGTTGACGTAATCGTCTGCCAAACCCTTCAGGCGCATGAGGTGGTCCAACGGCATTTCACTCGAGCCCTCTTCACTCTTCCCGCCGTTTCTTTTGGCCGCTATTACCTCCGCCGCCACCCTTCTCGCTTCTTCCTCAGTACGTCTCTGGTCCGTCTCCCACACTCGCTGCAATCCGAACATTCTCAAGTACGCCTTGCATGTCCCACGCCTCAAGTAAGCCACCGAGGTTTCCTCTTCAGCGTCTCCAGCTGTTTGCAGTGCGGCATAACAAAACGCCTCGTGAGGTTGCGGTAGTGAGTGATTATTTCCCGCTTCCTCACCGCCCACTCCGCAGCTGGGATGACGTGCTGCAGGAGGCGCAGCTCTGCTGCTTCCATCGCGAGACCCCACTCGAAAGATAGGGGAACGCCTCTTCACCGCCGCTTCAATAGGTCTCGAAGTCAATTGTCCTTCGGTAACCCTTCACAACGAGCCTTTGCTTCCGTGGCTCTCCCCTCGAGGTCCTTTCGCAACGCCCGCACACTATTCAGCTCTATTTTCCTCCCCTACAGTTACCTTGGGGGATTCGCGGCTTTGGGTCAGCCATCGGCAGGCTAACTTTCGGCTTCGCTGAATACCTGCGGGCCGTATGGAATGTCGAGTTCCTCGAGAGTCAGGTGGGGCGCCATTGGGAGAGGACCCCCCCGTTTCAGGAATTCTCTGGGCGATACGGGGCACCAGACACTCTGGGAGTGTGAGAGCCTGATACGACTGACCTCCGGGTTTTGGGACCTATAGTGGACAGTGGCTTTGGTAATTTTGTAGGAAGGCAGGAGGTACTCTCGCCCTCTTGGACAGGGCGCCTCCAAGGTACTCTGCGAGTCGGAGGCCTTCCTCTTTTGGCCAATAGTAGGCCCCAATGCTGGGGATATTCTTCCGCCGGGTAATAAAGTATCGATGGGCTCACAAAAAGGCCGGATGAGGTCGATGACATGTTGCGGAGGTGATCGAGATGGAGGGAGGGAGACCGGGGGGAGGGGAGGGCGAGATTTGGAAACGGGACCCCAACGTGAAGTTGGTCGACAGGAAAGGGAAGGGAAATGTTTGCCTGTTGGACGAGGGTTGTGCGGGGGGGGGAGGTTCGAGCCTTGCACCGCCAAGAATATCAGCAATTGGGGTGGTCATTTCACGTATCATGGAAGAAAGGGAGGAGGAGGAGTGGGTTGGAGTAGATGGGTTCCAGTGGGCATGGTGAATAGGGGGGATAGAGCTTGGTACGGAGAAGATGGCGAGGGTTTTGAAGGTGAGGGGGGGAAGGAGATGCGGGGATGGTTGATGAGGAAGTTAAGTTACATATTTATAGGAATAGGGAAAGAGTGATGGCATGTCAGATTATTGTGTCAAAGGGGAAGTGTGGAGTGCATAACTGTTTCGTCAGAATGGTTGTTTCCTTCAATCTAATTATTTTCTGCTAGAGGTTTTGTCAGTAATGCTGCATTCGTTTCATTCAATTGCAATTTCCAGTGGTTGCCTGGACAACTTTAGGATGGATTGAACATATGTTCCAAGAGCAAAGCGTGGTAAATCTTTATGGGTTGTACAATGTCGCACAGAAGCGTGCGGAGGGTATTCATAAATTAACTCGCAAAGCACCGAAACCTTTCTCTTTTCAGTAAACTTCACGAGTCGCACGCGTACTTTGTTGTAATTAATAGCTAGAGAGTGCAGTAATTTTTTGACATTTCACAAAGCGCCCGTTGTGTTGATCTGCATTGTTAACAATTGCATTTTGTTTGGCGTTAGGCTCCGCACTGCTGAACATTTGAGGGTTCTTTAATTTTTTTATGCTGACCAGTCTTCGATGGACTTGGAGGAATTTTGATGTAGCGAGTCCTAATGGATCACAATTCGAATGCCGTATCTCCTCCCTGAAACCCATTCTTCTCACCACTGGCAGAAAAACAACCCCACTGTCCTCCTCCATAATAACAAAAAGAACCGCACTCTGCATTCCAATATATGTCGGACATTTTTAGAAAGTTCAGTACAGTGCCCCAGTCATCCGCAGGAGCTACTTCGGGCTCCCTCTTCGTCTTCTCAAGACCACTTTCTGGAGTATTTCACAGAACTGGTCAACGTACTGGTGCCGGGAGAAGCCCCAGATTCGCTGGCTCCAAGGATTGCTAGCGCCGGTGGCGCCACTTGTAAAGAAAGGCATCACACGGCGTCCTACGCCTACGCGGGAAACTTGAAGCAGATTGGTAAGCAACACTGCATGATTGGTAAGCAATTTGATAGGGGTAAATCGTCGGGAGAAGAGATATTCAGAATCAACCACCCCAAGAAGGTGTTGCAAGCGACAAAAGTGCTACCGTGGTATAGTTGAACGAACGAAAAGGAGTGTATAGGGAAGACAGTTGAATGGGCTACAAGCAAGTATGGAAGGGCAGGGTCTACCACCTATGCTTAGTGACTAGGAAAATAAATGCTTCTTGGGTCTGAAGTTGACTCTCAACTTCCTACTACTCTGGACTTGACTTGAAGTTGTCTGCCAACTTGCTTGACCTCACTAAGGAAGCAGTTTACTCGGCTTATATAGACTTTTGGCTATCCTAAAGTCTTCAAACAAACAGACTAATAACCATAAAACATTCACGGGAATCGTGTGAACCAGAGAGACCATTAGAAGATATTTCCTCAAGGTAAATATCTAGGTGCCATACCCATGCCAGCCACCCATCGGCCAGGGGTGGGAATTGATGTGGCCATTATATAGACCTTTCAGAGTCACTCGTAGTATCACCCACAACCTAGAACTGTACTGACATCCACTATGACAGCGTGTCCTAAAATAAAAAATCAACCGATGAATTTGCCACACTCACCCAAATTAAAAATATCTTGCAAATTCAAAAACTGTAAAAATATCTTCCCAGTTCCAATACTGTATACAATTATGGTCCTCATCTAAATTTTTTCGTGTGCGAATTTGCGCACATCACGCCCTCCCGCTCAAGACGAACGTCCCGGCTCGTCACTGCTCTTGTTGTTCTTGTGGGAGTTCTATCCATTCATCAGGGAGAGTATAGGGTTCACTATAAGGATATGGTAGTAGCTCATTTCCAATATGATGAGAGAGTGTGTACCGTGCGATGACCGGCTCATCTCCTTGGTCAAGAGTTTCGTAGATTCGGCGTATGGTTTCATAGTGTTCTCTAATGAGCTCCTCCCGTTTCACTTCTCCAAACCTTCCAAATGTGAGGTAGTAAACGTAGTATGCAAACTTTTCTGGCAACGGGTCCAGAAACGGGTATCTGAAGGAGAAAAAAACTCGCAACATAAGGACTGAGTCCTCACGAGTAAGGTGCGCCCCGTGAATGGTCTGGAAGCACATGCAAATACTAATGGCAAAAAAGGAAATTACTTCTGCTTCTCGAGGGTCCTCTGTCATTTCGCGAAGCCAACGTCTAATTGGTAGCGTCCAATAATTAAGGATGCATAGTTTCCCCTGGGAGACTAGGCGGTGTTTGAGGCGATCTTCTTGGCGATCTTCCTCGCTGCTCCCGACGCCTTGCCCTCTTCGATGATCCGCCCGATCACTTGATGGTCCAGCCGTATCATCATCACGGCCTCGGGAGGATCCTGGTCTTCGCTGAGGTTGTTTCTGAGCGGAGCAACGTAAGGTTCCCATAGAGGATATGGGACCAGTCGATATTCCATATCAGGGGGCAAGCTGTAACCTCTCAGTCGCACATCTTGGTTGTTCTTGAGAAATACGTAAACTGGACGGATAATGTTCAGATATGTTTGCGACAAGTCTCCGATAGCTACCATTCCATACCTCCTATAGAGTAATGATATATGACTTCCACAAACTCTGGACCTGCTTCCGTGAACCTTCCGTTTTGGAATGAGAATAGAACTCTGATCAATAGTCGGAAATCTTCTTGAGGTAGCAATGGTCCGTTCAACGTACGAAAACATAGGCATATATTAATGTAGAAATGGATGATTACGTGGAGTTCGTAGTAGTCACGCGTAATCGAGATGATCCATTCCCAGGCCCTTTTTCCTCCCATAGGAATCATTCTATAGTTAAAGATGAGTATGCCTCGTGGTTGCGCATAGTCCTGTGTGAGAAGGAATTCTTCAGGCCTCTGATGGTAAGGGACCAGACGACGTGCATGGATTGCCCTCCTTGATCTCTTCCCTGAGCTTGAACAGAGCTTATAATGCGGGTGTCTTTCCTCCGTGACGATGCAAGGGTTCGAGTACTTTGTTTGGAAAGCCGGCCACTTCACAGCCTGTTGCATTGCTTTTCCGTGTGCTACAAGTACTTTAGAGCCGACTGAGAAAGTTTGGACTGGAGGCTCTTCATCCTTATTTCTTGTCTGTGTTAGCGCGCGGTGTGATCTCCAGCTTTCGGTGGCCATAGTTCGACCTCTCTACTCTCTTCATCGATAATATTTGTTTCCATATCTCTCTGTAACATTCTAGGAGCTCTTCCGTACATTAGCTCAAACGGTGACCGTCCACTTCTTCCTCTTCTTCGCGATAGCCGTATAACACTTTTGGTAAGGCATCTTCCCACTGGATTTCATTCTCGACATAGTTTTCGATATTGATCGTTTGATGGTTCCAACCATCCTCTCCGCTTTCCGTTTGACATAGGAGCATATGCGAGAACTGTCTTTAGCTGAATACCTTTCTTCCAAGAAACGAAGCAGTGAAGTTGCAGTAAAACAAAGTGCGTTATCCGAGATGATCCTTTTTGGAAGACCAAACGGTTCAATTATTTCTTTTTCGATGAATCTCAGGACCACTTCAGCATTGGCCTCCTCAACTGCAACTGCTATTGGCCATCCAGTAAGATGTTCCACCCCTATAAGGAGATATTTGTTTCCGGAAGAGGTTTCCTTGAATGGGCCGGCAAAGTCAATTGAAAGGTTTCAAAGAGACCGGAAACTGGAAAGCCTAGAGTTGTCTTATACTTTCGTATTGGCGTGAATTTTTGACAGTTGTCGCAGCTTTTCACGAAGTTATAGACGTCCTTATGGATACTGGGCCACCAGAATCTCTCAGTAACGAATTTCTTGGTTGTTTCGAGATCCCAATGCCCTAACTCATCATGAAAAGTCCTCAAGATCTTCATTCTTTCTTTCAAAGGGGCCACTAGTCGAGGACCGGCTTTCGTGTGTCGGAAGAGTTTCCCATTCCATAGTGTAAAAGCCTTTTGATTCCTGCGTACCCAATTTCTGTGTTCAATATCAACCTTTCTCATTTCTAGTCCATCCAGGAATTTAATTAGTCCGTGAATATTAGCTTCGTACTCGTTATTGTTCGGCACTTGCACCTCGGCAACTCCGACGATGTTCTCGGAAGCTTTTTCATTTGGAATCAGTGGATCCCTCAAGCGGGATAGGTAGTCGGCAGGCTGATTATTGCGTCCGGGCCTATACACAATTTCAAACCGATATTCTGCGAAAATGTCGAGCCATCGGGCCAAGCGGTGATGTACATCTTTCTTTTGGAATGCTGTCTTAAGTGCCTGGTGATCAGTTATCAAGACAAATTTCTCGAGTGATAAAAGGTATACGCGAAACTTTTTCAGTGCGAAGACAACAGCGAGCGCTTCTTTTCGCAGACTGAGTATCTCTTTCCGCATCATTCAGAGTGCGACTTGCGAATTGAACCGGGTGTAGTCTTCCGTTTTCATCTTTTTGGGACAAAACGGCACCCAAAGACCGTTCTGAGGCATCTGTCTCCACAACAAATGGTCTCTTGAAATCTGGATACATGAGCACTGGGGGACACATAGCTTATCTTTAAGCTCTTCAAATGCGGTTTGCATTTCCTTGTTCCATAAAAATTTTCCGTTCTTTGTTGTGCTGGCATGTAACGGTGCTGCAGTCTTGGCGAAATCTTTGATAAATCTCCTGTAATATGAGGCCAGTCCTAAGAAGCTTCGAACCTCCGTCTTTGAAGCGGGCCTTGGTGCCAACTTGATTTTTTTCGTTTTCTCTGGATCCACTTTAATTCCCTCTTGATCGACGATATGACCGAGTAATTGGATAGACGTTTTCGCAAAGAAGCATTTGCTTAACTTAATTTTCAGGCTGTACGCAGCTATTTTCTCCACCACAGTCTTGACATGCGATATGTGCTGATCCAAGGTTTTTGAGAATATCACTACATCATCGATATAAACTCTTGCAAATGGAAGTCCTTTCAAAACCTCGTTCATCATTCTTTGGAATGTAGCTGGGGCATTCATGAGACCAAAAGGCATCACTTCGAACCTGAATGTACCGGCTTTGCTGGTAAAAGTTGTTTTTTCCTTGCATTTTTCATCCAATGGAATCTGCCAATAACCAGTGTAAAGATCAATTGAGGTGAAGTATCTCCCGTCCTTCAAGTCCTCGAGGATTTCCTCCATATTCGGAATCGGAAATCGATCGGGTATCATTCTCTGGTTCAGTTGTCGGTAATCGACGCAAAAACGCAGCTTTCCATCCTTCTTTGGTGCGACCACAACTGGAAATGACCATGGGGATGAAACTGGCCGAATGATATCATTTTCCAGCATACTTGTAACATTCTCTGAGATAAATTGGTCATATTTTGGCGGTTGACGTCTAGGCCTGTGGTAAATTGGTTTAGTATCGGTAAGTTCAAATGAGTGAGTGACCGGTACACTTGCTTGTCTTAAATCGAACGCTCCATGCAATTACTTCGGAAGATGTTAACATGTCGGATATTATCATTGAGGCGGGGGCTGGAAGGTGCTGTACTTTTTCTTGAATTTCTCCAATTTGGCGCTGGTCCTTTTCTTGATCCTCACCCTCCAAATTTTGAAGGACCTCTTCCGGCGTGCTCACATCTTCAGATATGGAATTCGATATATTCTTGTTTTCCGTGCAATTGTAATCTTCTTTCATGCCCGAATTCCGTCCTTTGATTCGATATTATCGCAAAAAGAAACACATTCAGGTGTCAAACCTACCCTAGAATTCCATTCTTCATCTGTTTCAAACCCAGAATCATAATCGTCCCATGTCATGTTCATTGTCCCCGAGCGTACCCTTTCTCACTTCCGAAAGTGTTAGTTGGTTCGGAATCTTCGCTGTCATAGCTAGAAGTGAAATCTTCACTGTCCGTCTCTCTTAGATCTTCCGGATGTGTGCTTTTGTCGAAATCCAGGGGCATCTTCACGTTTCTGCCGTCAACATTAACTGAAACGATTTGGTTGCCCAAGTCAATGCAGGTCCCTAGTCTTTCCATGGTAGGACAGCCAATGATTGCATCGAAAGGGAGCTCCGGCATGACGAGAAAGTCTACATCAACTTTAGAGTCCCCAAAGAACACGGAAACCTTGTTAACAGTGCCCATGCATTTTGAGACGGTTCCATCCGCCACAGTTATTCTTCGAGTAGTTGGAATAATTTCGAGACCTAAATCTGTCACCAAAGTTTCTGAGATAAGGTTTGGAACAGCGCCCGAATCGAAAAGAGCTTGGGTTTGCATTCCCAATACTTTGACTGGTACTAGTTTAAGACGTCTTGGTGCTGTCGAGGCCGATTGAAGAAACAGTTTCTTACCCTTAGCGGACTTATTAGACCTGATAATTTTTTTGAGTTCTTTTCTCGCATCCTCTGCGTCGCCCCTCAAAAGTTGACCAAACGTTATCCCAGTTGGGGCCGATGCAAGCTCAGCCACCAAATTGTACTTCTTCACATATTCTAGTACGTCCTTCGGGATACTCTTAAATTTCTTACTCTTTCTCGTCTTCTTGGCCGAAGTGTTTCCCACCCTGGAACAACTTGATCAAGCCTCTTGGTTCGAGGAGGTACAGGTGCTGGGATATGCTCCAGCATTCCATAATCTAGCCTAGGTTTTTTCGACAAAACGTTCCCTTCCCCATCCCTTTTTGTCACATTAACTTGACTGATTTCTTCAGCGATGGATACATTACCGGCATCCGCCAACCTTTGATCCTTCCTGTTTTGTAAGATTTTCATCTCTGGTCCTGACTCACTCCTCGCGTCCGATAAATTTGCTCTTCTGTTGTCTTTAGACCAGCAGTTACTTTCATGATGCCCGTAACGACCGCACTTTCCACAACGAGTGTTTCTATGTGGATTATCAGGACACCTATTTGCAAAGTGTCCAGGCTTGTGACAGTAGGAACAGACTTCTGCGGCCTTGGGGGCCCCAGACTGGTTCTTCTTAATGGTAAGAGTAAGGCTTTCCAACTGCGAGGTTATCATGTCAAGTCGATTATCGAATCGGGTTTCCAACCTTTCTTCCAAGTTTTTGACATCGCTCCTGACTGATTCCAATGCTGCTGCGCTAGTCTGGCCTTTGATAATTCTTTTCAGGATGCACGATCGGCATAGATGTACGGGTTTCCCTCGGTATTTCACTTAGTGACTGAAACGTCTCCGAATTTTTGACAAATTCTACTATGGTACCCTTCAGTTCATTAAAAGTGTGAGGGCCCTTGATGAGGAGGAAATCGGAGAGCCGCTTATCCCCCATCGCCGCCTTACGCAGCATTCCGTACTTGGCTTGGGCGTTGAACCCAGCCTTTTCATAGAGATCACACAAGTATACCAATGAGCTTAACAAATCGTCGAAGTTGAGCCGGGCCTCTATGGCGGTACGAATCATCTCATCTGGTTCTACCTCTTAGCATATTCTTTCACAAGCCACTCACATACCTCACCGAAGTTACGCCCATTCCCGTTAAGAGACCACCCGTTGATAAACTTGGCCTTATATTTGTGCTTTGCGTCACCATGAAGATAGGCGAAGATACTTTCGGCCTTCTCTTCATCGCTCTTCTCACGCATCACAACGTTGACATATGTATAGAGAAACTCCTCAACGTCTTCATTCTTGCCCCCTGTGAACGTTATACGAGCAGCGTTGAGATCCATGATTACAGAAAAGAAATCCCTCGAATGGTTCCCTAAGACTGCTCAACTCGAATACCTCGGGTGCAACCCCCTCCACAAGAGTACCAAATGATAGGGGTAAATCGTCGGGAGAAGAGATATTCAGAATCAACCACCCCAAGAAGGAGGTGTTGCAAGCGACAAAAGTGCTACCGTGGTATAGTTGAACGAACGAAAAGGAGTGTATAGGGAAGACAGTTGAATGGGCTACAAGCAAGTATGGAAGGGGCAGGGTCTACCACCTATGCTTAGTGACTAGGGTAAAATAAATGCTTCTTGGGTCTGAAGTTGACTCTCAACTTCCTACTACTCTGGACTTGGCTTGAAGTTGTCTGCCAACTTGCTTGACCTCCACTAAAGGAAGCAGTTTACTCGGCTTATATAGACTTTTGGCTATCCTAAAAGTCTTCAAACAAACAGACTAATAACCATAAAATTCATTCACGGGAATCGTGTGAACCACAGAGACCATTAGAAGATATTCCTCAAGGTAAATATCTAGGTGCCATACCCATGCCAGCCACCCATCGGCCAGGGGTGGGAATTGATGTGGCCATTATATAGACCTTTCAGAGTCACTCTTAGTATCACCCACAACCTAGAACTGTACTGACATCCACTATGACAGCGTGTCCTAAAATAAAAAAATCAACCGATGAATTTGCCACACTCACCCAAATTAAAAATACTTGCAAATTCAAAAACTGTAAAAATATCTTCCCAGTTCCAATACTGTATACAATGATGGTCCTCATCTAGACTTTTTCGTGTGCGAATTTGTGCACATCACAATTGTCAAATCACGACAGGAAGGGGTAGAGTCGCGTCCCACTTCCAACTTGCCCAAGCGGGAACTGCAACTACGGCAGGAACTCATAATGCAGCACATAGGGTGGGAGAAGTGCCAAACAAATTTGGAAACAGACCCAACCAAGACCAGAAGGCATCCAAGACCAAACGGCAGCCAAGACCAAAAGGTCTTGGTTGCGGCTGTTTCCAAAATTTTTATGCGTCCACAAGAGAAATCCTTTCAACTTGCGCAGCCGTGCTTCACTTATCGAGGTCACAAAAACGCACTTCCCTCGGTTGCTGAGGTGGAGACTATGCTGGTACATCAACGATACAGCTTTCCTGCAGAAAGGCTTCGACGTCATTCGCAGCGTCACTTGCGCACGACTAGGCAGTCCACTCAGTGCGTTTCCATTTGAACTTGCTATTTGAACTCGTGCTCCAACCGTTGGCTCCAAAGACCAAGTAATTGACTTCGCATTCTGCTGGAGATGAAGAATCGGGGCGACTCCTCATGGAACCATGATACAATGATGACGGCTACATGGGAGCAAATCATGACGCCATTCTCAGCGTCATCAGCATTCCTTCATCACCAGAGGAAAGACGGATGGCCCAGCACTTATCCATCCCAAAATGATACATCTGGTGCTCAACAGCTCCTGATGAATCGGTTTAGTAACGCCACCCTCCCCAAATGACTCCAGAGTACTACAACGGCATCACGGTATTGAGCGCACCATTCGGCTCAAAACATTTCATGAAAATTTACATTCTAGACCATGTCTACTCTGACGAACGGTCTTTGCACAGCGGGGAAAAGGTTTGGGTGTTTTACTCTTGGAAGATATATCCGGTCTATCCCATGGTTTTCAAATCAACCGCAATCAACTCAAAAAGGGTATATCGACACAGTAATGGGGCACAGCGTGATGGATCTATCGGCGTCCTTTCAGACCATGGGCACTTACCTCGGCGTTTGCACTTGAGATGGCAGGACCACTCTTTGAAGGTAACTACAGAAGAAGGTAACTACCTTCTGCGAGTGGCCCTACCATCTAAAGTATTGGTATACGTAGCTGCCGGGATGGTTGAACGGATTAATACACAACAGAACGAAAGACTTGGGTGTATTCGCTCTTGGAAGATATCTTCGATCTATGCTAAACTTTTCCTGACAACCACAATCGACTCAAACAGATTTGCAGATATAGCAATGGGGGAGGGGCTACGCTCCCTGAAAGACCACCTTCAGGCCATCCATCAAGCAGGCACAACAATGCCTCGCCACGGCGGTATGCTCATCCGGATTGAAAACGCATACATTATTGAGTGAATCCCTCCTTAACTGGGATAATCATCGAAAACGGGTACAGCGCGCCACGTATTGGAGCTACACGGAATGGATAGGGAAAGCTTCCCGTGGTTTACTCTTGGAGAATGTATTCCATCAGTCCTAAAGTTTTCCAGGCAACCACAATCGACTCAAAAAGGTATGCAGACACAGTAATGCGGGGAGAAACTACGCTGAGTGGACATGAAGAGAAACTGGGTGCAATGCGCGGAAATTGCCTGAGAAGCAACCAATTGCCCGAGAAGCAACCAATTGCCCGGGAAAGCAACCTACTACTAGAAGAGAAGGGGAAAAGGTTTGGGTGGTTTACTCTTGGAAGATATATCCGGTCTATCCCATGGTTTTCCAGACAACCGCAATCAACTCAAAAGGGGATACCGACACAGTAATGGGGAAGGAACTACTGGAATAGTAGAACAGGAAGCAGGCGTATAGTATCCGATTATTCCTCTTAGAGGATGGCGCGCTCCAGCGATCTGCAAAACCTACAAGGGCAGGCACTTTTCGGACGTAATGTTTCATTGGGAGGACATTTTCAAAGTGCAGGAATCAAGTCGCGCCAGCGCTGACAGTGTGAATGGCAAAGGTGGCATGGCATACAGTCGCAAGGGAGAATTTTGGGGTTATTTTAATGTACAGAAGATGTGGTCGTTGTGTCCACCCGCTAGTGCGTTATGTGGGAAAAGGTTTAGGTGTTTTACTCTTGGAAGATATATCCGGTCTATCCCGTGGTTTTCCAGACAACCACAATCAACTCAAAAAGGGGATACCGAGCTACAGTCACCGCCACCTTACTGCATTGAACACTCCACCCCAGCATCCTGCACTCCATCCCCATCATCGACGACCGCTCCCTCTAGAAGTGAGAGTAGGTTGCCGTAATCGTCTGCCATACCCTTCAGGCGCATGAGGTGGTCCAACGGCATTTCAATCGAGCCCTCTGATAGGGGTAAATCGTGGGAGAAGAGATACTCAGAACCAACTACTCCAAGAAGGAGATGTTGCAATCGACAAAAGTGCTGCCGTGGTATAGTTGAACGAATAAAAAGGAGCGTATACGGAAGAGAGTTGAGAGGTCTACAAGCAAGTATGGAAGGGGCAGGGTCTACCACTGATGCTCTGTGAGCAGCGTAGGAAAAAGTTTCTTGGGTCTGAAGTTGACTCTCAACTCCCTACTACTCAGGACTTGACTTGAAGTTGTCTGCCAACTTGCTTGACCTCCACAAAAGGAAGCAGTTAACTCAGCTTATATAGACTTTTTGGGTATCCCTAAATTCACAAAGAAACATACTAAGAACCGTAAAATGCATCAAATGGAATCGTGTGAACCAGAGAGACTATTAGAAGATATTTCCTCAAGGTAATTATCTAGGTGCCATACCCATGCCAGCCACCCATCGGCCAGGGGTGGGAATTAATGTGACCATTATACAGACATTTCAGAGTCACTCTTAGTACCCAGAACCTGGACTTGTACTGACATCTAGTATGACAGCGTGTCTTAAAATAAAAATCAACTCATGAATTTGCCACACTCATCCAAATTAAAAATATCTTGCAAAATCAGGAACTGTAAAAAATATCTTGCAAATCCCGATACTGTATCCAAATTTGGTCCTCCTCTAGATTTTTTTTCGTGTGCAAATTTTGCGCACATCACGCCCTCCCGCTCAAGACGATCGTCCCGACTCGTCATTAATGCTCTTGTTGTTCTTGTGGGAGTTTCTATCCATTCGTCAGGGAGAGTATATGGATTAATGAAAGGATATGGCAGTAGCTCATTTCAAATATGATGATAGAGTGTGTACCGTGCGATGACCGGCTCATCTCCTTGGTCAAGAGTTTCATAGATTCGGCGTATGGTTTCGTAGTGTTCTCTAATGAGCTCCTCCCGTTTCACTTCTCCAAACCTTCCAAATGTGAGGTAGTAGACGTAGTATGTAAACTTTTCTGGCATAGGGTCCAGAAACGGGTATCTGAAGGAGAAAAAAACTCGCAACATAAGGACTGAGTCCTCACGAGTAAGGTGCGCCCCGTGAATGGTTTGGAAGCACATGCAAATACTAATGGCAAAAAAGGAAATTAATTCTGCTCCTCGAGGGTCCTCTGTTATCTCACGAAGCCAACGCCTGATTGGTAGTCGTCCAATAATTAAAGAGGCATATTTTCCCCCTGGGAGACTAGGCGGTGTTTGAGGTGATCTTCTTGGTGATATTCATCGCTGCTCCCGACGCCTTGCCCTCTTCGATGATCCGCCCCGATCACTTGATGGTCCTGCTCTTATCATCATGACGGTCTCGGGAGGATCTTGATCTTCAGCTAAGCTTGTATTCCTGAGGAGAAACGTAAGGTTCCCATAGAGGATATGGGACCAGTCGATATTCCATATCAGGGCGTAAGGCGTAACCTCTCAGTCGCACATCTTGGTGGTTCTTGAGAAATACGTAAATCGGACGGAAAATGTTCATATAAGTTTGCGACAAGTCTCCGATAGCTACCATTCCATACCTTCCTATAGAGTAATGATATATTATCTCCACAAACTCTGGACCTGCTTCCGTGAACCTTCCGTTTTGGAATGAAAATTCCCGGAAATCTTCTTGAGGTAGCAATGGTCCGTTCAACGTACGAAAACATAGGTATATATTAATGTAGAAATGGATGATTACGTGGAGTTTGTAGTAGTCCCGCGTAGTTGAGATGATCCATTCCCAGGCCCTTTTTCCTCCCATACGAATCATTCCATATTTAAAGATGAGTATGCCCGAGGTTGCGCATAGTCCTGTGTGAGAAGGGATTCTTCAGGCCTCTGATGGTAAGGGACCAGACGACGTGCATGTATGGCCCTCCTTGATCTCTTCCCTGAGCTTGAACAGAGCTTATAATGCGGGTGTCTTTCTTCCCTGACGATACAAGGGTTCGAGTACTTTGTTTGGAAGGCCGGCCACTTCACAGCCTGTTGCATTGCTTTTCCATGTACTATAACTACTCTAGAGCCGACTGAAAAGGTTCGGACTGGAGGCTCTGCACCCTCATTTTTTTTCTGTGTTAACGCGAGGTGTGATCTCCAGCCTTTGGTGGCCAGTAGTTCGACGTCTCTACTCTCATCGTCGAAATTATTTGTTTCCATGTCTCTCTTTACCATAATAGGAGCCCTTCCGTACATTAGCTCAAACGGTGACCGTCCACTTCTTCCTCTTCTTCGACAATAGCCGTATAAAACTTTTGGTAAGGCATCTTCCCACTGGATTTTATTCTCCGACATAGTTTTCGATATTGCTCGTTTCATGGTTCCAACCATCCTCTCCGCTTTACCGTTGGTCATAGGAGCGTATGCGAGAACGGTCTTCAGCTGAATCCCTTCCTCTCCAAGAAAAGAAGCAGTGAAGTTGCAGTAAAACAAAGGGCGTTATCCGAGATGATCCTTTTTGGAAGACCAAACGGTTCAATTATTTCTTTTTCGATGAATCTCAGGACCACCTTAGCATTGGCCTCCTCAACTGCAACCGCTATTGGCCATCCAGTAAGATGTTCCACCCCTATTAGGAGATATTTGTTTCCGGAAGAGGTTTCCTTGAATGGGCCGACAAAGTCAATTGAGAATGTTTCAAAAAGACCGGAAACTGGGAAGCTTAGATTTGTCTTATACTTTCGTATCGGAGTGAATTTTTGATAGTTATCGCAGCTTTTCACGAAATTATAGACGTCCTTATGGATACTGGGCCACCAGAATCTCTCCGTAATGAATTTTTTGGTTGTTTCGAGATCCCAATGCCCTAACTCATCATGAAAAGTCCTCAAGACCTTGATTCTTTCTTTCAAAGGGGCCACTAGACGAGGACCTGCTTTAGTGTGTCGGAAGAGTTTCCCATTCCACAATGTAAAAGCCTTTTGGCTCCTGCGCACCCAATTTCTGTGTTCGAGATCAACATTTCTCATTTCTAGTCCATCAAGTAATTTAATAAGTCCGAGAATATAAGCTTCGTACTCGTTATCGATCGGCACTTGCAACTCGGCAACTCCCACGATACCCTCGGAAGCATTTTCACTTGGACTCATTGGATCAGTCAAGCGGGATAGGTAATCGGCAGGCTGATTATTGCGTCCGGGCCTATACACAATTTCAAACCGATATTCTGCGAAAATGTCGAGCCATCGGGCCAAACGGTGATGTACATCTTTCTTTTGGAATGCTGTCTTAAGTGCCTGGTGATCAGTTATCAAGACAAATTTCTCGAGTGATAAAAGGTACACGAGAAACTTTTTCAGTGCGAAGACAACAGCGAGCGCTTCTTTTTCGCAGACTGAGTATCTCCTTTCCGCATCATTCAGAGTGCGACTTGCGAATTGAACCGGGTGTAGTCTTCCGTTTTCATCTTTTTGGGACAAAACGGCACCCAAAGACCGTTCTGAGGCATCTATCTCCGCAACAAATGGTCTCTTGAAATCTGGATACATGAGCAATGGGGGGACACATAGCTTATCTTTAAGCTCCTCAAATGCAGTTTCCATTTCCTTGTTCCAGTAAAATTTTCCGTTCTTCGTAGTGCTAGCATGTAACGGTGCTGCAGTCTTGGCGAAATCTTTGATAAATCTTCTGTAATATGAGGCCAGTCCTAAGAAGCTTCGAACCTCCGTTTTTAAGGCGGGCCTTGGTGCCAACTTGATTTTTTCGTTTTCTCTGGGTCCACCCTAATTCCCTCCTCATCGACGATATGGCCGCGTAATTGGATAGAAGTTTTCGAGAAGAAGCATTTGCTCAACTTAATTTCAGGCTGTATGTAGATATCCTCTCCACTACTGTCTTGACATGCGATATGTGCTGATCCAATGATTTTGAGAATATTACCACATCATCGATATAAACTTTTGTAAATGGAAGTCCTTTCAGAACCTCGTTCATCATTCTTTGGAACGTAGCTGGGGCATTCATGAGACCAAAAGGCATCACTTCGAACCTGAATGTACCGGCTTTGCTGGTAAAAGTTGTTATTTCCTTACATTTTTCATCCAATGGAATCTGCCAATAACCAGTGTAAAGATCAATTGAGATGAAGTATCTCCCGTCCTTCAAGTCCTCGAGGATTTCCTCCATATTTGCTTCTGTCGGGATGAGAAGGCTGTCGTTGCTGAAGTGTTGGGAAGACGAGTGGAATTTTCTGGGGGGCTCAAGTCGGGTGGTGCAGAGAAGGGTTGTAGGGGCAGGACAAATATTGGTGGCACGGAAAAAATGGAAAGGCAGACACGGCAACGGAAAGGGCGTACTTTAATGAGATGTGGGAGTCAGTAAGCCAGGTTGGAATTTATCGACATAAAATTGGCCGCTATAAGGACAAGGGTGCGACTATTGGGAAATGTTGCTGGGAACAATTTATGTTTCGAATTGCACAAGCTCTGCAAGGTATCGAGAAGCGCAGAACGACGGAGGCTGGGCATCTATTTCTATAAAAACAGCAGAGGAACATGGGCAGCGTAGGGACACAACTGGTGGCAGGAACTGTGGAGAGATTACAGCAGGCTATACGGCAATCAGTTGAGGGGGATAATGAACATGGGATGGGATGATTATGATTCTGGTTTTGAAACAGATGAAGACTGGAATTATATGGTAGGTTTGACACCTGAATGTGTTTCTTTTTGCGATAATATCGAATCAAAGGACGGGATTCGGAGCATGAAAGAAGATTACAATTGCAAGGAAAACAAGAATATATCGAATTCCATATCTGAAGGTGTGAGCACGCCAGAAGAGGTCCTTCAAAATTTGGAGGGAGGCGCTCGAGAAGAGGACCAGCGCCAAGTGGCAGAAATTCAAGAAAAGGTACAGCACCTTCCCGCCCCCGCCTCAATGAAAATATCCGACATTTTAACATCTTCCGAAGTAATTGCATGGAGCGCTTCCGATCTAAGACAAGCAAGCGTACCGGTCACTCACTCATTTGAACTTACCGATACTCAACCAATTTACCACAGGCCTAGACGTCAACCGCCAAAATATGACCAATTTATCACAGAGAATGTTACAAGTATGCTGGAAAATGATATTATTCGGCCAGTTTCGTCCCCATGGTCATTTTCAGTTGTGGTAGCACCAAAAAAAGATGGAAAACTTCGCTTTTGCGCCGATTTACGACAGCTGAACCAGAAAATGATACCCGATCGATTTCCGATTCCAAATATGGAGGAAATCCTCGAAGACTTGAAGGACGGGAGATACTTCATCTCAATTGATCTTTACACTGGTTATTGGCAGATTCCATTGGATGAAAAATGTAAGGAAATAACAACTTTTACCAGCAAAGCCGGTACATTCAGGTTCGAAGTGATGCCTTTTGGTCTCATGAATGCCCCAGCTACGTTCCAAAGAATGATGAACGAGGTTCTGAAAGGACTTCCATTTACAAAAGTTTATATCGATGATGTGGTAATATTCTCAAAATCATTGGATCAGCACATATCGCATGTCAAGACAGTAGTGGAGAGGATATCTACATACAGCCTGAAATTAAGTTGAGCAAATGCTTCTTCTCGAAAACTTCTATCCAATTACGCGGCCATATCGTCGATGAGGAGGGAATTAGGGTGGACCCAGAGAAAACGAAAAAAATCAAGTTGGCACCAAGGCCCGCCTTAAAAACGGGAGGTTCGAAGCTTCTTAGGATGGCCTCATTACAGAAGATTTATCAAAGATTCGCCAAGACTGCAGCACCGTTACATGCTAGCACTACGAAGAACGGAAATTTTACTGGAACAAGGAAATGGAAACTGCATTTGAGGAGCTTAAAGATAAGCTATGTTCCCCCCATTGCTCATGTATCCAGATTTCAAGAGACCATTTGTTGCGGAGATAGATGCCTCAAACGGTCTTTGGGTGCCGTTTTGTCCAAAAAGATGAAAACGGAAGACTACACCCGGTTCAATTCGCAAGTCGCACTCTGAATGATGCGGAAGAGAGATACTCAGTCTGCGAAAAAAGAAGCGCTCGCTGTTGTCTTCGCACTGAAAAAGTTTCTCGTGTACCTTTTATAACTCGAGAAATTTGTCTTGATAACTGATCACCAGGCACTTAAGACAGCATTCCAAAAGAAAGATGTACATCACCGTTTGGCCCGATGGCTCGACATTTTCGCAGAATATCGGTTTGAAATTGTGTATAGGCCCGGACGCAATAATCAGCCTGCCGATTACCTATCCCGCTTGACTGATCCAATGAGTCCAAGTGAAATGCTTCGAGGTATCGTGGGAGTTGCCGAGGTGCAAGTGCAGAACAATAACGAGTACGAAGGTAATATTCAAAAACTAATTAAATTCCTTGATGGACTAGAAATGAGAAATGTTGATCTCGAACACAGAAATTGGGTGCGCAGGAACCAAAAGGCTTTTACATTGTGGAATGGGAAACTCTTCCGACACACTAAAGCAGGTCCTCGATTAGTGGCCCCTATGAAAGAAAGGATGAAGATCTGAGACTTTTCATGATGAGTTAGGGCATTGGATCTCGAAACAACCAAAAAATTCATTACGGAGAGTTTCTGGTGGCCCAGCATCCATAAGGACGTCTATAATTTCGTGAAAAGCTGCGATAACTGTCAAAAGTTCACTCCGATACGAAAGTATAAGACAAATCTAAGCTTCCCAGTTTCCGGTCTTTTTGAAACATTCTCAATTGACTTTGCCGGCCCATTCAAGGAAACCTCTTCCGGAAACAAATATCTCCTAATAGGGTGGAACATCTTACTGAATGGCCAATAGCTATTGCAGTTGAAGAGGCCAATGCTGAAATGGTCCTGAGATTCATCGAAAAAGAAATAATTGAACCGTTTGGTCTTCCAAAGAGGATCATCTCGGATAACGCCCTTTGTTTTACTGCAGCTTCACTGCTTTGTTTTTGGAAGGAAAATGTATTCAGCTAAAGACAGCTCTCGCATACGCTCCTATGTTAAACGGGAAAGCGGAGAGGATGGTTGGAACCATCAAACGAGCAATATCGAAAACTATGTCGGAGAATGAAATCCAGTGGGTAGATGCCTTACCAAAAGTGTTATACGGCTATCGTCGAAGAAGAGGAAGAAGTGGACGGTCACCATCCGAGCAACCACGGGGCATACTCATCTTTAACTATAGAATGATTCCTATAGGAGGAAAAAGGGCCTGGGAATGGATCATCTCGATTACGCGTGACTACTACGAACTCCACGTAATCATCCATTTCTACATTAATATATGCTTATGTTTTCATACGTTGAACGGACAATTGCTACCTGAAGAAGATTTCTGACTATTAATAAGAGTTTTATTTTCATTCCAAACCGGAAGGTTCACGGAAGCAGGTCCAGAGTTTGTGGAGGTAATATATCATTACTCTATAGGAAGGTATGGAATGGTAGCTATCAGAGACTTGTCGCAAACATATCTGAACATTATCCGTCCGGTTTAAGTATTTATTTAGAACAACCAAGATGTGCGACTGAGAGGTTAGAGCTTGCCCCCTGATATGGAATATCGACTGGTCCATATCCTCTATGGAACCTTACGTTGCTCCGCTCAGAACACAACCTCAGCCGAAGACCAAGATCCTCCCGAGACCGTGATGATGATACGAGCTGGACCATTAAGTGATCGGGGCGGATCATCGAAGAGGGCAAGGCGTGGAGCAGCGAGGAAGATCGCCAAGAAGATCGCCTCAAACACCGCCTAGTCTCCAGGGGGAAACTATGCATCCTTAATTATTGGACGGCTACCAATTAGACGTTGGATTCGCGAAATGACAGAGGACCCTCGAGAAGCAGAAGTAATCTCCTTTGCCATTAGTATTTGCATGTATTTACAGACTGTTCACGGGGCGCACCTTACTCGTGAGGACTCAGTCCTTATGTTGCGAGTTTTTTTCTCCTTCAGATACCCATTTCTGGACCCGTTGCCAGAAAAGTTTGCATACTACGTTTATTACCTCACATTTGGAAGGTTTGGAGAAGTGAAGCGGGAGGAGCTCATTAGAGAACACTATGAAACCATACGCCGAATCTACGAAACTCTTGACCAAGGAAATGAGCCGGTCATCGCACGGTACACTCTCTCCCATCATATTGAAAATGAGCTACTACCATATCCTTACAGTGAACCCTATACTCTCCCTGATGAATGGATAGAACTCCACAAGAACAACAAGAGCATTGAGAACGAGACGGGACGTTCGACCTAAGTGCTGGGGGGTGTTAGGCGCAGATTTTTTTTGTCGCCGTCATCTACAGGCCTATGGCTTACTGTACTACCTCTCCTTGTCCAAATTTGCTTGTAGTTCCGGTCCTTCCTCGTCCTCTCTGAACCTCGCTTATCATTACCGCGGTCCTCTCCAAATTTACTCCCATTTTATATATATTTTTATACTGTATCTACCCCTCTGAATCGATCCCGAATCAAGTTATTTTCCCCTTCTTGCTTACCTCCTCCTCCAAATTCGTTTTTTGAGAAAAAGGGCGCAAATGCACCACTACAAAATCCCTTGCAGATTTATTTTACCTATTTCTAATCTATATAACCTGCCCCGGAAGCCTATTTAAACCCCTTTATTCCAAGTTTTAAACGTCCCCGATCAATATTCTCATCACACCTCTCCCCCCCTCACACCCGAAACACCCTCCATTACCTCCCATTCCCCCAAACCTACCAAATTGACCAATCTACGCCCCTTGAAATCATTTCCAAAAATCGCCATACCCGCCCCCTAAACTCTATTCCCCTACTCCCTTTCGGACCTACTGACCGCGAGGACTACCTGCGCCGGCAAACCGAGAAAAAGGTCATCGAATTCGTGCGTCGTCTCTTTATCGAGGATGAGGCGGAGGAGGTAGGTAAGGGGCGGGAGTGGGACATCGAGGAGGGAGCTGGGGAGACCTTTGAGGAGTGGGTAGCCCCTGGATTAGTCTATGAGGTTAATAACGAGGAGGACGTGGAGGATGAGGAGGAAGAGGAAGATGAAGAAGAGGAAGAGGAGGAAGAGGAGGATGACGAAGATGACGAGGACGAGGACGAGTTGGATGAGGGAAATGGGGGCATGGAAAGTGTTGTACTGGTGGGGCCTGGACTGGAGAGTATGGATCAAGTGGTGCCGACGCTGGAACCGGATGGAGATATCTTTAGTAGTTTAGATATCTCCCAGGAGGGAATAGAGAGCTGTGAGCCATTCGCAGATATTTGTGGGGACTGCTTGGACAGCGTGGATATTTTAGAGGAGTTGTTTGGATCTGATTTAGAGAATGGGAAATAAGAGGACCTCATTGATTGTTAGTTTCTTAAGTATCTTTTGTTTAGAGTATATCATCCACACAAATTGTTTGTATGCATTTCCTGGTACCTTCTGTAGTTTTGTTCGGACTTTAGGGTTAGCCAAAAGTCTATATAAGCTGAGTAAACCGCTTCCTCATGGAGAGGTCAAGCAAGTTGGCAGACAACTTCAAGCCCAGTCCCAAATAGTTAGGAAGTTTAGAGTCAACTTCAGACCCAAGAAGCATTTATTTTACCCTAGTCACTAAGCGTAGGTGGTAGACCCTGCCCCTTCCATACTTGCTTGTAGCCCATTCAACTGTTTTCCCTATCCACTCCTTTTCGTTCGTTCAACTATACCACGGTAGCACTTCTGTCGCTTGCAACACCTCCTTCTTGGGCAAATTGGTTCTGAGGATCTCTTCCCCTGCTGATTTATCCCTAATAGTGTCCTTTGCCCTCGTAGCAAAGTTGTGTGCGACGTCGATTAACAACGAGTGGGCGTCCGGGTGCCATCCTCCAAGGGTAGAGATAGGGACGGGCACCAAACTACTTCTGGCGGAAGACGCGATAAAGGACTCGTATCTTCTGTGTTTCGCCGTTCTTTCTGCGTTAAGTGAGGTGAGTGGGTTGAAAGCCCTTACTCTCCTGTTCAAGGGGGCTAGGAGGTTTAGGAAGGTGACATCGAAGAAGTCTGTTCCGCCAGTTCGTCCCATTGCATGAATATCAGGTCTTGTGTGGTGGACAATGACTGCGGTGGCTGACTACAATTTGCCTTTTGTTTTAAGTTGATTTTCTTTGAATTTTTTTGTACGCAAAGAGTGCATAAGGTACAAGTGTTAGAATTCAATTAGTTCGTAGCATGTAGACGAATATTACCAGCGAAGTGCTGCAACACGTATAGCAGTATTCTGCCAGCAACGTACCTATTTTGCATTTGGTTTGCATTTAGTGCTCCCTGCGGTTCATATTAATTTACGAATACCCTCCGCACGCTTCTGTGCAACATTGTACAGTACTACCCATAAAGATTTACCACCACCATGTGAAGTTCCCCTGACCTGGTGCTCAGGTCCAGAGAGGCACCAGTGTTCCTGTAACGAGCAACCTGATCCGTGCTTTACAGTGAGGGGCGCTGGTGTCGAGCAGAAGATGCTGACCGGGAGAATTTATAGAGTAGAGAGTAAGGGTCTCCATGATTTCCTCGGGGTCCATGAGCGAAAGCGGGGAATGCGTTAACGGGCAAAGCCCCATAGGCGTTGCAATGTACGGAGAGCATGTGGTGGCCGGGAGCGGGCTGCGACAATGGCAGAGCTGGCAGTGACGATTGAACCGAATCTGTTGATATCACCATGCTCACGATGGTCAAACGGGAAAGCTTTTACTATGTGTCAGCTAGACAATAGATTCAATGGGGAGAAGGTTTACACGGTAGCCGCGCCGGCGGTGAGCGTGGGAACATAAGTACACGGTAAGTCGCTCTGGATCCAGTCCGTGTCCACGTCTAAACTCATTACCCTTCACGCAGAAATTATTGCGCGAAATAATCCAAGCCCATTTCATTAGGTTTTGCCCAACACATTCCTTTGATCGCGACCCCAGGGCGTGAGCGACCAATTATCGATGTTCAAGACCGCGTTGCGGAACTTGATGAACTATGCGTCTTGTACAGGGTGATAGGGGTAAATCGTCGGGAGAAGAGATATTCAGAATCAACCACCCCAAGAAGGAGGTGTTGCAAGCGACAAAAGTGCTACCGTGGTATAGTTGAACGAACGAAAAGGAGTGTATAGGGAAGACAGTTGAATGGGCTACAAGCAAGTATGGAAGGGGCAGGGTCTACCACCTATGCTTAGTGACTAGGGTAAAATAAATGCTTCTTGGGTCTGAAGTTGATTCTCTGCGACTTGCTTAGGAAAAAGTTTTCTTGGGTTTGAAGTTGACTCTCAACTTCCTACTACTCGGAGCTTGACCTGAAGTTGTCTGCCAACTTGCTTGACCTCCAAGAGGAAGCACTTTACTCAGCTTATATAGACTTTCGGCTAATCCTAAAGTCTCAATCAAACATACTAAAAACCATAAAACGCATTCACGGGAATCGTGTGAACCAGAGAGACCATTAGAAGATATTTCCTCAAGGTAAATATCTAGGTGCCATACCCATGCCAGCCACCCATCGGCCAGGGGTGGGAATTGATGTGGCCATTATATAGACCTTTCAGAGTCACTCGTAGTATCACCCACAACCTAGAACTGTACTGACATCCACTATGACAGCGTGTCCTAAAATAAAAAATCAACCGATGAATTTGCCACACTCACCCAAATTAAAAATATCTTGCAAATTCAAAAACTGTAAAAATATCTTCCCAGTTCCAATACTGTATACAATTATGGTCCTCATCTAAATTTTTTCGTGTGCGAATTTGCGCACATCACGCCCTCCCGCTCAAGACGAACGTCCCGGCTCGTCAGCTCTTGTTGTTCTTGTGGGAGTTCTATCCATTCATCAGGGAGAGTATAGGGTTCACTATAAGGATATGGTAGTAGCTCATTTCCAATATGATGAGAGAGTGTGTACCGTGCGATGACCGGCTCATCTCCTTGGTCAAGAGTTTCGTAGATTCGGCGTATGGTTTCATAGTGTTCTCTAATGAGCTCCTCCCGTTTCACTTCTCCAAACCTTCCAAATGTGAGGTAGTAAACGTAGTATGCAAACTTTTCTGGCAACGGGTCCAGAAACGGGTATCTGAAGGAGAAAAAAACTCGCAACATAAGGACTGAGTCCTCACGAGTAAGGTGCGCCCCGTGAATGGTCTGGAAGCACATGCAAATACTAATGGCAAAAAAGGAAATTACTTCTGCTTCTCGAGGGTCCTCTGTCATTTCGCGAAGCCAACGTCTAATTGGTAGCCGTCCAATAATTAAGGATGCATAGTTTCCCCTGGGAGACTAGGCGGTGTTTGAGGCGATCTTCTTGGCGATCTTCCTCGCTGCTCCCGACGCCTTGCCCTCTTCGATGATCCGCCCGATCACTTGATGGTCCAGCTCGTATCATCATCACGGCCTCGGGAGGATCCTGGTCTTCGGCTGAGGTTGTGTTTCTGAGCGGAGCAACGTAAGGTTCCCATAGAGGATACGGGACCAGTCGATATTCCATATCAGGGGGCAAGCTGTAACCTCTCAGTCGCACATCTTGGTTGTTCTTGAGAAATACGTAAACTGGACGGATAATGTTCAGATATGTTTGCGACAAGTCTCCGATAGCTACCATTCCATACCTTCCTATAGAGTAATGATATATGACTTCCACAAACTCTGGACCTGCTTCCGTGAACCTTCCGTTTTGGAATGAGAATAGAACTCTGATAATAGTCGGAAATCTTCTTGAGGTAGCAATGGTCCGTTCAACGTACGAAAACATAGGCATATATTAATGTAGAAATGGATGATTACGTGGAGTTCGTAGTAGTCACGCGTAATCGAGATGATCCATTCCCAGGCCCTTTTTCCTCCCATAGGAATCATTCTATAGTTAAAGATGAGTATGCCCGTGGTTGCGCATAGTCCTGTGTGAGAAGGAATTCTTCAGGCCTCTGATGGTAAGGGACCAGACGACGTGCATGGATTGCCCTCCTTGATCTCTTCCCTGAGCTTGAACAGAGCTTATAATGCGGGTGTCTTTCCTCCGTGACGATGCAAGGGTTCGAGTACTTTGTTTGGAAAGCCGGCCACTTCACAGCCTGTTGCATTGCTTTTCCGTGTGCTACAAGTACTTTAGAGCCGACTGAGAAAGTTTGGACTGGAGGCTCTTCATCCTTATTTCTTGTCTGTGTTAGCGCGCGGTGTGATCTCCAGCTTTCGGTGGCCAGTAGTTCGACCTCTCTACTCTCTTCATCGATAATATTTGTTTCCATATCTCTCTGTAACATTCTAGGAGCTCTTCCGTACATTAGCTCAAACGGTGACCGTCCACTTCTTCCTCTTCTTCGACGATAGCCGTATAACACTTTTGGTAAGGCATCTTCCCACTGGATTTCATTCTCGACATAGTTTTCGATATTGCTCGTTTGATGGTTCCAACCATCCTCTCCGCTTTACCGTTTGACATAGGAGCGTATGCGAGAACTGTCTTAGCTGAATACCTTTTTTTCCAAGAAACGAAGCAGTGAAGTTGCAGTAAAACAAAGGCGTTATCGAGATGATCCTTTTTGGAAGACCAAACGGTTCAATTATTTCTTTTTCGATGAATCTCAGGACCACTTCAGCATTGGCCTCCTCAACTGCAACTGCTATTGGCCATCCAGTAAGATGTTCCACCCCTATAAGGGTATTTGTTTCCGGAGAGGTTTCCTTGAATGGGCCGGCAAAGTCAATTGAGAAGGTTTCAAAGAGACCGGAAACTGGAAAGCCTAGAGTTGTCTTATACTTTCGTATTGGCGTGAATTTTTGACAGTTGTCGCAGCTTTTCACGAAATTGTAGACGTCCTTATGGATACTGGGCCACCAGAATCTCTCAGTAACGAATTTCTTGGTTGTTTCGAGATCCAATGCCCTAACTCATCATGAAAAGTCCTCAAGATCTTCATTCTTTCTTTCAAAGGGGCCACTAGTCGAGGACCGGCTTTCGTGTGTCGGAAGAGTTTTCCATTCAATAGTGTAAAAGCCTTTTGATTCCTGCGTACCCAATTTCTGTGTTCAATATCAACCTTTCTCATTTCTATTCCATCCAGGAATTTAATTAGTCCGTGAATATAGCTTCGTACTCGTTATTGTTCGGCACTTGCACCTCGGCAACTCCGACGATGTTCTCGGAAGCTTTTTCATTTGGAATCAGTGGATCCCTCAAGCGGGATAGGTAGTCGGCAGGCTGATTATTGCGTCCGGGCCTATCACAATTT
Organism: Kappaphycus alvarezii; assembly: GCA_002205965.3. Lineage (NCBI taxonomy): Eukaryota > Rhodophyta > Florideophyceae > Gigartinales > Solieriaceae > Kappaphycus > Kappaphycus alvarezii. The sequence goes on along the minus strand of NADL03000717.1, from coordinate 202,101 downwards.
CAAACCGATATTCTGCGAAAATGTCGAGCCATCGGGCCAAGCGGTGATGTACATTTTCTTTTGGAATGCTGTCTTAAGTGCCTGGTGATCAGTTATCAAGATAAATTTCTCGAGTGATAAAAGGTAAACACGAAACTTTTTCAGTGCGAAGACGACAGCTAGCGCTTCTTTCTCGCAGACTGAGTATCTCTTTTCCGCATCATTCAGAGTGCGACTTGCGAATTGAAACCGGGTGTAGTCTTCCGTTTTCATCTTTTTGGGACAAAACGGCACCCAAGACCGTTCTGAGGCATCTGTCTCCACAACAAATGGTCTCTTGAAATCTGGATACATGAGCAATGGGGGACACATAGCTTATCTTTAAGCTCTTCAAATGCGGTTTGCATTTCCTTGTTCCATAAAAATTTTCCGTTCTTTGTTGTGCTGGCATGTAACGGTGCTGCAGTCTTGGCGAAATCTTTGATAAATCTCCTGTAATATGAGGCCAGTCCTAAGAAGCTTCGAACCTCCGTTTTTGAGGCGGGCCTTGGTGCCAATTTGATTTTTTTCGTTTTCTCTGGATCTACTCTAATTCCCTCTTGATCGACGATATGGCCGAGTAATTGGATAGAAGTTTTCGCAAAGAAGCATTTGCTCAACTTAATTTTCAGGCTGTATGCAGATATCCTCTCCACTACTGTCTTGACATGCGATATGTGCTGATCCAAGGTTTTTGAGAATATTACCACATCATCGATATAAACTCTTGCAATGGAAGTCCTTTCAAAACCTCGTTCATCATTCTTTGGAATGTAGCTGGGGCATTCATGAGACCAAAAGGCATCACTTCGAACCTGAATGTACGGCTTTTGCTGCTGGTAAAAGTTGTTTTTTCCTTGCATTTTTCATCCATGGAATCTGCCAATAACCAGTGTAAAGATCAATTGAGGTGAAGTATCTCCCGTCCTTCAAGTCCTCGAGGATTTCCTCCATATTTGGGATCGGAAATCGATCGGGTATCATTCTCTGGTTCAGTTGTCAGTAATCGACGCAAAAGCGAAGTTTTCCATCCTTCTTTGGTGCGACCACAACTGGAAATGACCATGGGGATGAAACTGGCCGAATAATATCATTTTCCAGCATACTTGTAACATTTTCGGAGATAAATTGGTCATATTTTGGCGGTTGACGTCTAGGCCTGTGGTAAATTGGTTTAGTATCGGTAAGTTCAAATGAGTGAGTGACCGGTACACTTGCTTGTCTTAGATCGGAAACGCTCCATGCAATTACTTCGGAAGATGTAACATGTCGGATATTATCATTGAGGCGGGGGCTGGAAGGTGCTGTACTTTTTCTTGAATTTCTCCAATTTGGCGCTGGTCCTTTTCTTGATCCTCACCCTCCAAATTTTGAAGGACCTCTTCCGGCGTGCTCACATCTTCAGATATGGAATTCGATATATTCTTGTTTTCCGTGCAATTGTAATCTTCTTTCATGCCCCGAATTCCGTCCTTTGATTCGATATTATCGCAAAAAGAAACACATTCAGGTGTCAAACCTACCCTAGAATTCCATTCTTCATCTGTTTCAAACCCAGAATCATAATCGTCCCATGTCATGTTCATTGTCCCCCGAGCGTACCCTTTCTCACTTCCGAAAGTGTTAGTTGGTTCGGAATCTTCGCTGTCATAGCTAGAAGTGAAATCTTCACTGTCCGTCTCTCTTAGATCTTCCGGATGTGTGCTTTTGTCGAAATCCAGGGGCATCTTCACGTTTCTGCCGTCAACATTAACTGAAACGATTTGGTTGCCCAAGTCAATGCAGGTCCCTAGTCTTTCATGGTAGGACAGCCAATGATTGCATCGAAAGGGAGCTCCGGCATGACGAGAAAGTCTACATCAACTTTAGAGTCCCCAAAGAACACGGAAACCTTGTTAACAGTGCCCATGCATTTTGAGACGGTTCCATCCGCCACAGTTATTCTTCGAGTAGTTGGAATAATTTCGAGACCTAAATCTGTCACCAAAGTTTCTGAGATAAGGTTTGGAACAGCGCCCGAATCGAAAAGAGCTTGGGTTTTCATTCCCAATACTTTGACTGGTACTAGTTTAAGACGTCTTGGTGCTGTCGAGGCCGATTGAAGAAACAGTTTCTTACCCTTAGCGGACTTATTAGACCTGATAATTTTTTGAGTTCTTTTCTCGCATCCTCTGCGTCGCCCTCAAAAGTTGACCAAACGTTATCCAGTTGGGCCGATGCAAGCTCAGCCACCAAATTGTACTTTTTCACATATTCTAGTACGTCCTTCGGGATACTCTTAAATTTCTTACTCTTTCTCGTCTTCTTGGCCGAAGTGTTTCCCACCCCTGGAACAACTTGATCAAGCCTCTTGGTTCGAGGAGGTACAGGTGCTGGGATATGCTCCAGCATTCCATAATCTAGCCTAGGTTTTTTCGACAAAACGTTCCCTTCCCCATCCCTTTTTGTCACATTAACTTGACTGATTTCTTCAGCGATGGATACATTACCGGCATCCGCCAACCTTTGATCCTTCCTGTTTTGTAAGATTTTCATCTCTGGTCCTGACTCACTCCTCGCGTCCGATAAATTTGCTCTTCTGTTGTCTTTAGACCAGCAGTTATTTTCATGATGCCCATATCGGCCGCACTTTCCACAACGAGTGTTTCTATGTGGATTATCAGGACACCTATTTGCAAAGTGTCCAGGCTTGTGACAGTAGGAACAGACTTCTGCGGCCTTGGGGGCCCCCAGACTGGTTCTTCTTAATGGTAAGAGTAAGGCTTTCCAACTGCGAGGTTATCATGTCAAGTCGATTATCGAATCGGGTTTCCAACCTTTCTTCCAAGTTTTTGACATCGCCCCTGACTGATTCCAATGCTGCTGCGCTAGTCGCTGGCCTTTGATAATTCTTTTCAGGATGCACGATCGGCATAGATGTACGGGTTTCCGTCGGCATTTCACTTAGTGACTGAAACGTCTCCGAATTTTTGACAAATTCTACTATGGTCCCTTCAGTTCATTAAAAGTGTGAGGGCCCTTGATGAGGAGGAAATCGGAGAGCCGCTTATCCCCCATCGCCGCCTTACGCAGCATTCCGTACTTGGCTTGCGTTGAACCCAGCCTTTTCATAGAGATCACACAAGTATACCAATGAGCTTAACAAATCGTCGAAGTTGAGCCGGGCCTCTATGGCGGTACGAATCATCTCATCTGGTTCTACCTCCTTAGCATATTCTTTCACAAGCCACTCACATACCTCACCGAAGTTACGCCCATTCCCGTTAAGAGACCACCCGTTGATAAACTTGGCCTTATATTTGTGCTTTGCGTCACCATGAAGATAGGCGAAGATACTTTCGGCCTTCTCTTCATCGCTCTTCTCACGCATCACAACGTTGACATGTATAGAGAAACTCCTCAACGTCTTCATTCTTGCCCCCTGTGAACGTTATACGAGCAGCGTTGAGATCCATGATTACAGAAAAGAAATCCCCTCGAATGGTTCCCTAAGACTGCTCAACTCGAATACCTCGGGTGCAACCCCCTCCACAAGAGTACCAAATGATAGGGGTAAATCGTCGGGAGAAGAGATATTCAGAATCAACCACCCCAAGAAGGAGGTGTTGCAAGCGACGTGCTACCGTGGTATAGTTGAACGAACGAAAAGGAGTGTATAGGGAAGACAAATGGGCTACAAGCAAGTATGGAAGGGCAGGGTCTACCACCTATGCTTAGTGACTAGGGTAAAATAAATGCTTCTTGGGTCTGAAGTTGATTCTCTGCGACTTGCTTAGGAAAAAGTTTTCTTGGGTTTGAAGTTGACTCTCAACTTCCTACTCGGAGCTTGACCTGAAGTTGTCTGCAACTTGCTTGACCTCCACTAGAGGAAGCAGTTTACTCGGCTTATATAGACTTTTGGCTATCCTAAAAGTCTTCAAACAAACAGACTAATAACCATAAAATGCATTCACGGGAATCGTGTGAACAGAGAGACCATTAGAAGATATTTCCTCAAGGTAAATATCTAGGTGCCATACCCATGCCAGCCACCCATCGGCCAGGGGTGGGAATTGATGTGGCCATTATATAGACCTTTCAGAGTCACTCGTAGTATCACCACAACCTAGAACTGTACTGACATCCACTATGACAGCGTGTCCTAAAATAAAAAATCAACAACCACACTCACCCAAATTAAAAATATCTTGCAAATTCAAAAACTGTAAAAATATCTTCCAGTTCCAATACTGTATACAATTATGGTCCTCATCTAGATTTTTTCGTGTGCGAATTTGTGCACATCACAGGGCTCGTAAAGAAATCCCCCATCATCTCGTCTGTTGGAATTTCAGGCTCACCTCACCAGCTCGTACTCGGACTCGGTCTGTGATAAAGAAGAGGCGTATATTAAGGTTGCGCTTGCGTTTCCTGCTCGGCCCTTTTTTCTTTTCCAGCAATATTGAACTCTGATTGTCCTGGTGTACAACCTTATCGCGCACCTTATACCCCAGTGTCTCGAGAAAATATCGAGTCCACAGGACCTGCGGCATCGTACGTTACTACCAGCTCGGCTTCAGTAGAACTTCTAGTGTTCACTTCTGTCTGATAGACGAACTGCAAACCATACCCTTGCCCATCGACATGGCTCCGCCATTTTGGCTACGTATATCTGGATGCTCGGCAAACGAAGTGTCAATCCACCACTTAACGGTGTGGCCGTAAATCGCTTCAAGCGTCAGGGACAGCTCCCGAGTCGACCGTAAATACGGGGGAACGTGTTTTACTGTTGGAAGATACTGAAGCACCCGCTTCAATTTCTTCCAGTCGTGCACGTCTGGCGCCTTAACTCTGGTCGTGAGGAATCCGACCGCCAACTGAATATCGGTCTGGCTCTCTTACATAAAAGAACCGACTTGGCGACCAGATGATGGAAAGCGATCGCCAGCTTCTCGTCTAGTCTTGGCCCGTCTTCATCTACGTCAAACAGGTGTCGCGACGCAGGTGTAGCCGCTTCTCCGGCGAAGGCTTCAGGCACTTCGTCGAGTAGGCGTTCTACGTAGTCTCGCATGTCGATGTTGATCCACCCCGACTTTGAGAAACCCAGCGTCATTCCGAGATATTCGTGAGACTTGCCTGTGTGCACTGTCAAAGGGCTTCGGACTTCCCCTAACCGAAACCATCGCAGAGGCATGCTACGCTGGCTCTGTTCTCTCCTCCTACACACTTCTTCGCCTCCTCCTCGTGATTGCTTCGACGTCTCTCCCTTGATCTCGACGTCTCTCCCTTGATCTCGACGTCTCTCGCCTGTACCTGGGCCAATACAGCCTCCCCGACAGTTTCTCCCCCCCCCGCCGTCCTTACTGGCCTCCGCGCCTCTTCTTCCCCCGGCTTGTCTGACTTCTAGACAACCGCACCTGCTGAGATCACAAAGGCGCTTCGTGCCAGACTTCTCTCTTCCGTCGACCTCTCCTCCTCCGAAGGCTCCTGGGTACTCCGCCGCCTAGCTTCCGTCGCTTCTTCCCACTCCTCCCGTCCCTTTCACAACCTCCCGCAGAGCCATCTCGGTACCCGGGCCGCTCCTGAAGTCTGGCGAACCATGGTTTGCCTCCGTCTTGGTGTCCCCATCTTCTCTGGCACACAACCCTGCACCTTTTGCGCCGCCGCCCGCTTCCGCACTGCCCCTACCTGGATTCCTACGGACACCATGCCTCTGTCTGTCCCTGCGCCGACGGCTCCATTCGGAGCCACAATTGTGTTCGCGACCGCCTCATTTCCGAGGTATCACGCTTATCAATTGGGATTCGCCCTGTCCGGGAATGAACCTTCCCGCAAGACTTGCCCCGACCCTCCAACTCCCGCCGCCGCCTCGACATGTACATCGATGATGTCCAGTTCTCTCCCGTCCCCAGGGCTACGACGTCACTGTCATCAGCCCCCACTCCGCTCCATACGCCCAACAGCGGATTCACACGCCCCTCGCTGCCCTTACTGCATCTGAGCGCGCGAAATCTCTCCGCTATAGCCACCTCTGCGCCGAACTACGTATCGAATTCCACCCGATGGCTTTCGATATGTACGGGTCTGCCGGTCCCGGTGTCGAACGAGGTCTGTCCAGAATTGCTGAGTACATCGCTCTACGGAAAGGCAGTAGCCCTGCCTTCGAGCGCGATCGCTTGTTCACGATTATCAGTTCGCTCATACAACAACGAACTTTTGTCGCGATCAACCGACGACAACTCAACCGCTCCTGGCTCGGATATATTTTTCCCCTTTTGAGGGCTGCTAGCCCCCCTTTCCTGCTTGGTAAAGTCTTCTTCCTCTTGTTAGTTTTCCATACTTCTCCTGAAACCAGTTGACCAGGTCATGGTTCGCCTCTGCATCCACATGTGTAATTATAAAATCATCCACGTGCCACCTCACCGTTTGCTGGTGCCCATTGACCATGCGGTTAGCGAAACACCAGTCGTTAGCGTTCACGGTGAAGCCTAGTCCATCGAGATCATCGAGGATTTGCTCCCTAAATTAAAGGGAAGCCTGGAGCATACCGTACAGCACTTTCCGAAGCTCTGCATACATGACCGGCTTTCCACTTTCCACGATAATATGTTGACGATAAAGGTGCGGATCAATCACAGCTAGAAGCTCAGCCATCCGCCCTTCGAACCTGATGTGACCGTTTCACCACTAAGGTCCGTCTTCATGAAAGCCCCAGGAATGTCGATGGTTACCACGTCCCGGTGCTCCTTGGCAGCAATCGTAACCAACAGGAACAAGGCCTCAACAGATATATTTGGTGAAGATGCCTCGCCTTTCGAGATATAATACCGCTGCTTACGTCAGTCCGCGCATCCTCGCCCATTTATGCGCCCGTCCATTTCTTGCTCAAGGAACATATGGTACTGCAGCGAGTCGTGACGCTCGCGTCCCGAAATATCGTCAGGGTGTACTGGCCGCATTACATTGCGGTCGTGGAGTTGTTGCATCTCCGCACGCACCGCATGATCGCCATCTTCTCCGAATAGCCGAAGCCCTCCTTGACACCGTACTGCGTCAACATAGTGGCGAGCATGGCCCATGCTCCGAGTCCATGCCAGAAACTGTGATAGTTGATGTGCGCAAATTCGCACACGAAAAAATTTAGATGAGGACCATAATTGTATACAGTATTGGAACTGGGAAGATATTTTTACAGTTTTTGAATTTGCAAGATATTTTTAATTTGGGTGAGTGTGGCAAATTCATCGGTTGATTTTTTATTTTAGGACACGCTGTCATAGTGGATGTCAGTACAGTTCTAGGTTGTGGGTGATACTACGAGTGACTCTGAAAGGTCTATATAATGGCCACATCAATTCCCACCCCTGGCCGATGGGTGGCTGGCATGGGTATGGCACCTAGATATTTACCTTGAGGAAATATCTTCTAATGGTCTCTCTGGTTCACACGATTCCCGTGAATGCGTTTTATGGTATTTAGTATGTTTGATTGAGACTTTAGGATTAGCCGAAAGGTCTATATAAGCTGAGTAAAGTGCTTCCTCCTTGAGAGGTCAAGCAAGTTGGCAGACAACTTCAGGTCAAGCTCCGAGTAGTAGGAAGTTGAGAGTCAACTTCAGACCCTAGAAAACTTTTTCCTAAGCTGGTCGCAGAGCATCAGTGGTAGACCCTGCCCCTTTTATACTTGCTTGTAGCCCTCTCAACTCTCTCCCATATACACTCCTTTTTATTTGTTCAACTATACCACGGTAGCACTTTTGTCGCTCGCAACACCTCCGTCTTGGGGTAGTTGGTTCTAAGTATCTCTTCTCCCGACGATTTACCCCTATCATTTGGTACTCTTGTGGAGGGGGTTGCACCCGAGGTATTCGAGTTGAGCAGTCTTAGGGAACCATTCGAGGGGATTTCTTTTCTGTAATCATGGATCTCAACGCTGCTCGTATAACGTTCACAGGGGGCAAGAATGAAGACGTTGAGGAGTTTCTCTATACATATGTCAACGTTGTGATGCGTGAGAAGAGCGATGAAGAGAAGGCCGAAAGTATCTTCGCCTATCTTCATGGTGACGCAAAGCACAAATATAAGGCCAAGTTTATCAACGGGTGGTCTCTTAACGGGAATGGGCGTAACTTCGGTGAGGTATGTGAGTGGCTTGTGAAAGAATATGCTAAGAGGTAGAACCAGATGAGATGATTCGTACCGCCATAGAGGCCCGGCTCAACTTCGACGATTTGTTAAGCTCATTGGTATACTTGTGTGATCTCTATGAAAAGGCTGGGTTCAACGCCCAAGCCAAGTACGGAATGCTGCGTAAGGCGGCGATGGGGGATAAGCGGCTCTCCGATTTCCTCCTCATCAAGGGCCCTCACACTTTTAATGAACTGAAGGGTACCATAGTAGAATTTGTCAAAAATTCGGAGACGTTTCAGTCACTAAGTGATACCGAGGGAAACCCGCACATCTATGCCGATCGTACATCCTGAAAAGAATTATCAAAGGCCAGCGACTAGCGCAGCAGCATTGGAATCAGTCAGGAGCGATGTCAAAAACTTGGAAGAAAGGTTGGAAACCCGATTCGATAATCGACTTGACATGATAACCTCGCAGTTGGAAAGCCTTACTCTTACCATTAAGAAGAACCAGTCTGGGGCCCCCAAGGCCGCAGAAGTCTGTTCCTACTGTCACAAGCCTGGACACTTTGCAAATAGGTGTCCTGATAATCCACATAGAAACACTCGTTGTGGAAAGTGCGGTCGTTATGGGCATCATGAAAGTAACTGCTGGTCTAAAGACAACAGAAGAGCAAATTTATCGGACGCGAGGAGTGAGTCAGGACCAGAGATGAAAATCTTACAAAACAGAAGGATCAAAGTTGACGGATGCCGGTAACGTATCCATCGCTGAAGAAATCAGTCAAGTAATGTGACAAAAAGGGATGGGGAAGGGAAATTTTATCGAAAAAACCTAGGCTAGATTATGGAATGCTGGACATATCCCAGCACCTGTACCTCCTCGAACCAAGAGGCTGATCAAGTTGTTCCAGGGTGGGACACTCGGCCAAGAAGACGAAAAGAGTAAGAAATTTAAGAGTATCCCGAAGGACGTACTAGAATATGTGAAGAAGTACAATTTGGTGGCTGAGCTTGCATCGGCCCCAACTGGGATAACGTTTGGTCAACTTTTGAGGGGCGACGCAGAGGACGCGAGAAAAGAACTCAAAAAAATTATCAGGTCTAATAAGTCCGCTAAGGGTAAGAAACTGTTTCTTCAATCGGCCTCGACAGCACCAAGACGTCTTAAACTAGTACCAGTCAAAGTATTGGGAATGCAAACCCAAGCTCTTTTCGATTCGGGCGCTGTTCCAAACCTTATTCAGAAACTTTGGTGACAGATCTAGGTCTGAAATTATTCCAACTACTCGAAGAATAACTGTGGCGGATGGAACCGTATCAAAATGCATGGGCACTGTTGACAAGGTTTCCGTGTTCTTTGGGGACTCTAAAGTTGATGTAGACTTTCTCGTCATGCCGGAGCTCCCTTTCGATGCAATCATTGGCTGTCCTACCATGGAAAGACTAGGGACCTGCATTGACTTGGGCAACCAAATCGTTTCAGTTAATGTTGACGGCAGAAACGTGAAGATGCCCCTGGATTTCGACAAAAGCACACATCCGGAAGATCTAAGAGAGACGGACAGTGAAGATTTCACTTCTAGCTATGACAGCGAAGATTCCGAACCAACTAACACTTTCGGAAGTGAGAAAGGGTACGCTCGGGGGACAATGAACATGACATGGGACGATTATGATTCTGGGTTTGAAACAGATGAAGAATGGAATTCTAGGGTAGGTTTGACACCTGAATGTGTTTCTTTTTGCGATAATATCGAATCAAAGGACGGAATTCGGGCATGAAAGAAGATTACAATTGCACGGAAAACAAGGAATATATCGAATTCCATATCTGAAGATGTGAGCACGCCGGAAGAGGTCCTTCAAAATTTGGAGGGTGAGGATCAAGAAAAGGACCAGCGCCAAATTGGAGAAATTCAAGAAAAAGTACAGCACCTTCCAGCCCCCGCCTCAATGATAATATCCGACATGTTAACATCTTCCGAAGTAATTGCATGGAGTGTATCAGATTTAAGACAAGCAAGTGTACCGGTCACTCACTCATTTGAACTTACCGATACTCAACCAATTTACCACAGGCCTAGACGTCAACCGCCAAAATATGACCAATTTATCTCAGAGAATGTTACAAGTATGCTGGAAAATGATATCATTCGGCCAGTTTCATCCCCATGGTCATTTCCAGTTGTGGTCGCACCAAAGAAGGATGGAAAGCTGCGTTTTTGCGTCGATTACCGACAACTGAACCAGAGAATGATACCCGATCGATTTCCGATTCCGAATATGGAGGAAATCCTCGAGGACTTGAAGGACGGGAGATACTTCACCTCAATTGATCTTTACACTGGTTATTGGCAGATTCCATTGGATGAAAAATGCAAGGAAAAAACAACTTTTACCAGCAAAGCCGGTACATTCAGGTTCGAAGTGATGCCTTTTGGTCTCATGAATGCCCCAGCTACATTCCAAAGAATGATGAACGAGGTTTTGAAAGGACTTCCATTTGCAAGAGTTTATATCGATGATGTAGTGATATTCTCAAAAACCTTGGATCAGCACATATCGCATGTCAAGACTGTGGTGGAGAAAATAGCTGCGTACAGCCTGAAAATTAAGTTAAGCAAATGCTTCTTTGCGAAAACGTCTATCCAATTACTCGGTCATATCGTCGATCAAGAGGGAATTAAAGTGGATCCAGAGAAAACGAAAAAAATCAAGTTGGCACCAAGGCCCGCTTCAAAGACGGAGGTTCGAAGCTTCTTAGGACTGGCCTCATATTACAGGAGATTTATCAAAGATTTCGCCAAGACTGCAGCACCGTTACATGCCAGCACAACAAAGAACGGAAAATTTTTATGGAACAAGGAAATGCAAACCGCATTTGAAGAGCTTAAAGATAAGCTATGTGTCCCCCCAGTGCTCATGTATCCAGATTTCAAGAGACCATTTGTTGTGGAGACAGATGCCTCAGAACGGTCTTTGGGTGCCGTTTTGTCCCAAAAAGATGAAAACGGAAGACTACACCCGGTTCAATTCGCAAGTCGCACTCTGAATGATGCGGAAAGGAGATACTCAGTCTGCGAAAAAGAAGCGCTCGCTGTTGTCTTCGCACTGAAAAAGTTTCGCGTATACCTTTTATCACTCGAGAAATTTGTCTTGATAACTGATCACCAGGCACTTAAGACAGCATTCCAAAAGAAAGATGTACATCACCGCTTGGCCCGATGGCTCGACATTTTCGCAGAATATCGGTTTGAAATTGTGTATAGGCCCGGACGCAATAATCAGCCTGCCGACTACCTATCCCGCTTGAGGGATCCACTGATTCCAAATGAAAAAGCTTCCGAGAACATCGTCGGAGTTGCCGAGGTGCAAGTGCCGAACAATAACGAGTACGAAGCTAATATTGACGGACTAATTAAATTCCTGGATGGACTAGAAATGAGAAAGGTTGATATTGAACACAGAAATTGGGTACGTAGGAATCAAAAGGCTTTTACACTATGGAATGGGAAACTCTTCCGACACACGAAAGCCGGTCCTCGACTAGTGGCCCCTTTGAAAGAAAGAATGAAGATCTTGAGGACTTTTCATGATGAGTTAGGGCATTGGGATCTCGAAACAACCAAGAAATTCGTTACTGAGAGATTCTGGTGGCCCAGTATCCATAAGGACGTCTATAACTTCGTGAAAAGCTGCGACAACTGTCAAAAATTCACGCCAATACGAAAGTATAAGACAACTCTAGGCTTTCCAGTTTCCGGTCTCTTTGAAACCTTTTCAATTGACTTTGCCGGCCCATTCAAGGAAACCTCTTCCGGAAACAAATATCTCCTTATAGGGGTGGAACATCTTACTGGATGGCCAATAGCAGTTGCAGTTGAGGAGGCCAATGCTGAAGTGGTCCTGAGATTCATCGAAAAAGAAATAATTGAACCGTTTGGTCTTCCAAAAAGGATCATCTCGGATAACGCACTTTGTTTTACTGCAACTTCACTGCTTCGTTTCTTGGAAGAAAAAGGTATTCAGCGAAAGACAGTTCTCGCATATGCTCCTATGTCAAACGGGAAAGCGGAGAGGATGGTTGGAACCATCAAACGATCAATATCGAAAACTATGTCCGAGAATGAAATCCAGTGGGAAGATGCCTTACCAAAAGTGTTATACGGCTATCGGCGAAGAAGAGGAAGAAGTGGACGGTCACCGTTTGAGCTAATGTACGGAAGAGCTCCTAGAATGTTACAGAGAGATATGGAAACAAATGTTATCGATGAAGAGAGTAGAGAGGTCGAACTATTGGCCACCGAAAGCTGGAGATCACACCGCGCGCTAACACAGACAAGAAATAAGGATGAAGAGCCTCCAGTCCAAACTTTCTCAGTCGGCTCTAAAGTACTTGTAGCACACGGAAAAGCAATGCAACAGGCTGTGAAGTGGCCGGCTTTCCAAACAAAGTACTCGAACCCTTGCATCGTCACGGAGGAAAGACACCCGCATTATAAGCTCTGTTCAAGCTCAGGGAAGAGATCAAGGAGGGCAATCCATGCACGTCGTCTGGTCCCTTACCATCAGAGGCCTGAAGAATTCCTTCTCACACAGGACTATGCGCAACCACGAGGCATACTCATCTTTAACTATAGAATGATTCCTATGGGAGGAAAAAGGGCCTGGGAATGGATCATCTCGATTACGCGTGACTACTACGAACTCCACGTAATCATCCATTTCTACATTAATATATGCCTATGTTTTCGTACGTTGAACGGACCATTGCTACCTCAAGAAGATTTCCGACTATTGATCAGAGTTCTATTCTCATTCCAAAACGGAAGGTTCACGGAAGCAGGTCCAGAGTTTGTGGAAGTCATATATCATTACTCTATAGGGAGGTATGGAATGGTAGCTATCGGAGACTTGTCGCAAACATATCTGAACATTATCCGTCCAGTTTACGTTTCTCAAGAACAACCAAGATGTGCGACTGAGAGGTTACAGCTTGCCCCCTGATATGGAATATCGACTGGTCCCATATCCTCTATGGGAACCTTACGTTGCTCCGCTCAGAAATACAACCTCAGCCGAAGACCAGGATCCTCCCGAGGCCGTGATGATGATACGAGCTGGACCATCAAGTGATCGGGGCGGATCATCGAAGAGGGCAAGGCGTCGGGAGCAGCGAGGAAGATCGCCAAGAAGATCGCCTCAAACACCGCCTAGTCTCCCAGGGGGAAACTATGCATCCTTAATTATTGGACGACTACCAATTAGACGTTGGCTTCGCGAAATGACAGAGGACCCTCGAGAAGCAGAAGTAATTTCCTTTTTTGCCATTAGTATTTGCATGTGCTTCCAGACCATTCACGGGGCGCACCTTACTCGTGAGGACTCAGTCCTTATGTTGCGAGTTTTTTTCTCCTTCAGATACCCGTTTCTGGACCCGTTGCCAGAAAAGTTTGCATACTACGTTTACTACCTCACATTTGGAAGGTTTGGAGAAGTGAAACGGGAGGAGCTCATTAGAGAACACTATGAAACATACGCCGAATCTACGAAACTCTTGACCAAGGAGATGAGCCGGTCATCGCACGGTACACACTCTCTCATCATATTGGAAATGAGCTACTACCATATCCTTATAGTGAACCCTATACTCTCCCTGATGAATGGATAGAACTCCCACAAGAACAACAAGAGCAGTGACGAGCCGGGACGTTCGTCTTGAGCGGGAGGGCGTGATGTGCGCAAATTCGCACACGAAAAAATTTAGATGAGGACCATAATTGTATACAGTATTGGAACTGGGAAGATATTTTTACAGTTTTTGAATTTGCAAGATATTTTTAATTTGGGTGAGTGTGGCAAATTCATCGGTTGATTTTTTATTTTAGGACACGCTGTCATAGTGGATGTCAGTACAGTTCTAGGTTGTGGGTGATACTACGAGTGACTCTGAAAGGTCTATATAATGGCCACATCAATTCCCACCCCTGGCCGATGGGTGGCTGGCATGGGTATGGCACCTAGATATTTACCTTGAGGAAATATCTTCTAATGGTCTCTCTGGTTCACACGATTCCCGTGAATGCGTTTTATGGTATTTAGTATGTTTGATTGAGACTTTAGGATTAGCCGAAAGGTCTATATAAGCTGAGTAAAGTGCTTCCTCCTTGAGAGGTCAAGCAAGTTGGCAGACAACTTCAGGTCAAGCTCCGAGTAGTAGGAAGTTGAGAGTCAACTTCAAACCCAAGAAAACTTTTTCCTAAGCAAGTCGCAGAGAATCAGTGGTAGACGCTGCCCCTTTTATACTTGCTTGTAGCCCTCTCAACTCTCTCCCATATACACTGCTTTTTATTTGTTCAACTATACCACGGTAGCACTTTTGTCGCTCGCAACACCTCCGTCTTGGGGTAGTTGGTTCTAAGTATCTCTTCTCCCGACGATTTACCCCTATCAATAGTATCGACGCGAGGAGGAATAACGCTTGTGTCGATCTGCGCCAAAAGGCTTCTATCGCATTTTGGTTTTCTTCCAGACCTCAGTTCATATGGTCCTGTCCTAGCCCCTTAGCGACCATCCTTTTCTTTTTCGAGCGCCACTCCTGTGCTTTCTGCCAGCCCCCGTCTCCTCGTCCACATCGCCACCAGTTGCACACTGTGGCGAAATTGCTATATTATCTTCCTCATCTTGCGCTTCGACTTGCGGGAGTGCGGGTTCGTTCTTGACTATTTCAGGATCATGTGTTGACTTCCCTTCGACCTCAGCATCCTGAGTGATTGACTCTAGCACAGCGCCCTCAGGCATTGTATCCTCAACAACAGCTCCGTGTTCAATCTATATCTCTGGTCGTTCTTGCGTCCCACCGTCTTGTAATGGTGTCACTTCGACGTCTTTGGGTCTGTCCATATCTGTGGGTACTGCGTCCTAGGCGTCTTGTTCATGGTCCACACATACCTTGTTCTCGTCTAGGACGCTGTCAGAATCACAACTGGAGGCACTAGAGCTGTCCAGACTCTCATTATCGCACTCTTCGTAGACATCTTATACCTCTTGGATATTACGATCGCCGAAAGTTAATCGCCATGTAGTCGTAATTCCCGCCAACTCTTGCACCCGGTTGATAACGTCCATCGGCACGGTATTTTAGTCCCATGATTGCGACTGATTCGCTTGCCCGTTTGGAGGCTATAAAAGTAATGACCTGCACATTTCCTGTTGGTCTAAGTGGAATAGCCCCAATGGTCCTTGACATCATGGTATTTTCGTGTTGTTCATGGGTCTGGACATATGTCCCGAATGGCACCACGCAATGTCTTCTCGCATCCAACTTCACTCCTGTCACCAGCTCACATGGGCTCATCGTGTCCGAAACACCATCAAGAGCGGGGAACGCCTGGACCCAAAAGTTCATCGCATACAAGAGTTCGACCATCATGCGCGCGGGTAATGCCTTGAAGGGTAGCATGTTGAACGTTGATATGCACCGCCCTTTCAGCGTTCTAATGTACCGATCGACCTCAGGCACGTGTTCGTCTCTTGCTACTACGTTGAGCGCGATGCCGATGTTAGACAATGGTCCTTCCAATGAACTGAATTCATTATCAGCTGCGACATGACTCACCATGAATCCGTGACGTGCGTACTGTGAAAATTGACCAAATATTTTAATCTCTATCCCGGTGTCCTACAGTGATGCTGAATTGTGGAGCAATATTTTTATTGAGGCCCACAATTTATATTTATTATGAATCATCAAGGAATAATTTTATCTATTTTACACTGGCACTATTTTATGCTGAATTCAGTGTGAAATAATTTTTATGTCCTACAGTTGGGTTTTTATATTATACAGGCTATAATTATTGCATTTATGCTACCAACAAATTATTATCTGGATGATTGCTTACCTGGAAAATACTGCAATAATTATTGCTGAGCCTGAATTATGTCTACCAAAATTATTGAACGGCTCACCTGATTTTTGTAGCAGGTTCACCCTGGTGTAGAGTATAAGTAGTCTAGGTTGTTAGAAATATTTTTACATCCTCGGGCTATCGAAATATTCCCCTCGATCAGATATTATTAAATTTGGTTTTCTATTCATTATTCATTCTAAGTCCATTGTGGCATTTATTTATTTATTCAAGTTGGAACTATTTATTATTATTTGGATCTACCTATCCCAATTATTTTGCAGTTATGGGCCCAGATCGCCCCGAAATTCCTTCAAGGCCGAAATTTTCATGGGATCTTCGCACGGCTCCTTGGACGGATGGTAAAGGACCTCAAGAAAAATATTTTGATGCTGTTCAAAAATGGAAATCTGTTCATGATTTATTACCAGCATCAAATTCTAATAAGGTTCCTAAGGCAGTACAAGGTCTTGTCTTACAATCAAATTATTTGGACGAGCTCTTGATATTTGTAAGAAAATTCCAGACACAGAAATTCAGTCTGAAAATGGTGCATTAGCGATTGCTAACGCTATTCATAAGGTGGATCCTCTATCATCTATATCAGATACATTTCAAAAATTCTTAGATCTATTACACTACTCGTGGTGATAGTGAGTCTTTCAAAAATTTTGAATCACGGTTTGATGCTCAAATTGCCCGATTTCATTCATCTACTGGTACTTCGAAATTACCTGAAGCACTGGTATCATTTTTGCTCCTGGCTAATTCCAAAATTGATTCAAACCAGCGAGTATCTATTTTGGCTGCTGCTTCTCCGAAGCATGAAGAAGCCGATTTGGAAAAAGGAAAAATCCTAGAATTAATCAAATATTCAGAAATATCATCTATTATTCGTGCATGTGATAAACCAAAAAATACAAATCAAATATATGGAAATGCTCAAAAATATATCTCTTCAAGTCAATCAAATATTTCATACGGAGAAAAGAAAAATTTCAAGAAAAATAATAAGCAAAGATTATCTCCTGAAGACTTTGCTGCGCTCAAGGCAAAATCAACTTGTGACCGATGTGGAGAAATTGGCCATTGGGCCTATGAAAAATAAATGCAAGAGTGCTAAAAATTATCATAAAGGTTCATCATCTAGAATGGGAAATGCAGAAAATATCAAAGACAAAAATGATTCTGGTTCTGTAACATTTCATATGGTAAAAACGGTGCTTGATTCTCCGTCAAATACGTTATACCCAGGTCCGTTACTTGATGATGGAGCACCGTATAGTGGAATGGGTATTGTTGAATTACGAGCACTTTCGAAATTTATTTTACCGAAATGGAATGGAATTCTTGATGAACTTCCTGAATGTATCAAGGACACGCCCTTCTGGCAATACGGAAATGGCGACCACTCAAGCGAAAAAAGAAAAATGATCGGTTCAATATTTTTATCAGCTATTTCAGACAATGGAAATCAGGTTAAAATAAGGCATCTAATAATCAGTGGATCATCTCAATGGGTTATTGGAAGAAATATCACAAGAAAATCAAATATTATTCATATGACGGACAATCGCATCGAGTTCGAGTCCGCAAATAATTCAATCGATTCTATAACATTGGTGGATCATGGTCATCATTGTTATGTACCCAAAATATTTATACAATCATCCGAACCTATTGAAAACTCATTTCTATCAGCAATTTGTTCCAACAATATCAATACATCAAAAAATTATCTTGGGCTGAAAAGAAGAAAATAATTAATAAGGTTCACAAACATGTATGTGGTCACTCAAATTATGATGATATAAAACTATTGTTACAAAGAAATTTTATATGGGACGATGAATGCAAAAAATATTTATCAAGCATAATTGACTCCTGCAAATTTTGTGATGTCACAAAAAAACCATCTCATCCTCGTGCAGTATCTTTAAGCTCTATATCTCGCGGATTTAATGAATTGGTTTGTGTGGATCATTTTTTTGTGGAAAACTTGGATATTTTTCACATTATGGACTCAGTTACCAGGTATTCAACTGGTTCAATAGTGCCCTCTTTAAGGATGGAAAATTGCATTGATTGTATTGAGACTCTCTGGTTAACACCATTTTGGGACCCTAACTATTTAATGGGAGATCAGGCGTTTGACAATGATAATTTTAGAAGCTATCTTGAGGAAAGAGGAATTTCGTTTTGTCCTATTGGTTCCCGCCGCCATAACAAAAATTATATTGAGTCAAAACATAAAATATTGAGAGACATTTATATCCGTTTAAAAATATCCGATTCTTCTGCAAGTAATACGGTTCGTATTGCTCGAATGTTTCAAATATCGAATGATTTATATGGAAATGATGTTGTTTCTTCATACGAGCTTGCCACTGGTCACACTCGACCCATCGATAATTCTGGTCCTCGAAGTCTACCAAATGATTTAAGAGAAGCTCATAATGAGCTAATAGCCAAGAGGAAATTAAATCTTATTCTAAAATCAAAGTCTGTGACCGATATTCCAATTAATGTTGGCGATATTGTGGAAATTTTTATTCATCTACCAAATCAGAAAAAGGATCTTGGTCATCGCCCAAACCAGTATTGAAATTCGACAAAAAATCTCTTATCGTCACAGTACCTGGATCCAATGGAAAATTTATACATGCTGCAATTGAAGATGTCCGACATTCCGTTTCATCTAATGAACTAGCATACCAAATTCAAAAGGCAAATGATTTATTGAATCAGTCTATTGAATATTCTGTGGAAGATATTTCTGATGAAACAAATATTACCGAAGTGAAGAATGTGGGCGAAAACAATTTTGACGATCATTCTGATGATGGTAATTTTAACCCAAATATGAATACTGATGTCGAAAATATAATGAATCAGAAAGTGATGGAAATTTATCAGAATCTAAAAACATATTATCTCTCGAACATGTTCCGATTGAATCTGAACTTAGTTCCCTACACCCTGAAAATTTAATTCATATCCCTATTGATGAAAATTGGAATTGATGCGCATGAAATTGAGTTGTTACCTGGAACGGAATTGAAATCATCTGAACAAAAAGATCTGAGTTTTTATCATAAAAGGTTTGGATCTAAAGAATTTTTACTTCATCAAGCATCTGGACTTCCATCTCATATTATTTCAAATGCGTACAATACGGAAGAAAATAATTTTCTCACTACCTGTTCAAAAATTCATGTTTCAAAAATTCCTCCCGACTCGAATGTAATATCCAGTCACGTTTTATACAAAATAAAAATTTTGGATGATGGAAAATATTATTGCAAGGCTCGAATTGCTCCGCATGGAAATGAGGACAAGGAGAAAAATAATTTGAGAACTGATTCGGAATCTTGTTCTCCGATGGCAATTAGAATTCTCTTATCAATTGCTACAATTTTTAAATGGAATTTATCAAAGGTTGATGTGAAGTCTGCATTTTTACAATCTGGATCAGCATTACGAGATGTTTATGTGAGACCTCCTCGGGAATGCTCTGAAAAATCCTTCTATTGGTTATTACTGTCTGCTTCATATGGGTTAGTCAACGCGAATGCAAAATGGCAAATACACTCTGATAATACTTTCTTTGACCTCGGATTGAAATCAGTCGTTTATATACCCCAATTATTTTTCATGAGTTTAAAAGGATCATTAATTCTGCTTGTTGTAAATTGGTCGATGATATACTTATTACTGGACAAAAAAATTAGAAGCAATTTTCCAAGATCTTGGGAAAGTATATAAGCTTGGTACAATCGTACATAGTCCTGGATCTTTAACAGGATAAATTTAGTTCAATATTTCAAAGGGGACGTGGTGTGAAAATTGACCAAATATTTTAATCTCTATCCCGGTGTCCTACAGTGATGCTGAATTGTGGAGCAATATTTTTATTGAGGCCCACAATTTACATTTATTATGAATCATCAAGGAATAATTTTATCCATTTTACACTGGCACTATTTTATGCTGAATTCAGTGTGAAATAATTTTTATGTCCTACAGTTGGGTTTTTATATTATACAGGCTATAGTTGTTGCATTTATGCTACCAACAAATTATTATCTGGATGATTGCTTACCTGGAAAATACTGCAATAATTATTGCTGAGCCTGAATTATGTCTACCAAAATTATTGAACGGCTCACCTCATTTTTGTAGCAGGTTCACCCTGGTGTAGAGTATAAGTAGTCTAAGTTGTTAGAAATATTTTTACATCCTCGGGCCATCGAAATATTCCCCTCGATCAGATATTATTAAATTTGGTTTTCTATTCATTATTCATTCTAAGTCCAATTGTGGCATTTCTTTATTTATTCAAGTTGTAACTATTTATTATTATTTGGATCTACCTATCCCAATTATTTTGCAGGGGTACTATATTTAAGCCCCTTTATTATCATTACAGCTGATCCCTAAAATGAGGGTGTATTACGGCCCCGACCATCGCTGGGTGCCTCCTCCCTGGAATAAACGGTACCTATCTTCCTCACTCTTACATGGTAGCATCGCTTCAATGTTCGGGGTGACCTAGATCCCCTTTAACTTTGCGCCTCCAAACCACTGTATCAATTCCGTACGCTTCGCGATGCCTGCATGCGCCCGATAGTGGACCTGTCCCCCGCTCAGCCCGTCGAGCCATCTGGCTGAGCCCCGACCTCCCCGTACTCTTTTTCTTCTTTCCTTTTCACTCCAGTTTTTCTACCGACTTGTCAGACGGGAAAAACACCACCGGAGAATCGAAGGGTGACGTCGCCGTAGATCTGATCTGGCAACTGTTTATCATAATGAGATCCTCTCCGGGCTTTTCCCAGACGGTACGTTAATATTTTTCGCGAAAAGCTCATTCCGGGACAAGATCCGACCTCTAGTCCGATGCCAATCGCATTTGCTGGCTCCCTCGAGAAGCGTCTTCGCGACATTCCTCCTCCTCGTCACTTTGATCGCAATGCGCGCTACATGTCTGCCCCTCTCACCAAATCCTACAGCTTTATCTGGGTCAAAATCATTCACTCTCTCCTCGCTGTCTCCACGAAGTGCAGACTCCCTAGCTCTACTTGTGGTCACAAATATCATGTTGAAGCCCTCATACGCAACACTGAGGGTCTTCATCTAGACAAAGCAGGTGACTCAAAGGAAAATGAAGAAGATGGGAAGCCGAAGAATGACCCCTCGATGTCCGATCTCGGCAAGACGATCCAGTCCATGACTGCTCTCTTTACGAAAGCATCAACTTTAATGATCAATACTCAAGAGACGGCTAGCGCCATGCAGCGCAGAGCCTGGGAATACACAACAGGGGCCAAATCGGTGGTTTGGTCAAGACGCCGCCGATTACCGGACGTAACAACGTATTGGACAATCAGGCATACGAATCTAACGAGGAGCGAATGTTTCTCGGCGGCAAACAGAGGTACACGCTTGCTGGCGAGAAAGTGGGCGACTTGTTGCACGGTTTGATCAAACCCGGGTCCAATGCAACCATAGACATCAGCAACCATGGAGTGAAGGTCCAGTCCGTAGTATTCGCATAAAGTATGGTAATGGAGGCGTTTCTCTGATTCTTTCTTGGAGATATGGCCATGTGGAGGACAAGAACGAAACCCGGATGAGTGCGAACTGATGACAGAGACATCAAAGGCCTGCGGGCTGGCGGCGAACTCGGGTCATTAATAAACACATCTAGGCGGAGCTGGGTCGCGGAAGAAGCAGAAGGATAAATGCGGTCAATTCGAGCCTGTCGTTCCTCTCTGGTCAGCTTAAAGCCTTCCAACTGGTGAAAAGCGTGAAAGATTCAGCTCTCGCCTCGATCCGATCATCAGACAGATGTAAACTCTTGGCCTTTCCAAATCCCAACGTCCGTCCGTTCTCTTTTCGTTACTTCCCGGCAATATTACTGCTCGTAAAGCTTGCGAAAAGCTTCAACTCAATAAGATATGACTCACATAGATGGTTGATGAAGTCAAAAAGATGGTTCACTTCGATGTTGAGTACCAAGACTGTCGCCTCACTCGGCCTAACTAGATTACCTACGCTGAGTTTCCACTGGCTGTGAGGAAGAGGCAACCTGTGACTGGTTCCAGTTTATTAACCAAAAGGACCTTCCGAGCCACTTTTAGGACCCGGAACATCTCTACAGCAGTCTTCGGACGCTTCTTCGTCACATTCAATGGCGCAAAACGCCCTCCAACGCGCAAAACCGGGCTAAGACACCCAATCTTGTTAAGGAAAGCTGATTTGGGCTGCCGGCAACTCCGATCTCTGCTAAAAGGTGCAATTGTAGCTGGTCACCCCGTTTCACGCAAATAATCCTTCCGGACCTTTCAACCCAAGAATTCCTGTAGGCCGAATTCTTGGTGTTCTTCTCCAAGACGCCTCCGCCACCGCGTCACAGACTTCCGCGTCGCTTCAACAACCTCTAAAACAGGAAATACCGCGTCAATGGTGCTCTTAGATTCGTTCGTTATCATTACTTCCATTTCAAACGACCGCCACGGTCCTTTGGCCAACGTCCTCTGGCCTGATGACCAAATGTACCGGTCGAAGCTCTTTTTCTACTGTTGCTTTCAAACTGGTCATGTTCTCGCTAATTGTCCCAAACGAGATTCTCATCTCGCTCGCTTCCAACACCACGTCAACCTTTGTGACTCCGCCGCTGCATCCCTGAAAACGCTGATTACGATATGATTGAAGAAGGTTATGAGGTGCTGGCGTACAACGGAGATGCCAAGACGCAGCTTGTTGAGTCCAAAGACGAACGGGACAAAGATGATGTCGCTATGGACTCCTGGCGTGCTGATCTCAACGGCGAAGATTCTGTTGGGAAAACCTAGTGAACTGGGCTTGGAATGTTTCCCGCAATAATTGTCGCGTGAAGGGTAATGAGTTTACACGTGGACACGGGTTAGATCCAGAGCGACTTGTCGTGTACTTATGTTCTCACGCTCACCGCCGGCGTGGCCACCGTGTAAACCTTCTCCCCATTGAATCTATTGTCTAGCTGACACATAGTAATAGCTTTCCCGTTTGACCATCTTGAGCATATCGTCTCGTAAGCCGCGCGTAGCCCTCGAAGTAGCGACGGTGATCTCAAAACAATAGATTCAATCCAGCAACATCCTCTAGCGTGCGCGGTCGACATGGAGAAGCCAGCAGAATACAAGAAGGACTAAAGGACCAACATCTAAAGAGACCAGAGGGTTCAGGGTAGGCAAATGACGCAAAGAAGTAGAAGGCACAACCGTAACGCCAACTCGGTCTACTTCCGTTGAGATCATGTGGATCTTCTCGGATATGTCTAACTTATGATTCTGCAGCGAGAGCCAATTAGTATGACAAAACCACCGAAAAGATACCTCAATGGGCGAAGAAGGAAATGACCTTCCCCATGGATATCTGGAGAGCAGTACATAGTCTCGAGGAACCGACGACCGACGATTGGAAACCAAAAGCGTTGATGGACGATGCAGATGAACTCACTAAGGCTATCTTCACGGAAGAAGTTAAGGAGTATGATAGGGGTAAATCGTCGGGAGAAGAGATACTCAGAACCAACTACCCCAAGAAGGAGGTGTTGCAAGCGACAAAAGTGCTGCCGTGGTATAGTTGAACGAATAAAAAGGAGTGTATACGGAAGAGAGTTGAGAGGTCTACAAGCAAGTATGGAAGGGGCAGGGTCTACCACTGATGCTCTGTGAGCAGTGTAGGAAAAAGGTTTCTTGGGTCTGAAGTTGACTCTCAACTCCCTACTACTCAGGACTTGGCTTGAAGTTGTCTACCAACTTGCTTGACCTCCACAAGAGGAAGCGGTTTACTCAGCTTATATAGTCTTTTTGGGTATCCCTAAAGTCTCAAAGAAACATACTAAGAACCATAAAATGCATCAAATGGAATCGTGTGAACGAGAAAGACTATTAGAGGATATTTCCTCAAGGTAAATATCTAGGTGCCATACCCATGCCAGCCAGCCATCGGCCAGGGGTGGGAATTAATGTGACCATTATATAGACCTTTCTGAGTCACCCTTAGTACCACCCAGAACCAGGACTTGTACTGACATCTATTATGACAGCGTGTCTCAAAATAAAAAAAATCAACCCATGAATTTGCCACACTCATCCAAATTTAAAATATCTTGCAGATTCAGAAACTGTAAATGTATCTTACAAATTCCGATACTGTATCTGAATTTGGTCTTCTTCTAGATATTTTTTCGTGTGAAAATTTTGCGCACATCAAAGGGGAGGTGTTGCAGAATGTATCCACTAGCTCTTTCAACAGATCGCGAGCCCGAGTTATTCCAAGTGGTAGCATCGGTCTTGATAGTGTGTCGTCCGTTGATGTATTCGGTGATAGAAGGGTGTTGAAAACAATAGACCTGTCGAGTAAATCATGTACATAGCATGCAACGCTGGCGCAATGATGGTTAACCACGTCGGTTGTTTGAGTGGATACCGTACCTTCTGGTATCATCAACACGCCATTGCAAATACACTGTCCCTTAACAAGGTGCAGCAAAGATTCCGTGTGACTTATGATAGTGAGGATGGAGATTGCTTTAAGGTTCACACTGGAGAACGAGCGTATAGAGTTTTTCATCCAACTGAGAAATGCCTGTATACATCACAATTCCTCTAGTGTTCCCAAGACGGCGCGGTAATGGTGAGTACTGTGGCCGACAATAAGAGGTCATTCGCCAATAGCGAGATCAAGAGGGCTGAAGCTACACGACGCCTAAAAAAACGCTTGGTGGACCAAGCGACAAACAGCTGACTAGCATACTAGACCACAATCTCCTTCGAATCTGTGAAGTGAGTTCACAAGATGTGCTGAATGCGAAGAAGATATTTGGCCCTGACGTGGGGTCCTTGAAATGAAAGACGGCTTGTAAAAAAAAGTGAACATGTGGAAATCACCATATCCACAATCTCGAAATCTTTCTGAACTCTCCGATATTGTTGCACAACTCTTTCGCCTCTATCCCCCTTCCCTCTTGTCATCTCCGCCGCACTGACCGCCACGCGTGCGTCTCGCATCAGCGCTCGCGGATTCCTTCTCGCGAAACGCGTTCATCCTTCCTGTTTTTGTTGCTTTCTCTTTTTGTTTTTCAAGTATTTCCTCCCCAGGGTAACACTATTTCGTGTCTATGATCTCCCAACTACCGACGAGTGATCTCGCGCCTGCACGTGCAGTCCCGCCCTTTCGGTCCCTTTCTCCATCGGTCCTGGGGCCAGCCCTCGTCACACCACTCTATATGGCGAAAAAAACCGTCCCGCTGCCACCCTCAGCAACCCCGTCGTTGCTCTTTCGCATGCCGCGCTGGATTTCTTGGTCAAATCCGCTTCACTGCTTGACGGAGCTGTGAACCTTGCTGACCCCGCATCAACCGATCATTTCCTCGCATCCGCCTTGCAAACCTCCACGTTCAACGCGCTTAAGCCGTCTTTCAGAACAACCCGCAGTTTAGGTCTGTACTGAACATTCTTAACGCGCTTGTCGGCATTGACGTTTCCGCACCCCGTTCTCCTTCCGCTTCCGACGCCAACTCGCCTGACGACGATCCTGGGCCACAGCAGCGGCCCCATATCTGCGAGGTCAAAGCACCAGCGGCCCAAGCCCCGGTGCGGCCCACCCAATTCGCCGCCTTCCCCCCTCGGTCGTCAAGGCTTGACTGAGCATCGCGATCTCGACGACGCCCGCCTAGCCCGTAAGTTTGCAGGCACTGTCCGTAATGCCACCCGCGGCCTTTTCGGAGGTAATCAGAAGCGTTTCGTTCGCGTGTCTGTTCCGTCGACCTTCCCGATTCACAACCCATCCCAGTTTCGCGCCGCCATCTCTGCCGGTCGGTTCCCTGGTTCCTGCTCCATCATCCAATCCGCCGATCCGAACCACTTCTTCATCTGTGCGGCGGAGCGACTTAACGACGGTCAACGCTGCATACGACTCTTATCGCACCCTAGCGCAGCATTCTGACAATTTTGACGCACCAACTCTTACCTTCTCCGGCATAATGGATCTAGAGAATGATCTCTCGGCTGATGACCTCGTTGCAGTATGGCAAGGTATGCGTTCCGAAATCTCTCGCTTAGAAGGCGACAAATGCAAATGGTCCCCTGCTCGATCCTTCGCCACCGCCCTCCGGGACATCGATACGAGAATACTTGCCAAACTGTCCGGCTCCCTGGTCTCCCTGGGGCAGTCCCTCTGCCTCCCCCACCAGCAGCGGCAGGTGGATTCAAACGCCAGTACCCAGAATGCCCCTGTTCCGCCTCAAACGGATGGCTGGATTACGGTCGGTACCCAATGCCCAATCTCCCATCCCTCCGCTCCTACTACACCAGCAGACACCAACCCTATGGTTTCCTTGAACAGATTCCCGCCCATGCCGACATGGATCCTAACGCATGAATCTCCCAGCTGTGAATCTAGTTTCAGGACCATCCCAGTCACCCCTCACCTTCCGCTCCTCCTCGCGCCCTTCCCTGCTCTATCTTCATTCCTCGCCCGTCCAAGCCGCGGCTTACGACTTATACTTTGCTGCCTTGTACGCGTTGTATCTGCTCCATCGCCAGAGCACAGGACTCGAGCCTTTCTGGAACTTCTTGCATCCGAAGTTGGTTTTCCGACACAACCGCCCCCGCGCTCTTGGCCGCCGCCGCAGGGAAAATTGCTCCAGCCTTGTTGACCGCAATCCGCATGGCCTCAGCCGCCTCTATGATGACCTCTTCGACAAGGCCTCCTCGTTGTTCATCTCCGCACTACCATCTCCGATTCCATCCCCTCCCACCCTCGCCCGCCCTGACACGGCCCTTCGCAGATGCCGCCGTTCCTCTCCCAGGGTAGCCCTTCCGGGCCACAGGCCCTTCTCCAAGTCGATCCCCCACTTCCCCAGCGAAGCTACCTTTCAATCCTTGGCTTCACTTCATCCCCCGCCCCATTCCAATCACTCCCATGCCCCCTCACGGTTTGCCTCCGGCGCTAAAGTTCTCGGTCTCGGATGTCCGCCGCCATTCACAGCCTGGATCCTTCAACCGCTCCTGGGGCCGATGGTCTATCCCAGTGTTCCTGCGAATGCTGCTTCGCCCGGCAGGTGGGGTCACGCCCGGGAGGGATTGCCTACATGCCCTGACAGAGTTCCTCAACCTCTGTTTGAATGGCGATCTGCCGCCCGCATGCCGCCCGTATTTCTGCGGAGGCCGTCTTACTGCGCTGCAAAGCCAAACGGGGGAATCCGGCAGATCGCGGTTGGGCTTCTCTACCGACGCCTAATTTTAGGCTCGTGGCACACAAAGCACCCCGCCATCCGCTCACCTTCTGCCCCATAGGTCGTGTCGGCGTCAAGAACGGCACCGATGCAATAATTCATTCTGTGCGTCGTATTTCCAGAGATCCAAGTTCACGATCACGTCTTGGTCCAGATCGATGCTCGCAACGCTTTCAATTGCATCTCCCGCCAGCGCATTCTGGAAGTCGTACAGACACATGCCCCAGGCCTCGCACGGTGGGTACACTCTTGTTACGATGCTCCTACAGTGCTTGCTTTCGGACCCTACTATGTCCGTAGTTCAGAGGGCACCCAGCAAGGTGATCCCTCGGTCCCTTGCTCTTTGCCCTAGCTCTCCATCCTTCTTCTATCGTTACAGGAGGAGTTCTCACCTGCCCTGAACGCTTGGTACGCAGATGACGGTAACATTGTTCTTCCTCGGTCCCAAGCCGCTGCTGCCATCCGTTTCATCCAGCTTGAAGGAGGTCCACTAGGGTTCCAGCTCAACCTTGCCAAGTCCCAAGTTTACGGCTTCTCCCCTTCCCACTCCCCTTTGGCACTTCTTGCCCCTTTTCAAACCCCCCTGGTTTCATCGTGCTGGGATCCCGATTGGCTCGGACCCTTTGTTTCTCAATTTTTCGCAGGCGCCAAAACGCAGTTGACCGCATCTTCCAATCCTTCGAGACTTGGATGATGCTCAATTGGCTTTCCACATACACCGCTTCTGCGCGAACGCCTCCAAGGTCATGCACTTGCTACGGACGCTTCCCTCCACTCAATCTGCGGTACTCGCCGCTAGCTTCGATCAGAAGCAGAGGGAAGCGTTCCACCAATTGCAGCTGCCCCTGTCCAGAGCGAGCCTGGCTCCAAGCCTTCTCCCCTTCTCCCATGGGCGGTAGGTCTCCTGCAAACTTCAGACATTACCGAGGCTGCTTACGCAGCATCTTGTAATTGATTCTTTTGCACTTATCTCCGATCTGCTCTCTTTTCCCAGGACCGCCATTGGAAGAGATCCCTCGGTCCGCCATCTCGCTCTTATCCTCCCGCCACCCGCAGCTGTCTTCGTCGCTTACAGCTACGGCTCTTTTCGAGCGTTGTTCACCGCCGTCCCCGGCGAAGGCTCCAGTCTGCGATCACAGCTGAACTCATGCTATCGAAGTCGATAGGTTGTTCATGTGCCGGCAGCCCACGACCGGGCACGGCTCCTCTCCGTGCGCACGTCCTCCGCTCGTCTGCTTTCTCTTCGCTTCCTCACCCCACCGGGTACGTACATGTCCTCTTCTACGTGGAAAGTCGCTCTGGCTCTCCGTCTCGGCATCGCGCTATTCCCTGGATCTACTCGCTGTCTGGTCTGCTCTCGTCGCTCTGCGACATCGCTCCCGTCTTAAATCCAAGTGGTCAACACGCGTTGACCTGCAAATACGAAGACGGAATGACTCGTCGTCATCACATCCTCCGCAACGTTCTCGCCCGCTACTGCAAGGAAGTTGGGATCGTCGCCCTCTTCGAACATCCGCTCCTCTACCAGGTTCCCAACCCATCTGGGCATTCGGAGTCCCCCGCGCTACGAATCGACATTTTCATACCCGCTGTATACGGGCTTCACAGTACCGATATCGCTGTCGACGTTAGTGTTGCCCACCCCTCTGCACGCCACATTTCGCCAAGTACGGTTACCGCAGGCGCTGGCAACACTCGCAGAGCGCGAGAAACATCGCCATTACGGCACTTACTGCAACCAAACGATATCCTCCTCTCCCCCGTCGGGATTGATATCTATGGCGCCTTGGGCGACGAGGACAAGGGTTTTTTTCCGCGCCTTGCTTCCTTCGCTGCTTCCGTCGCGGTTCCTCCCTCAACAGGAGCTCCGCGAATTCGTTACCCGTTTTGCATTTAGTCTCCAAATAATGCAGGCGCGACAGGTTTCTACCCGCGCCCGCATCCGTAGTTAATTTATGAATACCCTCCGCACGCTTCTGTGCGACGTTGTAAACCAATAAAGATTTACCACACAAGCACATCACGGAACGCCACAGGGAAGTTACTGTCTGTTTTGATGTGATACTCATCAACGGGATCGTTTTTGGTGTCTCTATAAGCCGATCCATAAAATTATGCACGACCGAAGCCTTGGAGAATGGACGCGAAGCCACGCTACTCGCAAACATATGCAAGATTAAGACGGAGTACGTGCAAAATAATTGGGATAGGTAGATCCAAATAATAATAAATAGTTACAACTTGAATAAATAAATAAATGCCACAATTGGACTTAGAATGAATAATGAATAGAAAACCAAATTTAATAATATCTGATCGAGGGGAATATTTCGATGGCCCGAGGATGTAAAACTATTTCTAACAACCTAGACTACTTATACTCTACACCAGGGTGAACCTGCTACAAAAATCAGGTGAGCCGTTCAATAATTTTGGTAGACATAATTTAGGCTCAGCAATAATTATTGCAGTATTTTCCAGGTAAGCAATCATCCAGATAATAATTTGTTGGTAGCATAAATGTAATAATTATAGCCTGTATAATATAAAAACCCAACTGTAGGACATAAAAATTATTTCGCACTGAATTCAGCATAAAATAGTGCCAGTGTAAAATAGATAAAATTATCCCTTGATGATTCATAATAAATATAAATTGTGGGCCTCAATAAAAATATTGCTCCACAATTAAGCATCACTGTAGGGACACAGGGATAGAGATTAAAATATTTGGTCAATTTTCACACTACTTCCCCTTTGAAATATTGAACTAAATTTATCCTGTTGACTGAGATGAATCCCGAGATAAAATATTACTCATATCCATAGGTATAGATCCATCAAATAAAAGGAGCTTGAGCATGTCAGATACAGGACTGTCCTTTTTTGTGAGCGGGTCGGAGCGATTAATTGAAACATGAATTTTTGAACACTAGTGAGAAAATTATTTTCTTCCGTATTGTACGCATTTGAAATAATATGAGATGGAAGTCCAGATGCTTGATGAAGTAAAAATTCTTTAGATCCAAACCTTTTATGATAAAAACTCAGATCTTTTTGTTCAGATGATTTCAATTCCGTTCCAGGTAACAACTCAATTTCATGCGCATCAATTCCATCGTTTTCATCAATAGGGATATGAATTAAATTTTCAGGGTGCAGGGAACTAAGTTCAGATTCAATCGGAACATGTTCGAGAGATAATATGTTTTTAGATTCTGATAAATTTCCATCACTTTCTGATTCATTATATTTTTCGACATCAGTATTCATATTTGGTTAAAATTACCATCATCAGAATGATCGTCAAAATTGTTTTCGCCCACATTCTTCACTTCGGTAATATTTGTTTCATCAGAAATATCTTCCACAGAATATTCAATAGACTGATTCAATAAATCATTTGCCTTTTGAATTTGGTATGCTAGTTCATTAGATGAAACGGAATGTCGGACATCTTCAATTGCAGCATGTATAAATTTTCCATTGGATCCAGGTACTGTGACGATAAGAGATTTTTTGTCGAATTTCAATACTGGTTTGGGCGATGACCAAGATCCTTTTTCTGATTTGGTAGATGAATAAAAATTTCCACAATATCGCCAACATTAATTGGAATATCGGTCACAGACTTTGATTTTAGAATAAGATTTAATTTCCTCTTGGCTATTAGCTCATTATGAGCTTCTCTTAAATCATTTGGTAGACTTCGAGGACCAGAATTATCGATGGGTCGAGTGTGACCAGTGGCAAGCTCGTATGAAGAAACAACATCATTTCCATATAAATCATTCGATATTTGAAACATTCGAGCAATACGAACCGTATTACTTGCAGAAGAATCGGATATTTTTAAACGGATATAAATGTCTCTCAATATTTTATGTTTTGACTCAATATAATTTTTGTTATGGCGGCGGGAACCAATAGGACAAAACGAAATTCCTCTTTCCTCAAGATAGCTTCTAAAATTATCATTGTCAAACGCCTGATCTCCCATTAAATAGTTAGGGTCCCAAAATGGTGTTAACCAGAGAGTCTCAATACAATCAATGCAATTTTCCATCCTTAAAGAGGGCACTATTGAACCAGTTGAATACCTGGTAACTGAGTCCATAATGTGAAAAATATCCAAGTTTTCCACAAAAAAATGATCCACACAAACCAATTCATTAAATCCGCGAGATATAGAGCTTAAAGATACTGCACGAGGATGAGATGGTTTTTTTGTGACATCACAAAATTTGCAGGAGTCAATTATGCTTGATAAATATTTTTTGCATTCATCGTCCCATATAAAATTTCTTTGTAACAATAGTTTTATATCATCATAATTTGAGTGACCACATACATGTTTGTGAACCTTATTAATTATTTTCTTCTTTTCAGCCCAAGATATATTTTTGATGTATTGATATTGTTGGAACAAATTGCTGATAGAAATGAGTTTTCAATAGGTTCGGATGATTGTATAAATATATTTTGGGTACATAACAATGATGACCATGATCCACCAATGTTATAGAATCGATTGAATTATTTGCGGACTCGAACTCGATGCGATTGTCCGTCATATGAATAATATTTGATTTTCTTGTGATATTTCTTCCAATAACCCATTGAGATGATCCACTGATTATTAGATGCCTTATTTTAACCTGATTTCCATTGTCTGAAATAGCTGATAAAAATATTGAACCGATCATTTTTCTTTTTTCGCTTGAGTGGTCGCCATTTCCGTATTGCCAGAAGGGCGTGTCCTTGATACATTCAGGAAGTTCATCAAGAATTCCATTCCATTTCGGTAAAATAAATTTCGAAAGTGCTCGTAATTCAACAATACCCATTCCACTATACGGTGCTCCATCATCAAGTAACGGACCTGGGTATAACGTATTTGACGGAGAATCAAGCACCGTTTTTACCATATGAAATGTTACAGAACCAGAATCATTTTTGTCTTTGATATTTTCTGCATTTCCCATTCTAGATGATGAACCTTTATGATAATTTTTAGCACTCTTGCATTTATCTTTTTCATAGGCCCAATGGCCAATTTCTCCACATCGGTCACAAGTTGATTTTGCCTTGAGCGCAGCAAAGTCTTCAGGAGATAATCTTTGCTTATTATTTTTCTTGAAATTTTTCTTTTCTCCGTATGAAATATTTGATTGACTTGAAGAGATATATTTTTGAGCATTTCCATATATTTGATTTGTATTTTTTGGTTTATCACATGCACGAATAATAGATGATATTTCTGAATATTTGATTAATTCTAGGATTTTTCCTTTTTCCAAATCGGCTTCTTCATGCTTCGGAGAAGCAGCAGCCAAAATAGATACTCGCTGGTTTGAATCAATTTTGGAATTAGCCAGGAGCAAAAATGATACCAGTGCTTCAGGTAATTTCGAAGTACCAGTAGATGAATGAAATCGGGCAATTTGAGCATCAAACCGTGATTCAAAATTTTTGAAAGACTCACTATCACCACGAGTAGTGTGAATAGATCTAAGAATTTTTGAAATGTATCTGATATAGATGATAGAGGATCCACCTTATGAATAGCGTTAGCAATCGCTAATGCACCATTTTCAGACTGAATTTCTGTGTCTGGAATTTTCTTACAAATATCAAGAGCTCGTCCAAATAATTGTGATTGTAAGACAAGACCTTGTACTGCCTTAGGAACCTTATTAGAATTTGATGCTGGTAATAAATCATGAACAGATTTCCATTTTTGAACAGCATCAAAATATTTTTCTTGAGGTCCTTTACCATCCGTCCAAGGAGCCGTGCGAAGATCCCATGAAAATTTCGGCCTTGAAGGAATTTCGGGGCGATCTGGGCCCATAACTGCAAAATAATTGGGATAGGTAGATCCAAATAATAATAAATAGTTCCAACTTGAATAAATAAATAAATGCCACAATGGACTTAGAATGAATAATGAATAGAAAACCAAATTTAATAATATCTGATCGAGGGGAATATTTCGATAGCCCGAGGATGTAAAAATATTTCTAACAACCTAGACTACTTATACTCTACACCAGGGTGAACCTGCTACAAAAATCAGGTGAGCCGTTCAATAATTTTGGTAGACATAATTAGGCTCAGCAATAATTATTGCAGTATTTTCCAGGTAAGCAATCATCCAGATAATAATTTGTTGGTAGCATAAATAATAATTATAGCCTGTATAATATAAAAACCCAACTGTAGGACATAAAAATTATTTCACACTGAATTCAGCATAAAATAGTGCCAGTGTAAAATAGATAAAATTATTCCTTGATGATTCATAATAAATATAAATTGTGGGCCTCAAAAATATTGCTCCACAATTCAGCATCACTGTAGGACACGGGATAGAGATTAAAATATTTGGTCAATTTTCACATCCCTGTGTGGTTTTATGAAGTGCCCCTGATTTCGTCCCCAAGACCACAGAGGTATGAGTGATTGTCATCAATTAAGGTACTTTATCCTCGTCAGTGCTTTGCACCTTGACTTTCCAAGTTGTAACATAACTTGTCGTGAAACCCGTCCTGCTGAGGTTCTCTTAATAGCTTGTACAATCAAACTAATGTCGTAAGAGAGGATTGGTAGATAAGATTGGGACTGATTCGCAGCAGCAGTATTGAAGAGGCATGCCGCATTCTTGTTAGCTTAAGGGAGGGAACATGGCTTGTTCCTATCCTGCAGAACGCTGTGTATTTGTAGATCACTGCGTACTCGTCGAAGTCAATCAAGGTGTCATTCTGGATTCGGCTGAAGGGTTCACCATTTGGCTTTGCCCGGAGAGCCTAAGGTTACGCGAAGGCGATTTTCATCAAATTCATTGGCTTTCTCTTCGCCAACAACGTCTGTTATACTGTCCGGAACATCAGGCTGAGTTTCACTGGGCAACCAATTAATAGCATATTTTTCTGTGTCTTCACCGTCCCCTATGTCAGCACGTTTGGTCATTTTCTTCCTAACTTGCATCGCGAAGAAAATCTCAGGGGATGGGGGATCCACGGTCGGCACCTTTCAGCGGTGCCGGGTGTAGAATTTCCGTTTAGTCGATTCAACTTTACGGCCACTTTCTGGATATCGCGCGATTTGATTACGCAGCACATACTCCCACTCGTCTTTACGCAACGGGAGGTGTTTTTCTAGTAGCTCTAGAAGACTGTCGCTCTCAGTCTGAGTGAAGCAGGACCCGCGTCCTCTGTTGGATGGCTTACTCTGTTTCCTCCCCTTGAGGCACCCATGTCTCGAGGACGCTTCTGAATGGCGGGACAGGAAAAGAGACGCGGTGGAATCGGGCGGACGTCTGGCATTGCGATGGAGGGATAGATCGAACTGAATTTACAGCCGGCGTCGTAAATGGTGTGGTATTGCAGTTGATTTGGGGAAGGATCTGGCGAGGAGGTGCTATTGGAATGGGAGTCCGGCTCTAGGAGACTGTTACCGGAGGCTATTTGTCGACTGGGATGGCAACCGGATAATTTCCTCCACTTTACTTGGTCTGCACCCGGGAGAGTCAAGTCCATTGTTTCAAGCTCTTCGCAGGGGGGCATGTGAAGGAACTTTGGAAGAGATATGAGGGGACTGTCAAGGAGGTGAAAACATGATTTGGGCTGGCGTTGCAGAGGTGGTCGATCGGATTTGACATGATTTGACCTGGTCTTGTGGAGGTAGTTGATAAGATTTGGCGGTACAAATAAGCACAGGGGGGCAATTTGTGAACATGTGCATACACATCAACCGCGCACCTCGAGTTACCGACAAATTTTGGATTTGTTCATGTAAAAATCTCATTAGAGGGTTTACGGACTGCGAATTTCGTAGCTAATTTCGTATCCCGACGGCACGAGCGGGTGCTCACAAAATTTTCCACGCTCCACCTTTACGGGTTGCGAATTTCGTACCTTCCTCTCTCACCGTCCCGGGGTCCGCGCGGGATCTGCGCGGGGTCCGCGTCACATTCGGCGGACTACAATGCGGAAGCGAGATTTCGCACTTCAGAAGTTCATCACGGGCAGGGGCAAGTAGTGTGAAGTCGCATCGATAGCGTGCGCACTCAATCTGAGCAAAATCTTGGTCACCACCGCCACTACAAGTGATATAAAAGAGAACATAGATGTTTCTAAGTTAATCAGAAGGTCTCGTCAGGTGAGGAGTGTTGATTTAAACCTAAACGCGTTGTGTGAGAACCAACTTCTCACCGATTTCCGGTTCAAGCTTCCGGAAATCCGAAAGATAACTGATGCTCTCGGGTGTAGTGGTGTTACGGCAAGAAACACTTACGTCTGTTAACCTACAGTTGCTTGTTGCATCATGTTGTTTCGTTTGGCTACCACGCAGCGGTGGTACGATACAGAAAAGAAGTTTGGGAAGTTCTCTTCGGCTTTGAGCGAGATCATTTGGGAGATGACTGAGCTGTTTGTTTCGAAGCTCGGACAAAAGCTGGACTTGTGTGGTGTGCAGCTTCTCATGCGAGCCGAGAGATGTGCTAACGCTATCCTTGATGCCAGAGCCCCTGCTCATGATTGTGTCGGCTTCATAGACTGCACGAAAATCAGAATGCAGTGCCTAGGAGGCAGTGGATTCAACCAACGGGCGTGCTATTCTGGTCATAAGCGCTTTCACTGCTTCAACTACCAGACATTAAGCACGCCCGATGGTCTTATTTTCGCACTCTTTGGTTCGATGGTTGGGAGACGTCACGCGCTGCTACGCAACAGTGGATGGGAAGGCATTTTACAGGGTAGCCTGAGCACTGCAACTCGGCAATACTACCTTTTCGGAGACTCAGCATACATTCTGCGACCTTGGATGATGCGCCCTTTTGTCGGCGACCTCACTACTGAACAAACGAAACTCAATGCGGTGATGAGCAGCATGCGTGTTGCAGTTGAGCATAACTATAAGGATCTCAAACAACTATAAGTAAGTCCAGACTTTGAGCGTAATCTCAAAGTCAGACAGGCTGCGATAGCGCTGATGTACAAAGCGAGTGCACTTCTGTGGAACTTACGAACTTGTGCATACAAGAGTGGCCAAGTGATGGACAAGTTCCAAGTCGACCCTCCTAGCTTCGAAGATTATCTCGAATCGTAAAGAGCAAAAAGTTTATTTCAGCTTCTCGGCTAACGCCCTGAGTAATTCTAGCGTAGCACCCTGCTCAGCACGTCTAGCTTCACGGTCTTTCTTATCCTCCTCGAAACGCTTCTCCTGCAACTCCAATTCGCGCGTTCGAATCTAAAGCTCTGCTACTCGGAGCTTCTTCTGCTCTCGCAAATCATCCTTCATTTACACCACCCAGTCATCGAAGTCATCGTAGTTCGCCTTACGGTTCCGCTTCTTTGCCGCAGAACCCGGCTCCCGTACTTGTCGCTCGAGTGCCTGGGCTTGGATCTTATCCCCGGCGGCTACGAGTTTCTCTTCAACATGCTTCAGTTCGTCGGCCTTCGCTAGGCGCTCCTCGTCTCGCTCCTTACTCTCGAGAAGGAATTCATCGAGAAGAATATCGCTGCGAGTGATCTCCTCCGGTATGCCGGATGCACGCTCTTTGGGGCGATTCTTGTCTTGGGGACTCTTCAGGAGCGCCGAAACTTATCGCGCAAAGTTTTGACGGTCGGTTTCTGGCAGCGCGTCAAGACACCTGCTGAAACTTGGGATACGAAGAGGTCAAGGACTTCCTTGAAGCGCTCATCTTTGTCCCCGTGCCCAGCGAGGTGCGCATCGACCGTACGGACGCACTGTAGGAGCTGATGCTTCAGCTCTGCGGAGAAGACGAACTTCTTGAGCGCAGTCATCGTTGGGCGCATAACGGCAGCACCCTGTGGCGAAGGGGCGAGGTTGTCGCCAGTCGGGTCGGCTCGTCTGCACGCTCACCGTCACCCGCGGTCGCGGTTCGGTCATATCACCTTGCCGCGCGGGGTTCTCCTCGGGGTACGAAATGGCCATCGTAGCGTTGCGAATTCGCACGGCCAAATTTCTTATGTCGACGCCAACTGTTCAACCTGGCGCACGTGTACATGAGCTCTCACGAAAAAGGTACGAAATTCGCAGTCCGTAAACCCTCTATTGTGTGTTGCACAATTGCCAAAAGAAGGTAACAAAAAGAAATTTGTTATTTCAGGAACGACCCAATTCTGATTTATTTCAGAACCGGTTTTTTAGAAATATTTGCAATTGCTCGAATACGTAAGCCACGAATTACGGAGATTCAGGGAACAATTGCAGAAATTTCCTGTGTGTAATCTTTACGAAATCATCACCTTTAATGATCAATACTCAGGAGACGGCTAGTGCCATGCAGCGCAGGGCCTGGGAATACACAACAGGGGCCAAATCGGTGTTTGGTCAAGACGCCGCCGATTACCGGACGTAGCAACGTATTGGACAATCAGGCATACGAATCTAACGAGGAGCGAATGTTTCTCGGCGGCAACAGAGGTACCACGCTTGCTGGCGAGAAAGTGGGCGACTTGTTGCACGGCTTGATCAAACCCGGGTCCAATGCAACCATAGACATCAGCAACCATGGGGTGAAGTCCAGTCCGTAGTATTCGCATAAAGCATGGTAATGGTAGCGTTTCTCTGATTCTTCCTTGGAGATATGGCCATGTGGAGGACAAGAACGAAACCCGGATGAGTGCGGACTGATGACAGAGACATCAAAAGCCTGCGGGCTGGCGGCGAACTCGGGGTCATTAATAAACACATCTAGGCGGAGCTGGGTCGCGGAAGAAGCAGAAGGATAAATGCGGTCAATTCGAGCCTGTTGTTCCTCTCTGGTCAATTGGGAGGCCGCAAGGATGCCAGAAGAAGGATGTGGAAGATCTGGAAAGCGCTGCTCCCGAGACACGCGAACACCGTGGAGTAGAGCAGTATAGCGAATGGACCGAGCTAGCTCGTCACGAAGTGCGTCGTGGCGGCGAACGCTACCGGCGCCAGTACTGCACACCATGGCGTGATGACCACGAATATCTAGCATAGCAGTTGAACGGGAACATATGGTGCATGAACGGGATCCAGAGAAGAGTGGCTCGCCGAGACGTAAACAGACCGTAGTAATCCAGACTTCAGGAGCAGCGCGGGCACCGTTACCGCTGAGTGGAAGAGTGGAGAAGGGTAATGAGGACGAGGAAGCAGTGGTAGAAACATGACGCGTTTTGGAAACAGGGGTGAGGATGCCGTGATGCGATGATACTACGACCAGAGACGGCAGCTACTGTACTGTACGATACTGTACCGTACTGCACTGTACTATAAGATAGCAATAGCCACCAACTTATCTACTTACAGTTGTCACAGTACAGTACAGTATAGCACCTCGTGACCAATGTGCCAGCA
The DNA here is from genome assembly GCA_002205965.3 of Kappaphycus alvarezii. NCBI lineage: Eukaryota > Rhodophyta > Florideophyceae > Gigartinales > Solieriaceae > Kappaphycus > Kappaphycus alvarezii. Next base: position 163,427 of record NADL03000717.1, on the reverse strand, counting down.
ATGAATGGATTGTTGAGGTTGCGTTGGGAACGTAGAAAAGTTGATATTTGGGACACCAGTGTAGAATGGCTTGCCTGGAAACTTCAAAAGTTTCCAGATGGTCTGCAAAATTTCTACTGTACTGTACTGTACAGTAAAGTGCAGCACCCAATCCACCATCAACAGGGCCGCTCTAGTGCATTCTGTCCAAGGCCATTTCCTACATAAACCTGCTGCTATCGTACTCGACCTTGCTCTCAGCTCTTCCCATCATCACCGACCCATCATGGAAATCGACGGCCTAGGCTCCCGTTGCCACCTCTCCACCTGCCGCGCAATTGACTATCTCCCCATAACATGCCCCTACTGCACCCGCCATTTCTGCCGCGAGCACCAAGCCCCCACCTCCCACCACTGCCCCCACGCCCCAAAAGCCAAAGTCCAAGTCCCCACCTGCCCACTCTGCAACTCCCCCGTCCCAATTCCCCCCAATCTAACCGCCGACCAGGCCGTCTCCCGTCACATAGACGCCGGATGTCCCAAACGCGCCCGCACAAACCCCGTCTGCGCCAAGCCAGGTTGCAACAAACGTGACGTCGTCTCCACCAAATGCCCGGCATGCAACCTCGTCTTTTGCCTCGAGCATCGCTTGGAAATGGACCATCAATGCCAAGCACGTTCCTCCAATCCCACCCAAAACCCATTTGGCCAACGAATCCTACCCACCCATGCAAAACCCGCCCCTGCAAAACCGAAACGCTCGCGTGGTGACGTCCAGATTCATTTTATCAACACCGCCTCCCAACCCATCGGCAACGCCGCTGTCGATACTGCAGACCGTATCACAGTCGCCGTCTTTTTTCCCATGGGCACCGCCGTTCGTCCGCGCCACATGTTTTTCAGTCTGCGTAATTCCGCTGGCAAGATTATAGACGGTTTGCTTCGTGACGTCAACGGCCTCAAACAAACCGTCCAATGGTGCTCGCCTATGTCTGTATGCTGTCAAGAGAGGTGGTGGAGGTGTCAATTTGCTCCCACACATCACACCGCTTAAAGATTTGCCCACAGGGACTATAGCCAATGGCGACATTCTAGTTTTGGAGCAAGGAAACGCCGGTTTGGACCAGGCTTGGTTCGATGTTTTGGCAAAGGTCTATGCAAACCGCTCCATTCCGGCACGCAGGGGTTTGCGTATGGCTGCCGGAAAGAGGGGAGCCAGGGCAAAGTCGGAAAAGTGCGCCGTTTCATAGTCACAGGTACCCGCTTTCGCACGCAGTTTTGTAAAGCTCTCATGTTACATTGGTATTACGGTACAAGTTACTCATATCATACGGCTCACCCGTACCTTCCCCTCACCACCTCTGTTCAATCTGCTTTGCTCCCGGCTATTCCCTCATGCTGGACTGCCCACATGTCCTTCACCAGTCTCTTTCTCGTCTGAAACCGCCCGATCCCTGTAGTCAGGTCTTTGTGCGTCCTCCAAAATTTCATCAAACGTGTTGCGTTCGTCCCCGAATGGACGCTTCCCGAGTAACTGAATCATATCCTCCGCTCCGATAGCCTCTCTCTCCAGCAGTAGCTTGGCCACCGCCTCAACGTCCGCCTTTTTATCCATCAGCAAACTCTTTGTTCTCGTGTACGCACTAGAAACCAACTCTCTCACTTCCTCATCAATCTTTCGCGCTGTCCTGTCAGAGTAGGGTCTGTAGAAACCATCGTCCATATCCCCGCTCTGGTTGCCGGGGAAGGCTAGATTACCTACCGTGTGTCCCAGTCCCCACTCTGAAATACTTTGATACGCCATCCGCGTCACCTTGTTGAAATCATCAGCTGCGCCCGTTGTGACACTATCGAAGAAAATCTCCTCTGACGCGCGACCAGCCAAAGTCATGCACATTTGATCCAACAGCGACTCCTTTGAAAACAGATACTTTTCCATAGGCTGATACTGCGCATAACCCAGCGCAGCTGAACCCCGCGGGATAATGCTCACCTTCAATAGCGGCATGGCATGCTCGAGAAACCATCCAGCGACGGCATGGCCAGCTTCATGGAACGCAATGGTTCGTTTTTCTTCAGGACTCATCACCATATTCTTTTTCTCCAGTCCCCCGATTACTCTATCAATCGCTGCCTCAAAGTCTTCCGGCTCAACAGAATCTTTTTTAGCCCTCGCCGCAATCAACGCTGCCTCATTGCACACATTTGCAATATCTGCACCGGCAAAACCCGGGGTCCGTGTGGACATTTGTTTTGCAACTTCATCCTTCCCGGGCGGCTCGCTAACTTGAATCCGTCTCAGATGCACATTGAAAATCTCTCTTCGCCCCGCAATGTCTGGCGGATCAATCACAATCTGTCGATCAAAACGACCCGGCCGCAGCAACGCAGGATCAAGTACGTCTGCCCTGTTGGTACCCGCTAGAACTACCACGCCACTATTGCTCGCAAATCCGTCCATTTCCACCAGCAACTGGTTGAGCGTATTTTCCCTCTCATCATTCCCTCCGGCAAACCCGCCCCTCCCTCTCTTTCTTCCAATTGCGTCAATCTCGTCGAGGAAGATAATGCAAGGGGCCATTCCTCGCGCTTGTGCGAAAAGGTCCCGCACTCGACTCGGACCGACCCCACAAACATCTCCATAAAATCCGACCCTGACATGGTCAAAAACGGGACGCCAGCCTCTCCGGCAGTTGCTTTGCCAAAAGCGTTTTCCCCGTCCCCGGCGGACCGTACATCAGGGCCCCTTTCGGAATCTTAGCTCCCAACTCTTTATACTTTTCCGGCTTCTTCAGGTACTGTACAAACTCCATAATCTCCTCCTTTGCCTCGGCCAAACCTGCGACGTCCTTGAAGGAAATGTCCACTTTATTATTCTCTGCATTCAACACTGTGGCATTTGCCTTGCCGACATTGAAAATGCCACCACCAGGCGCACCTCCCCCTCCAGTAAACGGCCCAGATCCGCCTCTCATCCCTCCGAATCCACCAAATGGGGATCTGCCGCTGCCACCGACTCTCGGAGGCATCCCTCCTGCCCCTCCGCTCATTCTCCTAGCCAACAGCGCATACACTGCGACAAATCCCAATGTGGGTATCCAATCCAACAAGAGCTTTGAAAAGGCGGCATCATCCGAGTATACGACGGGCACGTACTCATGCGGCTCAATGCCCAAATCTTCCTGTGCCTGCTCTAATTTGCGCTCCAAAGTATCCACGCTACCAATATTAAAGCGCATCTTGGGCGAAACAAGTCATCCTTGAAGTAGACGTTAGCCACCTGTCCATTGACAACCTCGACCTTTGCTACCTTACGCTGAGCAAGAGCGTCCGATCGAAAGGTCTTCCACGAAACTTCACGGCCATCATTCGGACTAGAGGATGACGATTGCGAAGTGGTCATGGTAGGCTGGGATTCATGGAATCACGCCTGGCAAAGAGAAAGTAGGAAGCCAAAACGCCGCCACCAAACACATAAGGCAAGAGACGTTCCCACGAAGCATTCCCACCGCCACCGGGGGCCGGACGAGTTTCCACCACCGCTTCCATTGGACGCACGCGAGGACGAGGCGTCGGACGTGGAGTTGAACCGCGAGCCATCGCCTTGTTGCTCAACATAGTAGCCTTCGTAGCGCGAGCGTTTCGCAGATGAGGTGGATTGTGACGAGGGCTTTTCTGGAGATGGTTTTGAGTCGTGGGGTTTTGGTGGGTTCGGGGTGTGGAATGCGAAGAGGTGCATAAAAAGCGGGAGCGGGCGGCAGAGATGGTGAAAGGGAGCTTGGGGGCACGGGCCGCGGCGGTGCGGAGGGATACGGCGCCGACTATCCTTAGCATGACCGGAGGAAAATGGAGGACGGCGTGGGTGATCTGAGTTTGAGAGCGGAAGCGGGCAGCGGATGCGACAAGGTCGAAGTGAAAGTCGAGCGTTTGAATGCTTTGCTCTTTGAAGGCAATCGATGATTCGGGCATAATCGCGCCATGGGGCCCAATGCAACAAATATGTATTGGCCTTTGTGAGCATTACACGTGTACTTGCTGTCACGAACATAACAGTAATTGAATTGCTCTCGTTTTTTTCGCAATTAACTATAAACCAAAACAATTCAGCTACTGTACAGCAAGGCAAGTACGGTGCTCAGCTAACTTTGCCCTTGTTGTACTTTACAGTGCATGTTACAACACCCAGCGATGAATCGGGGGCGCCGACGAGAAAACTCGCCATCGTCCCTCTTCGCAGCTTCTTCATGATTCAAATATGCCCCGACAATGTACTTTCTGCAATACCGCGCGTGCCGCCGTGAAGCGCCCAAAAACTGGAAAGCCCGTCTGCAAGCCATGTTTCTTCCGTCAATTTGAGGATGAAGTTCACAATACTATCGTATCCGAAAGCTTATTCACTCGCGGCGAACGTGTCGCCATAGGTGCCTCAGGCGGCAAGGATTCCACAGTCCTTGCCTACATCCTCTCCTTCTGAACAAACGTCATGACTACGGTCTCGATTTATTTCTCCTCTCTGTCGATGAGGGCATAGCCGGGTATAGGGATGACAGTCTGGCCGCCGTACATCGCAACAAGGAACAATACGGCCTTCCCTTGTTGGTGGTAAACTATCGCGACATGTACGGCTGGACCATGGATGACATTGTCGCAGAGATTGGAAAGAAGAGTAACTGCACATTTTGCGGCGTCTTTCGCAGACAGGCCCTTGACCGAGGCGCCGTAAAGTTGGAGGCTAACAAAGTTGCCACTGGACACAATGCCGACGATATTGCCGAAACTGTCATACTCAATTTGTTGCGTGGAGACTACCCCGGCTATCACGATGCGTCGATGCCGTCACTGGAAGGGACAGTGACTTACCTCGCGTCAAGCCGTTCAAGTATACCTATGAAAAGGAAATTGTCATGTACGCCTACTTTAAGAAGCTCGATTACTTTGCAACCGAATGCGTCTATTCGCCAAATGCCTATCGAGGCTATGCCCGTCAGTTTTTGAAGGATCTCGAGGCCATCCGACCAAGCGTCATTGTAGATATCATTCACTCGGCAGAACAGTTTGTCTTTCCACACGGCGACAATATGCCAGCCCAGCGTACCTGTGAGCAGTGCGGATACATCTCAAGTCAGAGAATCTGCAAGGCGTGCGTCCTCATGGCAAGTCTGAACAATGGCACTGCAAAACAGATGAATCGACAGAGGGATAAGGATAACACGCCTGATACGGCTGTCTCGAAGGTGAGTCACTCAGCTCACACAGCTAAATCTTGCGATGCCATCGAAAATTAATTCGAAACATTTTAATTTGTGCCGCCCTGCCGCCGCCGCATTGAGGCCATCTCCTTTTCACCTTCGATTTAGACTTTCATCCAGCTCAACCCGCAAGTCTGCCTTTCCAATTTTGCACTTTTCTGTCTCGACCCGTCATTTTTTCATACTTTGCTTTGCACAGAAAATGTATCGACGGAGCAATGGCAGATTCCGCTGAGGCCTCATCTGCTACCTCTCCATTCCTGTATCGCTTTACAACTATTGGCATCCTTGCGCGGCTGACATGGAGCGGCAGCGGAGCAAACATCACTTCTGGTCCTTCTGGGCCTTGAGCATGCGATTTCCTTACCTTTACCTCCTTGCACTACTCTTACCGTTAATGATAGCATCAGCCAAACGCATCAACGTGTTAATGAGCCAAGTGCTAAAGGGTCATGTCTTCGGTTCTCACACTCGACTGATATTCCAAAAAGGATCGTGGTGGGTGGAGATGGTGCCCTGTATGTGGCCGGCACCACAAAACCGACAACCGATGGCGAACCCGCGTGGGGCCATGTGGAAGCCGGTGAAGTTGTAGGCATGAGCGACATATTTATCGCCAAGTTTTCCTCAACGGGTCAGCTAATTTGGGTAAGGCGCACGGGCTCCACTAGTGACGAGGAGCTAAGAGATCTCAAGATTGCCAACCAGGCCCTGTATGTGTGCGGGTGGACTGCTGGTAATTTTGGTGCGGCTACACGCGGTGGTGCTGATGCATTCATCATGAAGTTTACATTAGACGGCGATAAAGCATGGAGGCATCCTCTGCAGTTTGGATCAACAGAGGTCGATTCTTGTAATGCATTGGAAATTGCTGCTGCAGGCCATCGTGTCTTTGCAGTTGGGAGCACGAGGGGAAAGATCTTTGGTTCTCAAAAGCCTGTCAACAACACTATGCACTTTTTCTCTGCTTCGTTTGAAGAAATCGAGGACTCTGTCGGTCTGAAACTAGTTGTAGGAAGGCAGACAGGGACACGAAGAAACTCGTCAAGCTCTGCTATTGCCATATCTGAAAACCACGCGATTGTTATGTCAACTGATTGGCAAGGCCGACTGACGAGCAAAGCAAACGTGGATACTCATATTAACATTCTTGATCGCGAGACTCTTTTAATGCATAGACGATTCCGAATCACAGGCCAAGGCAACAGCAGTTTCCACGGCATTCGCATGGTCGTCGATAACAAGACAGAGGATGCGTACGTTGTTGGGCAATCAATGCACGATAATGGAATTTGTCATATGATGTTTTAAAGTTAACCCAAACAGGAAACGAAGGTACAGATGGAGTTACTTGGGCGACTACTGTGGGGAGGCGGTCACCGAACGCCAGTCTTTTACACCAAAGACCATCCATCATTGCTGACAGCGGTAATGGAAGAGTTTATGTAGCTGGGGTTGAAAACGGCTTTTTTATCGAGAGATTGTCGTCGGGCAAGCTGTCGGGGTTATGATCATGCCATTTATCCAGATTCACTCTTCCACGGGAGCCATTGAGCAGTGTTGGCACCGGACGACGTCAGTACCTGCCGAGATGGAGGAGATAACAGACATAGCATTGGACCCTACAAACAAGGTCGTCTACACAGGCGCTTGGAACGGAGGCTTTGAATTTCAATCCAACGTATTAATAGGATCCTTTGGCTCGGCGGGACACACCTCCAGGAGGCCAGGGTCCATGCCGGTTTCCTCTGTTGGATTTGCTCAGGCAAGCGATGAAATCGAAAGAGAAAAGAAGGAATTCGGACGAGGTAAAATTGTGGGTTACGTGCTGTTAGGACTTGGTGTCGGAGGTGTGGTACTGACTGCATTGATTCTCCATGGTATGAGATCATCAAAAAGAGAAGTGCTTTGGAAACAGTGACGAGAGCGAAGGAGGTAGTGATATGGAGGAAATTCGGCGACAGGCTGCAGAGGCACACATGGATTCTGAGATAGTTGGCGAGGAGGATGTGGTTGTTGGCGGAAGTGCAGGGCCTCGGTAAACTTGTAGAAAGTACTCTAGTAGATGTCAATACGGTAAACGAGCAACTTGGCCTGCATTGATTGCAGGCCTGCATTGATTTCAGGCCTCCCAAGTCGGCACCCTACCGCATCATGGGTGCGGTTTCGCTGGGTAAAGAACAGAGGTGACGGGGCGAGCATTTCGTGAGCCGTATGCATGGGCTAGACTAGCTAGCATCGAGAACAGATACTTGGCCACCCTTGTCACTTTTGCCCAATGGCATTGTTGTGTTATTATCCTGAATGTGCATGAGCTTGGACATAAATTAAGCAAGGTCTCTGATAAGACGGGGCCGTTTCCATACTCTTTGGACGGGACCTCATCTGAACGGGAGCAGATCAAGGATCCTATGTGAAGAGGCTTTTGACTCACAGCTGGCCATCCTTCCCTTCCAAAGTGAGCAGCTCGAACAAGGCTACCATTTCAACGTCAGCAATATTCTTTGTCGGCATTCTATGAACGATTTCAGGATCTCCAACAACGACGGACAAGCATTGAGCTCTCGAAATAGCAACGTTGAGCCTATTTTGACGAAGAGAAAAGCGCAAACCTCGATGATCCTTTTGCGCGACCTGGAATCTTTCTACAGAGAATGTCTCCGACTTCCAAACACCATCATTTGTGTAGCGGGTTTCCTCGTCGACACTGGATACATCATCAATGTCACTCGTGCACGTAGAAATGATGGCTACCACGGCCTCTTGACCTTGGAATTTGTCTACCGTCCCACTCGAACCCCGTTCGGAACTGCGTCCATTAGAGCGCGAACCTGCCCGTTATACGGCGCAACCACCAATATATCAGACTCTTTGATCTTACCGCTTTTCCCATTTGCCGTAAAGTCGCAACCAATTAATTCCCCGATAATTTGTGACGGTCTGCACTTCTTTCTCTTTGTGCCACTTTCCGTACTCTGCTCCGCTTCGGTCTAAACCGTCTGATTTCTCCTTCTCAGGTATATTTACAGCAACAAATGCCAGTCCCTCCCCTTGTGCAATATATTGCACAAACCCTGCGTTGACGCCCGGAGCTGTATCCTGTTATTTGCGCACATATCAGCATGTGACAAGGCACTGTCGTAGAAGAACTTGGATACAAATTCGCATAAATGGGGATTCATTCGATAGGATTTCTCCAGAAATAATCCCCTAGATGGCCGAACCGTTGTCTCGTTTGGTCCGACGATGTACGATAAGCAACTCTGCTCCAATACCTCTGGATGATTTCCTTTGATCGGCATTTCTAGCTGCTGCTGATCACCAACGAGTACTGCGTACTTTGCACAAGTTGCCATTGCAAGAAAGTTTGCAATGGTCACTTGGCTCGCTTCATCAACAAACAGAAAGTCAAACTTTTCTTCAGAGTCCTCTCTAGCAAGTTGGTAGCAGGTAGCCCCAACGAGTGATGCGATAGCTCGTTTCCTTCCTCTTTTCTGGGGCGATGGGGTTGTAGGGGCCGTTGCCTCTGCGCTTCTTTCTTGCACTGGCCCAATCGCCAAATCCTTCAAGGCTGGTTTAAATCCAATAATGCTAGAGTTGGTGCTTCTAGTGCCTACTTTCCAAACGGCATTACTGCAGGTACCAGCCTCAACGGCAGTGTTGAGCAAATTATCGATGGCTGCGTGAGAGTTTGAACTAACAGCCACAGTTTTACCGTATTGCATCACCAGGTCTCGAATAATTCCCCCAGAAAGTGAAGTTTTTCCGCTGCCGGGTGGGCCCTGCAGGACAAAAACGCATGCTTGTTTCCTAGACGCGAGAAACTTGCTCAGTTCCTCCCTTCGACGTGTCCTGTTTGCAAGTAAGGACCCAAGTTCCTCGTCAAACGGCTCTTTGTCGACGTTAGTCTTCTTTAAAAAGGAGTTCACTAGTCCTACATTAAGATCCATGTCGTTGGAGAATATTCTTTCTGCGCTTCGAAGTAAACCTTGTCTGAGAGGAGAATCGCATATTTTCAGGCCTTCAGTGCTCACAAGAACGCCAAATCCAGGCGGGGAGAGGTTCTTTTTTCTACTCGCGGAGAGAGTGACAGAGTCAAACTTTGCATCAAAGGTCTGATCGAACCCTTTGATTGTAAAAAACGCAGCAATGTTTGACTGATCCGAGTGTTGCTGATGGTTCCGGATGGCACGACAAAAGCGGCGCTATTCCCAGACGACAGCGACAGAAGTTGCTTCCTTGGGAACTTGTATTTAAAAGCGACACCTGCCTTGTTTGTGTGTTGACTGTTGTCGCTCTCAAACATTGCGGCACAGAGACACTGGTCATCCTCAAAAAGCCTCCGATAGTTTGGTCCAGATGCTTGATTTACTCTGTGAGCAAACTGAAGTCGGCTAGGCAGAGATTCCCGCACGTGGAAATGTAACAGATTGGCAACAAGTGCACGAGTATCCAAGTTAAAACAAGACTCTGATGTCGTCAGCAAAAGCTGACTGAGCTCTGTACATCTTCTTATAGCCACAGAGTCCTCTACTTTGTGCTGCGGCGTCGGGCCACAGGCTCCTCGGGCAAGTTCTTGCTCTGGTTTTTCTTCATCGGCATGCGCGCTTATTTGAGAGAAATTGTCGTTACCGTCCATGGCGTCTTCCTTCTCTATGCCATCTCGTTCGGGGAGGACAGTTCGCATCCAGTCTACGACTTTTTCCAGACTCTCACAGTCTTGTCGATTATAGCGTAGGATTTGGTCCAAAATCAGCTGAGCGTCCTCAAGCTCTTCGGCACCATCATTGTAAAACTTTCGCCGCCATTCATGGTACATTCCAACTGACGACTCTGCATCAGCCAGTTGGTCATCCTCCCGTGATATGTCGACAAGTTTTTCAACCTTCTTGATAGAATAGCTCTCCTCGCCTATAATCAAGCTATCCTTGACAATCTTAAAGACATCCAGAAATCGTCCCCCTTCCAGCATCTCCTCTAAATACCTTGCAGCTTCTACACCATCTGCAGTAGTCGCCCGTAAACCAACTCTTCGCAAAGCAGAAACTTCGTAGTGACCATAATGGTACACATAACCTCCCGCATCAAGCTTTTCTCTTAGCCACCCAACGAACGCAACAAAGGCACGTTCCTCGCTGGTCCTATCATGGGCCCACCACCAACGGAATTCCCCATTTCTTCCTAACGCGCCGAAAAGATACTCCAAGCCACCCTTGATAAGCGGAAATCCCTCCATGTCAAAAACTACGTCTGAGTCTCGCGCCGTTGGTATCAGGCCTCCACCCTCCCAAATAATCTCAAACGCAGTTTTGCCCGTCCTGCTCGTTTCCGTCTGCATTCTCGCCTGACGCCAGAGTGTGAGATAAGTCTCTGTAAGTTTACCGTCTTGTACCATTGTCCTTACTCGTTCCTCCGGGATCCCCGCAAATTCGTCGATGGACTTGACTCGAAATTGCCGCGCAATATTGTCAATCTCGCGCGTTCGAATCCCCGCCAGCAGCCTCAAGGAATTGTCGCTCTCCAAAATCTCTCTCGCTGCCGTGGTCCACGGCCGCACATCATCTCCACAACTCTCCGGGGCCGGGATATGAGTCCCCATATGATCCGAAAACGATTGAAACTGGTGCCAACACCGTCTCCACAACAGCTTCAAAGCAAAGGTGTGCAACAATTTACGGTCATCACCAGTGACTACATAGGCCCAATTTGCACTGGTGACACCAGTAGCATGCTCCATGTCATCCAGCAAATAAACATAAGCGGCCGCCTGGAGCGCATGCTCTGCTGTGCATTTCGAGGCCAACTTGATTTCAACGACAACATACTGACTTTGGCTTGCGGCGCGTCGCTGCCTCTCCGAAACATACGGGTCCAAATCGGCACGCAGCAAGAGGTCAGCGGCGGCGTTGAGATGGTGATTACGCAAGGTTGGGTTGCGTATCAACGGGATGCGACTCTTGAGCGCCAGCTCCGTCTCCTCAATTGCATTGGATGGTAGCTGACGCAACAGGTGCTGCGGTGGAAGACTTGTGGTTTCGGCAAGTGTGTGAAGGAGATAATCGACGACCTGCTGCTCGTAAAGCAGGCCGTGGTGTGTGAGGGCATTGTCGAGCGGAGAGGGGGGGTCTGGTGTGAATGGGAGCGGGTAGTGGCGCTTGTGTAGCTGGTTTAGGGTGTATGCGAAACGGGAGCGGCGAAAGGTTAAGACATCGTGCGGGGTGTGGCGAGGGGGGGAGACGGCGGCTGGTGGTTGCGAGAGCGAGCGCGAGGGGAGCGGGACAAGTCGACGCAGGGAGGCTAGCGGGGTGGGAGTTAGGAAGGAAAGTGATGGGATGTTTTGGCGGAGGCGGTCGAGCAGACGGCTCACGGCGATGGGAAGCATGGTGCCGTTGGGGTGGAAGTGGCGTTGATGGCTGGCTGGGTACCTGGCGGAGAAGGAGGAGTTGATCTCTTCCGAGGCTGGCATTGATCAAGTGATGCGCTGTAATTTACAGTGGACTGTAATGGGAATGGAACATTTATTGCTTACAGTAGGTCATTGCTGGATACTTTGTCCAGTAGATTGTACTGTACAGTACAGCAGTACAGATCAATCGAATGGCGATGCGATACTGTACAGTACAGTACAGTACTGTGCTGTCCCAACTACTGATCCTTGGTCCTTACAACCTTGAGAGACTTTTCGTCTGATCTTCTTGACGTGCGAAGTCAAGAAGCTAGATAGAAATATGGCGACTCCACCTCCGTCCCCTTCGTCCTCTGCCTCGCGGATTCACCCCCCTGCAAACCCTCTATTCGAATCAACTCCTCCCCTCTCACCCGGCTCTTCTACCCCATTCCGCCGCCCCGTCCTTCTCACCTCAGCCCTTGTCCTCCTTTTCTTCTCCCTCACCGTTTCCTTTTGGACCTCTCACTCCCCACCCCTCTCCACTGTCCCGATTGCAACTGTGGGCTCGACGCAAACGCCCCTCCCACCTCTGAGGATGGAATTGAGGCCCTGCTTGGCATGGGTCTCTCTATCTTCACCCTTCAGCTTGTCCTCTGCGTTTTCGCCACCTACATCCTCGTCCAAAATCACTTTCTCTTCCTTCCCTCCTGCATCGCCTATGTCATGCTTGGCGTTCTCGTCGGTTCTATCGTTCGCATTGGCGGTAGCGCAAATGCATTGGGTATGTCTCTTCCCAATCAGGAGCAATTCTTTACTTTTATTCTGCCCCCAATCATCCTCGAGGCCGGCTACAGTTTAAACAAACGCGACTTTTTCGCCGAAGGTCCCGGCATATTCCTCCTCGCCATTCCGGGCACCTTAATCTCGGCCCTGGTCTTTGGTGCCGCAATTTATCTCGTCGGATTTCTGGGCATCTCGTATTTCTTCTCATTCTGGGAGGCCATGCTTTGGCGGTCTGCTTTCAGCTGTCGATCCGTCGCTACCATTGCCATTTTCTCCGCACTCAAGGTCAATAAAACGCTCCATTTTCTGGTATTTGGAGAATCTGTCCTCAACGATGCCGTGGCCATTGTCTTGTACAGAACGTTTAGTCGATTGATTGGATCCAGCATCACCAGATGGTACGGGCCGTTGTTCTCATTTGTGTACATTTTTGTGGGATCCGTGATTGTCGGGGCGGCCGTGGCCGCATCCACATCCCTGGTGCTCAAACACATCAATTTGTACAGGTCACCGTCACTGGAGTTTTCATTCTACCTGCTCATGGCGTACCTGCCGTACCCCTTTTGCGACGGACTGGGCATGAGTGGCATTTTGGGAATTCTAACCAGCTCTGTCATACTGGCGCACTATGCACATTACAATTTATCCAAGGTGACACAGATTTCGTCGCAGCAGGTGTTTCGTGCGTTGGCGTTTCTGGCAGAGACGTTTGTGTTTGTGTATTTGGGGACGGCATTGACGACGTTTAATCATGCGTGGCATGTGGGAACGATTGTGTGGGGTATTGTATTTACACTTGTATCGCGTGCGGCAAACATTTATCCGTTGACTGCCTTGTTGAATCGGTGGCGTGTGGACAAGATCTCACGAAAGACGCAGTTGATTATGTGGTTTAGCGGGTCATTGCGGGGAGCGATTGCATGGGCTCTGTCGTTGAGCCTGCCGAGTCGGAATGGATCGGATGATACGAGACGGGTAGTAGTGTCATCGACTCTGGCGATCGTGCTGTTTACGGTGATTGTGTTGGGAGGGGGAATGCTACCGCTGTTGAGATTGCTGCGCGTGGAAGATGAAGGGAATGAGGACGATGAAAGGCGGGGGGAGGTTGTGGACGGAGAGGAGGGCGGGGATGGGCCGGGGGAGCAAGTGAGGGGCGTGTTGAATGGAAACATGCTGGCGATGAGACTGCAGCGACTGGATGATGTGTGGTTGAAACCGGTGCTGCTGGCGTGCTCGACTCGTGCGATGGTAGCGACGAATCGGACGTTACAGACTCTGGCGGTGTCGGATGTAGAGCGTTTAACACCGCATGAATTGGGATCGTTGTTAGATTCATCGGCGGCGACCGAGAGTCCGTTTCCGGGCGGGGAGTTGGAAGTGGGTGGGATGCGGGATGGAAATCGAGGTGGGTTGAGAATGGGAGAGGCGGAGGAGGAGGAGGAGGAGATGGTACAAGTGAGCAAGGGACATTTAATGGCGGGGGGTGAGGAAGGATGTTAGGAATGGTGGTCATCTGCGAGCATTTGTTTGAGACGGTGTTTTTCCAAGCGAGATTTGTGTGCATTTAGCTCACGGTTGACGAGGTATTGATCGGAGAGGCATTTGTCGAGGGCGTGTTTGGCGTGGTTGCACGCGCCTAGGAATTTTGCAAGGGGATGTGTTTGGTGGCAATGGGTGAGCTGGTCGATGGCTTGTTGGCACTGGATGATTGGGACGCAGGTTGGAATGAGGTTATGGTGAGTGGGGATGTCTGTGGAGAGGTGAGGGGGGTTGGGAGTTGAGGTGGGCGATACTTACCATGGGGTGCAGATGCTTGGCCAAGGGGGGATGCATGGCAGAGGAGGAACGGGTTGACTCGGATGGGATGCGTGAGTGTTTTTGAGTCGGGAAGATGTTTGAGGTGACGAAGGCGGCGAGAGGGGTCAAGTGAACGGCGTGTTATGGAGAGCTACCAAACCGTGACAATGATAGTGTCCACGTGGACTTTGCAACGTTGGCATTGGAACTATGCTAATTGTGACACACGTGGTTGCGGACATGGCAGTGTACCGATCGGTAGGATACAGTGAATTGCTCAGAGTAAAGTACAGGTGTACTGTACTTTACAGTGGCAAAAAGTCACAATTGGCCAATTGAAAAAGATGTGGATTAATTGTTGCCCGACCAGGCCGTGGAGCCCATTGTGCAATGCAATTGAATTGTGCAAGTGCAAAAGCCTTGCGTGCTTGTGGTCACTAGCTAGTCCGGTCGCAATAAAATGAAAAAAAAACTTTTAACACGTGCCGTGCACTCCTACGTACAAAATGTACAGTATTATTACTGTACAGTATACTTTTCTGTACCCTCCCGACTCGAAGCGCACCCAACGCAAGAACAACGCCCACCGCTCACATTTTTATGTCGGCCCTTCCCTACCCTCCCTCGTCATCGCCTTGGGTTATCTCGCATCCCCCTTTTAAACCCCCTGGCCCCTTCCCCAACTATCCCTCCCCCCCACACACCTAACCACCACAACCAACCAATCCATACCCCGTCCCTCAAAAGTCCGCTCCTGATAACACTTCACCACGGGGCCTTGGTTTGCAAAATCGTTTTCCTCATTTCCAGCCGTGGAGGGCGCCCGTAGATACGAACTGGGCGGTGCTGGGCCCGCAGGCCCTGAAAGCGCCGCCCGAAGGACCCGTCGTCAACGCGGCGGCGAAGTCAGTGTCGCTGCCGTCTATTCGGATATCAATGTCAATCGACCGTCCGAGTATTGGGACTATGATAATCTTCATGTCCGATGGGGGTAAGTCCTTGTCTTGTCCCGCCCTTTCACCTCCCTTTGTCTCGCACTGCTTTCTCTTGCGCTGTAGCCCTGTTATGTTATCATCTGTCGTACTCTGCCCCTCTGCGCCTCGCTTTTTGTTGCTTTGTGTTGCATGCCTAACCTTGTTTCATTTCTTGTCGTCTCGCTTTTCGACCCGTTTTTGTACTGTGCGTGCTCTAGCGATCAGGACAGTTATGAAGTAGTGCGAAAGGTCGGACGGGGAAAGTACTCGGATGTCTTTGAAGGCATTCGCGTTCATAGCAATGAAAAGTGCATCATCAAGATTCTCAAGCCCGTCAAGAAGAAGAAGATTAAGCGTGAGATCAAAATCCTACAGTGTCTCTGTGGAGGCACCAATATCATCAAGTTGTTGGACATTTGTCGAGACCCCCAGTCAAAGGTCCCATCCCTCATCTTTGAGCATGTCGATAACAGTGACTTCAAAACCTTGTTCCCCACCTTTACGTCTCAGGACGTTCGATACTACATTTACGAGGTCTTGAAGGCCCTTGATTATGCCCACTCCAACGGTGTCATGCACCGCGATGTCAAGCCCCACAATATCGTCGTTGATCACGAGAAGAGAAAGCTCCGTTTGATCGACTGGGGACTGGCCGAGTTTTACCACCCCAACAAAGAGTACAACGTCAGGGTCGCCTCGCGCTATTTCAAGGGGCCAGAGCTTCTCGTGGATTTACAAGACTATGACTACTCGTTGGACATCTGGTCCCTCGGCTGCATGTTTGCTGGAATGATCTTCAGGCGGGAACCGTTTTTCCACGGCCATGACAATCATGACCAGCTCGTCAAGATTGCAAAGGTTCTTGGCACACCGGATCTTTTTGCTTATGTAAGAAAGTACGGCCTTGAGCTGGATGCCAATTTCATTGCCCTGATTGGGACCCATGCCCGGAAGCCATGGAGCAAGTTTTTGACGGATGAAAACAGGAATCTGGTAACGCCGGACGCATTGGATTTGCTGGATCAGATGCTGGTTTATGACCACCAGAAGAGGATAACTGCCAAAAAAGCAATGGAGCACCCGTTTTTTGCGTCGGTTCGGGAGGTGAACATGTTGCGTGATGTAACCGAAACGGGAAACGGGACAAGTCGGGACGGAAGAAATGAAAATGACACAATGAGTGTTTCGTGATTAGGCTACTTGGGAGCAAATGTGGAGAGAGTATCGTAGGGAGGGTTTGTGATGCGTTAGGATCGTGTTGTAATTTGATCTAGGCGGAGACTGCTGTGCACGATTGTCAGTAAAACAAAGAGAGACGAAAGCGGTTTCCGCAATCTGTCTAGATTCTGCCGTTTGCTTTCTTGCTGCAGACTTTAACGAAATCAAGGGGGGGAATTCGGATATGTCTCGTTTGCAGGTATGATTGTGATTCTATTGTTTACAGCTACTCGGCAGTATAAAGCTGTCGTGTGGAGGGCGTGACATGAACAAAAGCTCAAAACAAGGAACGAGCCGTTCTCTAATGAAAGCGTTGCGCAACTTCCTGCACCGCACACACGCAAAGGCGGGGAGACATGCGCTCTCTCCCCGCGTTTGCCTTGTCGCTGCGATCGTCACCACTCCCAGAGCAGGATTCTCTGGCCCCCTTGCCCTCACAAGTGTCATGCGATGGTTCGCCTACGGGGAGCTCCCCGACTCAGTTGTCCATTTTGTCTGGACGGCAACAACACCATCGATCCATCATCAAACTTTCCTGCCGGTACCCATGTTCCAGGACGGTCGCATGCGAAACCACTATCATTGCTCTGATGGTGGATGGGGCATCATCCCTATCGACGCGAGCGTCGCCCTCAGTAGGTTTGCAAACAACAAGCGCTGCTTTATCCCAATCCCGACCCACGCACCTTTGCTAGGTCGCTACATCCATATGAAAAAACGTCGGCATTTACCCCCACTGCTCATCCAATCTCGACATGCCCCTACGCTTACTGGTACGGGATAGTTTAAACTAGTCGCCTTTTCTTGGTTCCTGCCGAACACCACCTTCGGACACTCGCTGCCAGAAATCCCCTCGACACTTTGAAACTTGTTGCAGTTCCCAATGCATACTCATCGTCGCAATCCTCGCTGAGGCATGGCCACCATAACTCCGACCGGCCTAAAGAGTCAAATCATGTATCACCTTCTACCTACTGTAATGTACTGTACAGTACTGTTGCTACGCGTTCAGAGTGTTGTGCTGCAATTACAGTACTCTTTTTTCATTACAGTAATTATTCATCAATTACTGTACTGCTGGTTTTTCCCGCATCTCCTCCGTGTCCAAGTCTCTTCCCTGGGAACGGCTCCCCACCCTCCGCGACCCTCAACACGCTTACCTCATCCTTCGCCACTGTGCCGGAACCTGCCGCCTGCTATATGTCCTCCGATGTACCCGCCGCATGTTACTCTTTCCAGAGCCGACTCGTTCGACTCCGGACTGAGAAGGGTCTTTGAGGATTTGCATGGTGCCATTCCCTCCCGTTGCTGGAAGCTCGCTCAATTACCTTTCTGCATGGGCAGCCTAGGGCTCACTCTCACATCGCTACTTAGCGACGTCTGCTGCGTCTCGACTGTTCTCTATAGCCTTCCACTGATTCAAGGTCTCTTCCCTTCTACGCCCTTTTCCATAGAGGACCTTATCCGTGACCCATTGCAGCACGCTTCCGGCTTCTACGGCCTCCCGCCTCGCCTCAAACTCCCAGCTCTATTTGGTCTCCCGCCTTCTTCCCGCCAACTGGTCCGCCGTGATTATCAATACCTGGCCTCGGACGCCTTAATGGGCATCATCCAAGCACTGCTGATACCTCCCGCCAATCTTTCTTCTGACCTCCGTCAATTTCTGAAACGCGTGACATCTATTTCATCCCCAAGTCCCACCCTCCCAATCTCTGCCCTACCTCAGAGTTATTTGGGATCCCGCGTCCCACCCAAGGTCTGGCACACTACTGTTTTCCTTCGCCTCGGCTGCCCAATAATCTCTGGCGCCGATCAATGCTCTCTCTGCTTCACCTCTCACCTTCGAGCGACCCACGTCCTTGGCATCCTTGGTCACCACGCCATCGTCTGTCCCTACGCTAACGGCTCTGTTCGCCGTCACAAAATGCCAAGTGATCGCCTTTTCTCCGAGCTCACTACTCTCGCGATCGCTCTCCGTCCCGTCCGGGAATGACAATTCCCGCAGGACGCCCGTCTCTCTTCTTCGATCCGTCACCGCCCAGACCTCGCCATTGATGACCCCCAGTTCGCTCCATGCCCTCAAGGCTTCGACGCGACAGTCATCAGCCCTCATTCCAACTTCTACCACTGCTCCGCCGTTGACGACCCCCCCCCTTCTTTCCCAAGCTGAGGCCGTCAAAGAAAGCCGCTACTGCGGTTTGCGCAACGAGCTCCATACGGATTTCCACCTTATGGCTTTCGATATCTGCAGCTCAGTTGGCTCAGGGACGGAGGCCGGGGTGTATCGAATTTTTGAATACATTGCCTCCCAGAGAGGTACAACTCCGGTCTTCGAACATCACCGACTCCTCGTTCTCAGATCACGAGTGCAACAACGGACTGCGATTGCTATCAATCGCCGTCAGTTGCATCGCGATGTTTCTTAACATTATATGGTATTCCTCACATGCTTTCAAGTAGTCCAATAAAGTCTTTTCTCTCTTTCTTGATTATTCATTTACTTCATGTGTTGTCTACATGATACGTTACACTGACGGGGCTGTACTCAACACTAAGAGCCAACCGGTTGAGTCATATCAGCCGCATGCGGTGGAGCACCGGAAGGGATGGCCTCGGTCAACGAGGATCAAATGACCGTGTTGAGACGCTGATAGATGCGTCAGCCGATCACACTTTCGGTTTTGTGGTAGCGGTGGATGATGCAGGGACGTAGGCTTTGAAGAGGCGGATGATGGGAGCAGAGGGTGCTCCGAGCTATTCGAAGGCGACAGGTTGGAACCGGAAGCCGAATGCTCGGGAACCACGTCAACGGGGGCGCACCGGGAAGTCTTTCGCTCAAAGTCCGAAACCTTCGAACGAAAGGCCGCATCTATTGTACTGGCAATTGTTATAATGTCACATGCACGTGACCCTTAGTGCATGTGTTGAATTGCTGTCCGGGAAAAAGCCTTTGCAATCTGTTCTCTGAACACGGATCCCGACGACGGGCTACGGTTGACCCTCTGCTGTATGCCTTGGGTGCGCCAGCGGGTACATAAAAGGACGGGAAGGGGAGCGAACTGGATCGAAGTGACAGAAAGTTCCGCTTGACCCCCAAAAAGAAAAAAGCAAGTAAACGGAACGTCCACATGCTTTCAGGGTACCGCATGCACGGTCTGACGACATCGTAAACAGCACAAATGACCCTTGTGTCTCTTTTGATAGATCCCCTTCGTTCAGCGTTTCACGTTTCCTTCTTGCGTACGAAAATGTCGAGATGCGCGGCTAGGGCGACAACTAGAAGGCACCATTGATGCCTTACCATCGTGATGGGAATAAAATCATTCGACTTCATTCGATTTCATTCGCCAAGGAAGCACAGTACGACTCTGTGAATAAGTAAGGGGTTTGTCGCGGTTTCGAAGGACATCAACCCGAAAGCAGAAGTCAAACGGAGCCTTGATCTCTGGATTGGGGACTCAGGCGGCTCCTTAATGTTCGCTAATACTCTCAAGCAAAGGGTGTGCTTTGATGATGCACTGTCTTTTGGGTTACGTCGGAAGGCTGTGGCATGACATACGGGGTTGGAGTAACTCGTGATTTATCGGAACCCTTCGGACTGTAATGGACTGAAGAAGGAGATAGAAAACTTCGTTATCAGTCAGAAGACAATCCTTGGAAAAACAAAAGAATGATTGAAAGCGTCTGTTGCCCCAAAGAAAAGAATCTAAGCGACTGGATGCCTTTAAAATGAACACCGAGTAGCTCAGGAGCAAATCAGATAAGATTTCTGGTCAGTTTGAAGAGACTTCTTTGTTCCTTGAGAAGCAAACTAGGAACAAAGGACCGGCAGCTCCTACTCATAATGCATTCAGGAGCCAATACTGCGGAATAACGCTCTTCGTTTGATTTACTGCCCCACAAAACCCCCACACAGACTCTCGTTGTACATTTTTGTGAGAGTAAATGCCTTTTTCAGATAATTTTTCTTTCAAAAAAGGGCCTTAATGGGTATATTAGTGCTTTGATTGCAGTATTTTAGGTTTAAATCAAAGAAAAACTTAAGTTGAAGGAAAAATACGCGAAGTGCCCGTGTCTGTCGTGTGATCCAACGAGGATCTTCGTTGGTACAATCCAACGGGGAGGAGTGGAAATAAAAGGGTTTATCTGAGACGCTGCAGCAACGTTCGCCGTTGCCCGTTAGTAGACTTTTGAGTCGATACTAACTAATTTTCCGTTGTGTTCAAAAAACTTCCTCCGTTTAGCGGAGAGAAGTTAGGCTTAAGTAGTGATCATGTTGTTTCGGCGTCGTCGTCGGAAACGCCATCACTGAATTACAGTACACCATACTGTGGAGTATGGTGTAAGGGTGTTGAAACTCCCCCATTCGGTGATAATGATCACTACTAAAAACACGCAAGCAAAATATGAATTCAAATTATGTGACTGAAACCAAATCGTTGATTTTGAACGGTCACAGAACGATCTTGCAATATAAAATGCGTCGATTGTCCATGAACTGATCATTATTCATTATTTTCTTCATTTTCAGGGTTCACCGTGTGACTGATCCTGACCACGAGCGCGTCGAGGCGGCCGTGGACCATTCCTCCTCCCAGTGTGTCAGTCCTGCTCTCACACCCGGAGCACAGTGCCCGCGCTAAGCCCTACCGTCGGGTAGTATAGGTAGGTGAGACGACGGGCAACCCACGCAGGCGGCAGTTCTGGCTGTTCGATCAAACCGGTTTCATTTTGTCGCGGATCGTAGGACGTAGGGGGTGCTTAGAGTGTACACGGCCATTCGTGGCCGAGCAAAATGGACTAAGGAGGGTTGAACTTCTTACACATGTCCACGGGTTAACTTGTCCACTTCTAATGCTCCCCAGTTCTCATAATCTTTTCCCCATCTCAGCATTACGTGAGTTACGTATAATGCTTTGAAAAAAGTTGACGACCAACCTTCCACTACCGATACAGGTGCGGAGTGCGGCTTGATGCATATCCTTTGTTGGTCCATCCGCGAGGTTGTCGGCACTACGAACGAGACCGATGTCATAAATCTCTAACTACGGAACTGCTCGCACAAGGCGGCTATGTCGAGCTTCTCAGAAGTTTTAGAGCCCTTTGAGATGACTTCAAACAAACACTTGGAGTCTGTGAATAGTTGTAATGGAACCTTTCGACCAAGTAGCCGACCGAACTCATTGCTCAATGTTACCGATGCGTCGCTCATGTCCGCAAACGCAATGACCTCTCCAGTCATAGCTGAGCGTTTGATGCGGCGCGATTTGTACAATTTGAATACAAGTGGGGAGCTTCTGCTTTCTAAATCAACGAAAAGGATAATGTAGCCCAGTTGAGTGGAGAGATCGTTGTTATTCGCGAATGACGCATCAGAGAATCTAACCACGCGGATATTCGCTTCGTTCAGCTTCGGTATGGCGAGAGGTACGCAGTGTGAGATAGAGTATCGAAAGGCGCGATTGAGTCGCTTCAAACAGTCGCGCTTGCTTGTAGTGAAGCGCCCGTACGTGACTTGCGCCAACTTCGCAATCTCGAACAAGACATCAGGACAGGTGTTTGCGAGCCATCCTAATTTCATGCGCATCGACAGGAAGTCCGAGAAATCCGCGTCGTCAGGGAGATCCTCTAGTTTCCGCAGGTAACCGTTGTGGCTCATCGCAAGCATGCCGTTGTTGAGTCGCTTTACGTTGAATCCGGTAAACTCGAATGGTAGCTCGCTCTTCTGAGTCGTGTTGAACTTGCTGGCTGTTGCGTTGCATTTTTCGCGAACCCCGGTGTTCCTGCCCGCAGCAGTTCATAGACGTATAGCGCACCCATACCGATCAACTTTCGTCCATCATGGTCAGTGAAGAGCGCTTGGTCAGACGCGAGCGGCTTCATACTCAAGTATTTCCTGTGGTGACGGTCAAGGGTTGTGTGCCAAAAGTCACCGGTCTCGGACAAGCAGTGTAGAGGCTTCACCTGTTGCAAGCACTCTTCATCGGCGCGTCCGAACTCTGGTGGGACATCGAAGAAGAAGACCTCTCGTTCGAGCTCGCCTTCTGATTGCGTGTATGTATGCTTGACGTCGTCGAGACAGACTTCGAAGTCATGCATTTCGGCGTTCGTGAGCAAGAGTGCATTTTGGCATTCGTGAGCAAGAGCAGGGTGACGGGTGCCCCATTGTTGTAAGGTCTGCGCTGAGTGTACCATGAAGGACTTGCGAATGTCTCGGTGGCTTCCAATGACAAATATGGCCTTGTACCACTCGTCCTCGGTCTTCTCGCATTTGATGGCGAGCACGAACTTGCACGGGAGGATGTTTGCCTGGCGTGGAACTTTGTGCTTCTTGACAACTTTAAACACGCCGCGTGCCAGTAGACCCTTCACTTCATCGATGATAGCTTGTCTCATATTTTCGGACTTCGCACGGCAATAGTCAGGATGAATAACTTCCTTCGTGAATGTGTCAGACGCATGCGAGAGTCTGCGGAGAGCACCCACCATCTCTGGGATGTGCAATTGCGACGCGTTATGAGTTCGAAGATACTTCTTGACTGCGCAACGTTAAACGGGCGGCATGGGCCAGTCACGGCGTCTCTCACGTATAAAAGCTTCTTCTGAGGGTCCCAAACATCGACCATATAAGGGCTAACCCATTCGCCGATGCGGTAGCTGAATTGCTTCTCGCGCCAGATGAGTACCTTTTCGCCTCACTCGTTCGTCACATTGGCGGCCGCCGGTACAGCGTGGCGGAGTACGCGATCTGTGCGGACCTTTACCATGTACCTCTACATCTCCTGGCGCGCTTTGAACGCGATTTTGGCACGCTCGTCGAGGTTCGGTTTGTTTTTCGGCGTCTCAGATGGTGTGAAACCTGCGGATGTTCGCCAAAAACAAGGGTCGATGGAACGACACCGTTCGGACCAAGCGTGGCGTTCATCGCCTTGACGGATAGCGCCAGGGTTAGATGCTTGTCCGATCCCGGGTGGAGGTCATGAGCTTGCGGTACACCGTGCGCAACGGCTGGTGGTAGTGCGCGCCGATGTTCAGGCTTGAGTGTGCCTCGATACCGGTGCGTTCGACGCTAACCCCTGCAATGTGTGCGAGGTTGGCAAAGGGCTCGTCGAAGGAGCTTCCCTGGTCGACAAGGATGAGATAGGGCAAGCCAGTGTATATGGCTGCCCACGAATCGAGAGTTGTCTTCCAGATGGTGTTCGTCTGGACGCTCGGCAAGAACTTCGCGACGTTAAAGTGTTTTCCTCGTCTATGATGTGGAGTACGAGATCGCAGTCTATGTACATCACGTCCATGAGGACTCACTCGTAGAATCGGAAGTTTCCCGCGGCGAAGCTGACTCGGAACCGGAGGGGTGCCGTCTGAATTCTCTGGAACGTACCAAATCGAGCGATGATCTCCTCCAGCGCCTTGCGGGTCTCCGGCGTGGCCTGCTCGGGCCTTGACTTTTTTCACTAATTTGAAAATTTTTTCGTGAGATGCGTGGAAAAAATGGCGGTGAAGCTTGTTTAGCTGAACGCAAGTGGAACGTGTGAGCTTCAGCATCTTCAGCGGGGCGAACAAGTGGGTGCTCTGTGCGCGGGCAGGGTTGATGTTCCACAGGTCGACTGGCTTACCGTTCTTTATGACGCGTTTGACCAAGGTGTTGGTCACGGTGCATGGCGTGAGCGAGTTGGCATCCATTGCGTCGAGACCTAAAAGCGCTGGGACTTTGGCTGCCACGACGTCGATCTCAACCATGATCGACTCTTGGTCCTCCGGTGTCTTGGGTGGAAGCACGATCGTACCGAGAGACTCAAATACCGTGTCAGCGAAACGGAGGGAGTTGAGGAATGGTTTGAGCCTGTTGCGCTTGCGGCCGAGATGATGGAAGAGACGGGTCAACTAAAGTTCTCCAACCACTGAGCGAGGTGCTAAAATGTCAATGCAGAACCCAATCGGCTGATCGGTCTGAGAAGGGTTGATGCTTGCGTGCGTCGGTGCAGGTGCGTAGTTGATGTATATTGGAGGTGGCATCATCAGCTCTGGGCAACGCGGCAGAGGCTCTCCTCGTCGCCCTGCAGAACATGCACTCCATGATCAGCTTCTCCTGGACTTGTCGGTTGATCGCACTCGAGATGTGCTGCGTGATGATAGACTCGTCTAATTTCTCGAAGTCGAGGTACGATGCATCTTCTCGGTCTGGTTGGTAAGAGTCAACTGGTACTCTCCATCTACTTCTAGAGCATCCACGAGAAGATACACAAGTTGGAAAGCTGACTCACCGTCTTGGAGATGATCGCGAACACTCGTGCGAATCGCACCGGGCTTGCATTTGTGTGTAAGCTCCCACTTTTCATGGCACTTGAGACAGATAACCAACCTGCGGGCTTCCGCAAACGTGCGTGGGGCCCAGCCCCTGGGTTTGTGCGCAGCACGGTACTCGCGACGCGCGTGGCGCGGTTTGTGTGCTTAATGGCCGATGTGAGTGTAGGAGGGGTCGGGTGGATGCATGATATAACCGGTTGTCTCATTGATCAACATCTTCCCCTTCACCTTAGCTTGGATGCTCTCGTGCAGCGCGGTTACGAAGCGGTTGAAGGAGTAACGCTGGGAGTTGATGTTCTCCATGGGGTCCAGAGTCTATTCTGAGAACTCCGCAACGGCATCACATAGGTATCTTATCTTGTTGCGGTCGGTCCGGAACTCTGAATGGTACTTTGGCGAGAGCTCTTCAATCTCGTTTACTAAAGCCGAGAGTGCCTTGCTGACATCGGTGGTGCTCTCCTCCGTAATTATGGTGCGAAGAGGTAGTTGCTGCCGACGACCTTCGACTTGTAGCTGACTTGCGTCGGAGTTATACTCATGCAGTATCATGGCCTTGACCCTCTCATAGGTGTCACCAAGTTGGACTTTCCTCAAGAAGAAGAAACGGGCTGGACCATCGAGGCAAGATATGATCAGGTTCGCCATCTAGTCGGTTTGGAGAATGTTCTGCCTCCTCTAGAGCTGGAGCGTGACCTGAGTAGACTGTTTGAAGTCGCCGGTGAATTCGTTATCTTTGCTGAAGGCGTTCTGAATGTTTGCAGCCTTGCGGATGTCTGCGACCTCATCCCCCTCGATTTCGCGGCGGAAAATTCCGTTGAAAGGCTGAAGGCCACCACCAGAGTTGGTTCCGGGGATGGAGGCATGTATCTGTCCGCCGACATGTTGGACGTGAACGCCACCATATTGGCTGAGATGCGACTGATCTGGGACACCACGGCAAGGTGAAGCGAAATATGGCGTCTCGCTCCACGAAATGTGTGACGTCAACTGTGCCTGTCGTGCTTGCTGTGGCTTTGACTGTTGTGGAAGCTGCGGCTGCAGGCATCCCGACGTTGGGCTTCGTGACTGCTGGTCTTGAGTGCGCAACCCTGGGGTGGTGCACCATAAGGTAGTGCACCACAGGGCGGCTCAACTTGCGATGGGGCACCCTGCGACGTTGTACTATGCCACATCGCGCCTTGCGGCTGCGGCGGTCTCTGCATCATCGGAAACGCTGCCTCAGTTGATGCTTTGAATGTGTCGATGAACGATCGGGTGAACGGAGCTGAATCGCACGATAACCACGTAAGCCAGACAATTGATTGGATCTTGCTGCTCACTGCCTCAGACGTCTCAAAGTGAACGCTTTGGGTGAACTGAGGGTCCACGGAGCCACAAACGTAAAGGTATGCAACTTCTTTGAGGAGGAACAACGGCATGGCCGGCATCTTGAAGAACTTCTCGGAGAACAGCTCCGAAGTTGGTGGCAAGATATTTATTATGAACTGCTTGACTTCAGTCGGCTCCGGCGTTCACAACTTCCAGCTTGAAGAAATCCAACGTGTTCTTTACAACGTCCATCAACACCTTGGACATTCCGTCATGAAGGTTAGTGATTTCAGAGCGACGAAAAAGATGGTTGAACATCTGAAGTGTCGCGTCGTGCGTGTTGGACATGATAAAAACGGCAACGAATGGCGGACAGTGCGGAAAGATGAAGCTTCACGAACGATAGGTGAATCACGAATCCAAATTGTCTTGTAATTCAACGAGGATATTCGTTGGTACAATCCAACGGGGAGGAGTGGAAATAAAAGGGTTTATCTGAGACGCTGCAGCAACGTCCGTCGTTGCCCGTTAGTAGACTTTTGAGTCGATACTAACTAATCCTCCGTTGTGTTGAAAAAACTTCCTCCGTTAAGCGGAGAGAAATTAGGCTTAAGTAGTGATCATGTTGTTTCGGCGTCGTCGTCGGAAACGCCATCACTGAATTACAGTACACCATACTGTAGAGTATGGTGTAAGGGTGTTGACAGTGTCAGTCTTCTGCGAGTCTCGAAAAAAATTCGAAAGCCAGAACGAAGAGAAATGCGAAGGGCCTGGCCCATCTGAAGAATGGGGCCAATGGAATTGAACCGGATGCGATTTGGAACCAGGTTTCAACTGCTTATCCTTCCATCATCCCCAGCTGGGCTCCAAGGAGTAGAAGAAAGTTTCGGAGAAATCATAGAAAAATTAAAGCCTACGCAAGGATGTGAGAAAGTAGAAAGTCGTGGCTGGGCACGCTACTGCAACGGAAGGCATGAATTTTGGACATATTTTTCCCGGAGATGCTTAGTTGTCCGGGTATGCTGAATTTTTTGCTACCTGAAAGTTACATCTCCATCCAAGCTTCAATAATGAGCGCGAGAAAAGGCCCGCGTCGTTTCAAGATATTTACTGTGAATTTATATGGAACAGGGGCTCATGCACTGCTAGAAATGGGAGCTGTCCCCAAATTGATCTCATGTAACTCCTAAGCGAGGCCAATTCTAAGCTCAAAGGTCAAAGATCTCCAAATTAAGGTCGTTCGTTGGAAATTGGCGAAAGTATCGGGCTTCGTCAAGGACGTTCTGATTTCATACATATTAATGGTCCTAGCACTGGACATCTCAATTGTAAGTAGAGCCCTTTTCGAGTTTACCGTTGGAATTCCCAGGCTCTAGGCGATGCAGCTGTCTCTATTATAGCTCCGCTAACGCTTGGAGAGAACTCATTTTCCCTGTCGCTCCTCAGCGAACCTCCATTCGTGGACTGGGCTCTGACAGATATCAAGGACTTCACTTCACCGATAGGATCCGAAAATGAGCGGTTCGCGACTGGTTCCTTCCCAAATCCAGGTGGAAAAGATAGAGGGTCATACAGATAGTATTAGTTAATTTTGGAGATCTTGACCTAGGTATCTTAAGATGCCGATCCGCAAAATATAAGGGAAAATGTATTTCCTCGCTAGAAGGCGAAGGATGGATCATACAGCGGGGAGTGTCTCGAAGGTGAAGCGCCTCAAGAACGCGACCTCGAGTTTATTCAGTCGCTGGTAAAAGCACTGAAAAATTACAAAGTCATCGATGGAAAAACGCTATCTCGAGCAGGATAAGTTTCCGGTTGTACAAAGCTACAAGCTAATCGATGATTGGTTTATAAATTCACGGGCCCGTTGTTAAGCCCCTAAACACAACATCGTTGTGTGAAAGGGGTTTACCCGCTACTATAGACAGATTTTATTATACTGGCGAGGTCTTAGTTGTATTTTACTTTTTTCATGGCCTTAAGTACAGTCGGAAAGCCTCACCTTTGTATGAAGTACTACCAGTTCAACAGGGTCATGAAACAGGACCGCTGAACGTTGTCGGAGATCTGAGAACTCTTCGATGAACTGATTTACTCTAGGATCTTAAAAATTTTGCACCTCTACGCGTTCTGCTGTAAATTGCGGATTCTGGAGGAGAATATAGAGACAAAGACACTCGTTTGTTTCTATGGAACGTACAAGTTCAAAATTGATGCAGTTTGGATTCATGAAAACACTTTCGATTTTCCAGAAGAAGATGAAAATGCCCTTTGCGGTTTGAAATGCGTAATTTTTTATGTAGAGATAACGTGTAATTTTTTATGTACATAACGTGATAATTTTATCTTAAAGCATGGAAAATCACTTCTTCCATTGCTAGGAAGCCTCCGAAATCATTTAGAAAGCGAACATTAAGATAAAGGTGACTTATTGAATCTTCGCTCATTCGAAGGTGTGTTTGCTCGTTCAAGTAGTCAATACCGCTGGGGCGAGAGTGGATGTAGATAAATTCTTGGAAATTTTGGAGTCCTCCATTCCGAAGAACGTACCCGACCTCAGGAGTTTCCTCGGTCTTTCCGGATACTGCCGCCGGTTCGTAAGTAATTTCGAGGATATATCAGCGTGGTTGCATGTTGTCAGGTTCATGATGGAAGATTTAAATGGGCAGAGGAAATGTAGGAGGCTTTCGAGAATCTCAAGAAGCTGACAGCGCCTTGGTCTTTCTATTCCTGACTTCAACTCATCTCTCTTTATAGAAACTAGCACTCTCTCGGTGCTTTTTTGTATCGTGGTTGCCCCGATGAAGTGGTATGGAAATGTGTTTCCCATTCAGTTTGCGTCGCGTACAATGACTGAGAAATAGCTCCGGTACACTACCACGGAAAAGAATAAGCTCGTTGTTGTGTTCGCGTTGAGTAGTTTTCGGGTCTACCTACGACAAGGGGAACACTTTTTACAAATATCACCGTGATTTACATCAGGGTTTAACAAGAAGAACACTCACCGGTGGTTGGATCTAATTGCTGAGTAAAACCTTGAGGTTGGGAACTGAGTAGGTTCTTCCAATGGGGCGGCAGACTACCTCTTTCGTTGGCTCACTTTCCACGGACGTGATAAAGGAGATAAAAACTGGATGGAAGGGCTCGTTGACTTCGTTCAATTGGCAGTTCCCAGGTTATCCTGCTTGGTGAATAAAGTTTTGGACTTGGAAGGGTTCCTGGCTTGAGAAAAGGTTCAGAAGATCGGTTACAAGAGATATGCTCTGTTCTAAGATGCAAAAATAAGGTGAAGCTGTAGATGGACACCTTTCCTTTCCTGAAGAATGGTGTTTTTCAATTCATGCCGCCTTTCGGCGACGTTCTGAAATTATGACTACTTATCACGATAACATAGAACATCGGAACGTGTTTTGGGCAGAAATTTTCCCTAGTTATCGCTTCTGGTGGCCCGTATTCTATCGAAAATTGTCAGAGTGGGTGAGTTTTTGCGAAGGTAGTCAAAATGTGAAGAGGCTTCCGACGTACAAAACTAGCCTGGGATTGCCCGTCACTGGATTATGCGATAATTTTTCGGCTAAATTAGCCGTATCTTTTAAGATTTATAAGACCAAGACAAGTTTGCATTGAAGAAGTTTGAATATCTGACATAATTTTCCATTCCATGCGGGACAGAATATTAGAAAGCAATAAATGTTGCCCAATTCATTGAGCAGGAGATAAAAATTTAGTACGACTTGCCAAAAAGATGGTTTCAGGCAACTTAACAGACTTCATGGCCGCTTCTTTGCAGTATTTAATGCGTAATAAGGGTGGTGAATGGAAGTTTGCAATCTCTTTCGTTCCGATAGCGATCATAAAGGGGGAAAGGAGGCTGGGATGATCTCGAAAGCTATTTCAACAACCGTAGAGAATGAAGAGTACTTGGCAGAAGTACTGTCCCAAATTTTTTACGGTTCTAAGGGGGGTATTGTGGCCCCAGACCTTTTCCGTTCCGTATTAAATACAGCATCAAGCCGCGGACACTAGCTAGTGATGCAGGATCGCTCCTGAATGACACAGGATCTCATTACGTAATATGTGAGCTGTAGGGCGAGTCGTACTCGCACTCTGGGGTGGTGCCTAAATTTTTGGTACCAACTGGGAGCTTGAAGAAGGTGAAAAATCGATTAAGGAGATAAAATGCTAGAGACACATGGACTTTTTTTCCAACAAGACCTGCAAGTTGGACGCGTTTGAATCGTACTTTTCCGATCTGATCCGCGTGAGCAAGAGTGATCTGTCGGTCAGACGAGGATTTGAATAATCCCAGAGCGAATTGCTGGTTACGTAAGTAGCGTAAAACCACACTGTACTGAGGCTCTTTGTCCAATGAGTCAGTAGGCGTACCCCGTTTGGTAAACGAGAAGATATGTGTGACTGTGGTAATCAGTGATTACTGTTTTACTTCTTTTTCCTGTACCTCCTCTTTTGTTTCTACGTCGCAGGTCTGACGTCGCTTATATCATACCAACAACAGAATTCGCTACACCAAGCCAAGTGATTCAGGCCCTTTCGGAATTACATCTTTCTGTTAATAGGACGCGAGTATCTATAATGCATTTCACTGTAATGAGATTTTTCCCATATCTCATATGACATAATTGCCCGTGCTGAGCCTTCGCGTTCCCGCAATCGTTCGTATTCTGTAATTTTATGCTGCCATGCTCCTTCATATCACCAAAAATCCCTCTTTCCCTCTTAGACGCAAGTATATCTTTAATAGGCTCATTCATCCTCCTTGTTTTTCAGAGAAGTCATTCGATCGCGGATAACCGATTGACATATAGGACTCTCAATGGCATTGCCAGTTAGCAGCACCCACAGTGGCTCACTGCTCTTTTGTTTCGTCATGGCGTCCGCCAAGTTCAAGCGGGACTGGATCCAACCCAAGTCTGTTACTTACCCCTTTTTGTAAGCCTCTTTTGCCACAAGGAATCTAACATGAGCCTACGTTCCGTCGTTAACGGGCCTTTTGTTACAACGTCGAACAAATACTTAGAATCTACTAATGCACGATTTGGGAATTTGCTATCAAACATTGCGACCAGTTGTGCCTGAAGTAGGAATACAATGTCAAAATCATCCACGAAATCGCACATCTCTGACGCAAGTACAGATTTGACCATCCCTAGGCACTTGTACGAGCGGAAGGATAAAATGCAAAATTTTTCATTACCATCGGTCAACGTGATAACATGGCCTAGCTAGGATGATAGGTCACGATTGTTAGCGAAGGAACCGTCCGTGTACACTCGAACGTGTCAACTTTTCATATCCACAGACTCGTATTTCAGATCAAAGTCCGTATTTTTGATGCTATTCTTGGCCAGCTGGTCGAACTTTTCATATTCTCCCCTTTATTACTTTCGAAGGAGTCGGCTGTCTCTTGCGCCAGCGAGGCCACACTGAATGCAATGAACGCTTTGGATAGCGTTTGCCAAGAAAAACTCACAAGAAGTTATCTGAACATTTCGTATTCATCCTCCGTTGGGAGAGGCTTGATAAGTCCGGCTGATCTACTCTAATTTACCCGGATCCCAGATGGGTCCGTCTTAACTTCGGTTCCCACAAACGTGAAAGAGTTATGTTTGGCTGGCTTTGAGTCGAAGTCTGGGATGAGAGCTTGTTGTGTGTTCATAAAAATCAGCTGCACCAATGCAAAAAAACATCATCGACATACGCTACACACCCAGTGCTGCGTTTCCTACTACCGGTTGCATACTGATCCTTTCTGTAAAATATCTGTGGAGTGTCCTTGACTAGTAGTCCCCAGCATCGGCGAGACAGTATAGTTGTCGCAGCAACTTGCATATCCGCCCCCTTTCGTAGCAATCCCTTTTCTGTAACCATATGTACATATCGCGCTGTAACGGCTGATCGCTCTGAACATATGCCTGCGAGATGTCTATCGACCAAATCGACCATCGCTTTTTCGTCGCGAGAAGCAACAAAATCCTGACGGATTGCGGTCTGGCTGTTCGGGAGTCGTGGACCAAATATGGTTTGGCGGCATCATGTTTTCCCCCGGCACAGAGGTGTTACTTTTATTTTGGGTTGATTGTATCGCAGTTTTTGATCGAATCAATCAAGTTTGAGCCTATTACGGTATATTTGCCACCTCAGGTATGTCTCTGGGATTAACGATGTCCCAAACCCCACTGGCATTGAATCCTTCCTCCTCTCGTTGACGCGCCTTTAAGCATTCTACGCTGTACTTCCGCTTGTCACCAGGCCTCAAAACTTTCAGTAATCAGCGCATTTTCCATGTGTTCATGGTCGATGGCACTGTATTCCTGAAGCCCAGTCTTTATCAACTAATCAAGAAAGAAGTGCGTCGGTATTGATGCTGGGTTATCTGTGATTATGTGGGTACGGTTGAATTTCTTTCGCACTCCATTGATGTCCAGCCATAAATGCTTTTCAGACAACTCGAGAATCTCATATTTGCTGTGTATGTTATTATAGGATTTTCTGTAAACACGTACTTCCCCCCGTTTGCTATTATCCGGTTAGCAGCAGCTGGTGTTCGTGACCTCAACGCTTCCATTACAAGTACCTCTGCCATTACGGTCTCAACTCAGATCCGGCGACATTCATTACAGCCATTCGGCATTCCTGACCCTCATATGTAGATCCTGGTAAAGGTAGACGTCCACACTCACCGAAAACCAACAGCTTTTGTGATATTATAGCAGGGCCAGCGATATTGATATAATGAAAATTGTAGATATTCCTTGGCATGCTGCGCTGGCTGAGCTGGCTGCGCTAGCTGAGCTGGCTGCGCTGGCTGAGCTGGCTGCGCTGGCTCAGTTGGCATGCTGCGCTGGCCGAGTTGGCATGCTGTGCTGGCTGAGTTGGCATGCTGCGCTGGCTGAGTTGGCACTGTACTTACAATTATATTTTTAATTATTTTTAGAGGGATGCTTTGCACTGTACTGTGGCGGTGCAGATTTGGCACATAGGTACTGTATAGGTGCTACAGAATGTGAGGGTTGAAAACTCTATATAAGGGGCTGTTTGCATGAAATGGTAGGACTACTTGGGAGCCAGCATACCCGAGCGGGGCGCTCAACAAGTTAAGTCAAACACAAAGCATAAAGGAAGTTGGCAGACAGCTTCAAGCTCCCAAATAGTTAGGAAGTTGAGAGTCAACTTCAGACCCAAGAAGCATTTATTTTACCCTAGTCACTGAGCATAGGTGGTAGACCCTGCCCCTTCCATACTTGCTTGTAGCCCATTCAACTGTCTCCCTATACACTCCTTTTCGTTCGTTCAACTATACCACGGTAGCACTTTTGTCGCTTGCAACACCTCCTTCTTGGGGTGTTGGTTCTGAATATCTCTTCTCCCGACGATTTACCCCTATCATTTGGTACTCTTGTGGAGGGGGTTGCACCCGAGGTATTCGAGTTGAGCAGTCTTAGGGAACCATTCGAGGGGATTTCTTTTCTGTAATCATGGATCTCAACGCTGCTCGTATAACGTTCACAGGGGGCAAGAATGAAGACGTTGAGGAGTTTCTCTATACATATGTCAACGTTGTGATGCGTGAGAAGAGCGATGAAGAGAAGGCCGAAAGTATCTTCGCCTATCTTCATGGTGACGCAAAGCACAAATATAAGGCCAAGTTTATCAACGGGTGGTCTCTTAACGGGAATGGGCGTAACTTCGGTGAGGTATGTGAGTGGCTTGTGAAAGAATATGCTAAGGAGGTAGAACCAGATGAGATGATTCGTACCGCCATAGAGGCCCGGCTCAACTTCGACGATTTGTTAAGCTCATTGGTATACTTGTGTGATCTCTATGAAAAGGCTGGGTTCAACGCCCAAGCCAAGTACGGAATGCTGCGTAAGGCGGCGATGGGGGATAAGCGGCTCTCCGATTTCCTCTCATCAAGGGCCCTCACACTTTTAATGAACTGAAGGGTACCATAGTAGAATTTGTCAAAAATTCGGAGACGTTTCAGTCACTAAGTGAAATGCCGAGGGAAACCCGTACATCTATGCCGATCGTACATCCTGAAAAGAATTATCAAAGGCCAGCGACTAGCGCAGCAGCATTGGAATCAGTCAGGAGCGATGTCAAAAACTTGGAAGAAAGGTTGGAAACCCGATTCGATAATCGACTTGACATGATAACCTCGCAGTTGGAAAGCCTTACTCTTACCATTAAGAAGAACCAGTCTGGGGCCCCAAGGCCGCAGAAGTCTGTTCCTACTGTCACAAGCCTGGACACTTTGCAAATAGGTGTCCTGATAATCCACATAGAAACACTCGTTGTGGAAAGTGCGGTCGATATGGGCATCATGAAAGTAACTGCTGGTCTAAAGACAACAGAAAGCAAATTTATCGGACGCAAGGAGTGAGTCAGGACCAGAGATGAAAATCTTACAAACAGAAGGATCAAAGGTTGACGGATGCCGGTAACGTATCCATCGCTGAAGAGATTAGTCAAGTCAATGTGACAAAAAGGGATGGGGAAGGGAACATTTTATCGAAGAAACCTAGGCTAGATTATGGAATGCTGGAGCATATCCCAGCACCTGTACCTCCTCGAACCAAGAGGTCTGATCAAGTTGTTCCAGGAGTGGAGTCACTCCGGCCAAGAAGACGAAAAAGAGTAAGAAATTTAAGAATATCCCAAGGACGTACTAGAATATGTGAAGAAGTACAATTTGGTGGCTGAGCTTGCATCGCCCCAACTGGGATAACGTTTGGTCAACTTTTGAGGGGCGACGCAGAGGACGCGAGAAAGAACTCAAAAAAATTATCAGGTCTAATAAGTCCGCTAAGGGTAAGAAACTGTTTCTTCAATCGGCCTCGACAGCACCAAGACGTCTTAAACTAGTACCAGTCAAAGTATTGGGAATGAAACCCAAGCTCTTTTCGATTCGGGCGCTGTTCCAAACCTTATTTCAGAAACTTTGGTGACAGATCTAGGTCTCGAAATTATTCCAACTACTCGAAGAATAACTGTGGCGGATGGAACCGTCTCAAAATGCATGGGCACTGTTGACAAGGTTTCCGTGTTCTTTGGGGACTCTAAAGTTGATTAGACTTTCTTGTCATGCCTGATCTCCCTTTCGATGCAATCATTGGCTGCCCTACCATGGAAAGACTAGGGACCTGCATTGACTTGGGCAACCAAATCGTTTCAGTTAATATTGACGGCAGAACCGTGAAGATGCCCCTGGATTTCGACAAAAGCACACATCCGGTAGATTTGAAAGAAACGGACAGTGAAGATTTCACTTCTAGCTATGACAGCGAAGATTCGAACCAACTAACACTTTCGGAAGTGGAGAAGGGTACGCTCGGGGGATAATGAACATGGCATGGGACGATTATGATTCTGGGTTTGAAACAGATGAAGACTGGAATTCTAGGGTAGGTTTGACACCTGAATGTGTTTCTTTTTGCGATAATATGAATCAAAGGACGGAATTCGGAGCATGAAAGAAGATTACAATTGCAAGGAAAACAGAATATATCGGATTCCATATCTGAAGATGTGAGCACGCCGGAAGAGGTCCTTCAAAATATTGAGGTTGAGAATCAAGAAGAAAAAGGGCGCCAAATGGCAGAAATCCAAGGAAAAGTGCAGCACCTTCCCGCCGCGCCTCACTGAAAATATCCGACATGTTAACATCTTCCGAAGTAATTGCATGGAGTGTATCAGATTTAAGACAAGCAAGTGTACCGGTCACTCACTCATTTGAACTTACCGATACTCAACCATTTACCACAGGCCTAGACGTCAACCGCCAAAATATGACCAATTTATCTCAGAGAATGTTACAAGTATGCTGAAAATGATATTATTCGACCAGTTTCATCCCCATGGTCGTTTCCAGTTGTGGTCGCACCAAAGAAGGATGGAAAGCTGCGTTTTTGCGTCGATTACCGACAACTGAACCAGAGAATGATACCCGATCGATTTCCGATTCCGAACATGGAGGAAATCCTCGAGGACTTGAAGGACGGGAGATACTTCACCTCAATTGATCTTTACACTGGTTATTGGCAGATTCCATTGGATGAAAAATGTAAGGAAAAACAACTTTTACCAGCAAAGCCGGTACATTCAGGTTCGAAGTGATGCCTTTTGGTCTCATGAATGCCCAGCTACATTCCAAAGAATGATGAACGAGGTTTTGAAAGGACTTCCATTCGCAAGAGTTTATCGATGATGTCGTCATATTCTCAGAAACATTGGATCAGCACATCTCGCACGTCAAGACAGTTGGAGAGAATAGATGCGTACAGCCTGAAAATTAAGTTAGCAAATGCTTCTTTGCGAAAACTCTATCCAATTACTCGGTCATATCGTCGATCAAGAGGGAATTAAAGTGGATCCAGAGAAAACGAAAAAAATCAAGTTGGCACCAAGGCCCGCTTCAAAGACGGAGGTTCGAAGCTTCTTAGGACTGGCCTCATATTACAGAAGATTTATCAAAGATTTCGCCAAGACTGCAGCACCGTTACATGCCAGCACTACGAAGAACGGAAAATTTTACTGGAACAAGGAAATGGAAACTGCATTTCAGGAGCTTAAAGATAAGCTATGTGTCCCCCAGTTCATGTACCCAGATTTCAAGAGACCATTCGTTGTGGAGACAGATGCCTCAGAACGGTCTTTGGGTGCCGTTTTGTCCCAAAAAGATGAAAACGGAAGACTACACCCTGTTCAATTCGCAAGTCGAACTCTGAATGATGCGGAAAAGAGATACTCAGTCTGCGAGAAAGAAGCGCTAGCTGTTCTTCGCGCTGAAAAAGTTTCGCGTATACCTTTTATCACTCGAGAAATTTGTCTTGATAACTGATCACCAGGCACTTAAGACAGCATTCCAAAAGAAGATGTACATCACCGCTTGGCCCGATGGCTCGACATTTTCGCAGAATATCGGTTTGAAATTGTGTATAGACCCGGACGCAATAATCAGCCTGCCGATTACCTATCCCGCTTGAGGGATCCACTGATTCCAAATGAAAAAGCTTCCGAGACATCGTCGGAGTTGCCGAGTGCAGTGCGCGAACGAAACAGTACGAAGCTAATATTTACGGACTTATTAAATTCTTGATGGACTAGAAATGAGAAAGGTTAATCTGGAACATAGAAATTGGGTACGCAGGAATCAAAAGGCTTTTACATTGTGGAATGGAAACTCTTCCGGCACACTAAAGCCGGTCCCGACTAGTGGCCCCTTTGAAAGAAAGAATGAAGATCTTGAGGACTTTCCATGAAGAGTTAGGGCATTGGGATCTCGACACAACCAAAAAATTCGTAACTGAGAGATTCTGGTGGCCCGGTATCCATAAGGACGTCTATAATTTCGTGAAAAGCTGCGACAACTGCCAAAAATTCACTCCAATACGGAAGTATAAGACAACTCTAAGTTTTCGAGTTTCCGGTCTCTTTGAAACCTTCTCAATTGACTTTGCGGGCCCGTTCAAGGAAACATCTTCCGGAAACAAATATCTCCTTATAGGGGTGGAACATCTTACTGGATGGCCAAAAACAGTTGCAGTTGAGGAGGCAAATGCTGAGGTGGTACTGAAATTCATCGAAAAAGAAATAATTGAACCGTTTGCCTTCCAAAAAGGATCATCTCGGATAACGACCTTTGTTTTACTGCAACTTCACTGCTTCGTTTCTTGGAAGAGAAAGGGATTCAGCTCAAGACAGATCTCGACTACGCTCTTATGTCAAACGGGAAAGCCAAAAAGATGATTGGAACTATCAAAACGCGCACCTACTTTTTGGAATATTTTATAGGTAATCAACTGCATCCTATTCGTTTGAAAGGCCTCATGTTTTAACAATAAGGCAACTTACATTAACAGAAACAGAAGAAGAATGATGACGAGTCGGGACGTTCGTCTTCAGCGAGGGGGCGTGATATAATGAAAATTGTAGATATTCCTTGGCATGCTGCGCTGGCTGAGCTGGCTGCGCTAGCTGAGCTGGCTGCGCTGGCTGAGCTGGCTGCGCTGGCTCAGTTGGCATGCTGCGCTGGCCGAGTTGGCATGCTGTGCTGGCTGAGTTGGCATGCTGCGCTGGCTGAGTTGGCACTGTACTTACAATTATATTTTTAATTTTTTTAGAGGGATGCTTTGCACTGTACTGTGGCGGTGCAGATTTGGCACATAGGTACTGTATAGGTGCTACAGAATGTGAGGGTTGAAAACTCTATATAAGGGGCTGTTTGCATGAAATGGTAGGACTACTTGGGAGCCAGCATACCCGAGCGGGGCGCTCAACAAGTTAAGTCAAACACAAAGCATAAAGGAAGTTGGCAGACAGCTTCAAGCTCAGTCCCAAATAGTTAGGAAGTTGAGAGTCAACTTCAGACCCAAGAAGCATTTATTTTACCCTAGTCACTGAGCATAGGTGGTAGACCCTGCCCCTTCCATACTTGCTTGTAGCCCATTCAACTGTCGTCCCTATACACTCCTTTTCGTTCGTTCAACTATACCACGGTAGCACTTTTGTCGCTTGCAACACCTCCTTCTTGGGGTGGTTGATTCTGAATATCTCTTCTCCCGACGATTTACCCCTATCAGATATCATTCATGCTTTTAACTGCCAACATGAGCGCTGTTTCTTGGGACAGCTTCGGTGAGGCATGTCGTAACTTTTCGTATATCCTTCTCAACGGTGCATGGTATAGCTCCCCGATTCCAATTGAATTATGGATTGCTATTCCTGAAAGCTGGATCACATTTCCTACCTCTGCAGCTATTCGTTTCCAGCGAGTAGATGTAAATTGAGGCCCTTCTAATCTCTTTTGATTGTCAACAGCATGTAGCGTAGATCGTCCGTCGAGACAAAACAAATCGAGATCAACCTCCTCATTAAATGTAATGGATTCTGGAGGCAAAGCAACCCTAAATCTTATTCGTCGCGCACCGAATATAGTGCATGTCTTACAGGATGACGATATATCTTCCAGTATTCTCAATTTGTCGTCAGTTGTGTCGGAAGGCCGGGCCTTCTGGAGCATTCTGTACAGTCGGGTTGACGACGGATGGTTGAAGTGCTAGTGCAGCTTCCGTAGCTCGGGCTCAGTAAACATTATACAGTCCGCGGCACCAGGATTGGTCCTCGAATTGAGTCTACACGTGAAATACATGTGAAAGTTGATCCAGCTACACGGAATTCTTTCCCCCCGCCACCGAGGACGAGTGTGCAGTTTACAGTGTTAATCAATATCCTGAGGGGGTGCATAAAGTCGAGACCAAGTAGCGCCGGTACCACTGTGTCCACCACATCTACCTGCAAAAGAATTAGCCCTTCACGATGCGATATTGGTGCCTGCATTTACATTGTTCCCAGGTTATCGCGTACACCAAAGCCAAAAACGAAGTGTGCCTTGCCCTCTGTTAGTTCGAAAGCCAAGTTCATGGCTTGCATATATGCCCATGCCTACTCCGTGCCAATGAACTTTTGGTTGCTCCAGAGTAAGTACAGAATCCTCTGAGTGCCCTGTTCCCGATAGGACTTGAGACCGCATTAACTATAGCGGAATATCCCTTATATTCCAATGGTCTTTTTGTTATGAAGTTGCCGTGATGCACCGACTTTGTTGCTCTTTCACAAGAGTGAATTGAAAAATGGTGCGCGAGGATCTTCTCACGGGGGTCATTATTTGGTTCGGGAAAGCCTGTGTAATGGGCTAAGAACACTTCGGCTAGGCTTCCTGCCTTTCCGTCTAGATTTGCGACGCTGGGTGTGGCAATGGAGCGCCAATCTCTGTATTGCCGGTTGTCTCCACATTATTGTAATCGCTGGCTTCGGTATTGTGTGAGGTTCATTTTCCAATGTTCTGTTCAGTGTTTCATCAGACGCCTGTACGACACCTACCAGACCAGCAGCCTCGTCGCCAATGGCATACATCTGCTCTTGCTGCCAGAGCGTACATGACTAGTCGAACACCTTCTGTATTGTGAAGCGGTCTTCCGTTGTTCCTGTTCAATTCCATCGCTCGATGAGCGAGTCCTTTTGCCGCACCGCCGTACGGACAGTTCGGAACTCTGTGACCCATTATTCCGCACCCGAAGCACCTGATATTCTCCTCATGGCCCCGGCTTACTCCAAGTCGCCCTGACCGTGATTTCGGCATGCCCGTAGGCATGGGAGCAGAAATCGTCCCGAGAGCTGTACGCATCCCATGGGGGTGCCTTGAGTACCTGGAAAGCAATATTTCTGGCTTCATGAGAACAGCACCTTCTTTGTCCTGATTGCCATTTGATTTCTGGCGCAGACTTCCATGAGTATTTTCGAGTGGGTGGGAAGCCGCCCAGACGTATAGCTTACTAATGAGCACTCGTTCCAGTGTCTTTTATTCGTGCTTTTTGTGTGTGTAATCTTTACGGGATGTGGAAAGAGCATGTGGGAGAACATGCTGAGGGGGATTACAGAGAAATTAACATGCATAGGGGGATGAGAGAGAAACTAATCGGAAATGCATCTGGTAAGAACTTGACGAGCTTGTAACCCATGCAAGCAGAACACAAAGCGCGTGATTAGGAGGTGCAGCTCCCATTGGGGAGTGGTGCCTCGACGGGCAGCAGCGAACGTAGAAAGGCGCCGGAAGAAAGTCGCACCGTCGGCCCCAAGGGCACCGAACACATCAATACCAACAGGAAGAAGCCGTATATCGTTCGTGTGGCAGACTAGACCGTAGTGCGTGTGTTTCGCACGTTCAGCCATTGAGGCAGCTGCGCCGCCAGATAGGGCACACTGGGAAACGCGAGAAGTGACCTGTGGATGGGCCACTGTGACATCCAAAGCAATATCCTTCGGGTCGAGGCCATATGCAGCAGGGATATAAAGATCTATGCGAAGGGCGGACGAGGAAGAGGACGAAGGGGGAAGGGGAGGAAGCAGATGTTCAAGAGAGGCAGAAATTCCAAGCTCCTTACAGTAGCGATGGAGAGCGTTACGCAAGACATTGTGGCGACGAGTCTGCCCATCGTTGTACTTACAGGTGAGGGCATGTTTGCCCAGGGGATCGAGCACCGGGGCGATGTCGTTGGAACGGCGAGCACATACCGGACATCGATCATGACCAGAGAAAATCGCGCGGCCGAGGCGTAGAGATACAGCGACTATCCAAGCTTGCGAGGACAGATAGGTGCCGCGGTGAGGGTGCGGTAAAGTAGAGAAAGCTGAACAGGCGGACGACTCACGGACAGATAGGAGGCGAGATCTGTCGCGGTCAGAGGATGATCGGAAGATCCGATCAAACGTCGAACTGTGAAGCTCAGACGAGATAGCAGACTGGAGCCGTTCGTCGGGGACCGGCGTTTGACACCTCTGAAACAGGGAAGTGGGCGACAGGGAAGCCGAAAGTCTGGATAACGGGTAGATAATAAAGAAATCGCGGCCCGAGGCACTTCCTCCAGGTGTAGGTCTCCCGAGAAGGAGAGCAGATCTGAGAAACGGCGGAAAACATCAATCATCGAAGCCGCATAAGCGGACTCAGGGATTGACGAAGCGAGAAGAATGCCGAGGCCCCCGTAGGAAATAGGAAGGCAGGCTTGCTCCCATTCGGAGTCGGTGCAAGGACCATGAATCTGTGCGAAAGCCTCCCGCTGCTTCCGGTCGAAGCTGACGGCCAAAGCCGTAGATTGGTGGGGGGAGAGAGTCCGCAGCAGATAAACAACCTTACAGGCGCTCGCACAGAAACGGTGCAAGTGGTAGGCCATCTGGGCGTCATCGAAGGACTGAAGACAGGAAAAGATGCGATCTACTTCAGCTTGACGGGTATGAAATGCGGCGCTGACGAAGGTATCGGAACCAATGGGAGAGCCGAGAACGGTAAAGCCATCGGGCGTGGAGAAGGGGCAGGGAAGAGTGAGGGGAGAGGGATTATAGGAGAGGCCGTATACGTGAGTTTTGGTCATATTCAGTGCGAACCCGATGGCTGGTCCCTGACTCTGGAAGAATTGCAAAGCCTCGAGGGCCTGCGAGCGGGGAACGACCAAGTTCCCATCGTCTGCATACCAAGCGTTGAGCGGGGGCCGGAATCGCTCCTGGAACTTGAGAACGAGAGGATGGAGAGCGAGAGCGAAAAGCAGAGCCCCCAAAGGATCCCCCTGTTGAGTGCCATCGGCGCTTAGTATGGAGAATGAACCGAATGAGAGAAAAGAGGTATCCCCATAACAGTAGTGAACCCATCGCGCGATGCCAGGTGCAAAGTCCAGAACGGCATCAAGAATGCGTTGTCGACAAATGCTGTTGAAAGCATTGTGGGCATCGACTTGGATCAATACGTGGTCCTGGAACTTGGTGTTTTGCGTCAGGCGACGGACGGCATGAACAATGGCCTCAGCCCCGCTTTTAACGCCCACGCCGAGTTGATGAGGCAAGAGATAGGAAGCTGCAGTCGAGCAAGCCTTGTGAGCGAGGAGGCGGGCAATAAGTCGGCGGAGGAGGAGACCAACAGCTATAGGGCGAAGTCCACCGTTGGGCTTGTGGAGGGCTGTGAGCCGGCCCCCACAGAAGTAGGCCCTGCACGAGTCCGGTAGTTCGCCGTTGGAACACATGTTAACAAACTTGGTCAGCACATAAAGACAGTCGCGGGCGGGATGCACTCCCCCGCAGGTCGAAGCAACATACGGAGAAAGAGCGGGGAAAGGCCATCAGATCCAGGGGCGGTGGACGGGTCGAGGCTATGGATGGCTCTACGAACATCCGAAACGGAAAACTTGACGGCAGGGGGAAGACGAGAGTTAGGGAGGGGCTGAACGGGGGACGTGGGCGTGGGGTGAAGGGATTTGAGTCTGCGGAGATGTCTTCCGAGGGCACAACAGGTGGGGTATCGTGCAGTAAGGCTGCTGTGGCGCGGGAAGGACTGCCACGGTGCAGTAAGCGGCGGCTGCGCTGGAGGGTAGATGGGGAATGAGAGGCGTCGGCATGGGTAGCAGGGGGTGGGAGGCCCCGAAAAGGGAGAGGGCTTCAATGAAGAGGTCATCGAAAAGACCGGAAGATGCGAGACGAATGCGGTCGGCAAGATTGGAGCAGATTTCAGAGCGGCTCGAGCGATGGAAGCGAGGATGATTGCGTCGAAATACGAGTTTGGGGAGGGCGACAAGTTCGAGAAGGGCACGATGACGATGTGCATCAGACGGAGCAGCGATGACACGGCTCAAGGAGGCAAAATAGAGGTCGTAGGCCGCTGCTTGAACTGGGCGAGGGATGTACGGAAGAACGGGTATCGAAGCCCTGAAAAGAGCAGGGAAAGTAAGGGCAGTAGGAGGGACAGAAGCAATCCTACTGGTCATTATCGGTCATTGATTCCGGAACTGGGACGTATTCGAGGACAGAGAACCGACCATCAACCTGCGGGGGAACGGGGGAGCTAGGAGCAGAAGAGGTCGCGGGCCCAGGGCCGCGACGTGCAACCAGGGTAAAACCATCCGTATCGGTCACATCTGGACGGGCGCGACGGCGCTTAGAGTGGACAGCGGGAGCCGAAGGGGGTGCGAGGGGAGGCATGTCCCGGGCAAAGGTGGGATCGGCAGAAAGAGTCTGGTAAGCTGCGGACTCCATTTCGCGGAGGGATTGGGCAAAAGCAGGAGCCGGATACCACAAGCAGGACGGAGATTCCAGGCGTTCGATTTCTTGTCGAAGGCCAGGAAGGACGCCGCGGAGCTGGGCAGGAGACAGGTCTGAAGAGATGTCCATGATTTCGGAAAACACGAGTTCGGGAGGGTCGTAGTTGTCCGATGTCTTCGCCAAGTTTCGGAAGGCGGTATAGGCGGGAGGCAAAGACGCCAAATCCCGCTCGGCAGCGCACACCATGAAGATATGAGGGGAAGAGGAGCGAATAATGGAACAGGAGCCCGGAAAACCACCTTGTGTGATGGCTCGGCGGAAAGCGGACGGATCATGTACAGGAAAGTCCGGAGGAGACGTGACGACGACAACTCGCTTGGTGTTGCCGCCAAAAAGCCCTCGAGTAGCTCGGCGGACGCGGCCCGCAAACTTGGTGGAGATGCGAACAGCTGAAAGGTCACCCTGATGGGTGAGGCCTTGGCGGCCCAGGAAAGGGAGACGGCGGAGGGGTTTTGGGGCTGTTGGGGGCATGGCCGCCGCGCGTAGGTAGGATTGTGCGGGAGGCTGAGGAGCAGGATTGGGAGATTGGTCCGGTTCAGTGGCTGGAGAAGTCGGCGAGGAAGGGGCCGCAAGAGAGGTCAAGATCTGCAGGACGGAACGAAACTGAGGGTTGTTTTGCAGAGAAGGGGCCAGAGCGGTCGCCACGGGGAGTTCTGAACGGCAGAACAGAATGCAGCTGTGGCTGCAGGGTCGGAGAGATTGACGACTCCATCAAAGATGGAGACGCATTTGACCAGATAGTCCATCGACGCATGGGTTAGGGAAACAACGGTGTCGGAATGCCCAGAAGAAGGTCGGGAAGGCATGGTGGCAGAAACTGTGGGGTCGGGAGATCACGGGAAAGGAAATAGCCAATAAAAAGATCACGATAGACTTAAAATCAAGAAGTAGCCAATAAGATAGCGCTGTGGAAAAACGAATCTGGCGAAGATCGGGAGAATCAAAGAAGAAAAAGAGAAAAAACCAGGAGAAGAGGGAAGATGAGGGCGAAAGCACCGTCGTCGCGCGACAGAGCGCAACCGCAGCAGGACCACGGGAGCAGGCTCGAACGCTGGACGAGGGAGGGCGAGGTGTAGGTGGAGGAGGGAGCTTAAGCGAAGAAATAAAAAGGCAAGTCAGCTAAAGACCTTTTTGAAAGATTAATGATAACACTGGCGCTCCAGGGGTGCGCTCGGATGACACCGACCAGGTAGCCAATTTTGT
Organism: Kappaphycus alvarezii; assembly: GCA_002205965.3. Lineage (NCBI taxonomy): Eukaryota > Rhodophyta > Florideophyceae > Gigartinales > Solieriaceae > Kappaphycus > Kappaphycus alvarezii. The sequence goes on along the minus strand of NADL03000717.1, from coordinate 118,560 downwards.
GGAACTCAGACTTTGCTTCGGGCTCGGTTAAGAGGTAAAGCCTGTCGATTTCACTCGTCTCCGCATTGAGCGCTCTGACTTAAGAACCAAATTCTGCCATAAGTTCCTCGATGTTGGGGGATTGAAGTCGCTCCCTTACCAGTTGTTGGGTTTACGGGCCGTTGTACTGGCCGTAAATGCAAATATTGCGGTATCGAATGTGTTGTATACGACATCTACACGAGTGTTGAAGAACATCTCCTTGGATACTGACAATGTAAGCTGTAGTCATTGCATGTGTTGCGGTTCCGACATATTGGCGCTTCTCATGAGTCGTGCCATGGTGGTAAGGTGAGGCTGCCATTTTTCGTCGTTAAGGCCATCAAAACAAATTTTGCCGTCTTTTCGCATAACGAAGAAACGCTTTGGTACCTCATCTAGGCCAGCGAGATGGTAAGAGGTAGCCCTCTTTCGTTCCACATCTCCCTTGTACCACGCACGATCACAGTCTCACCTTTTTCCATAGCCGCCATCGTCAGTGTCACTTCCGTCTCCGTCGTCATCACTGGGGTCTGGGTCTCCAAATGATGGATGCTGCCAGATAAACTCACTATTCTGAACACCATATTTCTTGGCATGAAGCTCGCTTGATGCTGGCACTGATTTTGCGCTGTCGGTCTCACGACTGTGCATTGTATCAGGATCAAGGTAAAGTACTGCTGTCTATCCAGTGGATGTATTTTCAGCGAGTCTGGGCTGCCTCGGGAAGTTATTTAGAGGGCAATTGGCGGCCTGCGGGGCGATATTCGCACGCGGGATGAGGGTCCTTTCTGGTGGTAAGTCCACCGCGGCAGGTGCGTTGGAATTACTTGCCGCATCCTGGAGCTAATTTTTGTAGGTCTCAGTGGATTTACAGTGTCAGTTGATTAGGACCATGGCCAATGTGAGCTCCCGGTCATACATGGCATCTTCATATAGTGCATTCGTGTTGAAACTGTTATGTGGCTCATGGTGGCCGGTGTCCTGTGGCCACAAGTTATGATCCCGAGAGCCATGTACAGTACAGTACTGTACATGGCCACAAATTTGGAATACGGGAGCCATGTGCAGTACTATGCATGGCTATGAGCCACAAATAGCGTGCACTACACAACAGTACAGTAGACGCGCCTCAGAACAGGCAAATAGGGGTCTAAGGGCTGCTTTCGCATTTTGCTAGGAATTTAGTACCAATTCGTGCGCTTTAGAAATTCGCGACTGTATGTATAAAGGCTGGTCGACTGGGTTGCGAGCCTCGACCAGCCAGACACAAAACCCAAACCCCAAACACCACCACCCCAAACCACAAACCACACACCCCAGAACCCAAACACCACCACTCCAAACCCCAAAACACAAACACCACCAACTCAAAAGTTGCTGTCCTCTTCTCTATTGTCCTTAAGGCAGTGGTTTCCCTTGTCTCCTTGGACTGACGGTGTCCATACCGAAGTTCAAGGGGGCAATACCCATTATACTGCAGGTGTCCCTTGTCTCTTTGGACTTTCGGTGCTTAGCTCGAAGTTCAAACGGGCAATACTCTCAGTGACTGCTATACTATAAAAACTTTCCTGGAACTTCGCGGAATGGGTGGAGGGGTAAGGAAGCCATTACAGACCCCGAGGGATCATCAAAGGTACCAGGAACTCCGTCGGGGGGAAGAAAGGGAAGGCCTCGTCAGCGAATCTCCCGAAGGGGAGAACTCTGCCATCACAGCTTACCCGAGGCACCCCATTATTGACGACGAGGCCGAGGAGGGGTCCAGAGAATCCGAACAGGTCTCCATCCGTGTCGGGTCTCCTTCCCAGGCTTCTAGGTACTCAAGAAAACCCCCTCGTTCTCCGCAGCCTTCGTCTCGTCCTTCCCACTGTACAACCACCCTCGAGTCTTCTTCCGCAGCTACTTCCTCCCGGGCCCAGGCCTGCATTGACCTCTTTTGTACTACAACTTTCAAGTTTGCAACGGATCGGGAGAGAAGGGAGAGGAAAAAGAAAGGCAGAGGCCTAAATTTCACTGTCGCATCTGCGACATCGAGTTTGTCAGTTCCGGGCAGAAGGCCGTCCTCGAGGCTGGCGCGAAGCACTAGAGGGCAGAACAAAGGCTCAAGGAGAGCGAGGATCCTCCGCGGTGTACCGATTGCGACATTACTTTCGCCCAGGAGATCGACCTAGAGACCCACCGGCATAGTAACAAGCACCGGAGGAGGGTTAACTTTCTCACCGATAAGAAACGTAATTAGAGTATTTTATTGAGCTAAAAAACAGAAAGAAAAACCCAAAAGAAGAAAGAAGGAAAAACAAAGAAAGAAAACAAAAGAAAACAAAAAAAAGAAGAAGAAAAATAAAATTAATAGCCCTCAAATAGAGGTGCGAAAAAAAACAGAACACCTTCCAGTGCCCAACAAAAATGAGCACTATTAGAAATACAATGACGTCGGCTGGGACAATATCCCGTACGTCGAAACAAAACACTGTACAGTACTGTCGAGAGTTGGCCTACAACGCTGTCGGTATGTACAGTAGCTTGCGCCTCGACACACATACTGTACTGTACCGTCGAGTACAGTGCACTCTACAGTATTAGGCGGAGTTCTGATTTAGAGTTGCTAGACACCAACTTTGCCGGTGTGCGCGGGTAAGGTCGTCACATAACAATGTAGAGTGTAACACCGTACCAGGCGGAGTTGAGATCCAAAGCTTGCCAGACTTTGGAATCCGAAAGGTCAGCCGATGATCTAATTTCCGTGTCACCCAGCGACACAGAGGGCCACTCATAAACCACACTCGCCGAAGTTCCATGTCGGCAGGCAACTAGAGGACTGGGGTGCCCATCGTTTCGCCTTCGTCTTCCGACCTACATCTTCATACCGCGACTCCGTTGATCCGTTCTTCCTTTCGCGTTTCCCTTTCCTGCGATCATCCTCAACCTTGTTCGAAATTGGACTGCACCATACCGCTAACGTTCCAATAAAGCGCTTTTTGTTTGGAAGATCATTAGTTCGTAATGATATCTGCAGTCATGGCGTCGAAATACGGGGTAATTTCGTACATCAATTCTCCTTTTTTTCCAGGCATTACTCAGCCGGACCTCGTCAAGTTGGAGACGGGCTACCCGGCCTACAAGGAGAGGTGCGATGACGCTAATCGTTCTCGAAGCAGTGGAAATCAGATCCCAATCGCTTCAATCCGCGACTGCATCGATGGAACTAGGTTCCACGCGTTGTGTATTACGGGAAGATACCTGACGACACTGGAATTGAAGAGGGTACTTAGGTCCGCGTGCTACAGTGCTTCGACGCCGCTTTGGCCGCGGAGCCTCGGAACCTCCCCGAATGCATACAAGCGGCAGTGAACTCCGTCTACTACAAGGTGTGTAACGCGGACCCAGCCGGAGCTTTGGTTACATTCTGTCTCGATGTAATCAAGGCCTTGGATCATAGCAATGATCCCGCATTGCTCCAGGACAAGGAGAAGGCTACATATCTTTTAGGTAATCTCGACAATAAGATAGAGCCGCTGATCCTTCGTGAGCGAGTCAAGATGAAGCGGGCGACGTGGAGCAAGGAAGAGAAGGGAGATATAGAGGTCTTTCAAGAAAAGGTTTCTCTTCTCGCGGTCGAAGTCGCTCAGAATGAAGTCGCGCGGCGACGTCTCAACCCGAGTAGTGCTAAAAGCACTCGTAAGCACGATTTGAATGTTGACGAGCAAATCTCCGATCTCAACGAACTAAAGGCAGGAAGACGGAAAATGGCCCTGGTTTCTCCAAGGTCACTCTAAAAAGGAAAGTTTGGGAGGAAGACTGCCCCAATCCAGACTGTGATGGAAAACACCGTATCAAAGATTGCCCGATCACACCGGAAGAAAAGAAAAAGGCATTATTAGATGAGAATTACAAGAACAAAAAGCTCTTAAGGATATCGAATCTCATGCAACTAAGGCGACCTTACCCGCACCAGCACGTGACGGGCTCTATAGGGTCCTGTTGGAGGGAGAGGTAGGAGACGAAGCGATCGGCGACTACGGGGCGGAAGTCAACGCAATGCCGGCGGTGACATTCGAAAAAGTCAGAACAATGAAGCCCGGTGTCTCGGTCCGCTCGCTCAAGCAGCCCAAAGAATTTGAGTGCGCGTTCAAAGCAGGTGGCAAAGATGACATAACGCTGACATTCACTGCGTCCAACTTAGTTATGCTCTCCATAACAATATTATTTACTGGATCCAACATCCCTGTGAGGATTCACGGTGTCAAGTTTTTCGTCGTCAAACAAGCAATGGACGAGATTCTTCTCGGGTTCCGATTCCTCAACGCCATCGGATTCGACTTAACCGAGCATCTACAGCGGGAGCACAAACACCGAAACAATAAGCATATCGATGAAATTGACCAAACCAATGTCCAGATCGCCGCCTCCAAATACGAGTAACTTTCGTTCATGGCCGAGGACGACGATCCGATAGAACTCCTGAGTAAGTCCCGGCCGGAATTGGTAAGGATCCCAAGGAATATATCAACTCAGCTTTTGACAGGATCCTGAGCGAGGCGAAAGAAAATAGATATTCCACCACCGGGCTGAACCGCCTAGCCAGCATTCTCGAAAGCTTTCGTGATGTGTTCCGCATCAAACTGGGCCCTGATCCTCCAGCACACGTCGCCCCACTCGTCGTCACACCTGCTTTTAACGCAAGAACTTATCGTTCAACGCAGCTCCGCTACCCTCCAGCGCAACGGGACTTTATTGTTCAAACTATTCGAGAGCTAAAAGCGTTGGGAGTTGTATGCAGGAACCCATCCTCGCGATCGGCAAGCCCAGCCCTCGCCGTTCGAAAACCAGGGTCAACCAAACTTCGTTTAACCGCAGAACTGCGAGGGCCGCATGCCAAGTGCGTGCCCCTCCAGTCCGCTATGCCACACTTGGAATCAACCCTACGAGAAGTCGCCGGCAGCACATGCTTCGCAAGTCTCGACCTTGTTCATGGCTAATGGCAGGTACCCCTTTCCAAGGAATCACAGGAGATGTTCTCCATCCAGACTCCATCCGGCGTCTAATCCTCAACTCGCCTGCTGCAAGGCCAATCAGATTCGGGGAACCATTTCAAGTCCCTGCTGTCCGAAAAATTCAACGGGAGGGTCGACTCCATGCTACAGTAGATCTATGATTTTCTCCTCTACGCCAAAACCGAGCAACATCTCCTATGAAACCTCGATGAATTTTGCTAGGTTTGTTCTGAAATCGGCCTGACAATACATGCTCAGAAGAATACAGCTTACGCCTACGCATAAATTACTTGAATAGAACTGAGAATAATAATGAAAAAATAACCAATGTTTATTGATCGACGAAGATAGATCGATGACCCGAGACTTGCTCTAATTTTCTAACAACCTATGAATATTTATACCGCAGATCAGAGTATAAAGCTACAAAAATGATTCCACCAGTATAATAATAATTGTAGACCAAATTTATGCTAAATAATAATTGTCAAATAGTTATCCAGGTGAGCATTAATCCAAATAATAATTTGCTGGTAATATAGTTCGAGTAATTATAACTCTAGAATTTGAAAACCAACTGAAAAACATAAAAAGTGCTTCACATATAATGCAGTATAAAGCATGGGCCGGTGAAAATAAATAAAATTATTTTCGATGATTCACAATAAATGAAGACTGTTGACCTCTGACAAAACCTGTTCCACAATTTACATCACTGTATTAGATATGAAAAACAAATTAAATGGTTTACCAATGCTTGTAAAAATTTTTTCCAAATTTCATACCACTTCCCCTTTGAAGAATGTGAATAGTATATAATATTATCCTGTTCACTGAAATGAATCACGAGATAAATTATTACTCATATGCATAGGTATAGATACATCAAATAGAAGAAGCTTGAATGTGTAAGATACAAGGCTGTCTTTTCTGTCAACGGGTCGGATTGATTAATAGAGCCAGATACCCAAAAGATTTTCTTGATTTCTTTCCAAAATCATATCTTATTGACGGAACATAAGATATTATTTATTTTTCTTCGGGTAGAAGATATGTGGAAAGAGGGCGGAACAAATCCTTCGAGTCCAAAGCAACATATAAGGGACCATTAATATTGGGTATCTTACTGTATGCTGCTGCAATAATTTTCCCTTCTTCAATAGCTTCACCAGCAGCTAATATTTCACCAGATGCAATTGATTTAACAGGACGCCGTGATAAATGCGAATGCCAATAAATTGCATGAAATATAAATTTGCAATTTGAAAAACCAATTAAGAGTCGAGCAATACATCCAAGTTGAGCATTTGTCGAGCCTGTAGATTTTCCTGCATCAGAAAAAACAACCACGGATAAAATAAAATTCCCAGATTTTCCGTGCGTCGATATGTACTAATTGAGCCCAAAGCTTTTAAATTTCGTAGCATTGAAGATTAAATAGATAAATCACGAACCAATGGATTTGACCTTCTTTCTTGCAAATAACTGGCTGTAGAAGCAGATACGGTAGAAGCAACCATACCCAAATAGACAATCGAAACATTCAGAGAATTAAAGGAGACTTTTCAAAAAAATTCATTTCTTCATCGGGTTGTTTCCCGCGATTTCTGGATATAATGTGAGGTTCAAGTCCACATAATTTTTCATCAGCTGCTAAACTAATTTTTTAATCATCGTTCTTTGTAATTTTAACACCATTAAAATTGAAAGAACAGGCATATGCACTATTGTTCCAAGCTTACATATGTTTCCAAGGTCTTGGGTAGATTTTTTCTTGAATTGATCCGGTCCAGCAATAAGTATGTCATGAACTAGTTTAAAAGCGAGGAGTATCAATGATCCTTTATACCACAAAAAAATAATTGAGGAACATGTACCACAGATTCCAAGCCGAGAGAAAAAATATATTTTCCAAATGTATTTGCCATTTTACATTCGCGTTGACTAAGCCATACGATGCAGACAATAATAACCAATGAAAAGGTTTTTCTGTCCATTCTCGGGGGGGCCCACGTAAACATCGCGAAGTGCTGATCCAGAGTGTGAAAGTGCTGATTTGACGTTGAACTTTGATAAATTCCATTTCACAATTGTAGCAATGGATAAAAACCTTCTAATTGCCATTGGGGAACAAGATTCTGAATGTGTTTTTGGACTGTTTTTCTCCTTGTCCTCATTTCCATTCGGAGCAATTCGTGCCATACAATAATATTTCCATCATCTAGAATTTTAGTCTTATATACACGCGACTGGGTAATACATTTTAGACCGGAGGAATTTCTGAAACATGAGTTTTCGAACAAGTTCTTTAAAATTTATTCTCTCCTGTGCTGTATGAATTTGAAATAATGTGAGATGGAAGTCCCGAGGCTTGATGAAGTAAGAACTCTTTACATCAAAACCTCTTATAATAAAGATCTGGATTTTTATTCTGAAGATTTCAATTCTGTTCCAGGTAATAACTCAATTTCGTGAGCACCAACTGCAACACTTTCATTCAATCGCATTTGAGTTAAATATTCAGGGTTAAAAAAGTTATTATCGATTTCAATCAGTGCATAATAAAGAGATAATAGATTTTTAGATTCTGAAATATTTTCATCATTTTCTGCCTTAGTCTGATTAAAATCAAAGTCATCAAAACGTTCTTCAATATTGTTTTCACATAATTTCATGATTTCATGAGTATTAATTGTCCACAATTTTCTGAAATTTCATCAACAAAATTACCAACTGACTCGTCCAATAAATCATACGCTTTTTGAACTTGATACGAAAGTTCATTTGACGAGACTGAGTGACAAAAGTCTTCAATTACTGCATTAGTAAATCTTCCATTATATTCAGGAACTGTAGCAATAAGAGATTTTTTTATTTTGGAGATTATCACGATCCTCTTTTTTGATTTGGCGGATGAATAAAAATTTCCACAATATCGCCAACATTGATTGGAATATCGGTCACAGACTTCGATTTCAGGATAAGATTAATTTCGTTTTGGCAATTGACTGATCAAGAGCCCTTTCTAAATCATTTTGTATAAGTTTAGGACCAGTACTATGGATGTGTCTGGTGTGACCAATGGCGAGGTTCGTATGAAGAGCCAAAATCGTTTCCATATGAATCATTCGATATTTAATGGCACCAAATTTTGCACGGTGCTAAGGGATAGGTTTCGGTGTGCTCTGAAGTGTTTTTTGGTTTTTTCTCTTTTTTTCTTTTTTCTTTTTTTCTCTTTTTTCTCTAAATAATTCAATGGATTCGGTGTTTCTACACTAGTTCAATGTTCCGGGTCTGTACTCAAGTCAAAGCAGAGATGAGATTCAGGACTTCTCGTTGTTCCCGTACGTCAGGTTCCTCCGGTGTTTTCGGCTGAAAAGGTGTAAGCGCAGATCGACTTCCGAGCTTACACGAGTGCCACACTCACATTAGAGGCATTTGATCCAGACAGAGGGATCGGAGGGGTTGGTGTGATGAATCGCAGTGTTGAGGTGCTTGGGCTCGGCTTTGCGGGCCTCAAACTGGTCTTTGTTCGGCGTTCGAAAGTTGCACATCTTGCAGTGGTGGCTCGCTACCTGCTTCTTCTTTCTGGCCTTCTTTCTCTCCTTGTACTGGCTAACCTTGAGTGCCGTTAAACTTACGCGACCGACATTGACCTTGGATGATCCGACAGTGGGATTGGGGACGCACGGCTTGTGGGCAATTTGTCGTGCCAGCGGGATTTTAACTTCCCTCCTTCTATCGGCGACTGCCCTTCCTGTCGATGCGCCAAAGCCGCTCCCAGTGCAGAGATGTCCGCTGGTATTGCCTTTCTAGGTACCGTTGGGAGTGTTCCAGTCCTAACTTTCGGACTTTTCGGCTGCCGACTAGCCCTGGATTCACCTACGAACTCTACCTCCTTTTCGGTGTCCTCTTTGCTGCCCTCTTCTGGCTCGTCGTCTTTGAACCTGCTTCTCGGGTACACAGACTCCCTCGACGTTTGGGAGTCTGTTTCCAACCGATTGACCCTACCCTCGGCTCTTTCTGCCCCTTTTCGATGACGGAGTCGATGATCTTGTCAATTTCCTCCGACGACCCGCTTGGTGTTGGCGAGGTCGGTTCTCCAGCGGAGGAGCTACGGTTAGGGTGAGTGTGACGACGGGCGGAACCAACGGAGTTACCTTCCTGCATTAATCCACTACTTCTATCCTCTTCACCTCTTTCCCACCTCTTTATCTTTACCCATTTCCCACCTCTTTACCTTACCATTTCTTTATGCCACTAGGGCGAAGTTTCCCCAACAATTCCTTGCTTACCTGTGCACACGAAGTGCTCCGCCCTCTGTAGCGAGGAAGTTTAGGTAGACTAAACTCTCCAGTATCGCAGAACGATGCCCTTGCATACACACAAGCGACGCCGCCCGACGAGGGACACTGAGCGGGGTTTGAGGGCCGGTTAGTAGTGCACAGAGGTAGAGGGGGGGGGCAGGTTGAGTTGGTTGCTTTTTTTGAGTTGAAGGATTTTTTGTTGTTGGTGCTTGTTGGTGTCGAGAGTCTGCCCGACCGCCAGAATCAGGGTTTACATAAACAGCGAAAATTTTTCAATTCTTCGCTAGCCAGTACTAAAATCATAAAATTGCAAAAAAAATCACCTTCTGCAGTACTAAGATCTCGTATTTTGTCCCTTTCAGGTGACTAGACCGAAGTGAGATTTTGCTGGAAGGGAAGTTTGGTCTTGTGGTGGTTAAGGAGAATTGAAACTTCCGTAACTTTCCAATTTGTTACGGAGGGTTCCAACCGTCCGTAACGTTCCATTTTCCGTTAACACTTTACATCAATATTTGAATCATTCGAGCGACTCGAAAAGTATCGTTTCCATAAGTTCGGATAACTTTAAATGTAGGTACATATCTCTTAATATTTTGTGTTTCGATTCAATAGAATATTTTTTGTGGCGGCGAGAACCAATGGGACAAAATCAGATATCTTTTTCGTCTAGATAGCTTTCAAAAATACCACTGTCAAACACCTTATCTCCCATTACGTTATTAGGTTCCAACAAGGGTGTTAACTAGAGAGTTTCAAAATAGTAAATAAAATTTTACATCTTCAAGGAGGGCACAATAGCACCAGTGGAATATATGGTAACTGAGTCCATAATGTGAAATATATCCAAAATTTTCACAAAGAAGTGATCCACACACACCAATTCATTAAACCCGCGAGATAGAGGACTTATAGACACTGCACGAGGATGAGATGGTTTTTTTGTGACATCGCAAATTTTGCAAGAGTCAAGTATGTTTGATAAATTTTTTTGCATTCATTGTCCCAGATAAAACTTATTTGTAATAATAGTTTCATATCATCATAGTTTGAGTGACCACATACATGTTTGTGGAAATTATTAATTATTTTTTTTTTTTGCGCCCAATATAAAGTTTTTGTTGTACTGATATTGTTAGAAGATATTGTTGATAGAAATGAGTTTTCCATACTGTCAGAGGTTCGTATAAATATATTTCCGGGAACATAACAATGATGAACATGATCCACCAATGTTATTGAATCGGTTGAACTATTTGTCAAATTGAACGCTATGCGGTTACCCGCCATATAAATAATATTTGACTTTTTTGTAGAATTTCTTCTGATAATCCATTGCGCTGATCCTCTAATTATCAAATGCCTTATTTTGATCTGCTTAACATTATCTGAAATAGCTGATAGAAATATAGAGCCGATTATTTCTCTTTTTGGGCTTGGATGAGCTCCATTTCCATATTGCCAGAAGAACGTTTCTTTGACAGATTCCGGAAGATCATGTAGATTTCCATTCCATTCAGGTAAAATAAAATTTGAAAGTGCTCGTAATTTAATAATTCCCATTCCACTACACGATGCTCCATCATCAGGTAACGTACCTGGGTGAAATTCGTTTGACGGAAAATCAAGCAAAGTTTTAGCTATATGAAGTGTTACAGAACCAGACTTATTTTTGTTTTTAATGTTTTCCGTATTTTCCATTTTAACAGTTGCCAATGCACCATTTTCAGATTGAATTTCTGTATCTGGAATTTTCCTACAGATATCAAGAGCTAGTCCAATAATTTGATTGTAAAACAAGTCCTTGTACATTTTTCGGAATCTTACTAGAATTGGAGGCTGTTAATAAATAATAGACATATTTCCATTTGCGTACAGCATCAAATTATTTTTCTTGACGTCCTCTACCATCCGTCCAAGGAGCCGTTCTGAGATTCCATGAAAAGTTCGGCCTTGAAGGAAGTTCTGTTCGGTCTGGGCCAGTAACTGTAAACATTAAATGAAATACGTAGATCCTAAATAGGTAATTCCAAATAAATGAATAATAAATTACCTGAATAGAACTAAACATAATGATAGAAATAAAATCAATATTTACTGATCGACAGAAATAATTCGATGGCCCGAGACTTGCTAAAATTTCTAATAGTCTAAGTATAACAGCCTTATTTATACCACAGATCAGGGTAGAAACGTACAAAAATGATTCCATCAGTATAATAATAATTGTAGACCAAATTCATGCTCAATAATAATTGTCAAATAATTATCCAGGTGAGCATTAATCCAAGTAATAATTTTATGGCAATATATTTCCAGTAATTATAACTGTAGAATTTAAAAACCAACTGACAGAGATAAAACTTGCTTCACCTGTAATAAAATATAAAACATTTGCCAGTGAAAATAGATAAAGATTTTTTCGATGATTCACAATAAATAAAAATTGTGGACCTCTGATAAAAAACTGTTCCACCGATTTCTAATCACTTTATTCAATATGAAAAACCAATTAAATTGCTTTCCAATACTTGTAAAAATATTTTTCCAATTTTCACAATATATGTTCTGGGAGGTTGGCAACCGGAGGCATACGCAGTCGTCGTGGAATAGACAGAAAATATGGCCACGAGGGCAGTGGAGAGCTTCTCGAGAGCCAAAATGGTCCTCATACATAGACGCGCAGCGCAGGCTGTGATGTCTAATTGGGATGCCTTCTCGCCTAACTTGACCCCTCGATGTATTCACAGGGTCACGGAGGCGCAGACCCGTTTCTGTCTTCTCCTTTCCTTCTCTCTAAACTCCGTTTAGATTACCTCCACCAGAAGTGTCAGACGACGCACTAAACTACCCCATCATTCCCCCCAATTTGGGAGCAATGTGTGTCAAGGCCCGGGCGTGGGGCGCAGTATACCCATTGTTGAGCACCGGATGGGCCCGATGAGCGAAAATCTTGTCTCTTGTTGGCGCCAGGGGTTATGAGCTCCAAAGTGGAATAAGTTATTCCGACCCTCCGCCCAAGTCCTGACGCAGTGCGAGGATGATATCGCTGACCTTAACACATAGCAGCATGTGGCGGTCCGGACAATGGAGATGCATTGAAAGGTTAAAAAAGTCCTCACTCAAAGGTCTTGTGAGCGTCGTATGACATGAATCTGCCTCTTTTGCAGCCATTTATGGTGGTCTGAAAAACTGTGGGATAGATCGGATATATCTTCCATGAGTAAAACAGCCAAAGCTTTCTCCCTTCATTTTCAGACTCTCTGAAACCCAAACTTGCCCCGTAGTCTTGGAAAAGTAGTCGTCCTGTATCCCTAATCAGTAAAGCACCAAATTTCTCCCCTCACAGGCACGCCACAGCGGCATTAATGTTCAGTGCGGCCTGCATGATGGCCGGACTCCAGCCCGTTTTTATGGTGACGCGGCCATGCTGCTAACTTCAAATGATGTAAGCTAACAACCACTCACTTCAATCACTAATAGAACATGCGTCCTCACTTCAAGAAATGACATTTCTTAATATAGATTTCTACCAGATGAGTTTCGATACCAATGGATCTTTTAATCCTGGGACCGAGGCTGAGTTTCATCGCATTTGCGAGTACAACGCCTCCCGGAAAGGGACGAGTCCTGTTGCAGAGCTTCAGCGCCTTCTGCTCGTTCCCAGTTCCTTGGTCCAACAGCTTACTGCGATCGCTATCAATTGCAGGAAGCTACACCGCCCTGCTCCGTATTTCTGTAGTCCTATTATGTTCATGCGTCAGAAAAATACCTCTCCCTCTCTTTCCAAGTAATTGGGGGAATTTTATGAAAGTTGACCTACGAAGAAGTGAACTTTCACCTCGGTGTTGACACCCAAAGCAACGTTTCAAAGAACGCGTTTAGTTGTGGTGTAAACGAAGTTGCATGTTTATATTATTTGAACAGGTGGTTATTATATTGAGTCATCATTTTTTCGCGGATGCAAGATTACTGTGCTACGTAGCACTACCCTGTCTCGGTTCATGACTAAACAAGTGCTCATCCCCAGACGGATGATACCGTATCGTTTAGACTGTTCCTTAGGTCGCACCACGTTAACAATATTTTTAGAACTATGTGTAGACATTTGTATCCCTTGCAGTACTACAGCATCCAATTGTTGCAAATACTTAAGTATTATTATTTTTCTCGTTTGGTCCGAAGATAATGAAGAAAAAACAGATACCAGAAACACAGCTAAGCACCGGTCGTAAAAACAAGCTCACAGACATAGAATAAGGTTCTGGCAAACACAGAACTGTAAATTTTCGGTTAATATTTCGGTCAAGGTCTAGGGTTAAGACCGAAAAGCTGGTAGCGAATATTCTGTACTGAGGGAAGTGTACCGAAACCATATTTCGGTAGAAACTGGCGCGAAAATCCGCTGCGCCCACACACCGCAACTTCATCCTCACTTGGAGAACGTGTATCAGCTCTCCCGTAGCAAATCAAATGTTCCATGTGAAGTCTATACCTCCCCCTCTGCACGTTAGACTCCACGTCAAGCTCCTTCTGAGGCGGAGGTCATGATGGAGGATGCAACAATGCAGCACCCATCACCCACTCAGTCATTCCCTTCCGTGCCTTCAAATGGGGATAAAATATCACCTGAAGATGATAAAGAAACACAGCAGCCTCAGCCGCAGTCATCTCGTGCCGCAACCCGGCAAAAATTCAACGATTATCTCGATATTGCTCTCTTACAGGAGGTGCAAGCTGCCAATGCGCATCGTGCGAAGCACGGAATGAAGCTACTAGGATTCACTGAGGTAGCATAAATATTCAACGACACCAAAAAGGTAGCGTGGTAAACGGATGAAAAGCACTGCCAGCCGTTTGAAACTTCTGATTGCGAAATTCAGGCGCGAGGATAAGGAGAGGGCGAATAATTCGGGAGGGGCTGAAGAATATGGTGAGTTTGAGCAACTCTGTCAAGATTTGGTCACAGAAAACGACGGCTTTAAGGCCGAAAAGGACGCTGCAAGAACGGAAGCGCAGCAGAAAGAAGATGCGCTTTTGGTCGCTGGACAAAATGTAAGAGACATGGCTATATCTCGGTCTAGCTCACGGCGCGAGTTCGCAGAGGCCGAGGAAGATGCTGACGGCGTCAGTGAGGGTCCGCGTAAAAAGAGGAAGACGTCTCCTCAGAAGGCGCAGTTGGAGATGACAGGAGCCATTTCTGCAGTTGAAAAGGGAGAAGCGCAGCGCATTGAAATGTCGTCTCGCCAAGACGCAAAATACCAAGAGTGTCTGGAGTTGGAGAAAGGGCAAGTTGAGCACGACGAGAAACGAATTGCACTGGAGGAGCAACGAATTAAAACAGAGGCATGTGCGGCAGAAGACCATAACTGCATCGAAAGGCGTCGTGTGGTATTAGAGGAACGTTGTTTTGAGGCTAAAACAAGCGAGATATGGAAGGCGTGGCGGGGAGGAGACTAGGAATGGAAATTCAGCGCAGCGTGTTGGAGCTCATAAGGGTCTTCAAGGAGAAGAGTTGATTGGAGGGAAGAGCTAATGCAAAGGAATTGAATGCCATGCCATGCGAGGAGCTTGAGACGAGCATCATGGCTTGGGTTTTGCATGTAAAAACTCGAAGAGAGCGTTACTGTTAGATCATTGTACTTAGGTATTATTTAAGCGAGCCCTAGGCCGAGATATGTTCAGGTTTGTGCCATCAATGAAACTAACACAACTGTCCAAAGGAGCTCCTGCACTTTCAATAGAATCGGTGTAGGAAGACGCCTTCTCAACAATAAATGAATCCTTGTAGCAGGTTAAAAGACTGCCAAAGGTGGAATCCATGTGCTCCAAGTCCTCATAGAAAATCTAGTTTAGAAATGGATTCAAAACCCCAAAATACTCTTCAAGATCCCAGCAGCGGCTTGTTGCCCCAAATCTTCTACATAAGATACAGAACGATAAGGCCGCATTTGTTCAGTAACCCCTTCTCTTCGTAACGTTACGCTGTGATGGCTAGTTAATTGTTCGCACGATAAGAGATATATCGTCTGTGGTAAAAGCAAAACGCTTCAGACACTCACTATCATCGAGGCTTTCAGAGGAGAACGTTAAATTGGCAATTTTGAAAAGCCTCTCAGTATGCAATACCTCCTCCATTGATGCGTCTTGCAACTGTCTCATGACGTGAGCTGTTAGTAGGTTAGAAATTCCTGCAGATCTGCATCCAGCAACGCAAAGAACAGGAAGCGTAGCGTTTTCATGCCGTTTTGAAATGCACTTGTCTCGAATCCGCATCTTAGGTTGTGCGGAAGGGGCGCAGGGCTACAGGCTGAGTACGAGCGTGGAAAGGTCTCCCCACACAGCGTGAACTCATTCATCGAGCTGTTTGCCAAGACATGTTCTCTTCACTTTCAATTCTGTCAACTGTGCCTTATCATACATACCGAAATTTGCACCGAACTGTGATTGCCAAAACCATCTATTGAGTCTGTTTTTCTTTAATGTGGGGTGATTTAATACTTGAAAGATGTGATCGGTCCTTCCCTTGAAAATCCTACAGGGTGACCATTGGTACCTCTGAATTTTCCTTAAAAAGCGGCTCAAGGCCAAATAATAAGCTACCCGAAATTTTCCACCGTGGAGCAGCTCATATCGACCCGTCGACCGAACTTCGTTCAGAGAAACTCTTTTCCTACAACCCTTTATCGCAAAAGAAGCAAACAGATCCAGTTTATGCGGCTATGAAAGGGACTGTGTAGCTTGGCGTCACCTGCATCAGTGCATTTTGCGCCAGTATGTGCCTGTTCACAGCAAATTGATGGGTCTATTGTACACCGCGCCTTGGTTCTAAAAAGGTCATTTTGGTTCTTTATTATTAAAAAGGTACGGTTAATCTATCCCCTGGTGTCTGCTCAAAGTGTTCAGGATAATTTGTAGTTTCAATCGCGTGCCGAAAGGGCTAGCTCAAAACCTATTGGCATTTAACAATGTCTCGGTTACACCGATGTGTAATAAAGACTTTTTCGCTTTTGTTATTTATTTTCTCTATTGCACAGTGGTATAACAGAGAAATAAATCGTCTTAAATTAATTTAGAAGCTCAGTCTAACCGGAGATTGGTTTATTTTCCTTTAATTATTTTAATTGACGTGGAATCTCACGTAATCGTTCTATTTACGTCGGTATTTTCTACATAGTACTATTCTTTAGTTACATCTCTACCAATTAGTGCGTTCTAAGGAGTTAATACAAGTATAGAAGTTTGGAGTAGAGCTACAGTACTTCCTATAAAATGGGGCTCATCTGGATTCTTTTGGGAATCCATGTACACTCCATTGACCATTCGCCCCAACTTTCTGAAACCAACTGCCACCGTCTCCACTGCTCCTTTAGCAGCGACGCAGCTGTCTCCTTGTCTGTTTCACTGGTAGCATCGTGTGTACATGTGGATTTTTCCTTTTTCTGCGTATTTGAATATTGGAAAAGTTTTGCTGTCAGTGTACTGTAACCAGAATCGCATGAACTGAACTTGTGGGCTGGATTGCCAAGCACGGGAGAGTACCTGTGGGCTGAAGTGCCAGGTATCTTAAACGTCATTGTTCTACACAGATCACGGTTAATAGTTGGGGATCATAGTAGCCAGAAACGTGAGGGTGCAGCAAAAGCTTTTTTCTCTATATTATTCTGTACAATTAGCGTGCATGCCTCACGAAGCTGCGTGACCTGTGCAAAATACTTAGACTGGACAGTTTGGCTTAACTAAGTTGCCCTAGTAAAGCCGTGCTTCTGACCTAGTCCACCAGACTTAGTGATCACTTAGGTGAGAGCAGTAGTGAATGTAAAAGGATGTCCCATGAGCAGAGTGAAATTGTTGTGGACATCACCATCACCGGAGCTACATTCTCAGAGGACAGGGAAGAGTGGAGAATCTCCGAAGCCGAATCTAATGAAATCACGTCTATTAATTATGAAAGCATCCCCTGATGGACCTATACCAGTGGAGCCTTGTTAGTAATTGATGATAGACGGCATGGCAAAGCAATCAAAGTACTAAAGGATGATGGATGCTATACGAATGTGATTTCAACAGAGTTCCTGCGGAGAAGTAGGAAATATTTTGATATCCGGCGTGGATGAGCCATTCCTTGGCATTCCCAGAAGTGGATTGCGGGAGAGGAATCTGAAATCATAGTCAACGGAACTATACCATTAGGTGATCATACTGTCACATCTAACTGGGATATCTCCCAGACTAGGTATGGAGTTATGTTAGGAATACCGTTGCATGTTGCCCACAATCCAAATGTTGACTAGCATCGATGGATTGTGATATTGAAAGATCACTAAATTTCGATTGTGATGTTAAAAGATGTTTCTATTCCAGTGACTTATCTCGATACTGAAAACTGTATAGATGTGTTTAATTTGGGAACGAAGAAATTTAGACAAATGCTGAGGCATGGAGTTGACTTTGAAGTATTTCTTTATCTCGAAGTTCATAAAATTGGGGGGGAATGAAATATTTTGAGCCAAATCGAAAACTAAAAGGCTTACTGAAAAAGTAGCCTTAGATACTAGAAAACTAAAAAAATTCTGGAAAAGTATAATGAGGTCTTTCGTGAGGATTTGCCAAATGTGCTCCCTTCTGATTAGATATGTGGTCTATCAGACCCAAGTGGAGGAAGGAGAAATTCACCACATCAGCCTTTGTTCCAGTTGTCCCAATCTGAACTCATAGTAGCAACATAGCACGTCGAATCTCTTTTGTGGAAAGTCAATATAAGATCAAGCAAATCAACTTATGTAGCACCTTTACTTCCTGGTGAAATAAAATAATGGAACGCTTACAGGTGTTGCGGACTACAGAGCTCTAATTTACGTCGAAAAAAGAAAAATTCCATCACTTCGTTCCGATGAAATGTTCGATCGGATTGGAGATGCCAGATTTTCTCCAAGGCTGATCTAAAACAAGAGTTCATCAGATAAGTGTGAAACCAGAGAGAATCTCAATAACTTCTTTCAATGCAAAATATGACCATTTCGAATATCTTGTCATGTCTATGGGACTTTGCAATGCTCCTGCTACGTTCCAAACGTTAACGAATCAGATCTCTTGCGACTTCGTAGATGTTTTTGGTTGTTTATATGCAGGATCTTCCAATTTTCAGCAAGAACAATGAATAATATTACGAACATCTAGAAATTGTATTGAATAGACTAAAGGAACATGAAAAATACGTATCCTCGAAAAAATGCTCTCTTTTTCAGAATGAGCTTTCGTTTTTGAGTTCAGCATACTTGTCAATCCTGACAAGGTCAAAGTACTAGAAAATTGGCTAATCTCTATTTCCTTGACGGAGTTGAGAACTTTCCTTGGTCTAATACAATCCGTAGGTTAATACCAAAGCTGCATCTTCTGTTCCACAGCAGGCATGATGCATTGGACATCACTGCTGCTGCCTCATGCCTCTGGGTTCAAACCGCTCGAACCGTCACGTATGTCTCCATTTCCCCAGCAAATACGTTAGAATTTGCTGGGGAATTCTAACGTATTTGCTAGAAAATATGGGGGTTAAAGGGTTAAATAGGATGGTTTGTTTAATTTTCCTGGTAACATTACTGTTTGGGTTAAATGAGATGGTTTTCTAATCCTGATAAGAGAAATTTCAGAAGAGTTTTAGGTAGGATAGCCACTTACATACCCTGAGAACGGAGGTTCTCAGGAATGTACGCACTTTCAATATGTGGCCTTAAGTGTCGCTCAAAACCCCTCCCAACAAACAACTGGCGTTATTACGGACGGGTCTCTCCGTGTGACGAGCTAACAGCGTTTGCTATGCAATATCAATCGGAACGGATGTCTGTGCGGCAATGCTAGCCACAAACCGGTTGGCGGAGTCCCGAGCGGTGAGGTGCTAGCCCCCCAACGTGGTGGTAAATCTGTATGGGTTGTACAATGTTGCACAGAAGCGTGCGGAGGGCATTCATAAATTAAATTAAAATCCCCGATGTGGAGATTGGAAGGGCAATGAAGTGATGCGCTTGACGCTTTGAACGAATCAACTCGGAAAAGAGGGTGTCCTTACCAAGGTGAGCATGGTTAAGGGGCTTGAGTGTTGTAACGGAGAATGGAATCCGTTTCAGTTTTGTATGATACCGACACGTAATTACACCTTACATGGAATGGCTCGACTTATGTTCATAAGGATCATGTGCTATTCACTTTGTAATTAGATACATCAGATATATCTTCCGAGAGTAAACCAGCCAAACCTTCCCTTTTGTAATTATGTACGGTCGACTTCCCTTTTTGGTAGTTTTAGGGAGAGATTAACTGTCAAGAACATTACTGTTCAGGTTAAATATTGTCTGTGGTCTCCGCACATGTTTTAATACTCTATAAAAGACGATCTCGTGTCGTACAGAATAAACTACCCCAAACAGGCAATACAAAGCACTCCTCTCCTATCCCCTACGGTGAAATACTCCACAAGTTGGCGTCGCGCCAGGGTTAGAAGACGTGGTTGCAGTTTAGTGCCGGGTACCACTGCTTCCTCCGGCTTTAAAATGCCCCAAGGGGGATGCAAGGCACTCATGGATCAGTGCGGTGACCACGCGCCGTGCTGTGCCTATGGATCCACCCGCTGTTGGCGGCACCAGTAAAGGTCAAAGGCTGCCCTTTTGATGCACTCTCTTTTTCATACTTCAGTAAAGATTACTCTAGTCTTATATCCTACTCTAGCCAGCACTCTAGCAACCAAAGCTAAATGTTGCTTCAAGTCGATGCGGAGTAGTACACAGTGTGAGAGTGTGTCTCCGCGTTTGTATCTGAAGCACAGTACGGGTCAAGTGATATGCCCACGTCCCCATTCCTGTTTCGAGAATCCTACCGGTGGACGGGCAACTTCACAGCCATAGAACGTATCTCATACACTCGTCTCTGGACTTCCTAGTGAAATACGTTTCCGTCCTCAATGATGTAGTCGACATGCCTGACCCCGCTTCCGTTGACACCAGTTTTTTCTCAGACCTCCGCGATACGAAAGCTGCGCAGGCCTCCTCCCTGACTTTAGTCAACCCCCAGTTTTGGGGGTGGTCCGCATCTTGAACACCTCTCACCAGTCATACTACCACTACCACCCCGAAGCTGAGCCTTCTTCCCGCCTCCTCCAGGCGGATCGCCAGTGAATGCCCAGCAGTCCCCTCCCGTCTTGCCTTCTCCGTACCTCCGTGCCGCCATGTCTGGCAAGGCCACTAGCCTCTGGCCCGTCTTCCAGTGCATGCACGCCAAGGTCTAGATTCCCATGCCAACCTTACTGACGTACGTATCTCTGACAAATTTGAGGGCTCTGTTCGAAAGCCACTCATGGACTGTTCGGTAGTAACCACAAGCGTTTTTTGAGTTTCATCACCTCTTGGTTTCGTTTTTTCGGGATCCGTCCCTGTTTCGTCGTTCTCTTTCTAACGGTGGCTTCCCCGGATCCTGCTAGATTATCAAAATAACCGATCCCCACTCTTTCTTCGTCTGTGCAGCTGAACCGGACCTGTACTCCATACGGCCAACATACAACAGTTTCGGGACCCTCGCCCGGCAATCAGACAACTTGAAACGCCACCACTGGAATCTCGACGTTCAAGACCTTGTGGCTTCCGAAAATATTGTTGAATTACAAGTGGACCGGCCTGGTCGTCGTGTCGAAATTTCGCGGCCCGAATCGGAGTCCTGTACTTGGATACCGGCTCCATCCTTTGCCCTTGCCCTGCGGGAAACTGAAGCTGCTGTCCTCAAATCGCTCACTTCGTCAGGCAAAAGTGCAAGATATAAACCCTCTGCCCCATGACTCTCCCAACTCTGCCGTTTCAAAGCGCCGCTGTACAGCCAGGGACCCCTGGTGCAGGCGGTTGGATCTCTGTTCTGGCTCGTCCTACAACCCTGCACCTATCCCCCGCCGCGATACTACGCCTGCTCCACGGGCCATCTCCTGCGAAAATTGATCCTCCCCTGTCCAATCTACCCTTTACGGAAGCACTGCTGCAGGCCGCTTCGTCGCCCTTGAACACATTCCCTATCCGGATTCCGACTCTGACATGAAATCAAATTAAGATAACAGTCTCCCTGAACCCAACCCTCCGGCCCAGCCTGCTGTAACTTTCCAGTGTCTACTTTCCTTTCGTAACCCCGTCCCTATATTCCGCGGTCAATTCAAGCGGCCGCTTCCGACTCTACTTATTCACTCGGTCTCTACGTCTCCGCTCCGTCCGAAAACCACATGGCCCGGGCTCTTCCCGAGTTTCTTTCCATCACCAAACTTGTCTTCAGACACAATCGTCCCCAGCATCAGCTGCCGACGTCCAGATCCCTGCTCTACTCTGGCGGAACGGATACGTTTAGCGTCCGCTCCCCTGTATGATGACCTTTTTGCTGAGTCCCAATCTCTCTTCGCCTCCTCCCTTTCAACTTCTCCCCCTCTTCCTCATCCCTTGCCTCCCCATCCCGAGGTCGTTTCATCGCCGTTGTCGTCGGCATCTTTACCGCAGAAGCCCCTCAAGGGCCAGCGCCGCTTTTCTTCAAGCACAGGCTCCGTTGCCTCCTACCGACACACCCACCGCTTCCTCCAGGACCTCCACCCTTCGCCACCCTCCCCAATCACGGCGCAGCCTCCTACTCGCCTCCTCGGTTCGTTTTTATTCTCGGTTGCCGACGTTCGCCGTGGCATTTACAGTTTGGATCCCTCGACCTCTGCGGGCCTCGACGGTATACCCACCATGTTTCTGCATATGTTGCCTCGGCCGGCTGGGGGCGTTTCACCAGGACGGGGCTGCCTTTACCTGTTATCCAAATTTATCAATATGTGTCGCAACGGGGCGCTGCCCATATCTTGCCGCCAATTCTTCCGTGGGGCTCTCACGGCCTTTCCAAGGCCAAATGGCAGCATTAGGCCTATTGCAGTTGGTTTGCTCCTACGGCGGATGATTTCTCGGCTTCTTGCTCACAAAGCCCGCTCAGTGATTCATTCCTACCTTGTGCCTCATCAGCTCGGTGTTGGGGTTCACAACGGTGCGGAGTCAATTATCCACGCAGTTCGTCGCCTGTGCCAACGTTCGGAGCTTCGTGACCATGTCCTTACCCAAATCGATATCCACAAAGCCTTCAATCGCATCTTTGGACAACGCAGTCTCGACTCCGTCCCCACTTATGCCCCCGGCATTGCGCGTTGGGTCTATTACTGTTACGGGGAAAACACGGAGCTCCTCTTCGGCCCGTTATATTCTCAGCGCTACCGGTACCCATCAAGGGGACCCTCTTGGCCCGTTGTTGTTTGCTTTAGCTTTGCATCTGTTGATTATGAGCTTTCAGGACAGGTGCTCCCCCGCTCTGAATGCTTGATACGCTTATGAGGGTACTATCCTCGTCCATCATTCCCATACTGACGCCGCTATGAATTTTTTCCAGACGGCTGGGGCTTCCTTCGGAGTCACGCTCAACATCAGCAAGACTCAGGTTAACGTACTTTCATCAGCTTCTCCTCCTCTCCGCCTACCGTGCCCGTTTTCTCTCCGCCCCGGTTTCCGGGTATTGAGGTTTCCTATTGGCACTAATTCTTACGTCACTGAATCCTTCACCACTGTTCAGAAGGACATTGATCGGATTTTTTCGGCCGTACAGGAGATCGATGACGCTCAGCTTGCGTTTCACTGACACGTTTTTGTGCCAGTGCGTGTAACGTCATGCACTTGCTGCGAACTCTTCCCTCCAATCAATCTACGCCTCCATTCGCTTCGATGAGAAGCAGAGGGAAGCGTTACAGCAGCTGCAAGGTCCACACAGAGCGTGCTTGGGTACAGGCTTCACTTCCGTCAACTGCATCTCCAAAGCGCATCTTCGCCGGCGCCGGTGCAAATCTTGCTGAGCAAGCGAAGTTCCGACATTACGTTCCGCATTGCAACGCTCACGACATCTTTCTCCTTTCGGTAGGTGTTGACTCCTACCGAGCTTTAGGGGCCAGCGGAACAAATTTTTCCGCCTTCTCGCATCTTTCGCTTCAAGTCGCCGGAATTCGGCGCCAGTGCTGGAGCTTCAAGACTTAGTTCGTTTTGCCTTCATGGGATGGAGGCCCGCCAGGTCAATACCCGCCGCGTGCCTAAGTAGTTATCATTGGTCTTCCCCCTGACACTTACTTGACGGGCTTTCGTTTCTTTAAAAGATTTCCACCCACATATATAAATTATCAATCAGATAGTACGCGTAAACGAGGAATTCACTTTTGATATTCTCACCCTTCATCCTATTCTCAATGCAGATGCTTTCCACCCTCGCCATCACATATCTGAATATCAAGGGCGTTCTTGCTTCCACTTCAGTCTATGGCACTGGAGGGTCATTGCGGACTATAATAACGAAGACGGTCGGCTGGCTTTCTGGTTAGGAGTTATAGTCATTCGCAGCCCGATCAGAGAGGAAAAGCAGTAACTAATCGCGGAAAGTTGGCGGAGGAACAATTTTTAATCGCTGGCATGGATCAGGTTGTCCTTGCGCACATACCTTTGGAGGAGGTCGACTACATTACACCGGTAGCTGTTTCAGATGACCCAGCTCCCGCAGCTCCAAACCAGAGGCCCAACATCGCGTTTCAAAACCCCGATCTTTGTTAACAGTCTCTGCCATCTCTAAAAGAGGTCTTCACAACCCACACCCCTGTCATGTCGCATATACCGACAAAGTTCCGCGGTTGTCTAGCAGAGACGTATGCAAAGTCGATGGACGACGCAGTGAACGCTTGTCTTGGTGATATTTCACGAGCAACTCAGGCGCTCACAAAATATTTCTGTTCCCAGCAGTTATGCTTACGAACATTCACTCGTCAGATTCCTGCTCCAGTGAATACCGGTGGCACTCTATTACGGACAAAATGAGGGAAAGAATAGATTTATGGAACAGGGGCACTTCAGAACACTATTGCTGCAAGCACTCGACCAGCCAAACACCGCACGGCACGAGCTCGTTCCACTTCGGACCAGCAACGGGTCAATGTAAAAATGGCGACGAAACTGGCCAAAGAAGGTGCGTACGGAAAGGCTGCACAAGCTTTGCGCTCGCTAGGCGTCCTACCAGCTACCAGTGATGTAATCGATGCCCTTATCGATAAACGTCCCAGCAGGCCCCCGATGAAACAACTCTAGTCAGCGGAACATCTTCTACCAACTGCAGTTTCCGACCGATCACTGAAGACGAAGTCCTTGGAGCTATCAGGGCTTTTAAACCAGGATCCTCTCCCGGAAGTTCAGGTCTAAAGCCTTGCCACCTGGTAGAATTGCTAAGATGTCCATCCTCATCGCGGAATTCCGGCTTTTTGGCAGCTCTTACGAGACTTCTTAATGTTTTAGCAACTGGAAAAGCACCAGCCGTTCTCGCTCCTTGGATCGCTGGTGCTCCACTAACCCCGTTGGCGAAGAAGGACATGTCGCCTAGGCCAATCGCCGTTGGGGAGACGCTGCGCAGGTTGGTCGGTAGCTGCTTAATGAAGCGAGTGTCCCAGAAGGCGGTAGACTACCTCCAACCTCTCCAGGTGGGTATCGCCACAAAGTCGGGTACCGACACAGTCGTGCACGGAATCCGACGAGTCGTTCAGGAGTACGTTAGTGACCCAGCATATGGGTTATTGACTGTCGATCTCAAGAACGCTTTTAATATGTGCAGCAGACCCGCTTTTCTGACCGCGGTGAGACAGCTATTCCCAGAGTTACAGCCTTGGGCCTCATATTGCTATGCAAACGAGCCCGCATTCCTGTGGATAGGTAGTCAAACAATAAGAAGCGTCTGCGGGACCCAACAGGGAGACAACCTTGGAGGCCTCCTCTTCGACCTGGTGCTGCACCCTATTATCCTCAAAATGCAAGAACTCTTCAGCTCAGAGGAAGGGGAAAACAGAGATTTGGCAAAGTTGTTACTTCAACTGTGGTACCATGATGACGGGTACATTATCGGGCTCCACGACCAACTCGTCAAAGCCATCGAAGTACTTCGCTCCGTGGATGCTGAAAGCCGAGGACTGCACTTGTCGCTGCCGAAGTGCACCGTCTGGTGGCCTGCAGTCCCTCCAGTGTCAGTACAGAGTCTCTACCCAGACGGGATTAAGCAAGAGTACAGCGAGGGTACTTCCGTCCTGAACGCCCCTGTCGGTACTAAGGAATACACCACACAGTCCTTTACGAACCATGTCTTATCTCTCAGACCATTCCTCGAGACCATTGCTGACCTTGAGAATAGGCAAGTGGCATTCCAGCTACTGCGTAACTGTTTTGGCGTTTGCAAAGTAGGCTATTTGTTGCGGGTAGTGCCCCGTCTTGCACCGGAGAAGGAGCAGAAGAGTTCGACAGGATGACGGAGGACTGTGTTCGAAAATTGGCAGGGAGAGTACTCGATTCGGAAGTATTCCGAGAACTCCAGCTGCCGGTCACATCCAAGGACAAGAAAAAACCATGTCTTGGGATCGGACTCACCTCCGCGAAGAACATCGCGGCTGCGGCGTTCTTGGCTTCAAGCTCATCATCCAGCAAGCTTTGCAAGACCTTGCTCCCAACTCCTATTAAGGAGCTGGGAACATACGAAGCAGCTGCAGACGCCCATCGGAGGTGGTCGACCTCTTGCCTGCCGTCTAGGATTATCCCGTTCAGTGTAATTTGCTCGCAAAAAACACCATCGCAAAAGACGCTGACGGACGCAATCCATGAAGCAGTGCAAGAACGAATTCCTCTTGGGGATTCGAGGAGGCAGGCGTTTCGCGCGTCTATGGCCTTCCCGGGAGCTAAGGAATGGGTGTATTGTCCCCCATGCCCCGGACTACAGACAAGCATTGATCTTCGAGAATTCTCGGTGTGGCTTCAATACTACTGTCAAGTCCCACTTTTCACCCTGGAACGCCATGCCGAGAAGGAATTGCCCGGACACACTCGATGTACATGGCGATCATCTCATGCACTGCTTGCATGGAGCCCACAGGATCAACCGACATGATCGCCAGGTAAACCTTCTTGCGAAAGACCTGGCAAGAGCTGCTCGTCATCCTGTCGTAGAGCCACGCCATGGTCTCCACCGCACGAGACCAGACACACAGGCAATGGGAAGCAGCGGAGGGACCGACTTTTTTGATGTTACCTTCGTGAATCCTCTCGCTCCCTCCAACAGGAGAATGAGGGCCTCCAACCCGATGTCCTCTCCGAATGCGGCGCGAAATGCAAAGCAGAGAAGATATCAATCCTTTATCGCGACCTCCACCAGAGGTAGGCTCGTGCCTGTGCCAATCTCCACTCTTGGAGGGTGGCACCCGGATGCATGTGCAATGCTAAATGACGTTGCAAGGAACGTGGTCGTGAGGGCACTGGAGACGTACGGAAAGGTTCGGGGGGTTTTGATGCGAAGGCACGCCGCAGCAGCCGTCATGTCCAATGCGGCATGCTTGATGGCTGGCCTGAAGGTAGCATTTCAGGGAGCGTAGTTCCTTCCCATTACTGTGTCGGTATCCCCTTTTTGAGTTGATTGCGGTTGTCTGGAAAACCATAGGATAGACCGGATATATCTTCCAAGAGTAAAACACCCAAACCTTTTCCCCGTCTATGGAGCACACATTCTTGTGTAACTAGTGATAGGGGTAAATCGTCGGGAGAAGAGATACTTAGAACCAACTACCCCAAGACGGAGGTGTTGCGAGCGACAAAAGTGCTACCGTGGTATAGTTGAACAAATAAAAAGGAGTGTATATGGGAGAGAGTTGAGAGGGCTACAAGCAAGTATAAAAGGGGCAGGGTCTACCACTGATGCTCTGCGACCAGCTTAGGAAAAAGTTTTCTAGGGTCTGAAGTTGACTCTCAACTTCCTACTACTCGGAGCTTGACCTGAAGTTGTCTGCCAACTTGCTTGACCTCTCAAGGAGGAAGCACTTTACTCAGCTTATATAGACCTTTCGGCTAATCCTAAAGTCTCAATCAAACATACTAAATACCATAAAACGCATTCACGGGAATCGTGTGAACCAGAGAGACCATTAGAAGATATTTCCTCAAGGTAAATATCTAGGTGCCATACCCATGCCAGCCACCCATCGGCCAGGGGTGGGAATTGATGTGGCCATTATATAGACCTTTCAGAGTCACTCGTAGTATCACCCACAACCTAGAACTGTACTGACATCCACTATGACAGCGTGTCCTAAAATAAAAAATCAACCGATGAATTTGCCACACTCACCCAAATTAAAAATATCTTGCAAATTCAAAAACTGTAAAAATATCTTCCCAGTTCCAATACTGTATACAATTATGGTCCTCATCTAAATTTTTTCGTGTGCGAATTTGCGCACATCACGCCCTCCCGCTCAAGACGAACGTCCCGGCTCGTCACTGCTCTTGTTGTTCTTGTGGGAGTTCTATCCATTCATCAGGGAGAGTATAGGGTTCACTATAAGGATATGGTAGTAGCTCATTTCCAATATGATGAGAGAGTGTGTACCGTGCGATGACCGGCTCATCTCCTTGGTCAAGAGTTTCGTAGATTCGGCGTATGGTTTCATAGTGTTCTCTAATGAGCTCCTCCCGTTTCACTTCTCCAAACCTTCCAAATGTGAGGTAGTAAACGTAGTATGCAAACTTTTCTGGCAACGGGTCCAGAAACGGGTATCTGAAGGAGAAAAAAACTCGCAACATAAGGACTGAGTCCTCACGAGTAAGGTGCGCCCCGTGAATGGTCTGGAAGCACATGCAAATACTAATGCAAAAAAGGAAATTACTTCTGCTTCTCGTGGGTCCTCTGTCATTTCGCGAAGCCAACGTCTAATTGGTAGCCGTCCAATAATTAAGGATGCATAGTTTCCCCCTGGGAGACTAGGCGGTGTTTGAGGCGATCTTCTTGGCGATCTTCCTCGCTGCTCCCGACGCCTTGCCCTCTTCGATGATCCGCCCCGATCACTTGATGGTCCAGCTCGTATCATCATCACGGCCTCGGGAGGATCCTGGTCTTCGGCTGAGGTTGTTTCTGAGCGGAGCAACGTAAGGTTCCCATAGAGGATATGGGACCAGTCGATATTCCATATCAGGGGGCAAGCTGTAACCTCTCAGTCGCACATCTTGGTTGTTCTTGAGAAATACGTAAACTGGACGGATAATGTTCAGATATGTTTGCGACAAGTCTCCGATAGCTACCATTCCATACCTCCCTATAGAGTAATGATATATGACTTCCACAAACTCTGGACCTGCTTCCGTGAACCTTCCGTTTTGGAATGAGAATAGAACTCTGATCAATAGTCGGAAATCTTCTTGAGGTAGCAATGGTCCGTTCAACGTACGAAAACATAGGCATATATTAATGTAGAAATGGATGATTACGTGGAGTTCGTAGTAGTCACGCGTAATCGAGATGATCCATTCCCAGGCCCTTTTTCCTCCCATAGGAATCATTCTATAGTTAAAGATGAGTATGCCTCGTGGTTGCGCATAGTCCTGTGTGAGAAGGAATTCTTCAGGCCTCTGATGGTAAGGGACCAGACGACGTGCATGGATTGCCCTCCTTGATCTCTTCCCTGAGCTTGAACAGAGCTTATAATGCGGGTGTCTTTCCTCCGTGACGATGCAAGGGTTCGAGTACTTTGTTTGGAAAGCCGGCCACTTCACAGCCTGTTGCATTGCTTTTCCGTGTGCTACAAGTACTTTAGAGCCGACTGAGAAAGTTTTGGACTGGAGGCTCTTCATCCTTATTTCTTGTCTGTGTTAGCGCGCGGTGTGATCTCCAGCTTTCGGTGGCCAATAGTTCGACCTCTCTACTCTCTTCATCGATAACATTTGTTTCCATATCTCTCTGTAACATTCTAGGAGCTCTTCCGTACATTAGCTCAAACGGTGACCGTCCACTTCTTCCTCTTCTTCGCCGATAGCCGTATAACACTTTTGGTAAGGCATCTTCCCACTGGATTTCATTCTCGGACATAGTTTTCGATATTGATCGTTTGATGGTTCCAACCATCCTCTCCGCTTTCCCGTTTGACATAGGAGCATATGCGAGAACTGTCTTTAGCTGAATACCTTTTTCTTCCAAGAAACGAAGCAGTGAAGTTGCAGTAAAACAAAGTGCGTTATCCGAGATGATCCTTTTTGGAAGACCAAACGGTTCAATTATTTCTTTTTCGATGAATCTCAGGACCACTTCAGATTGGCTCCTCACTGCAACTGCTATTGGCCATCCAGTAAGATGTTCCACCCCTATAAGGAGATATTTGTTTCCGGAAGAGGTTTCCTTGAATGGGCCGGCAAAGTCAATTGAAAAGGTTTCAAAGAGACCGGAAACTGGAAAGCCTAGAGTTGTCTTATACTTTCGTATTGGCGTGAATTTTTGACAGTTGTCGCAGCTTTTCACGAAGTTATAGACGTCCTTATGGATACTGGGCCACCAGAATCTCTCAGTAACGAATTTCTTGGTTGTTTCGAGATCCCAATGCCCTAACTCATCATGAAAAGTCCTCAAGATCTTCATTCTTTCTTTCAAAGGGGCCACTAGTCGAGGACCGGCTTTCGTGTGTCGGAAGAGTTTCCCATTCCATAGTGTAAAAGCCTTTTGATTCCTGCGTACCCAATTTCTGTGTTCAATATCAACCTTTCTCATTTCTAGTCCATCCAGGAATTTAATTAGTCCGTCAATATTAGCTTCGTACTCGTTATTGTTCGGCACTTGCACCTCGGCAACTCCGACGATGTTCTCGGAAGCTTTTTCATTTGGAATCAGTGGATCCCTCAAGCGGGATAGGTAGTCGGCAGGCTGATTATTGCGTCCGGGCCTATACACAATTTCAAACCGATATTCTGCGAAAATGTCGAGCCATCGGGCCAAGCGGTGATGTACATCTTTCTTTTGGAATGCTGTCTTAAGTGCCTGGTGATCAGTTATCAAGACAAATTTCTCGAGTGATAAAAGGTATACGCGAAACTTTTTCAGTGCGAAGACAACAGCGAGCGCTTCTTTTTCGCAGACTGAGTATCTCCTTTCCGCATCATTCAGAGTGCGACTTGCGAATTGAACCGGGTGTAGTCTTCCGTTTTCATCTTTTTGGGACAAAACGGCACCCAAAGACCGTTCTGAGGCATCTGTCTCCACAACAAATGGTCTCTTGAAATCTGGATACATGAGCACTGGGGGGACACATAGCTTATCTTTAAGCTCTTCAAATGCGGTTTGCATTTCCTTGTTCCATAAAAATTTTCCGTTCTTTGTTGTGCTGGCATGTAACGGTGCTGCAGTCTTGGCGAAATCTTTGATAAATCTCCTGTAATATGAGGCCAGTCCTAAGAAGCTTCGAACCTCCGTCTTTGAAGCGGGCCTTGGTGCCAACTTGATTTTTTTCGTTTTCTCTGGATCCACTTTAATTCCCTCTTGATCGACGATATGACCGAGTAATTGGATAGACGTTTTCGCAAAGAAGCATTTGCTTAACTTAATTTTCAGGCTGTACGCAGCTATTTTCTCCACCACAGTCTTGACATGCGATATGTGCTGATCCAAGGTTTTTGAGAATATCACTACATCATCGATATAAACTGCAAATGGAAGTCCTTTCAAAACCTCGTTCATCATTCTTTGGAATGTAGCTGGGGCATTCATGAGACCAAAAGGCATCACTTCGAACCTGAATGTACCGGCTTTGCTGGTAAAAGTTGTTTTTTCCTTGCATTTTTCATCCAATGGAATCTGCCAATAACCAGTGTAAAGATCAATTGAGGTGAAGTATCTCCCGTCCTTCAAGTCCTCGAGGATTTCCTCCATATTCGGAATCGGAAATCGATCGGGTATCATTCTCTGGTTCAGTTGTCGGTAATCGACGCAAAAACGCAGCTTTCCATCCTTCTTTGGTGCGACCACAACTGGAAATGACCATGGGGATGAAACTGGCCGAATGATATCATTTTCCAGCATACTTGTAACATTCTCTGAGATAAATTGGTCATATTTTGGCGGTTGACGTCTAGGCCTGTGGTAAATTGGTTGAGTATCGGTAAGTTCAAATGAGTGAGTGACCGGTACACTTGCTTGTCTTAAATCTGATACACTCCATGCAATTACTTCGGAAGATGTTAACATGTCGGATATTATCATTGAGGCGGGGGCTGGAAGGTGCTGTACTTTTTCTTGAATTTCTCCAATTTGGCGCTGGTCCTTTTCTTGATCCTCACCCTCCAAATTTTGAAGGACCTCTTCCGGCGTGCTCACATCTTCAGATATGGAATTCGATATATTCCTTGTTTTCCGTGCAATTGTAATCTTCTTTCATGCCCGAATTCCGTCCTTTGATTCGATATTATCGCAAAAAGAAACACATTCAGGTGTCAAACCTACCCTAGAATTCCATTCTTCATCTGTTTCAAACCCAGAATCATAATCGTCCCATGTCATGTTCATTGTCCCCGAGCGTACCCTTTCTCACTTCCGAAAGTGTTAGTTGGTTCGGAATCTTCGCTGTCATAGCTAGAAGTGAAATCTTCACTGTCCGTCTCTTTAGATCTTCCGGATGTGTGCTTTTGTCGAAATCCAGGGGCATCTTCACGTTTCTGCCGTCAACATTAACTGAAACGATTTGGTTGCCCAAGTCAATGCAGGTCCCTAGTCTTTCCATGGTAGGACAGCCAATGATTGCATCGAAAGGGAGCTCCGGCATGACGAGAAAGTCTACATCAACTTTAGAGTCCCCAAAGAACACGGAAACCTTGTTAACAGTGCCCATGCATTTTGAGACGGTTCCATCCGCCACAGTTATTCTTCGAGTAGTTGGAATAATTTCGAGACCTAAATCTGTCACCAAAGTTTCTGAGATAAGGTTTGGAACAGCGCCCGAATCGAAAAGAGCTTGGGTTTTCATTCCCAATACTTTGACTGGTACTAGTTTAAGACGTCTTGGTGCTGTCGAGGCCGATTGAAGAAACAGTTTCTTACCCTTAGCGGACTTATTAGACCTGATAATTTTTTTGAGTTCTTTTCTCGCATCCTCTGCGTCGCCCCTCAAAAGTTGACCAAACGTTATCCCAGTTGGGGCCGATGCAAGCTCAGCCACCAAATTGTACTTCTTCACATATTCTAGTACGTCCTTCGGGATACTCTTAAATTTCTTACTCTTTCTCGTCTTCTTGGCCGAAGTGTTTCCCACCCTGGAACAACTTGATCAAGCCTCTTGGTTCGAGGAGGTACAGGTGCTGGGATATGCTCCAGCATTCCATAATCTAGCCTAGGTTTTTTCGACAAAACGTTCCCTTCCCCATCCCTTTTTGTCACATTAACTTGACTGATTTCTTCAGCGATGGATACATTACCGGCATCCGCCAACCTTTGATCCTTCCTGTTTTGTAAGATTTTCATCTCTGGTCCTGACTCACTCCTCGCGTCCGATAAATTTGCTCTTCTGTTGTCTTTAGACCAGCAGTTACTTTCATGATGCCCGTAACGACCGCACTTTCCACAACGAGTGTTTCTATGTGGATTATCAGGACACCTATTTGCAAAGTGTCCAGGCTTGTGACAGTAGGAACAGACTTCTGCGGCCTTGGGGGCCCCAGACTGGTTCTTCTTAATGGTAAGAGTAAGGCTTTCCAACTGCGAGGTTATCATGTCAAGTCGATTATCGAATCGGGTTTCCAACCTTTCTTCCAAGTTTTTGACATCGCTCCTGACTGATTCCAATGCTGCTGCGCTAGTCGCTGGCCTTTGATAATTCTTTTCAGGATGTACGATCGACATAGATGTACGGGTTTCCCTCGGTATCACTCAGTGACTGAAACGTCTCCGAATTTTTGACAAATTCTACTATGGTACCCTTCAGTTCATTAAAAGTGTGAGGGCCCTTGATGAGGAGGAAATCGGAGAGCCGCTTATCCCCCATCGCCGCCTTACGCAGCATTCCGTACTTGGCTTGGGCGTTGAACCCAGCCTTTTCATAGAGATCACACAAGTATACCAATGAGCTTAACAAATCGTCGAAGTTGAGCCGGGCCTCTATGGCGGTACGAATCATCTCATCTGGTTCTACCTGCTTAGCATATTCTTTCACAAGCCACTCACATACCTCACCGAAGTTACGCCCATTCCCGTTAAGAGACCACCCGTTGATAAACTTGGCCTTATATTTGTGCTTTGCGTCACCATGAAGATAGGCGAAGATACTTTCGGCCTTCTCTTCATCGCTCTTCTCACGCATCACAACGTTGACATATGTATAGAGAAACTCCTCAACGTCCTTCATTCTTGCCCCCTGTGAACGTTATACGAGCAGCGTTGAGATCCATGATTACAGAAAAGAGATCCCTCGAATGGTTCCCTAAGACTGCTCAACTCGAATACCTCGGGTGCAACCCCCTCCACAAGAGTACCAAAATGATAGGGTAAATCGTCGGGAGAAGAGATACTTAGAACCAACTACCCCAAGACGGAGGTGTTGCGAGCGAGACAAAAGTGCTACCGTGGTATAGTTGAACAAATAAAAAGGAGTGTATATGGGAGAGAGTTGAGAGGGCTACAAGCAAGTATAAAAGGGGCAGGGTCTACCACTGATGCTCTGCGACCAGCTTAGGAAAAAGTTTTCTAGGGTCTGAAGTTGACTCTCAACTTCCTACTACTCGGAGCTTGACCTGAAGTTGTCTGCCAACTTGCTTGACCTCTCAAGGAGGAAGCACTTTACTCAGCTTATATAGACCTTTCGGCTAATCCTAAAGTCTCAATCAAAACATACTAAATACCATAAAACGCATTCACGCGAATCGTGTGAACCAGAGAGACATTAGAAGATATTTCCTCAAGGTAAATATCTAGGTGCCATACCCATGCCAGCCACATCGGCCAGGGGTGGAATTGATGTGGCCATTATATAGACCTTTCAGAGTCACTCGTAGTATCACCCACAACCTAGAACTGTACTGACATCCACTATGACAGCGTGTCCTAAATAAAAAATCAACCGATGAATTTGCCACACTCACCCAAATTAAAAATATCTTGCAAATTCAAAAACTGTAAAAATATCTTCCCAGTTCCAATACTGTATACAATTATGGTCCTCATCTAAATTTTTTCGTGTGCGAATTTGCGCACATCAACTAGCAAGTAGTTCAACACGAATCACTCGAAAATCGGTTATTTGTCGCGGACCTCTCCAAAGCCGCCTGATACCCTGTCCCGAGCCCGCACAGCCCGGCCATGCAATCACTTACAACGGACTGCTTGATGGCTGGCCTGAAGGTAGCATTTTAGGAAGCGTAGTTCCTTCCCCATTACGCTGTAGGTATACCCTTTTTGAGTCGATTGCGGTTGTCTGGAAAACCATGGGATAGGTCGGAAATATCTTCCAACAGTAAAACACCCAAGTTTCCGCTTACAACGGAAATATCTTCCAACAGTAAAACACCCAAACGTTTCCGCTTACAACGGAAATATCTTCCAACAGTAAAACACCCAAAGTTTTCCCCTTACGAGTAGTTCCTTCCCATTACGCTGTAGGTATACCCTTTTTGAGTCGATTGCGGTTGTCTGGAAAACCATGGGATAGGTCGGAAATATCTTCCAACAGTAAAACACCCAAACGTTTCCGCTTACAACGGAAATACTTCCAACAGTAAAACACCCAAACGTTTTCCCCTTACGAGTAGTCCTCCCCATTACGCTGTAGGTATACCCTTTTTTGAGTCGATTGCGGTTGTCTGGAAAACCATGGGATAGGTCGGAAATATTTCCAACCGTAAAACACCCAAACGTTTCCCCCTCCTTACAACGAGGCTCGGAGTGCCACGATCCCATCATCCCCTTTGCATTGCGTCAAAGGCCTTTTCCTCAACTGGACAAGGGGTTCCCCTTGCCCAAACCACTGCCTTGAGTCGATGGCCGTGAGCTGGACAACCTCCTCGGTGCCACTTGTATCTTCCACTCATCATGTGCCCGAACTGCGGATGTGTAAGATTGGAGAGCAGTGTTCGGTAGAACGCGAAGAAGGGTAGAGCACAGGGCATGCGTGAGGAATACGGAGGAAAGGAAGATAGACGCCGCAGTCAGCTTAGCGGGGCGGACCCAATGCCAAATGTTTACTTGCGGGGCCCACAGCGGGCAATAGGAAGTTGTAATTCCTGGAAAGTGTCGGCGTCCAGAACCCCGCACATCAACCCCCGCAGCGTGTGTTCAACAACGGTGTCGATTTCAGTTGCTCCCATAAGACTGGAATGAGGGTTGCCTTACTGCTAGTGGTGCAATGGTAAGGCGTCCTACTGTACGTATAATCTTACATTCAACTGTACCGTACAATTCAGTTTAGATTGCCAATGAAAGATTTTCAGACGACGGCGGCCCTGGTAGTGCCTTGCCTCATACTCCTTTCTGTCGTGCTTTTCTAGATCAAAACGCTAACGATACTGGAGCATCTCTAACGTCGTTCCTACCAGACGCCAAAACTGAACAAGGCAATATTCTAAAGAACTACCAACTCGGTAACATTTTCAACGATACTTCTGGGTCACAACCAAGCCAGTCAATAATGCCGGCGACTCGATCCAATGATACCAGTTCGGTTACCGTCAAGCTCACAAGCAAAGAAGGTGAAGTTTTCGAGGTTGACAAAGATGTCGCCATGCAGATCAATTTCGTCAAAAGCATGCTCGAAGACATCGACGATATCGATGGCATAGAGATTCCTATATGCGACGTCGAGTCTTCCATCCTCACAAAAATCATTGAGTTTTGCAAATTTCAACGTCGGCAGGAATTCAACGAGGTGAGCGTGGGTGCAATTTATCGGTGGAGAAGGGGTTCTTGGATGTTGACAATTGGACTATGTTCCGTCTCATGATAGCTGCAGATTTACTTGACGTTGAGTCCCTTGTAGACCTCACTTGCAAGGCAGTGGCTGATAAGCTAAGAGGTAAGAGCACCGAGGAAATTCGTGCAGAGTTCACAGTTTAGGAATGAGCTGAGGTGCTTCTTCCTCTGGACGGTGTGAAATACTTGGCTATCTTTTCTTTGTAAGGCCGCCCATGCTAGCTCCGGCTCTGGAAATAATCTCTCAAGACTTCATCTCACAGTCTACGGGGGCCAAGGTGTCGACTACGATATGCGAAAGGTGTTCGAAGGTGGGCAAAGTCCGATTCCATCTGGTCATAATAGATTTGCTCAGGCCCTAACGTTAAGGTAGTCTCTCTTTGTCCTCTTCTGTACTTTTGAATGATATACGCCAGGTTGCTTCGCTTCATTTCACACGCTTTAGTACCCGGAGACTTTTTCTAGTCCATGATTCGCCTGGCTTCAGCCAATTCCATCTTCTTACAACGCATTTCCCACATTCATGGCCTTCACTCTCACCGGCAAGGCCTGGTAGTAATGAATCCATCCAATACTTCTCAACTAAATGATCCAGTTTGGTATCGGAACCCGTTCCATTGCGCGACTGGCGACAGCGCTAGGTTTCTAAGGGGAGGGAAAGCGTTGACGCTTTATTAATTTAGAGGCAGTGGCGCCCAAAGGGGCATACCTAAGCATGATTTATAATGTGTAAGGTATTCTCTTAAACTGGGTCTCTGCGTTGGCAGGAACCTCCAATGCGGCTGGTTTGCTTGTGGACTCCCCCTTCTTGCTCGGAGAGGGAGATTTTTTTGGGTGGTTTACATTTGAATGATATGTACAGATACTTTCCGCAGTTATCCAGATAGTGATTTCGTCGTAAACAGGGGCTAACATGTGCGGCAGACTGCCACTCACCATCGCTACTTACTGAACCACCGCCTCGGCAAGGTCCAGCTCCTGTGCTTGGTCAACTGCGTCATTGACGCCGTCGCCGTCTTCAGAGTTGAAGTCAGACCAATCCATCCATGTCAAAGGCACCCAGAGGTGCATAGTTCCGTACGGCCCCGTAAGAGCCAGACCGGTGGCCATCTCCATCCTCGTAATAACCTCACCCGCGGGCAGCTGACGTCTGCCCATAGACGTCTTCGGGTGTGTATGTGGTAGGAGCGGCTTCGAAGGAAGATAGGGGCTGCTCATCACCAGACGGTGACGGGCGTGATGGGTTTGGTAGGCAAGAAGGGTTGACCGGGGAATTGCCCTCTTGGGAGCCCACGGAACAGAGACCACATGCAACAGTTCCAAATTATTCACAAAATCCGAGCTCTTACTAACCTCGCCCGCGGGCGCAGCTGACGTCTGCCCATAGACGTCTTCGGGTGTGTATGTGGTAGGAGCGGCTTCGAAGGAAGATAGGGGCTGCTCATCACCAGAAGTTGACGGGCGTGAGGGGTTGTGTAGACACGGATTGCTGACCCTGGGCTTACTTGCATTCACTTGAGATTTCAGACAGATGGCCAAGTGAAGAGCAGCAAAGTGCTGTCTTGGGCGTTGTGCCAGTAGTGCGAGGTCCGGCAGAAGGGGGCAAGAAAAATCAGCCACCCGTGGCGAGCCGTGGGTGTAATCGCTTGAAAAACTTCCGCTGTAAGCGCGATACTTACAGAAAGCGATGGCGACGAAGACAAGTGCTCCAGAAGAACGGCCCTGGGTACGACCAGCAGGACCGTTTGGCTCCGGAACCCTCCCATACTGGCGGGATAATCGCCAGGTCTGAGTGCGGCAGGGTGCACTGGGCTTTGCGGTACTTGGTCGAGGGTCAGAGCCTTCACGGCGCGGGGGAAAGCCCACTTGAGGAGGCCATATCCCTAGCCGATGCAACTAGAGCCCCGTAGACGGAAGTGCGCGGTCCGCAAGACGCGGGAGGACATAAGTGCCCGGCGCCCGTTCCTAATGCGGTGCAAGCGCCGAGCGTGGCAGAATGAAGGTTGGAGAAGGGCAGTCTAGGAGGAAAGAACACACTTTATTGGGGTAACCAAGGACCACTTTTAGGCAGTGGTCAGTGCTAGAGAGCGGCGACAAGCGGCATGAGCCGTGAGTTGCAGGGTGAGGGAAGAGATCATAGTCAGGAGCCGGAGATTATTCGGAAGAGGAATTGGTACCTCGGTTGCGGGCGAGGTGTGAGGCAAGGAAGGCCAGGAAGGCTTGGGCGGGCTTTCTGAGACCACCATGTGTATCGAGACCCAGGGGGTGGAATTTCGCTCGTATGGTGTTACAGCGGCCGGCATATCGACGGGTCTTGAAAGCCTCGATACCAGTGGTGGCCCCTCCCGGATGCTTGGTGGAGTCGGGGAGGGCAAGGATGTGTATAGGCTCACAATAAAGATGTCGATTGCCTGCGGCCGCGGAGAGGGGGCGAGGTCATCTATAAGGATGTCCATGCGGAGTTTCTCGTTGGCGGGCTCTACAGTTCAGGCAGCTTTGGAATAGATTTTCAGCCATAGTTTGTCATCTCATAATGTTGGGCCTTGGCGCAAATGCGTGTGAAATGGCATGGATTTATTGTTCATGACTCTAATCCTACTTAAGTGCGGGACACAGAGGGACATCGCAGCTCCTATTTTTAGTCTAAAAGGCCCTACATTCGAAAAGATGGTTAATAAGTTTATCGTTGGAATATGGAAATTTGCGTACGACAGTTTAATTATGGATTGTCTTTACCCATGTGGTTAGTTGCTTGAGAACCACATCCGGTTCCACTATTTTCCTTGTGCGCACTACGCTACAGAAGTCACATTTCAGCAAGGCAACAGGCCTTCAGGGAACATGCAGGAGGGGGAAAAAATTTTCTCGGGAAAGCACAAGCCCTTCGGCTATAAAGTGGAAGTAATTATTTTAGAAAATAGGCAAGCTATAAACTGCAGTGGATATTACCCGGGAAGCGTGGCAGATTTGGAGATTTTCCAGCGAAATGGTCGTTTTCACAAAAAGGGTCTAAAAAAGACGCCGTCTGAAGTGGACATTGCGGATGTCGGAGAAACGTCTGAAGAGTATCTTCAAAACTGGGCGGTGTTGATGGATAAGGGATATCAGGGCGCTAGGGAACTAGTTAGGGCAATTATTTCAAGAAAGAAACCCAAGAATTGGTATTTATGAGCCTAGGATTTGGAAAGGAACAGAAAATTTCTTCTGATCGCATAATCGTGGAGAACTGGTTTGGCCAGCTGTGTACCCTCTGGGGAGTAATGGGAGGGAAGTGGAGGTGGAGCGAGGCCCGCTATGATGCAGTATTTAATCTTTGTGCAGCTCTAACGAATTTGCACATAAGCTACCACCCGTTGAGGGCGGAGGATGGCCACACTTACAGTTCAGTGAGGAACCGGTTGTACTCAATCGGAACCGAGGGGCACAATAAGCGACGTGATACACAGGCGGCCTACCGCGAGAAGGGAAGACGTTTGGGAGAGTATAATTTCAGGGCGTCCGAATTTCAAAATGGACAGCCGTTTGAGTCGCAGTAGTATGTTTGTAGTGTTTACATAAGTAAATTGCAACAAGGTGATGGGCGACAAACGATCCAAAGGAAGGTCGCTTGAGTTGTTCTTGATTATGGGCGGTGCCCATGAAGATAGTGAAGTATCATGAGGAGAGCTGGCGTCCGTTGCGTTGTTGCTCCGCTTTCCTGCTGGCGGTCTGCCGTTGATCAGTTGCTACTGCCATCGTAAATTGTTCCTTGGGCAGGTCTGTGAGGCGGAGCAGGGTTCGCTTTTGGAACCATCGTTTCTCTCTTGGGACTTGTTGTCGGACGACGGCCTGGAGTCGTCTGAACTCGAGGTAATCCGCATATATTCCAGTACGTTTTGCTTTCTTATATGCCTTGTTACGTTTAGCAGCTATCGCATCCCATGAGTGGGTCCAGAACGGTTTGAGTCGACGCGGTCGGCGGTTTGCGATCTCTTGCCATGGTCCGGTGATGGTTCGTGTGATACGGTCGTATATTGCACGGGCGCTTATAGCAGTGCAGTTGGAGAGCGCGTCTATGAGTGATGGCAGGGAGCGTTTGTAGGTTTCCGCTGCTTCCTTCTGATTCGTCGGAGTGGTGAGCATTGATTCCGTTATCCTCCTGGGGGTTGTCTTAGTGTCGGTCAGGAGGGTGCGGGTGGACGTTGCTATTACCCGGTGGTGATCTGAGTAGCTGGTCCAGCTGTCTTTGCGGGTGGGACAGTGTAGGTGGTCGGAGGAAATGAAGATGCCTGGGTTGCTTGAGCCTAGTGACCCTCCTACGATGATTACTGTAGAAGGTTGGACCGGGAACGCGTTCGGGAGTGGGTCCGCCGTAACTGCTTCGAGCAGGCAGAGGAGGCAGAGGAGGAGGAAGAGGGAGAAGAGGAGGACTGGGTGGATCCGTGGGAACCACTAGTGTATAACCGTTGGGGGCTCCCATGGAGAAAGGAGGGGAGACTGAGGGAGTAATTGTGATCTCTGACTCTTCTGACGAGGATGAAGAGAGAAGAGAAGAGGTAGAAGAGGAGGATGAGGGGGAGGGAGACATGGAAAGTGCTGGCTTAGTGGGGAAGGGGCCAAATAATATGGACCATGTGGTTCCGACTCCGAAACCGGATTAGGGACGTCCTCAGTGGGCCAGATATTTCATAGGAGGCAATGGAGAATTGTAAGCCGTTCGCGGATATTTGTGTGGGCTGCCTGGGTGGAATGGATATTTTGGGGGAACTGTTTGGCTCTGATGTAGAGGACTAAGATATGAAGGAAAGAATCTAGATATTTATCCTGATAGTGTCTGCTGTTAGTCTTTCTCGTTCACACGATTCCATTTGATGCATCTTGTGGTTCTTAGTATGTTTCTTCGAGACTTAAGGGATACCCAAAAAGTCTATATAAGCTGAGTAAACTGCTTTGCTCCTCTTGTGGAGGTCAAGCAAATTGGCAGACAACTTCAAGCCAAGTCCAGAGTAGTAGGGAGTTGAGAGTCAACTTCAGACCCGAGAAACCTTTTTCCTACGCTGCTCACAGAGCATCAGTGGTAGACCCTGCCCCTTTCATATTTGCTTGTAGCTCTCTCAACTCTCTTCCATATAAACTCCTTTTTATTCGTTCAACTATACCACCGTAGCACTTTTGTCGCTTGCAACACCTCCTTGGGGTAATTGGTTCTGAGTATCTCTTCTCCCGACGATTTACCCCTATCAGAGGTTGCGAGGCCACAGGTATTCCATTGGGCTACTCTAATTTGTCATTTCGGGGGCCAACGAGTCCATTGGGGGGAGGGGCGTCTGGGTTGGGAGGTATGGCGGTGTCGGTATCGGCGGTCTGTGGGGGGTTTTGGGGGGAATGGTGACCTTTGAATGTAAAGTTCTGGGGTTTGGGTGCCTCTTGTGTGTGATCAGTGGCTTGTCCGGCATTTGAATCTTGTACTGTGCTTTCGTTTTTTTTCAGAAAAAAATCAGTGCCTTTGTTTTATTGGAGCCGCCACATTTCACCAAGTACAGTTACCGCAGGCGCTGCCGCAATACTCGCAGAGCGCAAGAAAAATCGTCATTACGGCACTTACTGCAACCAAAACGATATCTTCCTCTCCCCCGTCGGGATTGATATCTATGGCGCCTTGGGCGACGACGGCAAGGGTTTTTTCCGCCGCCTTGCTCCCTTCTCTGCTTCCCGTCGCGGTTCCTCCCCTCAATAGGAGCTCCGCGACTTCGTTACCCGTTTTGCATCTATTCTCCAAATAATGCAGCGCGACAGGTTTCTACCCGCCGCCCACATCCGTGGTTAATTTGTGAACACCCTCCGCACGCTTCTGTGCGACATTGTACAACCAATAAAGATTTACCACCACAGTTTTATTGGACTACAGTGGTTCTTTTTGGAGAATATTCTGTCATTTGAAGCAAGGTGTGTGTAATCTTTACGGGTTGTGGAAAGAGCATGTGGGAGAACATGCTGAGGGGGATTACAGAGAAATTAACATCCATAGGGGGATGAGAGAGAAACTAATCGGAAATGCATCTGGTAAGAACTTGACGAGCTTGCAACCCATGCAAGCAGAACACAAAGCGCGTGATTAGGAGGTGCAGCTCCCATTGGGGAGTGGTGCCTCGACGGGCAGCAGCGAACGTAGAAAGGCACCGGAAGAAAGTCGCCCCGTCGGCCCCAAGGGCACCGAACACATCAATACCAACAGGAAGAAGCCGTATATCGTTCGTGTGGCAGACTAGACTGTAGTGCGTGTGTTTCGCACGTTCAGAAATTGAGGCAGCTGCGCAGCCAGATAGGGCACACTGGGAAACGCGCGAAGTGACCTGTGGATGGGCCACTGTGACATCCAAAGCGATATCCTTCGGGTCGAGGCCATATGCAGCAGGGATATAAAGATCTATGCGAAGGGCGGACGAGGGAGAGGACGAAGGGGGAATGGGAGGAAGCAGATGTTCAAGAGAGGCAGAAATTCCAAGCTCCCTACAGTAACGAGGGAAAAGGTTTGGGTGTTTTACTCTTGGAAGATATATCCGGTCTATCCCATGGTTTTCCAGACAACAGTAACGATGGAAAGCGTTACGCAAGACATTGTGGCGAGGAGTCTGCCCATCGTTGTACTTACAGGTGAGGGCATGTTTGCCCAGGGGATCGAGCAACGGGGCGACGTCGTTGGAACGGCGAGCACATACCGGACATCGATCATGACCAGAGAAAATCGCGCGGCCGAGGCGTAGAGATACAGCGACTATCTAAGCTTACGAGGACAGATAGGTTCCGCGGTGAGGGTGCGGTCAAGTTGAGAAAGCTGAACAGGCGGACGACTCACGGACGGATAGGAGGCGAGATCTGTCGCGGTCAGAGGATGATCGGAAGATCCGATCAAACGTCCAACTGTGAAGCTCAGACGAGATAGCAGACTGGAGCCGTTCGTCGGGGACCGGCGTTTGACACCTCTGAAACAGGGAAGTGGGCGACAGGGAAGCCGAAAGACCATTTTTTATTTTAAGAAGAAAGAAGTTTAATGCGTTCAGTATCTACTTTAGTGCATGGAAGATGTGGTCGGTTATATCCACGCGGCTAATGCGTTATGCGGGATAAGTCGTCGCTGATGGGCAACACTACAGTACATGACCTTCCTTACAGGGTCGGCTGAGTGCCGGCGAGCAGGCATGCCGCGCTGGGCATTGTACGGTGTACTGTAAATTCCATTTCTGTACACCGTTGAATTGGGTTAAATGGGTTGGTTTACTTAAATGTTTGGGTAAGTGGGGTGGTACGGCACACTTAATTTTCTTGATAAAGGCAAATACCGCGATAGAGGTAAATTGGGTTTAATGGGTTGGTGGGGGTAGATGGGTTAGTTTACTTAATTTTCCTGATAACAGCAACAGGTTGGGCTGTTTGGGGTTTACCTGAATGGGTTGGTATACTTTACTTTCTTGATAACAGCAATCGCAGACGAGGACTACTGTAAGTAGGGTAACCACTGACGTTCGGGTGAAATGGGTTGAAGTTGGTTTACTACGAGTGATGCAATGGTCAAACGCCCCTACTGTACGTATAAACTTGCATTCAATTGTACCGTACAATTCAGTTTAGATTGCCAATGAAAAGATTTTCAGACGACGGCGGCCCTGGTAGTGCCTTGCCTCATACTCCTTTCTGTCGCGCTTTTCTAGATCAAAACGCTAACGATACTGGAGCATCTCTAACGTCGTTCCTACCAGACGCCAAAACTGAACAAGGCAATATTCTAAAGAACTACCAACTCGGTAACATTTTCAACGATACTTCTGGGTCACAACCAAGCCAGTCAATAATGCCGGCGACTCGATCCAATGATACCAGTTCGGTTACCGTCAAGCTCACAAGCAAAGAAGGTGAAGTTTTCGAGGTTGACAAAGATGTCGCTATGCAGATCAATTTTGTCAAAAGTGTGCTCGAAGACGCCGATGATATCGATGGCATAATGATTCCGATATGTGACGTTAAGTCTTCCATCCTCACAAAAATCATTGAGTTTTGCAAATTTCAACGCCTTCAGGAACTCAACGAGGTGAGCTTGGGTGCAATTTGTTTGTGGGAGAAGGGGTTCTTGGATGTTGACAATTGGACTATGATCCGTCTCATGGTAGCTGCTGATTTACTTGAAGTTGAGTCCCTTGTAGACCTCACTTGCGAGGCAGTGGCTGATAAGCTGAGAGGTAAGAGCACAGAGGAAGTTCTTGCAGAGTTCACCGTTGAGGAATGAGCTGTGCTTCTTCCTCTGGACAGTTTGAAATACTTGGCTATCTTTTCTTTGTAAGACCGCTCATGTTAGCTCCGGCTCTGGAAATACTCACGCAAGACTTTATCTCACAGTGTACGGGGGCCAAGGTGTGGACTACGATATGCGAAAGGTGCTCGAACGTGGGCAAAGTCCGATTCCATCTGGTCATAATAGGCTTGCTCAGGCCCTAACGTTAAGGTAGTTGTTAGGGATAAATCAGCAGGGGAAGAGATCCTCAGAACCAATTTCCCAAGAAGGAGGTGTTGCAAGCGACAGAAGTGCTACCGTGGTATAGTTGAACGAACGAAAAGGAGTGGATAGGGAAGACAGTTGAATGGGCTACAAGCAAGTATGGAAGGGGCATGGTCTACCACCTATGCTTAGTGACTAGGGTAAAATAAATGCTTCTTGGGTCTGAAGTTGACTCTCAACTTCCTAACTATTTGGGACTGGGCTTGAAGTTGTCTGCCAACTTGCTTGACCTCCACTAGAGAAGCAGTTTACTCGGCTTATATAGAC
Organism: Kappaphycus alvarezii; assembly: GCA_002205965.3. Lineage (NCBI taxonomy): Eukaryota > Rhodophyta > Florideophyceae > Gigartinales > Solieriaceae > Kappaphycus > Kappaphycus alvarezii. Next base: position 73,642 of record NADL03000717.1, on the reverse strand, counting down.
TTTTGGCTATCCTAAAAGTCTTCAAACAAACAGACTAATAACCATAAAATGCATTCACGGGAATCGTGTGAACCAGAGAGACCATTAGAAGATATTTCCTCAAGGTAAATATCTAGGTGCCATACCCATGCCAGCCACCCATCGGCCAGGGGTGGGAATTGATGTGGCCATTATATAGACCTTTCAGAGTCACTCGTAGTATCACCCACAACCTAGAACTGTACTGACATCCACTATGACAGCGTGTCCTAAAATAAAAAATCAACCGATGAATTTGCCACACTCACCCAAATTAAAAATATCTTGCAAATTCAAAAACTGTAAAAATATCTTCCCAGTTCCAATACTGTATACAATTATGGTCCTCATCTAAATTTTTTCGTGTGCGAATTTGCGCACATCACGCCCTCCCGCTCAAGACGAACGTCCCGGCTCGTCACTGCTCTTGTTGTTCTTGTGGGAGTTCTATCCATTCATCAGGGAGAGTATAGGGTTCACTATAAGGATATGGTAGTAGCTCATTTCCAATATGATGAGAGAGTGTGTACCGTGCGATGACCGGCTCATCTCCTTGGTCAAGAGTTTCGTAGATTCGGCGTATGGTTTCATAGTGTTCTCTAATGAGCTCCTCCCGTTTCACTTCTCCAAACCTTCCAAATGTGAGGTAGTAAACGTAGTATGCAAACTTTTCTGGCAACGGGTCCAGAAACGGGTATCTGAAGGAGAAAAAAACTCGCAACATAAGGACTGAGTCCTCACGAGTAAGGTGCGCCCCGTGAATGGTCTGGAAGCACATGCAAATACTAATGGCAAAAAAGGAAATTACTTCTGCTTCTCGAGGGTCCTCTGTCATTTCGCGAAGCCAACGTCTAATTGGTAGCCGTCCAATAATTAAGGATGCATAGTTTCCCCCTGGGAGACTAGGCGGTGTTTGAGGCGATCTTCTTGGCGATCTTCCTCGCTGCTCCCGACGCCTTGCCCTCTTCGATGATCCGCCCCGATCACTTGATGGTCCAGCTCGTATCATCATCACGGCCTCGGGAGGATCCTGGTCTTCGGCTGAGGTTGTATTTCTGAGCGGAGCAACGTAAGGTTCCCATAGAGGATATGGGACCAGTCGATATTCCATATCAGGGGGCAAGCTGTAACCTCTCAGTCGCACATCTTGGTTGTTCTTGAGAAATACGTAAACTGGACGGATAATGTTCAGATATGTTTGCGACAAGTCTCCGATAGCTACCATTCCATACCTCCCTATAGAGTAATGATATATGACTTCCACAAACTCTGGACCTGCTTCCGTGAACCTTCCGTTTTGGAATGAGAATAGAACTCTGATCAATAGTCGGAAATCTTCTTGAGGTAGCAATGGTCCGTTCAACGTACGAAAACATAGGCATATATTAATGTAGAAATGGATGATTACGTGGAGTTCGTAGTAGTCACGCGTAATCGAGATGATCCATTCCCAGGCCCTTTTTCCTCCCATAGGAATCATTCTATAGTTAAAGATGAGTATGCCTCGTGGTTGCGCATAGTCCTGTGTGAGAAGGAATTCTTCAGGCCTCTGATGGTAAGGGACCAGACGACGTGCATGGATTGCCCTCCTTGATCTCTTCCCTGAGCTTGAACAGAGCTTATAATGCGGGTGTCTTTCCTCCGTGACGATGCAAGGGTTCGAGTACTTTGTTTGGAAAGCCGGCCACTTCACAGCCTGTTGCATTGCTTTTCCGTGTGCTACAAGTACTTTAGAGCCGACTGAGAAAGTTTGGACTGGAGGCTCTTCATCCTTATTTCTTGTCTGTGTTAGCGCGCGGTGTGATCTCCAGCTTTCGGTGGCCAATAGTTCGACCTCTCTACTCTCTTCATCGATAACATTTGTTTCCATATCTCTCTGTAACATTCTAGGAGCTCTTCCGTACATTAGCTCAAACGGTGACCGTCCACTTCTTCCTCTTCTTCGCCGATAGCCGTATAACACTTTTGGTAAGGCATCTTCCCACTGGATTTCATTCTCGGACATAGTTTTCGATATTGATCGTTTGATGGTTCCAACCATCCTCTCCGCTTTCCCGTTTGACATAGGAGCATATGCGAGAACTGTCTTTAGCTGAATACCTTTTTCTTCCAAGAAACGAAGCAGTGAAGTTGCAGTAAAACAAAGTGCGTTATCCGAGATGATCCTTTTTGGAAGACCAAACGGTTCAATTATTTCTTTTTCGATGAATCTCAGGACCACTTCAGCATTGGCCTCCTCAACTGCAACTGCTATTGGCCATCCAGTAAGATGTTCCACCCCTATAAGGAGATATTTGTTTCCGGAAGAGGTTTCCTTGAATGGGCCGGCAAAGTCAATTGAAAAGGTTTCAAAGAGACCGGAAACTGGAAAGCCTAGAGTTGTCTTATACTTTCGTATTGGCGTGAATTTTTGACAGTTGTCGCAGCTTTTCACGAAGTTATAGACGTCCTTATGGATACTGGGCCACCAGAATCTCTCAGTAACGAATTTCTTGGTTGTTTCGAGATCCCAATGCCCTAACTCATCATGAAAAGTCCTCAAGATCTTCATTCTTTCTTTCAAAGGGGCCACTAGTCGAGGACCGGCTTTCGTGTGTCGGAAGAGTTTCCCATTCCATAGTGTAAAAGCCTTTTGATTCCTGCGTACCCAATTTCTGTGTTCAATATCAACCTTTCTCATTTCTAGTCCATCCAGGAATTTAATTAGTCCGTCAATATTAGCTTCGTACTCGTTATTGTTCGGCACTTGCACCTCGGCAACTCCGACGATGTTCTCGGAAGCTTTTTCATTTGGAATCAGTGGATCCCTCAAGCGGGATAGGTAGTCGGCAGGCTGATTATTGCGTCCGGGCCTATACACAATTTCAAACCGATATTCTGCGAAAATGTCGAGCCATCGGGCCAAGCGGTGATGTACATCTTTCTTTTGGAATGCTGTCTTAAGTGCCTGGTGATCAGTTATCAAGACAAATTTCTCGAGTGATAAAAGGTATACGCGAAACTTTTTCAGTGCGAAGACAACAGCGAGCGCTTCTTTTTCGCAGACTGAGTATCTCCTTTCCGCATCATTCAGAGTGCGACTTGCGAATTGAACCGGGTGTAGTCTTCCGTTTTCATCTTTTTGGGACAAAACGGCACCCAAAGACCGTTCTGAGGCATCTGTCTCCACAACAAATGGTCTCTTGAAATCTGGATACATGAGCACTGGGGGGACACATAGCTTATCTTTAAGCTCTTCAAATGCGGTTTGCATTTCCTTGTTCCATAAAAATTTTCCGTTCTTTGTTGTGCTGGCATGTAACGGTGCTGCAGTCTTGGCGAAATCTTTGATAAATCTCCTGTAATATGAGGCCAGTCCTAAGAAGCTTCGAACCTCCGTCTTTTCGTTTTTCTGGCTGCCAGAGTTTTTTTCGTTTTCTCTGGATCCACTTTAATTCCTCTTGATCGACGATATGACCGAGTAATTGGATAGACGTTTTCGCAAAGAAGCATTTGCTTAACTTAATTTTCAGGCTGTACGCAGCTATTTCTCCACCACAGTCTTGACATGCGATATGTGCTGATCCAAGGTTTTTGAGAATATCACTACATCATCGATATAAACTCTTGCAAATGGAAGTCCTTTCAAAACCTCGTTCATCATTCTTTGGAATGTAGCTGGGGCATTCATGAGACCAAAAGGCATCACTTCGAACCTGAATGTACCGGCTTTGCTGGTAAAAGTTGTTTTTTCCTTGCATTTTTCATCCAATGGAATCTGCCAATAACCAGTGTAAAGATCAATTGAGGTGAAGTATCTCCCGTCCTTCAAGTCCTCGAGGATTTCCTCCATATTCGGAATCGGAAATCGATCGGGTATCATTCTCTGGTTCAGTTGTCGGTAATCGACGCAAAAACGCAGCTTTCCATCCTTCTTTGGTGCGACCACAACTGGAAATGACCATGGGGATGAAACTGGCCGAATGATATCATTTTCCAGCATACTTGTAACATTCTCTGAGATAAATTGGTCATATTTTGGCGGTTGACGTCTAGGCCTGTGGTAAATTGGTTGAGTATCGGTAAGTTCAAATGAGTGAGTGACCGGTACACTTGCTTGTCTTAAATCGGATACGCTCCATGCAATTACTTCGGAAGATGTTAACATGTCGGATATTATCATTGAGGCGGGGGCTGGAAGGTGCTGTACTTTTTCTTGAATTTCTCCAATTTGGCGCTGGTCCTTTTCTTGATCCTCACCCTCCAAATTTTGAAGGACCTTTCCGGCGTGCTCACATCTTCAGATATGGAATTCGATATATTCCTTGTTTTCCGTGCAATTGTAATCTTCTTTCATGCCCGAATTCCGTCCTTTGATTCGATATTATCGCAAAAAGAAACACATTCAGGTGTCAAACCTACCCTAGAATTCCATTCTTCATCTGTTTCAAACCCAGAATCATAATCGTCCCATGTCATGTTCATTGTCCCCGAGCGTACCCTTTCTCACTTCCGAAAGTGTTAGTTGGTTCGGAATCTTCGCTGTCATAGCTAGAAGTGAAATCTTCACTGTCCGTCTCTCTTAGATCTTCCGGATGTGTGCTTTTGTCGAAATCCAGGGGCATCTTCACGTTTCTGCCGTCAACATTAACTGAAACGATTTGGTTGCCCAAGTCAATGCAGGTCCCTAGTCTTTCCATGGTAGGACAGCCAATGATTGCATCGAAAGGGAGCTCCGGCATGACGAGAAAGTCTACATCAACTTTAGAGTCCCCAAAGAACACGGAAACCTTGTTAACAGTGCCCATGCATTTTGAGACGGTTCCATCCGCCACAGTTATTCTTCGAGTAGTTGGAATAATTTCAGACCTAATCTGTCACCAAAGTTTCTGAATAAGGTTTGGAACAGCGCCCGAATCGAAAAGAGCTTGGGTTTGCATTCCCAATACTTTGACTGGTACTAGTTTAAGACGTCTTGGTGCTGTCGAGGCCGATTGAAGAAACAGTTTCTTACCCTTAGCGGACTTATTAGACCTGATAATTTTTTTGAGTTCTTTTCTCGCGTCCTCTGCGTCGCCCCTCAAAAGTTTGACCAAACGTTATCCCAGTTGGGGCTGATGCAAGCTCAGCCACCAAATTGTACTTCTTCACATATTCTAGTACGTCCTTTGGGATATTCTTAAATTTCTTACTCTTTTCGTCTTCTTGGCCGGAGTGACTCCCACTCCTGGAACAACTTGATCAGACCTCTTGGTTCGAGGAGGTACAGGTGCTGGGATATGTCCAGCATTCCATAATCTAGCCTAGGTTTTTTCGATAAAATGTTCCCTTCCCCATCCCTTTTTGTCACATTGACTTGACTGATTTCTTCAGCGATGGATACGTTACCGGCATCCGTCAACTTGTGATCCTTTCTGTTTTGTAAGATTTTCATCTCTGGTCCTGACTCGCTCCTTGCGTCCGATAAATTTGCTTTTCTGTTGTCTTTAGACCAGCAGTTACTTTCATGATGCCCATATCGACCGCACTTTCCACAACGAGTGTTTCTATGTGGATTATCAGGACACCTATTTGCAAAGTGTCCAGGCTTGTGACAGTAGGAACAGACTTCTGCGGCCTTGGGGGCCCCAGACTGGTTCTTCTTAATGGTAAGAGTAAGGCTTTCCAACTGCGAGGTTATCATGTCAAGTCGATTATCGAATCGGGTTTCCAACCTTTCTTCCAAGTTTTTGACATCGCTCCTGACTGATTCCAATGCTGCTGCGCTAGTCGCTGGCCTTTGATAATTCTTTTCAGGATGCACGATCGGCATAGATGTACGGGTTTCCCTCGGCATTTCACTTAGTGACTGAAACGTCTCCGAATTTTTGACAAATTCTACTATGGTACCCTTCAGTTCATTAAAAGTGTGAGGGCCCTTGATGAGGAGGAAATCGGAGAGCCGCTTATCCCCCATCGCCGCCTTACGCAGCATTCCGTACTTGGCTTGGGCGTTGAACCCAGCCTTTTCATAGAGATCACACAAGTATACCAATGAGCTTAACAAATCGTCGAAGTTGAGCCGGGCCTCTATGGCGGTACGAATCATCTCATCTGGTTCTACCTCCTTAGCATATTCTTTCACAAGCCACTCACATACCTCACCGAAGTTACGCCCATTCCCGTTAAGAGACCACCCGTTGATAAACTTGGCCTTATATTTGTGCTTTGCGTCACCATGAAGATAGGCGAAGATACTTTCGGCCTTCTCTTCATCGCTCTTCTCACGCATCACAACGTTGACATATGTATAGAGAAACTCCTCAACGTCTTCATTCTTGCCCCCTGTGAACGTTATACGAGCAGCGTTGAGATCCATGATTACAGAAAAGAAATCCCCTCGAATGGTTCCCTAAGACTGCTCAACTCGAATACCTCGGGTGCAACCCCCTCCACAAGAGTACCAAATGATAGGGGTAAATCGTCGGGAGAAGAGATACTTAGAACCAACTACCCCAAGACGGAGGTGTTGCGAGCGACAAAAGTGCTACCGTGGTATAGTTGAACAAATAAAAAGGAGTGTATATGGGAGAGAGTTGAGAGGGCTACAAGCAAGTATAAAAGGGGCAGGGTCTACCACTGATGCTCTGCGACCAGCTTAGGAAAAAGTTTTCTAGGGTCTGAAGTTGACTCTCAACTTCCTACTACTCGGAGCTTGACCTGAAGTTGTCTGCCAACTTGCTTGACCTCCACTAGAGGAAGCAGTTTACTCGCTTATATAGACTTTTGGCTAATCCTAAAGTCTCAATCAAACATACTAATACCATAAAATGCATTCACGGGAATCGTGTGAACCAGAGAGACCATTAGAAGATATTTCCTCAAGGTAAATATCTAGGTGCCATACCCATGCCAGCCACCCATCGGCCAGGGGTGGGAATTGATGTGGCCATTATATAGACCTTTCAGAGTCACTCGTAGTATCACCCACAACCTAGAACTGTACTGACATCCACTATGACAGCGTGTCCTAAAATAAAAAATCAACCGATGAATTTGCCACACTCACCCAAATTAAAAATATCTTGCAAATTCAAAAACTGTAAAAATATCTTCCCAGTTCCAATACTGTATACAATTATGGTCCTCATCTAGATTTTTTCGTGTGCGAATTTGTGCACATCAGTACCCTCGCTGTACTCTTGCTTAATCCCGTCTGGGTAGAGACTCTGTGCTGACCCTGGAGGGGCTGTAGGCCACCAGACGGTGCACTTCGGCAGCGACAAGTGCAGTCCTCGCTTTCAGCATCCACGGAGCGAAGTACTTCGATGGCTTTGACGAGTTGGTCGTGGCGCCCGATAATGTACCCGTCATCGTGGTACCACAGTTGGAGTAACAATTTTGCCAAGTCTCTGTTCTCCCCTTCCTCTGAACTGAAGAGTTCTTGTAGTTTGAGGATAATAGGGTGCAGCACCAGGTCGAAGAGGAGGCCTCCAAGATTGTCTCCCTGTTGGCTCCCGCAGACGATTCTTATTGTGTGACTACCTATCCACAGGAATGCGGGCTCGTTTGCATAGCAATATGAGACCCAAGGATGTAACTCTGGGAACAGCTGTCTCACCGCGGTCAGAAAAGCGGGTCTGCTGCACATATTAAAAGCGTTCTTGAGATCGACAGTCAATAACCCATATGCTGGGTTACTGCCGTACTCCTGGACGACTCGTCGGATTCCATGCACGACTGTGTCGGTACCCGACTTTGTGGCGATACCCACTTGGAGAGGTTGGAGGTAGTCTGCCGCCTTCTCGGACACTCGTTTCATTAAGCAACTACCGACTAACCTGCGCAGCGTCTCCTCAACGGCGATTGGCCTGGGCGACATGTCCTTCTTCGCCAACGGGGTAAGTGGAGCACCAGCGATCCAAGGAGCGACAACGGCTGGTGCTTTTCCAGTTGCTAGAACATTAACAAGTCTCGTAAGAGCTGCCAAAAAGCCTGAATTCCCCGATGAGGATGGATATCTTAGCAATTCTACCAGGTGGCAAGGCTTTAGACCTGAGCCTCCGGAGAGGATCCTGGTTTAAAAGCCCTGATAGCGCCAAGGACTTCGTCTTCAGTGAGCCGTCGGAAACTGTAGTTGGTAGAAGATGTTCCCCTGACTGGAGTTGTTTCATCGGGGGCCTGCTGGGGATGTTTATCGATAAGGGCATCGATTACATCACTGGTAGCTGGTAGAACACCTAGCGAGCGCAAAGCTTGTGCAGCCTTTCCGTATGCACCTTCTTTGGCCAGTTTTGTCGCCCGTTTTACATTGGCCTGTTGCTGTTCCGATGTGGACTGAGCTCGTGCGGTGCGGTGTTTGGGCTGGTCGAGTGCTTGCGTCCATAGTGTTCTGAAGTGCCCCGCGTTCCATAAATCTATTCTTTCCCTCATTTTGTCCGTAATAGAGTGCCACCGGTATTCACTGGAGCAGGAATCTGACGAGTGAATGTTCGTGAGCATTACTGCTGGGAACAGAAATATTTTTGGAAACGCCTGAGTTGCTCGTGAATTATCAGCAAGACAAGCATTCACTGCATCGTCCATCGACTTTGCATACGTCTCTGCTAGACAACCACGGAACTTGGTCGGTATATGCGACATGACTGGGGTGTGAGTTGTGAAGATCTCTTTTAGAGATGGCAGAGACTGTTCAGAAAGATCGGGGGTTTGAGACGCGATGTCGGGCCTCTGATTTGGAGGTGCGGGAGCTGGGTCATCTGAAACCGGTACCGGTGTAATGAAGTCGACCTCCTCCAAAGTAATGTGCTCCAGGACAACGTGATCCATGCCAGCGATTAAAAACTGTTCCTCCGCCAACTTTCCGCTATTAATTGCTGGTTTTCCTCTCTGATCGGCTGCGAATGACTATACCTCCTAACCAGACAGCCAGCCGACCGTCTTCGTTATTATAGTCCGCAATGACCCTCCAGTGCCAACAAACAGCCTCTGAACCGCGGGTATACAAAATGAATTGATGATAAGGTGAAGAATGGAAGGGGGGGTACCGCACTACTCCTACTGCGCTATCCACCCAGTATTGCTAGCATCGCTGATCTCCTCTGACCTCTGCTTATTATTTTCCGCATCCCAATTTCTCTGTGAAAGCGGTTCAAATGTCATTTCTGATATTGATGAGGATTTCTCCAAGGGCTTTCCTAAATTCAATGACCAACGTGGCGAGTAATTTATGTTGTTTTCGATGCGCCTTGAGGAAATTATGGAGTCTGAGGAGCTTCTATCAGTCGTCACAGAGGATAAAATAGGAAAATCAGGAAATGAAAAGATTCCAAGAAGCATCAAAGTAAAAGCGTCGAAAGCAGAAATGTATTTGATCCAATCTTTGGGTAACCGCCAGTTCCGAACCTTAGCTAGGGAAAGTAAGCCATAAAAGAAGTTTGGTCGGGACAAGGAACGTTATAATACTGTTGGTGCATCCACTAGAGTGCAGCTACAAACCGATATGTATCACTGCCGATTTAAGAAAGGAAATATAATGTAAGAATTCATTGGCTATAAGGAGTCTATTTACAATGGGCTTTATGCAGTGGGCGGAGGTGTTCACGAGTCCATGAGGGTTGGTTTTTTGCTTGCTACTGTCTATCAGGCCATTGTTCTCATATAAGGACAGTTTTTTGCTTGCTACTGTCTATCAGGCCATTGTTCGCATATAAGGACCAATTTTTGGGCTTATTACAAAGTTTTAGCCTTTCTTCTAGAAAATAATATACTATTTTTGTGTTAAACCACAATTGAAACAGCTGTAAAGATCGATCAAGATAACATTTTCGACAATTTGAACGCAATTCCAAGTTCGACCTAATTTTCTCTACTCGACAACCTTCGATTTTAGCGCTTATTTGACACAATTTACCTCTCATTACTTCCAGGTGAACTCTTTAGCCAAAGTATTACAGAATTTAAGGCTTCAAAGCAATATTTTACTGTTATTCTACAATTATGGATTCCACTAAAATGAAAATTTACGGGGCCAAATTTTTTTCCTTAATGTAAATACTTGTACGACAAAGATATTATCCTCAAATGAGGACAAAACTTGCATCATCTGAAGATAGTACTATGCCGGATTGACACTTGCTTTGGAAGTACAGATCACTTGCGTTATAGTGCTGTGATTATCCCGCTATAGACCATGGATAGTAAGGCACTGACATGGTACAGATCTACGGCGCGACTACTACAAGAATATCAAACACTAGAGTCGCATGTCAACGAGAGTACGAACATAACAGATGCTCGGTGGAGGGCAGAAAAAGCGCTCAAATTTAACCACTCTAAACCAGGCAATCGTCGATGATGTAGGTGTGGTCGCTTGAGACACTTGACGCGGGTTTGTACATTCCCCAAGAACGGTTATTGGTAAAAGTTATAGCAGAAAGTAAAATTACTACAGTAGACGTATTGAAGAACGGAAAAAATAGAAAAGAGACTGAATACAGATCATTTACGGCTAACACTAAGAAATTCAAGCTTCAGACTATTGTGATTGATTCTGAGGCTAGTATTCATAAAACTTAAGATCCCTTCTTATAATATCCCTGATACGATGCGCATTTCGAGATGTCATAATTGGCGAGGAGAACGTTTTGAAAGCTCTAAATCAGGTGTCTTTATTTTTCAAACAAATCCCCGGATAAAGTAGTCAACTATTAGAATTGAAGAACTAACTTTTGTCCTCTTCGCTGGAAATAAATCTAATTTGTGTTCCCAAACTAGATGCTAATGACTTTAAGGTACAATTTCTAATGAAAAATGCACCATTAGACGTGAAGGAGGTACAGTATGCTACGCATTGAATTTCTATGTGGTGGTCTTTATTTCTCCAAAAATTCATATAAAGAGCTAGGTACAGAGCCAACAAACTTTATTACCAGTAACAAACACGGAAAAGAACTCTAGCGTTAGCGATTTTTCGTGGCAGTTCTGAGATTATAAAGGAATAGCTCGTAAGAAATCAGTAACTGGATTGGATCTCGGTGGTAATCAGTCGAGAAAAGAGGGATATTCTTCTTGTTTAATGGAGAGATAAGCTAAATTTTGTCTCAATCCGTAGATTTCTCAGCACAGGAATGCAGAAAATGTGCTTTACACAGATGTTTGTCGTCCACTCCCGGTGCAAAGCATAGGGGAAAGAAATATTTTGTGACCATTACGGTAAGATGTCTAGCTACAAGTTAGTAATTGCGATGACTATAAAATCTGACGTGTGTGACTCATTCCGAATCGTTCAAAGAAAGTTTGAGCGAAACTTTGACTTTAAGACCAAACGTTTTGATTCGGATAACGGGGGAGAGTATGTGTCCCTTGAGGAATATTTGGAGTAGCATTGTATCCAGTTGGAATATCCAGCACCCTATACGGCTCAACAAAATTGAGTTTCTGAAAAGCTTGTGGGTGCGCTACATCGCATTTTATTTGTGCAAGTGAGCTCGTCGTTTCCTACTGTTTGGCTACGAAGCCCATACCGTACTTGCGAAAAAATGCTGTACCCGGGCGTATCAAATGCTGTACTCGCGCAAGGAGCGTACTGTACATGCCCATCCTCGCACTTTCGTCGTCGAAAACCGGCTTGTACTTGAGAAAAGCAGTGCTGTAAATGTGAAATTGAGGTCTTCAATTCCTGCGGAACATGGAGGGCCGCTGGCAATGTACAGTAGCCATTGATCTTTGTAGCTATTCAGGTTGATTTTTTAAGCGTGAATTATGAAAGGACGCTTTGATTATGTGCAAAATAATTGGGATAGGTAGATCCAAATAATAATAAATAGTTCAACTTGAATAAATAAATAAATGCCACAATCGGACTTAGAATGAATAATGAATAGAAAACCAAATTTAATAATATCTGATCGAGGGGGATATTTCGATAGCCCGAGGATGTAAAAATATTTCTAACAACCTAGACTACTTATACTCTACACCAGGGTGAACCTGCTACAAAAATCAGGTGAGCCGTTCAATAATTTTGGTAGACATAATTTAGGCTCAGCAATAATTATTGCAGTATTTTCCAGGTAAGCAATTATCCAGATAATAATTTGTTGGTAGCATAAATGTAATAATTATAGCCTGTATAATATAAAAACCCAACTGTAGGACATAAAAATTATTTCACACTGAATTCAGCATAAAATAGTGCCAGTGTAAAATAGATAAAATTATTCCTTGATGATTCATAGTAAATATAAATTGTGGGCCTCAATAAAAATATTGCTCACAATTCAGCATCAATGTAGGACACCGGGATAGAGATTAAAATATTTGGTCAATTTTCACATTATGCGCATTATTTGCATAGGTACCGCCTATGGAATTCTCTCCGCAGGCTGCCCAGCTGTAAAGGCGGGAATTAAGAAAATTGACGAATTAAAAAGGAAGGAGTGGTGTACTCTGCAGCGCTGACGATAAGAACTAAAAAGAAGTAGTAAAAGCGATATAAATCGTCAATCTCAGCAGCTACTAAGAAAGGCGAGGGTAATAAACATTAAAAAAAGAAACCGATGGACTCACAAACTTTTACACTCCAGGTCCGTCCATCAATTGCAAGCTGAATTCGCTGAGTTAGATTCAAAAGGCGCTATAGGACGTAATTCCTATTCAGTCACCCTAGCAGCAAAGCTTTCAAGGCTTCACCCGACACTCATAGAATACTTCTGCAGCCTCCTCATACACTTCGGCCCACTGGACTGCTCCTGGGCATGGGCTTCGGTGACTACAATTTCGCTTCGTAAGATCACCGGCACTCTGAAAATAGAGAGAAAAATCCTACAAAACTCCCGACAGGACCACTACTGAATGTTAGGAACCTCAGGATATTCGGATGTGATTAATGACTGGTAAACACCAGTGATAAATGAAAAAAAGCTGGAAAGCAAGACAAGGAGTGTTATACTCCGGAGATGTTTGCCATGTGCTAACTATTGTATGTAGGATATTGTTAAGAGGCAAATTGTGCATGTTAGACAAATCACATTAGATGAGGACGTGGTCTCTGCCAGAGAATTGATAGAAATGGAAGAATCAGAAATTTGCGCTGCGCTTGAAGAACATGTGAATGGTATAGAAATGTAATACTACTATTCGTTGTTTCCAGATGACTGTATACAGACTGATAGTAGTGATATTTCTGAGAACGACTGTAACGATGGAGGTTCTAACCATAGAAATGAGGATAGAAAAAGGGATACTACGGAATCATCAGTGAAGATAATAGAGACTGGCGGTCAAAAAAGTGTTTTAGAACCAGTAATGATTATCTTAGCTCAGAGAATGCCGAGGAAATGTGGACTTTACTAGCCATCTATAGTGATAATCCAACTATCGAGATGAGTCTCATTTACCTCAGCTGTAATAAAATGCTCTCCAGGGTTGAGGAATCATATGCACCACCTGAAGGTAGCACATGGAAAGATGCTAAACGGAAAGAAGTACGTATTTTTACGGATTGAAAAAGTGATGAAGACAGAGACAATTTCGCCCAAAGCCAAGCTGCTCGATTCAAAAAAGGTATTCAAATTATGGCTACATCGATAAATATAAGCTTGGAATTGGTTGCTAGTGAAGTTCTAGGGAGGATAATCGTCAAAATGTTTATGCACTTATGTAGAAGACTTCTCATCACTAAAGATGTCTTTTATGTCTCAGAAAGGGACTGTTTCCCATAAATTTTGATTTAAATAATGTTCCATTAAATGGTGAGCTACCTGAAGATGATAATTTAAACATAAGATCTTCTCACGAAACCAAATAGGACTCAAAGTAGTTCAGAGACTGAAGCTATTAAAGGCTTCATATGGACTAAAGAAAGCCATGCGAACCTGGACTACAAACTTTCTAAAACACTACTACACATTGAGTTCTCATAGCTGAGGTCAGATTATTGTTTTTATCCGACTAATATCAGGGTGTATCAAGTATGGGTATCTGTTGACGTTGATGAGGTGCCACTTATCAATATGTCATATGAAGCACCACGAATAGTTAGAATTATGCTTATGGATGAAGTCAACATGAAGGATCTTTGCAAAGTTATATCATTCCTCAAAATGGACTTTATTTGGAATATGGATCGCGTTTGCTTATGCCTAAAAAAAGTTACGGAAGTTATTATAGAGCGGTTTGGTTATAGGGACTGCAGACCAGTTTTGACTCCAATGGTTTCAGAAAGGCATCAAAGAAATGAGGACAGCCGTCTTTTGAAAGGGATTGATGTAACAAACTGCAAGAGAGTTATTAGTGCTTTATTATTCCTAGATACGCAAATGAGACTAGACATTGCTACCTCTGTCTCTATTGCTGGTAGAAAGGAACATGATCCTTCTGTTATAGACTGGTTACTATGGAAGCGAATCTTCCAGTACCTAAGAGGAACTAATGAGCTATGAATCACAATGGAAGTGGAAAACCAACAAATACTGCCTATACTAGCAGCATTATCAAACCCGACTGGGCAGGAGACTTAGACAAGCGCAAGTTAACGAGTGGAAGCGTCAAAACATTAACCAGATTCCTGTCTCGTAGAAGTCGATCAAGAAGACCAGTATTGCATTATAATCTTGTGAAATTGAATTTGCCGAAGGTTGTAACTGAAGACAGGCATTATGCTGAAAATGGCCTAGCTCTTAACACATGTCAAATTATGTGGATAAAAGATACCAATTAGTTAAGTATTGAGAGAATAACGGCAATATCTCCATTCTCGCTTGTTCACCGGAGCTACTTTTGACCTTTCTTATGACAACGGCAGTTGAGGGAGCAAGAATTCGTTTTTTGCGGCAAAGTTAGAGTCAGTGGTGTGATAACTGCAAAACTCTTTGCAGACAAAACATTAGGCTAAAGTGGGTTTCTAGGTATGAAGTATACTTTAAGGCAAGGATAACTTAAGATTTTGTGATGTGATCGAGGGAATGATCCGACGGTTCATATCCGTACCACAGCGAGATTATTCTCTGGACAATGTCTGTAATTCTGATTCGGTTGCCGAATTTATTTGAGTGTAAAATAGTCAGATAGGGCGTGTACATAGGGCGTATACAATGTTATTATTTTAGGTCAAATACCACCTAGTGTAACAGGGGATTCCGCGCTGTAGCAACATGACTCCGCTGAGTCTGCATGGTGGCAGTACAGTATAAAAGATGAATCATTAATTAGGTGAAGAATACAACGGGAGGTACCACAATAATTCCACTGCACTATCCATCACACACTGACGGAATTCATGATCAGTAAGGTCCAATCTTACCCCGGCCAATTGCACTGGTGTAGGGTCAGACGTCTGATACACTATGTGACCAGCTCGATCTCTTATGGAATCACTCTACAAAACTAGCTAGATAAGTGGACCTAAGGCTTCGTACGACGGCAAATGTGCAAGAAGCCTAGCCAACAGGTATTTTGGGGAGCTATGGGTTGATTCTGAGCAAATTGTCTCTCATATGGTGCTTTGAAGTACAAACAGAGACCGCAGAAGCAACATTGAAGCTCCGTTCTCTGCCCTGATATTTTGTATACGCGATTTTCGTTGGATACATGGCACCCTGTCCACCCTTACTCTACAGACGAAATTCACTACAGTAGTCTATCAAGAAGAACTAGGGACTATCTCATGGACTGAGAAAGGAGAAAACCTACATTTTTTCAAACACACCGGCTTAAAACACCAAGTAGTTCCTAATACACTACAAAAAAATTCATGGCAGTACAGTCACTCCTCGCATCCTCATCTATGCTAAGAAAATTACGAACCAGGACGCAATGTTTCACAGCAAAAAGTATGTCAACGTAGCAGGCCACGCTGTCAAGTATCTCATCTACCAATCAGATATGAAGCAGATATATAATGAATTTTTAGAGCGCTCTATTGACAGAAAAAAGGATTCTATTGGTCTGGTATATAGATTTGCTTTTTAATACTTCTACTAATTAAACTTTTATTTGACTTATGGTTTATAAAAAGACGACAAAATAATTCTCTTTCATGTCTCCAAATGTTGTGTTTCGATCGGGGGTTCTAAATATTGCACGGCATACATTAGATTTTGGTCACGCTAATCCACGGCGAAGAAATTGTTGTGAATGGTTCTCAGGACTGAGATATTACGTATTCGAAACGTTTGAATGGGTCTAGCAAGTTAAATGCAACTTCCGCGCCGACGAACTGCAATTGCTCACGCCAAATTCCTTGCACATCGATATAAGGCAACTTAACACACTAATTACAGCCTTCGGTTGTAGCTAAATGACACGAACGGCAAGATGAAACGCTCTGTTTGCACACCATTAGAACTTTGAAACCGATTTAAAGAAGGTACGACCTCTGCGATGTTCCATGAAGCCCCGCGTTAACATATGGTTCATGTTGCATAACTATTTTCAAGACGTAGGTTTTCGAAGAGCTTTATTCCCACCTCGGCGCAGGAGCTCCGAGGAAGTTCAAAATGTCAGCGATTGTAGGAAGAGAAAGAATAGGGTAGACAGTGTGGTGGACAGCACCATTTCGATAAGTTGTGGGCTTAATGAAGTAGGCTGACTGCTATGGAGGGAGCGCCCGACAGGGACTGTCCCTGAAGCATTTTAATAGGATCGCACAGAGTATCAGTTGATGTAAACAATCAATATTTTGTAACGTCGTGTAAAAATCATTCATAAATCTCGATAACTTCTTTCAGGTCATGAAATGATGGACTGAGAGTTCAATGACTGCCAAGTAGCGTTTTAAATCATTTTTCTCAATTTTGGATACTTGAAAGGAGGACATCCAACGGTATTCTTTTTACTGTAGAAGGTTAAATGTTCTATCAACCTTTTCACATCCAGCTTTGGCCATCCAGATGATCTTACAGTACTTCATTGACCGAGAAAATGATCGCTTGGGAGATTATGTCTTTGTAATATTTTATTTGTATCAATTGGGTTCCATAATAAATTTTTGCCTCTATGCTAACGAATCTTAAGCCATTATTGATTGCTAATACTTCTGATTGCCCTATCAGTTAATTTTTGACGTCTAAACTAATATTACAGCAATGTTGTTGACAAAAAATATTTCGGTGAATTATTTAATTTATTTTCACTAGTTGGATGTCTTGACCTCTTTGATTTGACTGCTTGGAAATTTTTTTGTTGAACCTAACTACCAAAAGCTAAAAAAACTCATTATATGCTCTTATTTTCAATCTGATATTACATGTTCTCTCTAAAAGACCTTGTTTCACTAAGTTTCGAAAATTTTGCAGTGATTTTGTTGAGCCGAATAGGGTTTCGCCCTTAATGTTCGGCGAAGATTCAGAAGTAACTGCGGGGAGGGAGCGAGATATAGGTATTCAAAAAAGAAAGAGAACTATTCTGGCTGAAGGTCTAGCGGCGGATATCTAATTTTCTGGTAGCGTTGTTATGCATGCCTTGACATTTCGATTCTTTTGATTGCTATTGTAAAAATGACGTTGAGCAAGTTGCACTTTTCCTGGTGATTGATCTCTTACGAATATGATGCGAAAAGTAATTGGGTTGTACGCTTACTAAAGAGATAAAATTGCTTGATTTGTGGCTATGTGTGCGTTTCTCAGCAGAAAAAATTCATTATCAGGGACGGTTTGAAATGACTCCAATTGAAAAGTACTGAAAGGTAATGAAAATTAAAGATGAGACTCGTAGCCATCGAAAATGTCTTTGTAACTGCTGGGAAGTGTTGAAAGCCCTCGGAGCCAAGAATATCATGCATAGTAAAGAATCCAACAAGGCTACAGGGATGGGACAACCCGTGGTACAGTGTCGTTAATAAATGAAGTAGAGCGTCTAATATGGAGTAATATTATGGATTGGAACCTGGAAGGGTCTGGCATAGATGGATAGTTTCATTTAAGTGATGTCGCGTATTTGTAATGCCACTGACAATCGAGGCATGAATTCAAAGAAATATTGATTTCTTGATGCAACAACGATTATTTTGGATTGATTTCCTGCTTCTGGTGGGGAGAACTTGGAATGACAGAAACCTGTACCCGCTGGAGTTTTCGTTAAAACATGGGGACACGAAGAGTACTCCATAGCTACCTTCTAAGTTCTGGCGTAAAAATCACTTTTTGGGCTCTTTCCTCACTTCAGAGTTGATGGTAACACTGCACTAACTCAGAAAAAGTAAGGTTTCGGATTCGAGGAGATTTTTTTAGGTTCCGAAGTAAGAATTCTCCTATAGATAAAAATCATACTTAGGAGGGGAGGGTTGAAGTTAAGGCTACGTCTAGTATTTTTGTTAATTACGAAAGGAAATAGAGAACTCAAATTCGGTGAGGTATTCTGCGTTCTAATATCAAATCGTCTCTCGTGGGTTATTTTTTCCTCACTCGTGATCTCTAGTGACTCCAAAAGATGTATAAAGGCACCAACTAACAAATGACTGTCAAGAGATGCAAAAAGGGTTTTATATATAACAAAGTTTCTCACGGATTATTCATCGAGTTTTCCGAACGCAAAACCGTAACTTTAAGATGCTCTTTGGGCCTGTTTTGAAGCCTAGAGATGTCGCATAAATATTTAAACATATTTGCATACTAGTGTTTTTCGATATTTTCTGAAAAACTACCCACCGATTTCAGTTTACTCTTATGAAAATTCTGGGGGTAAAGCTTGAGAAGCCTGAAGGACCCAATAAAGTGACTGGGGTAAGACATCTGAAAATAAATACGGTGGATATATTCCCTTTTTCTTGTCTAAGGATCTCCTTGTTGTTAAAAAATCTTCAGAACGATTAAAGGCGATTGAGGTAGTTGTTTCAGTTTTGATTTGGAAATTTCTATAAACAATGTATAGAGATTGAGATGAGCCTTTTTATTCCCTATTTTTCTTCATTTGATCTTTTCTCTAGCTTTGAAAGAAAATTCTTGTCTCCGAAAAATATCCGCTGAAACCTTGACAAAGGGTCATCTGCCGTTTGGAATTTTTCTGGATTTTTCAGTCATTCAGCTCATTCTCGTCCGGATTAAAGTCATTTAGTTGAACAAAAACTAAAAATATTAGTTTTTCTGCAACTCTTTACTTTGGCAGAGGTAAGAGGTCATATGTGGTTCGTAACAGTTCCATCTTCAGGTTAAAGAACATGCGAGCATGCAATTTGAATAAAGAGACTTTCAAATGTTCTCATACGGTCTTGCGAAACTTTTCAGGTCTTTTATTGATTTTTTGACTCGTTTTTTTGAAAGCAAAAATATTAACAGAGAAGTCGTTTTATGCAGAGCGATGAGCAGTTTTTAGTTGTTTCCCTCTAAATTGCGTTTTATTTTCTGAGAATAAGAAAAAAGACAGAAAGACAAAGAACCACGGGAGATTTTATATCCCTTACTCTCTAAGCGCCCTGTATTCAATAGGAAACCTTTCCAATGGCAAGGGTAAGTTGTTTTGCTATGAAGAACGGTATTTGGGCACGAAGAAAATATAATTTTTCTCCGGTTTGCAACGCCTGTCCAAGATCAACAGACTGTTTGAACTTGCAATGAGTCGGATTAAAAGAGCAGAGGTTACCAAGGGGCAAAAAAGGAAACTATGCTACGTGGAAGTACGACAGTAGCACTTAATATCTCCTTTAGTGGTAGTGGAGTTTTCAACAAGCTTGCAATTATCTTTATACGTAGAAGATGTATTCTGAAATTATAT
The DNA here is from genome assembly GCA_002205965.3 of Kappaphycus alvarezii. Lineage (NCBI taxonomy): Eukaryota > Rhodophyta > Florideophyceae > Gigartinales > Solieriaceae > Kappaphycus > Kappaphycus alvarezii. Next base: position 53,956 of record NADL03000717.1, on the reverse strand, counting down.
CGTTTATTTACTATCATGGATTAGCGATAGTATGTTTAGCACGATATAATATGTAAAGGGATAAAAGATAGGGATATTAGGCGGACTAATGTGACTGCAGCAAAAATTTCAATGGAAATGGGGCTGTAGAGGCGATATTTGGGACTTAAGTTCAGAGAAAGCACTGGATCGGCATTTTTTCCGCTGCCCTAGTAGAAATATTGATATGATTAATAATCAAGAAGTTTTGGAATGTTAAAAACATAATGTTTGTAAAAATGTCAGTAGAGTCATAAATATCAGATTTTGAGTTAAGTCAGGTTGGTACTTGGCCAAATGAATGTATTTCATCGGCGAAATATCAGTTCAAAGATCGGGGCGGATGTCTCGGTTCGTGCGCCTTTTGTATAATTCGCGTCATTACACAGTCTCATGCTCAATGATGGTTGAACGCTGAAAAATTCCGTATTGTACGGTAAAGCAACCGCTATTAGCTGTTGATGGACTCCTCCAAAAAGTGGAATAAAAAATCATCTCTAAATGTGGGAGTAGAGGAGGAGTACCAAATACAATTTAGTTACGATGGAGGCCATCTCGCAAGAGATGGCCTCCTCGCAAGAGATGGCCTCCATCTTAACAGGGAAGCGCGACTACGGATGGATGAAATCTGCACCATGTAACACTTAGTCGAAGGATAATTATTACTTATTATCAGTAAAAGATCTCTCTTTACCTAGTAAGAATAAGGGGTATATTGCAATAGAGGAGGAGTATTTTGAATATACGAATGTCGGGAGCTATGGCCCCGAAATCACAAGTTCCGAGTGTAAGTCATATTGAGATCAGACCTTACGTTTCACTACGAATGGTGTTCCTTTTTTCGTACTCTACTGGGATTGAGTTGAGTTGCTAAGCAAATAACATTTCTTGAAAAAACATGATATATCTTACAATATGAACTTCCTATTTCCAGAGTTCTCTTCATCGACCTTTGGTCTCACTGATGAATGCATTGTCTGCTGTCATGATCATTGTAGTCGTTAGTGAGATTATCAAATTAACTATACAAGCATTCAGAATTCATAATAATATGAGTAATTGTTTATGTTCAACTGAACGTTTCTCAGTAGGGTTCGATTGTTAATTTAACAAATGTTGTGTTTGGGATTTGGTGTATTCATAAATAACTAAGGATACTGGTACCAGGGTCCTAAAAATCGCGTGTTCTCCAGACTGGCTATATTTTCGAAAATGCTGAGGAGAAGAATAAAGGCTTTCGATTCGGTTTTCGTGGATACCCTCCGGAGAATGAAACAGAAAATAACATAAGATTCTTCATTTGAAATGATCTGGTCGTTCTTCATTTGACATGATCTGGTCATAGTTTGCAATGGATGGTTCACAGAAGTTTAAAACACCCCCTGTGATCAGTACTTTGATCTCAAATACCATTCAATATTTAAACATAGTTAAGCATTTTAATCCTCATTTCAACATGTCTATTCATAGATAATTGTTCCAGGTACCTGGCGACCCAACTTCAAACACGTGCATTTATTACAAAATGGTGCTGGAGGAACGTTAATTACAGTAGTGGTTTCTCCCGTCCTAAACAAACCCCAAGCGGCTGCACACTGTACTGTTCACATAGAAAACTCACCAAGATGATTCTTTGCAAAATCTGAATCTCTCCATCCACGCTCCACTGTCGATGGCTGGAGGTGAGATTCAGATTTGACCAATAGACACTAATCCATTAACCAACCTACTCAACTAGTTCACAGACGCACAGGTACATCCAGTTGCAATGGAATGTACCTGTGCGTCTGTGGACATGTTCCAAACCCTCCTAAACGCAACAATCATACTGCTCGTTTTTAACTTTTCTCCACCGACCCACAGCTCAACGCCTCCTGATCCAACATATCTATCGCCCTCCTGAAGTAGCAACCAGACTTCCTCTCCTGGTGCTTTTGTTTCCTTCCGCCGCCAGACATCAACCACACTTCCATTCCTGCTCTTGTTCTTCCTCTCCCCCACCGTCGACCATGGACAACAACCACTCGTCCTCCCCTGATCCTACATCCTCCTTCCTAACGTCAAAAATATCTCCTACAGCTGCTCTTTCACACCCTCCCCAACCGAAAAAACCCAAATCTCCTCCAGCCCCGGTCTCCCGCGTCTCCCTCATCCCAACACGCAAACCCCCCCTTCTCTCGTCCCACCCCCCGCTGACCAACAAACACACTCTTCCCCTGCCGTCGCTGTCCGACCCCAACGCCTTACAACAGTCCCGCTTTTCCTGCTGACGCTATTGCCTAACTCCCACCGCTGATCCACATTCCCAGTTCTACTCTGCCGCCGCTGCCAACCCCTACTACTGACCAACAAGCCCACTTCTCCTACTATTTCTGCTGTTCCACCCCCACTGCTTACCAACAAGCCCACTTGCTCTCCTGCTCCAGTTGTCCCAAAACCCCCGCCGAGCACCAAGTCAGCTTCCCATTCTGCTGTCCTCTCCCCTGGAGTGGATCCCCAACCCAACAACAACACCACCCCCTCACTTGTTCCCGTTGGTCGCCAAACCCCGTCGCCTGTCCCTGGCTCTCCCCCAGACCGCAACATAACTCACAGAACGCAAAAAGGCGTTCGACTTCCGACCGGGGCATACTGCGAAAATTGGACACCCCAGCATCCCTACTACTGTGAGAATCCCCCCTTTACTACAGAGGATAGTGTCAGGACTTCCCCTCCTCGTCTACGACGGTACCAGCTCCTGGAGATTGCGGTACCGTAATATCTGATGGGGACAGTAATGTTGGTGGCGATTCTCCCTGAATGAAGCCGTCTGCTGGATGGAAAGTGCATGCCGAATACCCGAGCGCGTTGGAATTAGAATTGGGAAGGGCCAAAGAGGGTAAGGTGAGATGGGATAGGGTGCAGTTTGAGAATCTATTGGAACGATATACCTTTGCAGCCCATGAAGCACGGGGAATAGTTCGACAGATAAAGTGTTTTCGTGTACCCAACGGACTAATTTGTGCCGTCACTTTCGCCTTTGACCAATGGGACGTCTATCACATTGGCGCAATGCAATAATACATGTCATTTTCTCGTGAACATATGACTGTTGAGAACATGCCAATAATAACTGATTACTTGCATTCCAGACCGTTCCATTGTTTCATTGTGAGGCACTACCACTTGTACGAGAATTGCTTTCGGAAGGAACAAGGGATGTGGATGCCATCGGAAAAGTTACATCCGGAGGTTACGGATGGAAAAGTGCTGATTTGTGGAGTGAATGGCCTACGTATTTAGAAAAGGACATTGAACAACCAGCAGCGCTACCAGTCCCAATGCCACTGGACATAAGATTCTTTCACGACTTAATAGCATGTTTGTACAAACGCTATGGGGACATGGAAGATTGGGCGAAGGATTAGGTGGATACTCTCAAGTTAATTGTGCGTAGAGAATACATGATTTTGATGGTAGTATCATGGTATTGTGAATTTATCCTTGGGTGGCGTGAATTCGTTATGTAACAAACCACTATAAAGAAACTGGAGGGAACTTACCAACATGTGGATTACAACTTCAAGCACACAGCAGTGGAAGTATTACACTTTATGAAGGATATTGTGTCAAGGCACAAGTATTACCGAAGCAAGATATACTTCGAGGATGAATGGGGATTTGTGACCTTCTTCACTGCAACGTTTAAAGTGACAGTGATGAAGATTCAGGAGTTGTTTTGGTACCGAGAAACTCTGTTTTGGAAATTGACTATGATACCCACAAGACAAGTGTGGAAGGTAAGTACAACACGTAAAGGTTTCCCGATTAGGGGTGAAAGGAATTGGTGGGGGGTGGAAGAGAGGTGTAATGCCAAACATTTCCAAGTACTACACTCTAGAGGAATGGAACAAATTTCCTGGCATCCATGCGCTTGCTTTGAGTCAGAATTGGTTACCCCGGGATGGTCACATGAATTTTTCAAGGCCTAATCACACAACTGTATGGAATGGATCGTGGGTACTTGGGGAATTTCGTCAGGACAGCAGGCTTTTGTCGGGAGGCGCGACAAGAGAAGAACCGCATTGGAATTTTTTGCGAGGCGCTCTAAACCAACAAGTCGATTTTGGGTTTGCTGATCGTGGCCGCAAGGGGGGATGGGACTCCATCGGATACCAACCCTCGATACCGAGGATTGCAAACGAGAGGGACAACTATGATAGTGGAGTATATTTAACTGGTGGGTATGGTGACTACAAACGTGGTCGGTGGGATCAAGGGTACAGTGGACGTCACTTGACAAACGGGGAGTATGGGAATAACAGCAGAAGTAATGATCAACGACAACATCAGAGTCAACACGGCAGTGATAACACAGCTACATATGGTGATAGTGACCTGTACCCTCCACCTCTACCATTGATATACTGGGGGTGATCGCACGTCAAAGGATTAAAAAAAGGTAGATATACTATGCCATACAATTTCACCGAAGCCATATATTTAGCAGCGGCTGACTACCTTCGCGCAGCCAATGCTGGTTCCCGCCACAACTATAGCACTGAAGACACATACGCGCGAATGACCGCTCCCGTTACAATTACAGCGATGACGATACCTACGCAAATGATGGCACAATAGTCGTGCTCGCGAGGATCCATATGCCACTTACAAACGGAACGATACTTATCGGCCTTAAAGGATCAATTCGTACCAATGTTAGTTTCTTTGATACATATTTGTCTAGTTGTTGTGCTTTGCTTGGTAAACATGATTCAATTAATCCCAAGCTGTCTTGTGTGTGTCGTTGTCGGGTAGTGTGGTTCGCCGATGGGGGAGAAGGCGGGAAGCAAAGTAAGTGGTTCACGTCTGCTGTGGCGGAAGAAACAAGGAAAAGGACATGGAGGGAAGTGGAAGATGAAGTGTTACCGGGATGGCGGTTGGGGGGAACCAAGGAGGGAGGAGACGCGGTGTTTTTGTGTGTTATACCTTCACTGCTTTAAGTTATGCAGCAGTGCAATTGCTCTGCTGCCTATGTATACCTTACGGTGCTCGAAGCGATCGTTATTGCTCTGATTTAGTTCCTACAATAGAGCCAACTGGGTACTCAGTCGGAGTTGTATCATGATGTGAACGAGATACTATCAACTTGATATCAAGGGAAAGTCATTTCGTAGTACTATAGTACTACGAAATGGCTTTCCCTCCCTTAATACTATAGTACGTACTAGATAGTACTGGTATCGACTGCATTGGGACAATTCGTGTGGATGTGCCAATTATTCCGCAAAGTTTTTTGATTGGCTTTTAACATTGGTCATGATCTGGAATCTCACGCAAGTATCGAACCGTCAAATAAGAATGAAACAATGCTCACTAGATGGAACAATTTCCGACTCTCTATTCCGTTGTAAGCCGTATGGTTCCGCTTCATGTTGTGTTTCTTCATTCATTTGATTTAGAGTATTGATTTCCTTCTCCGTCAGTCGAAGCCACTTCGTCGAAAGTGGGGTTAATGAGGTTCTCTGTAATGGTATGAATGACGCGAAATTACGCTCGCCACATCGAACATGCTCCGGTTCAGCTATTACCCTAGCATCGATTTTCGATTTATCCATATACTCGGTCACTAGTGCTTTATATGAACTGCAACTTTGAAGATAGATCGAAACAAGTGCTTGCGCAAGCGAAGCATGACTTCCACTGATAAAACTTGTGTGGATTTCTTAATTTAATTAGCTGCCTCTTCGAAAAGATTGATGAACCTCGATAACACACGCCTTTCCTCATTATCACTCCTCCTCGACCTAGAGTCGCTGGGTCCAACGCTGACATCATAAGATGCGACAAAAATGAGCTCCTCATGCGTACTATACAGTTCTCCCTAAATTCTATTGTTACTTACATCGATGTTCTTGCGGTTACCTTTTGCCTTGCCCTTATGCGTGTCTTTAACTGCGCGGTAAGCAATGCGTAACCGACTTTCCGCATTTGATGACAGGGAGTAATCACCAACAAGAAATCTCAACTTGTTTCTGATCATGAACACCATTCAATTTATTCCAGTCACTTCACAGAAATCTCAAATCCTTGAAGAAGCCAAACTTCACCTTCTCACGAGACTGATGAAGATGAGCACAGTAAAGCTTGTACACGACCCTTGTGGATTGTACTGCAATATCGTGCTGCGAGGGCTCTTTCCTTATCTTATCCGCTCTTGTTCCATCGCGCCTTGTCTCAACGATGTTATATGCTGTTTTGATATTATTGGTACCAATATAGTCCTTCTCATGCGCAGTTCTTTTGATTCTGATCTCAGTATCCTTCCGTAGTTGGTCCATCATAGACCCTTGTTGTTCACCGTATCCTTGTATGAAGTATCGGTTCCGATTCGTTCTACATGGTCGCTGTTTTCACTGAACGTTTCAAACTGATTATGTTGAATATTCAGAACTGTACCTGTGATAACTGAAAACCAAAATTTGCAGTGAGCTAGCCCTATCCCATGATGGTACAAATCTTTGGTCTTATCTGTGGAGATGCTAAGTATCAAAATGATGATTGCAGATGCTTCCAACTCAGCCATCCCAAAGTTCCCTTCATAATGGAGAGAACGGAAATGAAGCTTTCACTCTTTCAATGATGAGGTAATGAATCTTATCGCATGCTACAAATGAGAAGTTTTGAGTACTGAAAACAAGTGCGGAGCGCGGAATGTTCCGGTCCACGAAATCCCTCTTTTGTTCTTCGATTTTCATCTTTGCGCCTTCCCAGACCCATTCGTCGAAGCAAACAACACAGTACTGTTCTTTGTATCAAGTTCCCGTACAAAGCGGAACAGAAATATCAGTTCTGACTATTTCGCGGGCGGTAAAAACTTCATAACGCGTAAATCCACCAATTTTACCGGAGAGGTCTTCTCCGAAAGAGTTTAGTAAAGTTTTCAACCCGTCAACCTTGAGAGGGCTGGTAAAAACTGACTTGGGATTCCCAATATATGAAAACTCTGTTCGTGATGATGCACGCAATTCGTCATCATCATCCACCTCTAGTGCGTGGCTACTAAGAGGGTACCCTTTTTCGGGAAAATGCAATTTTCTCTGTTGATGTAATCCTTTCGAATCAATTAACGTCTAGTAATTAGTGGTACAGGCGAGAGAGGCGGAGTTTGTAGTTTAATACTAGCTATAGCATCCTTGGTTGACAATTTCAGAGCTTGCAAATCCTCTTCATTATTATCGGTGTTCTTATCGGAATCTGAAATTTTCGGGTCGGAATTATTCGATACAATTCTTCTACTCGTTGATTTGAGTGAATCACTGTATCCAGACTGGTTATCTTCTTTTTCATCAGGAAAGGCGCATTTCCTCCCAACCACAGTTATGGCCTGTCTCTTTGTAAAAGCAGCTTTAGCAGTTGTAGCCAGTACATCGAGTCAAAAGGTACCAGATTTTCTGGGAGAAATTGGGTTGGGTACTGCAGTTTCAGGATTCAGAGTTTGACCGTTTAGCCCTTGCGTCGGAGAATTCGGAGATGCAGACCTTCGGTTTCGGGTTTTAGCTGTTGCACTTCGTTTCCCGAGGGCTTGTTTATACGCTTCCATTCTCTGTACAGATGTTCCGTTGCATCGGGCTCGGGTAGGCTTCATAATGAGTTCTTGTAGCCTCATGTGAACAATTGATGAACTCTCAATTGCTTAAAACAATTCCTTAACCGGTGAGAAGGTAGTGCAAGTAAGGTGATAGTTGTTCTGCTTTTGTTGGATTACCTCACTCCGTCCGTCCGCCTACTACACTGAGGGGTATCCATGGTATCAATTTGCAATGCTTCAAGGACACTAGTGCTAGTGTGCGTACATGAAGTTACCGAGGTTGGACTTGTTTATTTTTAAGTAAAATTAAAATCGCGTTATTTTTGAACGAGCATGCTCGATAAGCATCACAAATACTGATCCATGACACTACTCCAGGTGTCGGCTAGGGACTTTGGAACAGATTTATATGCGTTGGTTGCATTGCTGTTTCGGTTCTTGCCGCCAACACATGCATCGATCACATATCCATCTAGTCACACCGTGTGTGACATTGCAGGGTTTTTTTTCACTATATGAGTACTTATATGCATACGGACGCCCCTTGAGCAGAACAAGTACACTCTAAGAGGCCTACGAGATCAAATAGAGGTGCATGCTTCGAAGATGTTATTATCCCTAATCGTGGAGGTGTCATTCAGGTTTTGTGGAAATTGGATCACTTGCAAGTAAAGCCGGAGGGATGATGTTATGCGTATGTCTTACACGTTGAAGATTACTCTTCGTACTCGTTTGTTGTTTATGACGTCTTGTTTTATCCAGAAGTTGATGGTTCTCCCATTGAAGTTCATGAGGTTGGTTTCCTGCAACGCCGATTATTAAGACGTCACAATGAAGACGGCGATAACGATGAAAACCCAACTCTACCATGGCGTTTCGGTGGTTATTAGAGACATCGTACAATACAACAAGAACTATGTCATTCTCAGGATCTAGATTGGGTTGATTCTGTTATGTTAAAATTGAAGAAACGAAGATTGTCGCACAATGATACCAACAAACATATGCGAAGTACTGAAGATGATTTTCAAAGGATGAGGGATTCGTACGCATCTCTCATCGTTCAACTGGATTCTTTTCGTGACGAATTATCGCAGCAGAAGCAGCGCATACATATATTGTAATCTGGGCCATCCATTGAGTTGCGAGGTATAGAAGAAAGAGAAGGAAAGCGATGAAGTCCCTGTACAGGTAAATTGCCTCAAGGTGTGAGAAACCGCTAAAAAACGGATAAAATTGTTGGATTTTAATCAAGTTATGGCGGAAAGTTCTGTTTTCTGTGACGCTTACATGCAAGATGTTTTAAGACAAGAATTCATAGTAGTTTGCCAAATTTGCCTGTTGTTTCGAAGATTATGTGTGGGTTGATAGGTTCAACAGATGTTCTTCAGTTCTATCCAAGTTTCTCAGAGACAAAGTTTCCTTCTGATAACAGCTCATTGTTCGTTGTCAAAGTCTCTCAATTCTCAGCAATCTGTGAATTTATGTACTTACATTCCAAAAATGACAGGTTGAGCATGTTTCGAAAGAGCGGAAGTGGAAGTGAGGGGGAAATGATGAGGGTGCTTGGAAAATTTGCGTATAGTGCGGATGACGCGGACTCTTCAGTCATTTACCTCGGTGCAAGGTCAAACGCAAACTTAATATCGCCCAGATGTGTTGGAGTTGGTACCAGCAACAAAACTAGAACGAAGGTAAATAACTTTGTATGGTCCTTGAGGAGGAGAAGTCTGAAATACGACAAGAAAGATGGGACATACACATGTCCCTTGGAACTCAAAAAGGTCGAACAGGATTGTTCACAGGACCCTGATACGTTTACGAGAAACGCTGTTCTTAACTTTTTCATGATTTGAGGATAGGATGGTCTTGGGAGCTTCGCCGTGACGGTACCGTTCATTTATTTCTCGAGGTTATTCTCCTATTTGTTCAGACACACCGGAGAGGGAATTGTATTGAACTAGGCGGGCGGGCGTATGATAGTTTCGTAATACCCAATGTGCTTGGTGGGGCTTTGTAGTTATCGTTTCATGAACCTGAAGGTGGTCAACAGAATCGATTAGGAGAGTTAGAGCAGTTTTTAGGGTAGCACAAGAGAGCTTGTAATGTTTTCACAGATCCCTTTCAGAAAATTAGTCGATAGGCATTTTGGCGCATAATGACAATTGCATTGTTCATGATACACGCAAATATTAGCGTTTCAGTACAGTTTACGTTTTAAATGGGGGAACAGTGTTCTCCCTTCAGGTCGTGGTTTGGCTTTGGTCATCGTAAATTTAAATGATATTTTCCTCGATTTTTCATTGGGCCCCAGCGTTTCGAGAGGTGCTGCAAGGCAATGAAAAATGGTGATCCCTCATTTTCGATATTTAAATTATTTTTTTATGACAAATGTAAAGGTTTTTTGGAGATAGGTTCATAGTGCACTGGATATGTATTACAGGCGCTTTTTTCGAAAATTTTGGGATCCAGAAACGAGCGAGTCTTGTAGCCCGGATTCGGGGAAGAACTTTTGGTTTAATATTTCGCCTTGTTGTTAGATAGAGAAATAGAGCCGCCAGTATGATTTGTTTAGAATCGAAATTTGAGGATTGATTGAGATATGATAATATAAATCTACTAGAGTTTGAGCCATATGTTAGGGATGTAGTGGTTGTTCACGCATATTAGTTTTCGGGGGAAGTATATGTACGTCTTACAGGTGTAGGAAAAGAATGAAGCATGTTAGAACAATACTCACCAGTGAGCTGTTCTACGATGTCAATAGAAGAGGCAGGTTTCCGCCAAGGATTTAATGACGTCTATTACCTGAATAAATCGCATTAGGGATTCAAAGTGCATGGTATTGCAGTGAGATGGCCGGTCGAACGACGACGAAATCAGCGCTTTGAGGAAAGAATAATAATTTTTATCAGACGATGAATGCAACAACAAATAGGCGGTAGATCTACCATTTGGATACATTGAATGTAATGTTGAGTGATAAAACTTGCTAACCCCCTGGATAAAAAGCTTATTATTGCCTCATTATCGGTTACGTAGAATGGAAGCAAAAGAGTTTCTGCTACATGATCAGGTTATCCTCTTCTGCATATTAAATATTTGATCTACTCACAAAGTGTTTTAATTTTAAGTCTTTTACCAAGTGAAGTTTCTGCTACGTGATCAGAAAATCCATTTTTCTTGCAGCAATAAATGCACGACTACAACAGCAGAGTAACTATTGATATCTAACAGAGGAAGCCACTGCTCCCTCAACGATAAGCCTAATAAATTTGATTAAAGTATTTAATTTTGCCGCAGCTCCGAAATAAATTTTTGGAGTGTTATATTCTAATGATCACGGAACAGCATAATTTGATGTTACGCAGCAATAAATTAATTGCTAACATTAACAGTATATTAATTGCTGGAAACATCTCTTACCAATACATGTATTGTCTGGAAAGCAATGAATATGATATTACGAACTTTCGAATCTAATATTCAGGCAACATCATATCCCTAATTCCACTATTTTGGTATCGGTATTTTGAAACTTACTTTACGCCTTGAGAAAGTGCAGCACGCGACGTGTTTAGGGACCCTCACTCAGTCGGACCTTGATTAAAGTCTTAACTTCTGTGATTTACAAAGAAATACACTAAAACCGAGGTTGACCTAGAGATAGTCGAGGCTAAGAGAACTCTTCCCAGAGCTCTCGAGGGAGCCAGTTTTCAGTTGCCTTCGATTTATCTAAATTAACTAGTAATTTCGAAATATTGAAATTACGGCAATTCTCGTAATTTTAATTTTCGATATATCGAACCTTACAATGGTTCGATTTATCGAAACTACAATTGATAAAAAATAACCAGAAAACAATAAACTAAATCTCCCCAGAAACTATCCTTCGGTTGGATCTTGTCTTCATCCCCTCCTCGGCAGCAATTGATGTTGCGATGATTGCAACCCGTTTAACAGAGTTTCCATCTTCAATAACTTTCATGCCTGACGAGCACTCCACCAAATCAGATCCATCTACTTCTTCGGGTGCTCTTTCCTCAACGATATCCTTTTCTGTCTCTCCAATTCTATCCTGACCTTTGCCCCTTGTTACGATTTCCAGGCTTCTGCTGCTCCGGTCGCATATTAATTCTTTGGTTATCTTCATTAATATCGCTTGCATCGCTTCCCCCTTAATCTTGATCAGGACACTCTTCATCATTCTCTTCTGTTGCAGTTATTGTACTACCACAAACTGCTTTCCTTTCCCTCAACCTATTTACCGAGTGCCAAGTTTCCCAGCAGCTTTTTCGATATTCTACCGCCTTCTTGACACAAAGATGGACGTGATAATGCCTACAAATGATAACAGTACGCTTTCCACGAGCCTTGGAACCAATATTTAACCAACACAGAGCTCAACACTTCCTAATCTTCTCATGTAAAGGTCTGTGTCCCATCACATTCAGTCGTATTATTTTCCCTTCCTCCGAATTGAAGAAACTCATTCTTCCTCGCTTTCTTTTTGCTGCAAGTTCAGTTAGTCTCTGTGCTTCCACGCTACCCAAATTAATCGACTTTAGCTGTCCTTGTTTTGCTTTTGAACGTGGAATATCAATATGATTTCTCTTTGTTTCAAAAGCGTCTTTAGCAAGGCAAGCACAAGCATCCAGTATAAAGTCTGCGAATGACTGTGTTTTCAGGGGACGGTTTCTAAAATTATCTAGAGACCTGAAGCTGTCTTTGTCCGACAGTTTACTTTGTCAGTGCAGAATTCTCCATCCTACGAAAATGTTTTGCGTGAGAGTGTTTAAAATGTGATTCACCACTTTCTGCTCCCATTTTAAGTGGGTGTTTGGACTGTCTAGAATAGATTGCATGTGCGCAGCAGTGTCAAGACCCCCTTTTTAGCACTTTGAAGGCTCCAAGAGCTATGATTGAAGAGCTTAACCGGACGCATAGGCCTATCCTTCTTCACAGAGTCACGGACCGCTTTCTACAACTCCACCTGGGATAGCATTATTTTCTTGTGCTCTTTGTCCACACAACTTGGAACAGAAACACATATGTATACATCCAACGAGATCGATCCCGAAACTGATTACTCAGACACCTCTTGTCTCCTTCCAAAACATCTGCCGGAAATAACCAACACTTCATACAGTATCTGGCTCCAGGGGCGCAAATGTAAATGCCTGCGTCAAGCTCCAAGCATACAGCCTGGTGCAGCATTTGGAATCTATGCTGGAGCGGAACAAGCAATCCGCAAGATTCGTCGTACATAATCTTACAATAAAGCCGGAGTCCGCGTGTGGCAATGCCTGTCGAGCAGATGAGTCCTCAACTTTTCTCTGGATTTCAATAAAGGCCATCAACAGTGGGATTCCGTTTCCATTGTCATCCCCATACCATTCCAAAAGTAACGGCCAATCTTTGATGTTAAATAAACATACATCATGAGGTGAGACTGCCGCCCATTATATTTGTTTGCATTCAACCAAACCGCAATGACGAACACACATGACGAACTTCTCTCTCCCGAGTTCTGACACCACCGCAGACTCACTAACTGTACCGCGCATCACTGGCTCTGTATCCCTGTTTCTGCCGAACCAACTGTCAATTATAACTTAGCTGAAGTCTTTAAACTCTTACCAGTCTTCAGTTTTCATCGTCACGCTGAAGAGACGACACAAGTCCGGGATCCTTTGACATAACTCTGTAGCGAAATTCGCAGTCACCTTTAAACCCCTTTGCACAAACCAGTCTGCAGTTCTCTGAGTAATCGTGAGGAGTCTTGAGCGCAGGTATATCCAGCTGTCTAGCCCAAACTTCCGAGTCATCGTACCCGTTGAGGGCGAGTATGCGGTAATTGTCATCCCTCTTTGAGAGCAAGCGATCATGGAGCTGCGTTGTGTCACGCAATGCAATCCTGTATGAGAAGCTGTCACCATACGGGGGTGGAACGCTACGAAGAAGCCGCAAAAATTGAGCAGCTTTGTTATAACCGTATCCTATGACGGCAATACCATGAAATGATATAGATTTTCAGTCTCTTCCCACCGTCAGCTTCTTACAATAGAACACTGCAGGATCACTGAGGGGGTATTTATCAACTACAAAATTGCTTGGGGATCTTTTTGGATGTTCCCGAACCGGCAATCCTCATCTTTTGAATCGCTATCAATATGCGCTTGTCCTGCCAACTTGGGTTGAGGTTAGATTGCGCTGCAAAGGGTTGAATGGAGTTGAAGCGTTCTTCTCGCGACCCCTTCCTCGTCCCCTCGCTCTTGATCCTCTCCCCTATCTTTGTCCTCGCGGAGTTACACTTTCAATTCTTTCTTTTTCTCTGTTTAATTGTTCTAATGAAGGACTGTTTTGAGCTTGTTGAGCTAAATTAGGAGGATGTAGCGTTTGGTAGTTTCGGATCGGAACGATTACAAAAAGTCGTAGAGATGCGACTGCGGAGAGGGCGTTCTTCGCCCGAGCATTATCTCCAGTTCTTAATCGGCTTGTAAATCAGGATTCTTCGGTGAGTAGGGCTGAATAGCATGCAATAGTGAAAAAGTTGCATGAATGTTGTCTTCTGAACCGATGGCGAATTAGGAGCAGTGCTTACTCTTGCTGATCTGAAACCTAGCGGGATGGATCTCCATCCGTCGGCCGCCAAATTTTTGTCTGTAGTCAGTTTACTGTTGACTTTCGAAACTCGCCCTTTTCAGAGTGTACATTAATGCGTGTATGCCACAAGGCCTCCTTAACTGACTACTGTAAAACGCCATATAGTTTCGATATATCGAAATTAAGGCCTTTTCCGGCAGGGGTCGGTCGGCCCGCCGAAGACGCCTATTTTCGATTTATTGAAACCATGCCGCATTAGAGAAAATCACAGCTACATCAGAATCATATGTTTTGATATTAAAAAGTACGTTTACTCGTGGTACCATTAAAAAACTGTCCTTCAATACTGTATTTTGGTTCCATATTTAGTGCCGCAAACCAGAAATTAAATTTTAAGGGTGGTAGAGCCTGCTCTTTTATACTTGATTACTAGAACTGTCACTCATCTTTCAATTGAACTCCTCAGAATTGTCCGTTCACGTTTACGGTAACAATTTAGTAGCCCGCAACGACTCTCATCTCTGGTAGCTAGTGGTTCCCTTTTACGTTGACACCAAGAGAAACGCCGACTGATAAAACTTTACCCTCGCTCTCTGCGTTTCTCCCGTAAGCGTTTATTGAGACCGCCTTTGCATATACTGAATATATAGATTTGGCTTTTGGAGAGAACCTTGTTGTCTCTTTTTTATTAGTGAAGGTGATTAAGTGGGGTCGATTTTCTGCGAGTGCTGCAGACATCGGAGTCCTATTAAATTTCACTCAAACTATAGCTGAAGATTTATAGTATGGTATGAGTAGCGGATCACTTCGACAGAACTTCTATCTTTTTCCCGGATGCATGCAAATTCAAAGCTAAAACGTTGCCACGCATTTATTATTCTGCCGGATGCTGTCAAATTTCCTCGGAGACATTAAATGTCTAAAGTTCGATAGCAACGTCGTTGAAGCAACACCACTGCATCAACCAATCCATTGGATCACTCAGTTTTTCCTCGACATGCCCAATCTCCTTCCGTCCCTCATCTTGGCCGAAACAATAATTCAGAAAACGAAAGCCCCATTCTGACATATTGATTTATCTTTTGATTACTTAATTAGCAGAATGGCACACCTTAATCTTATATAATCATTCTTATTCCCTTGATTCTTATTCATTATCCTCTTTATGTTCCAGCAATTATTATTTGGCAGAACTGTGGTCGCTGGGAGCACCTCTATCCTAGGAAAAGTTGTTCTGGGAATCTTGTCGATTCATTAATATCAGGTACGGGGCAAAAATTCTAGGTGCTTAGTGTATTTTCATTGCAGCCACTTCTAGCCACTATGATATTCCCTAGTTACATACGGGTGCAGAAGTTCTTTCACTCAACATAAGATGGGAATCGACCCGGAGTAACTTGCTATGCCCTGATTATGTGAATGTCTCTCAGAGAGGAAACGATACATGATGATTTCTATCCTTGTACAGAATTAAAAAGCAAGAAAAAACAAATTAATTCACTTCTAAGCTCATTTCAGGCAGCTGGAAGTGCGTTAAATGTTGTCGAAGGAGGAAAGGCTTGGCTTGTTTCAATAATTTTAAGACCACTTCGGCTTTCCCACTGTTGCACAAAACAGTAGTGGATTTGCCGACGAAAAAAGTGGTGATTTAATACAAACAACACTCCTTTGCGGACTGGATTTAGTATTGCAAGAAGGAAAACTGCGTTAGACGAAATTAACGCGACACTTTTGGTGTACAATATGGGTGGCATGAGCCGAGCTAGCGGTGTGGGCAGCGATCATAAGACAAAAATTGAACGGCATATCTTCAGTTGGTATCCAAAATATTCCTTCTCGTTCTTGAATATGTTGTTGGCCTCGTTGAAATATTTATGTGGCTTCCTTCGAAAAGGATTGCGATTCATTGATGTCCTCAAGGCTCGCCCATCCAAAGTTGGTGTGTACATCGGAATTATTAGAAGTGAACATGAGATAGTTCGCACACAGATCCTTGGTCGCATCGAACAGCGCTCCAATTCGACTGTTCTTAGAACTAAAATTTCGTGCCAGATATATTGCTACTTTCGCAGGTTCTGGTAACGTAAAGAAAATGCAACGAGAATAATTTAGCCGCGCTTAAACCCTTTAGTGGCATTTGTTGGAATTTCTCTGTCCCTGTCCTATGGATCAAAAGAGGACAATGAGGTTATCATGATCCGTCAAAATTGTTTACTCGGTGCCAACGACTAACGAAGCGAGGAAGAAGATTGCTCCAAAACGGCCTAAAATTTTTGAGAGGCAAATCAGTTCACGGCTGATCATATGAAGGTCTAGGACAAGGCGCTGAACAGTTCGTGACATCGCTTCTCAATATTCTTTTATCTGTCTTCTTCTGGTATTTGCGCTTGTATCGCGGCCCATTGAGTGTCCGACGTATTTTTGAGGACCAAAAAGTGGTAAATGGATTTCAGATGTACGAAATTTAAAGAGAAAGTGAGTTGATCCCTGACATCATCGAATCTTTCACGTATTGAGCCTCATAAATCCATGAGGGATATTTTACCATTGATTGCTTCGCACGTTTTCTGCTTGTATTTAGCAAAATTTTAATAGCTATCGAAGTGTGACAATGCGTTTGGCGTAGATAGTAGATAATTTTGCATCCAATTTGATGAACGAATGCGCTTTACAACTCTTTCTTTCATTTGTATTCTTCTTCATTTCCATCAGAAAGTCGAAGTGTCAGGAATTTTACTGAATTACATGAGCTAAAATAAAGCAGAAGCAGAGAATAATTCAATTGCGAAGTATTGCTTTTCTCGCTGTACAGTCAGTCAGGTGTCCAGGGGCATTTTGAGCCTTGGAAAATGTGAGCACATGGTCAGGGTTATTAAAAATTGCAGTCACTGGTGTCTTTTACAGCAACAATATACACGTTTCTTGCACACGCCAATATGTCTAAGTCGCCACAAGACTCATAAAAAAAGGTGCACTCGAAAGTGCGTCACCAAGAATTTCAACATGATTTAGTTTTGGTCACGTTGCGAAGTTCTGGCCAGATTCTATCCAGTTCCTATGGCCTGGCTTTTTCCGATTCACAGGGAGCTTTTTTTTCTTTGTTAACATATAGTTTAGCAGAGAAGGTTGAGATTTCGGGTATACCTTCGTCCCGCGTTTCCACCCAGTCCTCCTAATATTCTGGTCCCTTCCCTTTCGCCTCAGTCTCCTGCGGCTCCTTAACCTTCTCTGAGTCCTCTGTCACCTGTCAACTAGACTCAACCAAACGCAGGCGCGAATTTGTTGAAACCGAAAGACATAACGGTGGTGTGAATAGGCTTTACATATGCAAAGAAAGAATCCTTTTCGGTCTTCAAAGTTGCAACAAGTGACAGACTTTTTGAAGATTACGCCGCTACCATGACCTTAAATTTCTTCAGATTTTCAGAAAAAGGGCTCAAGAAGGCGTTGAAGTCGTGAAAAGAGCTTCTGTGGAATATTATTTTCAAACGAAATTGTTTAGGCCCCCTTTTTCAGAGTAGGGTACAGATGGGTAGGAAAAAAAATTGGTTCCTTTTACAGCTTATAAAATTTTCCTATTTATGAATTTTCCATCTAAATTTTTGTGCTGATTTTCGACAGCTACTTTCATGGATACTACTAATTTCATTTGGTGTTTAGGCAGTCGTCAATCCAATTGCATTTTCTTCTACAAGAAATATTTGCTTGTCTACAATCTCAGTAAGCTGCTTCAAATCTTCTTTGGTTCCTCCGTTCATATTATTGGGAGTAATAGTGCTGTCAGTTCTTCCCACGCGCTAACAGTCGGTGTCAGTTGGTGCAAAATCGATTGAATGGACACTAACTTCGTTTCATAAGATTTTGATGTCGGGAAGTTGATCTTCTGTCCAGCTAAACGGGTCCATACAAATGCGCTCCTGGAGAATGAGGTACTTGAACCTCTTTGGTTCTAACAAAATGACGTGCTTGGTCTTGTCTTTGTACTTAAGAACCTCAGAATCGGTGATCCATTTCAATGATAAAATCCGCAATAAAGTTTGATTAACCACAAAATGGTTATCCTTGTTCGTTTCTTGCCAGAAAAAAGTATCGGTGACTCGATGCGGTCGTGACGTTACATGGAAGCAATAGTGGCAGCCTTTTCAAAGCAAACTTTCTTAGCCCTTTAAATTGACTCTTCAATTTAGCTAACCCACCGATGATGCGCATCGCCTACAAATTCTACAGAGTAGTTCTAGAAAGATTCAGACTGTCCTTGATAGATCTGCCTCCACATCATTATGAAGATCCTTGTTCAAATTTTATAAATTAGCCTGATATGCCGCTCATTTTGTCCACTACTTTATATAAGGGCCAGTGCGTAGACTAGTCTCAGTGTCGGTGGCGCCGTAACCGGCAAGAGTAAGTGTTCCTTTGTGGCCTAGACTGTGACGAAATTCTTAAAACTTGGTATAAACTCTGCAGAAATTCAATGTCTTTTGTTAGTGAACGTCATAATTTGCAATCACGGAAATGATAGACTACTTGCAGTAACACAGAACAAGAGTAAAAGGGTATTTCGTATAAAAAGGATTTTACTTGAAAAGTTCAATGTTAGAAGAGTAGCAGAGAAGGGAGTGACAGGTCTCGTGCAAATGTTGTGGGACTTAACTTTTAAGCTCAAAGTTAATCTGAGGTGGTAGTGTTAGCTTCATGATATCCGCACAAGAAGTGAAGGAATAACAGAAAATAGGAATTTTTACACGTACTTAATTCCTTCTGAAGGCCTCGGTGGGTTATCAAGTTCTGTTTTTTAGAATATTGTGGAAACTAAGAAAAAAGTAGCTGGGAGATAATGGTAATGAGACTCCGAAATTTTGAGGAAAGAGTCATAGAGGCTACCAAGATTCTTCAAAGAACCTGGATGAGCCTTATTCTATACAGAGAAATGGAGCTCTACCAAACGCCTCCTAGAATTGTTTCAAGTCACTCTTAATTCCTAAAACACAAAATTTTAGTATAGAATAGAGTTATGAACATAACTAAATAAACCAAAAGATTACAATCGGGGGTTCCAAATCAAAAAAAAAGTAGATAAAAATGAATACCTAGAATTTGAATAGCAAAAATGTCACGCTGTGCTTTTGGATGCACTCGAAACAATCATACCTTCCTCCTAAATTAGTTATTAATGAATAAATCGAATCAAGCCAGCGATAAAGTCTCCATTACTCTGTGATGAAACAGAGACATTGTTGCAAAATTACTTCCTCCGTAATATTGAAGTCCTTTTCAATGATAATGTAGTAATAAATTGTGTTTTAAATGAATCTCTGGAAAAGATCAGTCAAATTACAGAAATATCTCTCTTTATATTAAAATATAATCCTTTGTTTACTACCATCATGCATCATTATTCGGCAAAATGCTCATCAAAATCAAGAATTTATACCGATAAACAGATTTCGTGAGACAAGACATAGTCTCAACCTCCTTTGTCGGAATATCGGGTTTAAAAAAGTCCAGCCTCAGATTAAATGCATACCAATGATATTTTTGCTGATTTAAATGCAGTTTACTATGGGAATTATGAACTAACAAATGGATCTGTAAACTAGTAGAAAACTGAAGTCGAACCAAATTATTTACAATTATCTCCTTTTCCAAAAGAGGTCTGAAGAAACGCACCGCAGAAGTTTTCAAGTATTTTGAACTGGACCAGATAAACTGAAATAATGGGAGATTGATCCAAGGCTTTGGAAGAACGTAGAGCTTAAATATTGTGTCGCCTCTAAGCATAAGCAGTCTGACGATATTTTGCACCTTTTTAGGCGAAGTAAACATTCTCAAGAGAAAACTTGAGCTCGGAACGAAAATCATTTAAACTTCGGAGAAAATCACTGTTTTTACCCATATATTTCAAAGAAGATGACGGAATACATCTAAAGTCTAGCTCAAATGGTGTACATGGATGTCATCGCTCACAACCGACTTTTCTGTAGACTCTGTAGGAGGAGGAAGCTGATGCCAGCCTAACGGATTATATGAGCAAAAAAAGAAGATAGTCATCGATCATCCTGATCATAACTTCGGAAGCTCCATGTGCCTGCGAGTGTCACCTGTAATACATTCTTTGCCCTCCGGCACAAAAATTCATCATTGTCTTCGAAATTTTTGATATAACTTCGCTATCCATATGTTTGGGTACACGATCCCAGTAAGCCATTGTTTTAGAAGATTTTCGTAAACAATTCATATGTAATGTCTTCAACAGTATCGGATGTTTTTATTTCGAAAAGTGTACTTTACATTATACTTCCAATGATTTCACCACTTGAACGAATAACTGGTATTCATAATACTGAGGAATTATCAGATCCATATCAGGATATACAAAATAGGCAAATCTACCTACATCAACCGAAACTTCACTATCTCCGCGTTTTTTATGCGGAGCTCGTAGTAACGCGTATAGCACGAGGTGATTTTCCCTGGCTTGATTTCGATTGTAAATATTTCGATGTTAATGAGACTTCTGAACCAATATTGTAGCTTACAAATTTGATTCGCTTTTGTGAATTAGATTTTTATCACGTGATAAAAAGTAAGAAGGTCAAACTCGGATACCTAAGGATAAAATCTGTTTCTTTCAAAAGCATTTATTAAAGCCAGATAATCTATGCCATTAGCAGTGTATCCCAGCTTAATATTGAAATTTTCTCGGATCAAAAAGGCAGTCACCAAATCATTTTAATTCCCATACACCTGCCCCAGATTTACACTAACTAAAATTTGCGAATCAGCGAAATCATTGCACATTTGCTTGACCAATCACCAAGGGATTAATATTGGAGCATAAATCATAATTTTTTTTCTCAAGAGCTTTATCTTATTCTCCATCCCAGTTCCCCAAATTTCGATCTTTTTTGTCAGATCCGAAAAAAGTGCAGATATTTCGGAAGAATTTTGGAATGAACCTACAAAAAAATGTATTAAACCTAGTATTTTCTTAATTCCGTCTGAGATTCATATTATATTTCAAGCCTATACGGCTTAGAATTTGTCAGAATTGACATAAATGAAGCCCCCGTCAAAAAATCTTAAATAAAGACTATTTATGTGAATATATGTAAATCTCGTATACTATAAGCCATTCGAGTATACCTTCCAGATATTGATCGGTTTTCCTTGTTTTTGTTGAAGATTAGAGGAGTATGTATATGAGTAACTTACAAAAATCTATCTAATCTTGAAATTTCTGGTTAGGTAAAGTTCCAAATGTGATTGGAGCATTGCAGAGTACTACGGGCTTAGAGGTATATTAAAGTTGCCCATATTCTGTATTGAAAGTAGCTATTCGATGTTTTCTGGTTTCAAAGTTATCTCATTAGGACTCAGTCATCTAATAAGGACTCATTTTCTGATCAAGAGTGGAAAAGAATCCCGCATCCTCAAGCCGATCGATCGTTTCATCAGAACCAGGCAATGGAACATTAATATTTTTGGTGATGCGATTCGAAGCACGATAATCTACAATACTGCTTAATTCTCTATTATTTCCTTTCCCAAAGAAAGTGATGGTCTATTGGTAAACTTAATTTATCTTTCCTACCCTTCCCTCAAAAGATTCTATACGTATTCTTTCAGTTCCCTAGGTTCACATGTAAAAAAGGCATAGAGGTCTATGTGTTGCCTTTAATTCTTCTTTCACCCTGTTTCATGATTAAATGCCCGAATATTAGGTATGTCAGTTGGTTATTCATCAAAAAGATTCTTTCATGCATATCAAGTACCTTTCAAGCCCCTGAATTGTGTAGAAAAATTCATGCAGCAAACATTGAGCTATAGATTGGGGGTTGAGCAACATTATAAATGCCAATCATACCAAACAAATTTGATGGGACTTGCATCCCCAAAAATATTATGTCTCTTTTCGTAGCTGGTTTCAAATTGTTTATTCGTTCTTCCTCTGTAGCTCACGGCTAGATATAATTTTTTTTTGCGCAGTGATATATTTTATTTAGGGTTACGCGCAGTGATATGTTTCCCGGGACACATGTGACCAAGGAGAGAAATACGAAGGTGATACCGACTAAAGTATGATTCAACCGATTAAAAATGGAGAAGATCACAGGAAACTGTTAAAAAGATCGATGAATCGCAAAAAATCCTATTTATGCTAAAATAGGGCACACTGAAGGCATAAATTTACATTGGGGTGTATGTTTAGTAAAAATGATGACTAAACAGTGCTTTGTTGACGCTTTGATGTTGTAAAGCCATACGTGGACAAGGAAAAAATAATTTGAATCCTTCAAAAATTCCCCAGAAAATCATCCATGATCTAGATGTTCCCTTACTTTCAGATTAACGTCGACTGCTTACCAGAACCTCCTTGGAACAGAATAACAATTAGATATAGGACCAAAAAATATCGTCAGGAATTGGATGGTTGAGAAGATCGTAGATCTTTGGGCAGATGGGTTATAGAAATGCCTGTATATAG
Organism: Kappaphycus alvarezii; assembly: GCA_002205965.3. Lineage (NCBI taxonomy): Eukaryota > Rhodophyta > Florideophyceae > Gigartinales > Solieriaceae > Kappaphycus > Kappaphycus alvarezii. The sequence goes on along the minus strand of NADL03000717.1, from coordinate 31,277 downwards.
GTCAATACCCTCTTATCGAAATTTAAAGTTACCTGTGCTTCATTGATCAATACGTAAAGATAGTTTGAAGGCGATCTTTAAATATCGATATGTCCTTCTTCTTCAAACAGAGGATCGGAATTTTGCACTTCAATGATAAACAGATTCATCATTATAATCTATATTATGAACGTGATGAGCCATTTGTGGTCAACAGTATCCATATCCAGTGTTGTACGATTTGCGCAGGAAGAAGACAGAATAGTACTGCAGCAAACTTAATATGTGGGAGTATCTCGATAGGAAAAGATACTCGGACGAGAGACTGGCCTGCAGCCACAGCAAACCTGGAGCGGTTTACGGAGACCTTGATTGGACTTTATGAAATAGTCATTTTAAAGTACTATTAACTGTAAATCATACACAATGGAGCTCCTTCTTACCGATAGCCGAGATAGTGGCACCTGCATCACACAAAAGGCCATGGTTTCTTTGGTTTCCTTGCTGACATGTAGATATAATGTGGATACCAGACAAATAGAAATTCAAGATACGTTCAAGTCAGACGGATGAAGCATTGTGTTCGAGATAGAGACAAAAAAAGGACAAAATCACCCTCCGTCGCCTAAACGAAAATCCTGAAGGTTTTGGCCGATTGTAGAATCCAAGGCGATTAAGAGTCACTGGGTACATATAACTTGTCATTTCGCTTCAAAATCGTCCGTAATGGAAATATTTCCCGTTATTGAAAGGTGGGTGAGCTGCTTGAGAGCTCGCATACCGCTAAAAAGATGTCACCGGTCGGCGAATGACGGTTGGTGTTTGATGCCTCTTTTCGAGTTGCTTTAGTGAATCAACCCGATGTGAATTTAAGTAGTCGACTTCAGTCTTCGGGAGGCCCGAGTCATGCCACCGACAGCAACTGCGGCGGTGGTGTGTCTTCTATGTTGACAGTATAGTACACTACGGATCCGGAGACGTGATCCTAAGTTGATCCCAAATGAATGTAATTGATTAATACTGTACCTTGGCACTGTATAGTATCGTACATGTGCTACACAGGGGCGGTAGAGAAGCGAGAATGAAATACATCAGGAAGATTGGAAGTATCAGTATCTTTGCGATACTGGCGGTCTTTTTCTGAAGGATGGGATTCCTGCTCAATATTAATGAAGTCAGTGAGAGTTTGAGTTGAGTTTTTCACATGAATAATTCGAAAACCAACAGCTGTGACGAATTCTTTCTAAGCGAAGTGTTAGTTAGGATAACAAGGATTCTCGGACTTCACACGGAGACCTGCTGGACGTGTCTTCTGGACATCTTCATTTTTTCGAGCGGGTAATCTGCTGGAGGTTCTGATCTATTGTGAAGCTAATTGTCATGACGTAAGATACAGGTATTGCCGGCGTATCTCATACGGTCAGTTTTGGCGAGATCAATAACTGTATTGTGGTTTCCTAAATTTGGATTTGCCTTTGTCCTGGTGCATAACACTTAAAGTTTGATGGTGCTTTGTGGAAAAATGACGCAAACATTATAAATGAATAACTATGATTTCTTATACATTGGATCAGGGAACGTGATACTTTATAGATTTCTGCAAATGCTCTCCAGAGATTACTTATCTCTTAAGCATTGCATCTGAAGTTCATAGGTCACTGCTGGGCAATAGCATTGGTTGGGCTCAGACTCTTTGTGAGGGTATTAAATATGTCAGATATGTCGAACTTATCCATGTGAGAGCGAATACGAACCGTTTTTACTGTACATTTGGCTTTCGTGCGGCGATTGACACTATTGTACTCCCGGTATTTAACAAAAATGATTGCGAAGGAGCTCATATCGCAAATACTGAAGCAAATGTCAAGATGGAAGCATAGCACACGTCTATCGAGTGCATGCACAAGAAATTTGGCCTAATGAAAACAACGTAAATTGTACTAGCGATGAAAGGTACTATACATCAGAATTATGTCTTATATTTTCTTCTGGGATGTCCGCAAAGAAGCGAGGGACGTTAATCATCTGTTCTACGCAGTCCGCCGTTCAGCAAATAATAAGTTTTTAAGGAGAAGGGTTGAATATCCATGTTCATAGGCAGAGGAATGCTATTTGTGGGCAGAAAGGGTTTTGATAGTCATCCAATGGGCTTTTGGATCCATTTACACGGAGGAGCTTGAAGAGTGTATATTTTCAGGTTCTTTAAGCTGTGTTAAGTCCATCATGTTTGGAATTGTTCGGGTAGTCCACACCCGGTTGGACTTGATCCTGGCTAGATGCTCCTACAAAAACAATAGTGGAAGCGATGTGTAGGTTCGTATTGTCCAAAGGGCTTTTACGCAGCGAGAAGTGTTTTCAATGCGAGGATCTGAGTTGATCAAATTCTACGCACCGCTCTTACAATTAAAAGAGAAGCCTAAGTACTAGACTTCTTGGAGAAATTTTAATTTTTCGCAAGTAGTTTGAGTTACGAAGCATTCGTAGAAACTACGTAGCACACCAACATATGAGGACGAGGGCATTTCTTTTCCCAATCAGTAGCGGAATAATAGTCCGGTACAAGACACTCACTTTATAAGACGTAAAGGAACATATTTCTCACCGCATGTATAGAACAAAAACCGAAATCATGAGAATATTAAGATGCTCTTCAGCAAAAAGATCAATGACGGTTGGCAGAATTTATTCCTGAAAAATCAGCTTTGTATCAGTAGGAAAGAAAATTTTAAGAGTTGTGGCTTAGTCTTGAGTAACGTTAGTGGAAGTAATCCTCTGAAGTAAGAGACCAATAAAATCATAGGAGGCCTTTCAATACTTGCCATGATTTTGGTGCGAGTGAACGGGAGCATCCCAGGGCTTTTGCATGATCCCTCTTTCAGGTAGATTCGAAGATCTTGGATTGCAACGCAATTGTATGTTTTAGAGTTTTCCTTCTGCGATGCAGAAAAATGAATCCGAATTGTCCTACCCTTCAAAAAACATTGCACATGAGACCCATGTTATACACTCAACGCATCGTGTTGTTTCGTTTCAATATTGGAGGGAAGGAACGGAGCGGGTTTGTGGAGTGAAAAAGTGAACGATAGCATGGGCATAGTTGAACGAGCTACAGTGAGTTCTAGCTACTCTACTTGTAGAACCTGAAAAATAAAAATTTGTGTCACCGAAATGAACTGCGGGAATTATGCCCGACGACTGCTTCAGATGATGATAACTGCGAATCACCATAATGACATTCCCTTAGGGAACAGCTGACCATATTTTTCATGCATTAAAAACACCCCAAATTTCCCCTTAATGACACAGCAATTGTTCGTTTGCTGAAAAAATTGACTGTCAACAACATACAGAGAAAATGACTTCATATTTGGGCGGAAAAGTAGCCACTTCAAAAGGAAGTATATCTGCTAGGGTAGAATGTGCAAGTGGCGTCTCCTACGGACTCGTTTGTATTTTATTCTTTTATTAATCAAAGTGTTGTGTTCATCCATTTGAAATCCAAATGACATGTCGTCGTGTGCTGCATTAAAACGAACACACGATAACGGTGTTGTAAAGTCAAGACGTCGTGTAGAGTCGTGTAAAGATACTGGGAAGTGGAAAGGGATCGGTAGTGCAGAAGAATAGAGGGAAAAAGACGTAGGCCGAGCTGAACGAATGGCGGATAGTTTCAGCTACTTTAACGGTAGACTAAATTCATAGACCTCTGTATGTCCGGTAGAGCGTTGGGCGTTGTAATTGGTGCGACAGTGCATATACGCGCCGAAGGTCCCATAGCTGCCATGATGGCGACTAAGAGTTTCACTTTAAGGCTCTTTATAGCCCTCCCTAATGAACTACAGAAGCCAACACAGGTAATAAATTCGTCTGTGTAAGAGTTGCAGCCCAGAGAAAAGCGTTCCAGTGCTTTCGGAGCACTTATTTCATTAGTTTTTTTCTAAAAGATGTGTCCATTACACATCTTATACAGGGTTGAATACGCAAACCCGGCTCTCCAACTCATCTCAGTGCTGACAGATGTCGCTAATTACGTCGCAGTGACAGAAATGGAGCCCCTCAGCCAGGTTCGAACCGCTCTCATACATGAACACGTTACAGCAATGGTTTCTTCAAACGCGGCATTTACAGAAGCTTTTCTTGCACCAGTCTCGGAGATTGTTTTGCCTTACACTGTCTCCATTTCACAACCTGCCATAAACTGAAATTAATCCCCTCCATTTCGATAAATAGCTTTACTATATATTTTTAATTAGTAACAATCTACGAAAACCCTTCTTGAGAATTGATTAATCTTTTTAGATTTCTACAGCAGCAATATCACAATCGCCTTGACAGTTAATCTGTGGATTCTAGATGAAATTTCCATTAAATAAATAGGCCCCTCGTTGCGACGTATGTCGAATAAGAATTCAGCGGTACTTTTATTACTATTATAGTGGTAAATTTACTTCTGCGTGCTGCCGTAGAAAATTTCTACGAGTACGGCACACTTGGACAAGACTTTGCCGTTACCTGAAAGCACTGGAGATAGTCCATCATGGACACCACCACTCCGGTCTATCGTAATCTCCAGGAATTCCCTCATGAGCTCTAAACCCTACCCAAACAACTTATCCTTTCCTTGCAGCTGAATACCAAGCATTTTCTGGAAACGGTTCGTCTGAATACGTAACCGGGTTTCAGTATTCTCCATGACCTTCTTTCTGGATAAGAAGTACTGTCAACATTAATCCCTTACCGCATGTATGGTAAAGAAAGCATGCAATCCTACGGAAGGTGTACTGCCGCTTCTTAAAGGCGGCTGGGTCGCAGGAAAAGGGTCATTCTAAAGTTCTGTAGAAGTATCTGTAAAAAGTAGCTAGATAGATTGCGTGGGAGTCTCTTCAATCCGCTACCTAGTTTAAATAAGTATTCTACTGGAGGAAGGCTGCTTTTCAGAAACTTTGGTTACTCTGACTTACATTGCTGTTAGCCAGCACTGCTTGTTTCAGTAGACTATTAGAGACTGCCTCCGTTTCGCAAATAAATTATTCCCTAGTACAAAAATTCTTTTGTTCAAAAAACCAGGAGGGCGTGCAGCGTGCTTAGCCGAAAGCGGGTCTAACTGTATGTTACTAAATTTTTTTCAATGTTTCGAAGACTAAAATGATTATTGACGAGAGAAAAAAACTCTAAACATTCACTGGTAAGTAGATATTCAGAAACATGTAGTAGTTTATATGATTTCTTCATATATTTTGATGTCTCGAGAGCACTTTATGTATGAAAAAAGGAAAAACATTATTTACCATAAATATCTGAGCGCCTTGAGTATCTGGTGATCAAATCAGGAAGTTGAGGAATATTTTCATGCATCATAAACAATAAGGGTTAATGATGGACAAAATAAACTTGTAATTATTCATTTTTAATTGCTCGTTGCTTAGTTATAATTATTGCTTTAACAATGCTAGGAATGTTTATGCCCGTGACATTATTCATACATCTTATGTATACAAGATTATTAAGGATACTAATTTTCAATTTTATCTTTCATAGACTCCATTTACTTTTCTTAAGCTATAGTCGATACCTTAGAGCAGAAAATATGTCTGTATTTAAGTGTTTAAAATTTTCGCATTATTAACTGCACATAATTCTGGGAAGCTAACCCGGAAACAGGGTTAGTAGGTGAGGATAATTTGCTTAGAGAATTAAGTTTTGAGGAGACTATTTCGCTCGAGCTGTACCATGTTCAGATGTACATTTTAGAAAAATCAAAAAAAAGTTTTCCTCAAATCATTGGCAATAAATTATTGTTATCATATCACCGTAAAAACATTCAAGACACGAGGCGAAAAATAAGAATAGAGAAATTCAAATATGTGAACTCAATGAGTTTCTTATATTTTAATACCGAAATAATCTCCATCTTGAAATAATTCATAGTAGGAGCAGGTATAGTGCCTTTTCTTCCGAATATTTCGGTATCTGGTTAAGTCTGAGTATACCAAAAAAATGGTGTGTTGAACTCTTTTATTAAAACTAAAAATTTTAGTCTTACATAGAATATTTTTTCTTCTCCCAAAAACCCATGAAAATTCTTAACACACATCAAAACACTCTTTTGGTAAACACGATTTGCTTTAATCCTTAAGTTTTTAAAATTCTACTCCCAAAAACCCTCTTGGTGACACCTAAAACTATTACAAAGATTAATCATAAATGATCCTATGGTTAGTGATGTAACATATCTAATCGATATTGATCTTAAAACTTAATATAGCTTGATTAAAAAATAGAATTTCGCGCTGAAATATTTCAGAAACCGAGCAATTGCTTCGAAAAAGAATTGTTGAAATTGATAATATGGTAAGGTTTATTTGTCCATTTCAAATGAGATTATAAGAAAAAATAAATGCTGCATAAAAGTTTGTAACTATATGTATTCCACCCATTTCGCATCGAAAAAACCCTATACCCATGACCACGCGCGATGTACATATTTCTGTCTGTTTGAACATGTTCATTGTCAGGACTCAGCAATGACTGGCCTTTTTTACGAGATATATAGCATTTGAACTACTTGCGGCCCTTGAAGGCCTCATTGGATTCGTTAGTTTTGCTGAATATCCTGAAAAAATTTTTTCTGCGCTTTTGCCGAAGGATTTACCATAGTGTTATATTCTTCAAGTGCATGAGCAATGATACCCTGTTTTCCATATACTTCCACAATTTCTTTTTTAATTTTTTCGCTGATGTTACGCCTACGTCGTTCAGAGAGTGAACTTTTGAACCGAAAGCAATGTCTTTTTCCATCTGCAAATAATCCACAGTACTCTATAGACTGAGACAAAATATGGCTGCCACTTAAAATTTCTGTATGCTTATCGCAGCTGAGATCACTCATACCGCTGAACAACACTTTTCAAGAAAGTATGACGTTATAGTTATTCGTCTCAAAATCAAAACTGATGCGGAATAATTTTTCCGTCGGTATTATAGAGAAGCAAGTTTAATTCTGCCAAACACATTACGCCTATTTATATTACCCCAGAACGGATTTTAGATAGATGCACAGAGGAAAATCCCTGTGTATTATATTTTTCCCTGTTACAGCAGGCAAGAGTCTTTCAGTACTACTTTTGTAGCTGTAATATAGAAAAAGATGATTTTTTTCCGTTGGAATATAGAAATTGATATTTTGACTGATTGCTCAGAATGCAAAAAAAGTACGATTATTGACACCGTTATAGATATTAGGAAAACAGATGTGCTCCTATTTATGATGTTTTGCGGAGTTTTTCTTCCATTTTAACTAATATTTTCGAATGGTATTCAAATCGTATCCTAGATTACGAAATTGTAATTTTTTCAATATAAAGAAACGATTTTTCTTACAAAGTGCGGATAAATATCCAAACTAATGATACAAAATACCCTTAATATCTGGTTTTAGTAAATCTTAGAGTTTAGTTCATTATCCAGGACTCAGTATTGGTAAAAGTGATTTTATATATTTTCAACTTTTATCTTCATAGCAAAATGAGTGGAAAGCTTTTTTCTGTTGTACAAAATAGTAGTCAATGAGTATTTCTACTGAATAGTTAACGTTAAATGTCTATAGCTAAACAATTTAGTCAAATAAACTCTGAACTATAGTGTTTGAAAGTGACCGGGGATAAAGTTTAGCCTACTACACCAATAAAATCACTAATATACTAAGCTAGTTTTTACATATTTTTATTTACAGAGAAAGGAAAAGTCTATGTCCATTTATATGGGTGGTAGAAGAAAAGGCGAAAATCTCTCAGTTTTATTTTGAAGTCAAATGATTCCTAGTACATACAATGATATACTCTCAATATGTCACCCATGAAAAACATTTCTGCAAATCTCATACTAACTTCTCAACGCAAAAATATTTTCCTGATGAAAAGTCTCATGAAATTAATTTAAATGGATCTAGGGTCCTTTCAAATATATTTTTTGAGGAAAACTTTGGATATCCTGAGATGTAATCGAGAGTTCAGAAATTTTGATATACGTAAGCAAGTAATTCAACTATTCAATTAAAGGAAGATATTTATAGACAAAACAAAATTGTCGTAACCTACCATTATATCAAACTAAGTAAGTATAGACATTACAATACGAACCAAAAGACTGCAAATAAATTTTTGTAACTACCTCAAACTCGTACTGGCACCCCTCAAATATATTGAAATTCATCTTAACAATCTGTATTTGTCACTTTGAAATAAAATGATTGTTATTTCCACACTGAAACATTGATTGAGGTATATTTCGGTAAAACTTCGAAAAAATTTTCATCATCTTTAACATACAGCATTTGAGGCGGTCATTTTTTTCGCATGGTACGTTAAATGTTAATGGTAACTGATACAACGTATTGATCTCAGGCCATTTAGTTTGATAATTCTCTCCGGGATAATTTATATTGGCATCCAAATCTTCAGTAATCACTAGAACAGCAGAAATAATATTTTAATACCATCTTGAAAAGGCGGTACGGCTCAAAAATTGAAAATTGAGCCCATGAAATTGAAAACGCTCATGAAATTTCACTGAAATAAAATTTTTTGAAACTATACTTACAAATATATTACTCTAGCTTTATAAACTGGCTGCCTACTCGGCTTAAATTTCAAGAAGAATAGTTAAATGGAACTACATAATGATAAACATGGTGAAATGGACGAGTTTGGGCATCCTAAAGCAGTTCAAAATATCTAATGTACCCAGCATAAAACATGAACTTCTCTTGAAATCTGAGAAAAGGATAAAATATCTTGTTTCTGTTAGGGATCTAGAGCCAAAAATATTTATCTTTGATTTTCATAATCTGACTTCTTGAGTAATTTCTATATTCAGTGAAATATTGCTCGGAATCTTCCAAGACCTGGAAAATACTTGGACGTCCAAAATATTTAAAGGAAAGTTCTTCGCAATGTAATGTAATTAATTTCGAAAGTATTTTGTTTTTCAAGTTTCAAGAATATGTTCATGGTTTTGTTGAGTTTTTAGAAAAAGGAATCTTGGTATTTGTTTCAGTTGACTCTTCACTACTGGTTTTTGATGAAATAAAGAAGAAATTTTCTTTCTCGTTTTTTTGCGTGAAGGCAAAGAACAAAATAATTTAACAGATAAGGCTTATTTGATAAAAAAGGTCCCTTTTTGAACACCAATGTAATATGGATTCTGTAAAAATTAGTTATTAAACATTAAATTACGACAATGTACTATTTAAAGCTTCTGAGATGGCTTAAGCAGCAATAATTTCATATTTTTGTTAATTTAGTAAGAATCCTGATGTTTAACGAGGACCGGACAAAAGCTTGAAGAATAAATATCAAATTAAAATCTTTTACACCCAGCTCCTTACATGTATTACCAAGCCATTACTAAGAATACTGACGTCTTAAATTAGTTCTTATAATATTTTCATGTACCCTCTATTCTATACTGTAATTTCATTCGTTAAGGGAAAAAAACATTTCTTTCGCATTAACTTACTTGCAATGCGGTGTTTGAATGATATTCATTTCTATTTTTGTTTCATTTACATTTTTCCCAAATTTATGGCGTTCACCTGAAGAATTATTATTTCTTCATCGCCCTTTTTCTTTAATAAAGTTCTAAATTTTTCGTATACATCTCACTGTAGTTTTTGTCATGATTATGAAACTCATATATCGAAATATTTCGTGCACATATTGTCGGATTCGAATAACTTTTTTGATCCATTAATTAGTTTTCGGTATGGATCCAACTGCTTTGCAAAATTTCCCAATAAAGTTGAAAAAAAATATCCTCATCTACATTTTCCTCTGGTAGAAGAATTTTTTCTGCTCAAATTTCTTTTTAGTTGTTCTGCACAAAACGTTAGAAAATCATAAGCATCCATAGAACACCTGCGAAATATTTTCCTGTATTTTAGCAATATTTTACCCAGGCTCTCAAAGGAAACTGGCTACTTAAAATGTTTCACATAAGTAAAATGGTAGATTAATACTTATTTAAGGAGCTTATTCAACTGTTTTTTGACTTATTGTCTAAATTTTTAGATATTTGACAATAGATTACACAGTGAGAAATCGCCAAGTCAGAACCCATTTTTGAAGAAATATTTTAGGTTATTCCGTAATTACCTCTATATCGTTCCAAATTTGAATGGATAATAAGATCTATACACCACAAAGTACTCAAATTAGAGTGGAGACAGGTCCTCTTGGATCTCATTTCCAAATCCTCCTGTACATCATCGAAAAGTTCACATAGTGAAAACTTAAATTCTAAACCATGCTCCTTTTGTTATTCTCCAGCTAAATCGCATAGTTCTAGGCTGGCTTATGAAGTACCAATTAAATACTGCATCGGTGATATATCCCACGCTAAGGTAATATCTAGCGTTGTAGTACATACTCTGCACATTGCTGATAAATAAGAGTATATGTTAAACATTATACATGGAAGATATCACATCCGAGATCCCATCAGCTATGTCAACTCCACTACCCCAAACTGAAGATATCATTCCCTTTTTGACCAGTGTTTCATTACTCATTTTGTATAACTTGAGGTTCTGAGAGACTTGCGTGAAATTTCACCTTTACCTAATAATAAAGCTCCCTCAACAAGCTTGGAAATAAACTGTTTGGCTCGAAAACTCCAACTTTCGTCACGAAAGGCTATTATTCTAGACTGCAAGTCTCTTAGTCGTTTTCAATCTTTTTTGTACGAAATCCATACAAGAAAAACATCCCTTCTCGAACAAATCTCAAAAAATAAGTAAATAAACATTTCACACGAATGTGAAATTCCTAATAAGTCGATTTCAGTCGAATTCAATTGGTGTTTATGCTACATTTAATTGTAAAAATCCATTCTTTCAGAATTGAAATGCCGTGATCTTCATTTCTGTCAGGATTAATCCGAAAATTTCTGAACATGAAATCCTATCTGGTAACGTACCTTTCTGTAGACTTTCGGAAGCATTCGATAAAATAAATAACATAATTACTTAAAGAGTCAATGAACAAAGATATTTTCCTATTATCATTAACTCTAAAGACATGTTTTCTCAAATATGGCAAATATTTTATTTTAAAATAGCTTAAGGCCTGAGAACATCAGTTAGTTACATAATAATGTGACAAATGTTTTTTCAGAAAATATGTGAGCGGATTGATGAAGTTCCCATTATATGTCGACCAAAATGCTAAAATAAGATTGACCAGTCACTGCAACTACTTATTTGTCTGCTCTCGACGTGAATTCCGACGATTTTTAGAATATACAAGTTCTGAAATGTATGAATTTTGCTTATTGAGAAAAACACTTGAATCAAAAAAGTACTGTGATGCCGTCCGTACAATAAAGAACATGTGGAAATGTACTTCAGATGTATATTTCAAAATTTCCTCCCAATATAAACTGGAGATATTTTGGTAGCTTCTTGAACGGTTTCGAATACTATTGGACTGGATGGTCCACCAGTATAAAATAAATGATATTGTAAATCGATTGGCGTAGGTTTATTCGTCAATGCTTGAGAGGAAAAAATACAAGAAGGTATCGAACCATAAAAGCCACGCATGTGCCACTAATTTCGGTAATATATGGAATATAGTATCGTTCATATCTTCAGAAAATATTATGCATGTGAAAATGCAAGAGTATTACTTCATGTAAACGAAAACATTTGAACACCCAAATAGAATGTATTAACACAGAACGGTCAAGTCAAAGATTCCCTAACACAAAAAAGCGCCCCCAAAAAGAGGTCCTCATAAAATATAGTAGCTCCTATCCTCTGATGCTTTAATGGTCTCCTAAACTTGATCTAATGGATATCTTAGGGGAAAAGAAATCTATGACTCTGATATGCACATAGAGAAATTAAAAATTCACAAAGGCATATTGAAGAATCATGTTAAATGGGAAATCGTGACAGTCGAAGCAAAAATATAACTTCTGATGACAGCTTTTAATTTTAAAGCGAGAAATACAAGTTTGACGTGTTCGGTCAAAATTATTTCATTTTTCAAGTTATTTGAGCAAGAAAAAGTGAATAAAAAGTTTGAACTTGTATTTGGCCCCTTCAATGTATGAAAGTTTTTTTTGTTACTTTATTATTATTTCAAACTACGCCATGCAACTGGATGAAAAGGCGGCATTACTCGTTGTTAAACTCAGGATATTTAGTTATTTTAAATTGTAGATATTTTTTGGCTCAGTGTAATACCGAGGTCAAGGTGTAGATCGAACGGTATGGGAACACATTCTTTGAATTTCATTTACCAGTTTCGAGTGTTAAGATTTTGATTTTGGCATAAAATGATTGCAATATTATATCTGCGGCTACGAAAAAGACAATTTTCATCTCTTGATTTACGTAGCCGGCATTGTTCTAATGAGGGACAGTAATAATTACATTTTTTGCAAAATTCAGTCTTGGGAACCTCGATACAAAATTCCGGACAAATACTCCACTTTTTTCTTAGCAGTACACGTCATAGAATAGGGAAGTACATGACCTTGACATAAGAGCTACGTGATAGAAAGTATCAAAACAATGAAATATACTCGTGCAATCAAATTACCACTACTATTTATGAATGCTGGATTAAGAAACTTCAAGAAAATAATGGATCAATTTTTAGTAAACTGAAATAAGAAAAACTGCTCGGTTGTTTAGTTTTTCTTGTAAACAGCACACTCTCATACATGAATGCTCCAGTTTGTATTTTCAGTTTTCATTCATAAACGACGAGGGATTTGCACTTGGACACATTCTGGCGTGTGCTTATTTATCTTAAAGCAAAATTCATTAAGCACCGGGAATGATGGAAAAATGAGATTATCTTTAGGGCTTATGGAATCTGACAAACAAAAGGCCATCGTCTCCCGTCTCTTGCCGTACTTGTAGCAACTCGGTATAGTCTGGCTTCTTATAGTCTGCTGGGTGGGACCGTGAGCGTATTCCAGAAGGTCGTGTATAGCGTAGAAACCTATAATTTTTCTCGCTTGTCTTTTTCTCATGGTTCATTGGTGTCTCGCCTCTAAATGTCAATTTAGTGCTCCAAAAAACTTTAGTGTAATTTTGAAGCATGTAGTTTCTATATTTTTTTGGTGATTTAAAGGCCATTTGAAGAATCCATAAATCACTTCACAATGTGCTGTACATGCCAGGAAAAGGCAATACCATCCGTGCAAGCTTTTCAAAATCCCTCAAAGTCGACTTGTTTTTGACTATTTTCCTCTGTTACGACTGGCTTTTCGTCTCAGTTGTATAACTAGGGACCTTTTAGCTTATTGTATAAAACAACAGCAAAGGCAAGGAAAGCACAGTTACCTTTCCAAGAACTGGGCATCTATTTATGAAATTGAGCTAAACTTTGTTGGAATTAGTTTGGATCTAGAAACTACAGTTCGGGTCATACAGCCACTGAAATTATTCCGAAACCGTGATTGAAGAAATCATTGGTGCATGCTATGGACAACTGGAGTCATAAACGAAAAAATGTACCAATAAAAAGAAGTGTTGAAAATGTTATAATTAAAAGTAACTCTTCATCATTTCCTATTTCGATACAATAAACCTGTATTTTATGTATATAGAATAAAGTAATTTTTTTATTTATTTTCGAAATAATTACTTTATTGTATAATGAGTATATGTGTAGAATCAATTGAGCGCCAGCTCTTTGAAGGGAATATCTACTCAATTCGACTCATTTCATGCTTTTAGAGAACTTTTAAGTTAGGCAAAATTTGGTGGTATTTAATTTTTGATTGGACAATGTTAGAAATATTCTCCTCATAATAATGATTTAGAAATATTCTCCTCATAATAATGATTAGTGGATGTATTAGTTTTAGAGGGGGTAGTAGGAGGGCTGTATTAGGGGAAATGTTGAAAAAGAAGTCTAAATCGCAGGTACAGCGTCAAATGAGGCAGGTTACAGGGTACAGTAAATGTAGGAAAAAATACCCCAAATCGCGCATTCTGTATTATGCCACGCAACTTTCGCCAACTTTGAGCCCTTTCGAGTACAACCTGCGAAAAAACTGTCAAAATCTACAAAATGAGAGCCAATCAAAAAATTCAGCATCAGTATCATCATCATCAGCAGCAGCAGCAGCAAAACGTAATTCTCATTGGCTTCTGAATTTTCAAAAATTAGCAAATTTTAATTTCTTCCGACCAATGCGCACCGAGTGCACTCGTGCACTGCGCTGCGATCGGCTCTTAAACAATTTTCGTGCTCTACGCTCGTTGGCTGTAGAGCTACCGATTTGGGCCAATGAGCTGGTGCCAAGCTGGCATGGCACTGCGCCCATTGGCCCCGATTCCAAGGTATGTCTAACTTTACTTTTCAGTGCAGCTGGCTGCAGTACCTAATCTCGAGACGATTGTAACAAAATGGGAGAGGTGCGGGAGATGTGTACCATACTGTACTGTACTCTACAGTACACGTACAGTACAGTACATACATAACATATCGTATTACAGTACTGAGTACAGTACTGTACTGTACAGTATAGTACAGTACACCGTAGTACTGAAGCTACGACACGCTACCAAGCTAACGCCGCCCAGTGCTACAACCGCAATCGCACAACAATCTGATACAGACCAGATGCGGTTTTACTCGCGGTCAAATCATGTACCGATGACATGCATGGTGCGCCAATAGGTTACCCTACCTCTCCGCTATGGCGGTCATGGATTCACGCCCCTAGCCACGCTGAATGTTGCCGCATGCGCAGCTAGCCTCATAGATTTCGCGCAGCAGGAAACTAACATGAGACTGCTGCTGATGACTCCTGTTTACTCACTTGCGCGGGAGCGGACCGACATCTATTCACATTTTTCCAACTCCTCCACCCGTCATTCTCCGCACAACATGGAGGCCTCTCACACGCATTTACAGCGGCTACTCTCTCATCCAAGCCTGATACTTCAACCAATATCTTATATCAGGCCTGGTGCGAGTCGTCCGCTAAATGACTTCGGAAAGATGATAATTGTCGCGACTGCTGAATCCCTCGTTACACTCTGAACCCGTGACTCGTCAACGCATCCGCCGTAACGCTTTTTTGCATACACCTGTTGCGGAATTCCTCACTGCCTATCCGTATGTGGTCACCCACATATACGATGATGTGTGGTCAGTGATGCTGCGGCGCCACTTAGGATTCCTGTCTTCGAATCTGCTCCGCTCCTTTGCACGGAATGCAGGGCGCCCATAGACCACCTCGGCGACCATGCTGCTGATTTGTGTAACAAAGGTGTCGGTTGGAAGAACCGCCACGAAGCAGTGGCAAGAGTGCTCGGTAAGGACCTGTTCAAAGCCGCAGCTGGCGTCCACTACGAAGTCTTGCATTTACTTCCCGGAATGGACGCCCGACCTGCCCACATACTCGTCCACCCGACTAATTCTTCGGAAAACCTTACGTCCCCCCTCCCGGCTGCATATGTTATCACATTCTCCTCACATTTCCAGTAGTGCTTCCGATTCAAGGGAGCCCGGGAAGCGCGCCTGGCCGCCAATGCGGCAGAAAGACGAGGACTAAGGGACTTTGCGACAAAAATCACCGCTATTCCTGGCCATGCTTCACCGGGACGCCCGCATCTTGGCTGGCCGTTTGACCTGCTAGCCTTTGATTCCCTGTGATGCCCGTCAGAGACCATATACAAGGTGGTCGACGAACATGGAGCCGCCATCGCGGCCCGTATCGGAATCTTTAAGGCGGGTATCCTCTCGGCTTTACCAAGAGTTCAACTATGCCATTTGGCCCACGTTTGCAGGTTCAGCGATTGGTGGTAGTAACATGCAGACTTTTTGCCTCCCGCTCCAAAGCTAGTCAATTTTAGCGGCCCTTTACAAGTACTGAAGAATATTAAAGAGTAAACCAGTCATATGTGGTACTGTGGCACGAAGCCTGCAGAGGAGTTGTTCCAGGAAGTAGGAAAATGCTTCGCTGTTCTGTTTCAGGGCTTGGTAGGCAACAAAATCAGCCTCTATAGTATCGTTAGGACTTTTTTTTTGTACATGAAAAATGTAGTTCCCGCTGATATTTACTCCACGCTGAAGCGTTTCTCTCGCATAGAAAAGCGAGACCCCGCGAAGCTGGTTTGAGATTTTTGGGTCTTGTTACAGTGTAACAATTGGTTTATTGTTAATTCGAAACACAATGACACTGAATAATTTATTCTAGATCATTATTATTATATTTATCATTGTACAAAAAAATGAAAAAAATGGACATACTAAACGTAAACCTAGTCTTTATTTGAAAATTGCGAAATCAAACCTGTCCTGGCTGCTACAAACAAAAAATATATTATTCAAACCACTTATTTGTAGGTCTAGATGAAACAGGTAGGGACAAAAGAATTATGTGGATTGTAATACAAGGAAACTTCTCAGAAAAAAGTTATTCATTCGTTAATGCGCTTAGCTCTATAAATAAAGTTTGGCCACTTTTCACAAGAAATATTGCAAATTTATACAAGAAAATGTGTATTATCTATATGACGGTAAAAAAATAGTCTCCTAATCTAAAGTACATGTATCTAAATCACATTCAGAGCGACAGCTGCACGATGGATGACTAATACATTCAAATTAAGAATTATTTTCTCTACAATGAATTAATTTATACTTCACATTATTTATTTTTTTAGATGCTTTTTAATCTTATGCTCATTTAGCTAAATAAATTTCTGAAGAGATTTAGGATTTGTGAATTACGCCTTTGAATATACAGCAATAAAGCTGCTTGTGTGGAAAAGGGTGGGAGGTATCCGCCACGGGATAAGGAATTTCTAAATAGACTCGTTGATTTCATGTAATCAATGTAGGAAATTATATGGTTCATGGAAATATGTGGAGACTGTCTTTTGACATGTTTCGTGTCTCAATTTTGAAATATAGTAAGAATTGAGCATACTTGATGCATCGATAAATATTAAACAAAACCTTTGAAGTCTAATGAGCACTCAACTGAAATCAGATGACTTTCAGTTCATTGCAAAGCTATAGGGGCCACTCAAAGAACAGTACAGAAGCTATTGATCCTTCATAGGACATAGCCGATAAGCGAAATCCACTAAACCGGGTTGCCGGCGTACCTTTTGTCTTACATGGGGATGAATAGGGCTACTTTAATGCGAATATTGACAAGGATGGAAGTACTATGAGCCTTTATCTTTAAACTATTTCATGAAATACAGTATCATATATGGTACTGTACTTTACATCATTTTAAATGTTGGCAGAGTCAATAAAATTGCTTTTTGCTGCTTTTTGCTGCTATAAATATATTTTTAAACAATAGTTGAATTGAAACTGGTACCATTATTTCATTCTCGATAATTTTCTTGTTGGCCGCGATTTCGGGGCATAAAACATTCATTTCTTAGTTCCGACGATTTTTTGCGTCATTTATAGTCACCCTAACAATTCATTCAAATGTCAATCACGGTCATCGAAAAGTCCTTGAAATCGTCTTTCCGCATTATTTGATTTTCAATACATGCTAAAACAGCAAGCGATGTGGATTGATTGAAATAAATCTAGACATCTTCAATTTTTCCTAGCAAACTTTCTCTACGATAACATATTTTAACTCTATCCAAACCCCCGTCATTAATTGGATTTGTAGGTACAAGCATATTTTAAGTAAAAACATTAGTAATTACATTCTCATCTTCCTGCCTTCGTAATAAGACCCACAGGTTTTCGACAGGTGAAAATTTTTAGCTTTTCCATTTATTCAGGGCTGTTCTGCTTTCTTTGGAAAAATTAAACTCGCCGTGCCTAATTGCAGTTCTTTGAATCATGGAGTTTCTTCATATCGTACATAAAGCACTAGGGTTGACCATATGGATTGATACACCAGATTCAGAAATCTGATGTCATCACAAAAAGCTTGATGAGATGTTACCATAATATTCGCATGGTTAGTTCACTGAAGTACTTGGACTTTGAACTAGAAATCATCATTTTTTTTACCGTCAAACAGTTTCTCGCCATATGCCAATTTTCCTTATTCCTGGTCTTAACTTTTCACTAAAGTGAGTCTTTAAATCACTAGATGATTTTAGCGCCGCGGATGTTTAGCTCCAGAAAAGCTTTTGTGCCAATTCTGGTTCTCTGATTTTGTGCATAGTAATTGCAGAGATCTTCTCCTGTGAAAAAAGTTTTCCTCAGATGCTTTTCATCAGGCAATGCTATGTAGAGTGGAAACGTACACTTTGGCCTATAAATTCCGGCAAATATCCATATTTATGTCCCCACGTCATACACCAATATTTCATATAGCTTTTTGCACAGCTTAAAAGGGACCCAAACATATTTCTGCAATTTAAACCTTCTGCTCCAAGTTCATTAAACGTGAGCACGAGAACCTATGTTAGTCATTTTTGTTCGCCATTTAACTTTATTACATCTTAAGTGGTTATTATTGAGAATATACACGTGCTCCAAGTTCATTAAACATGAGTGCAAGAGAAATTTTGTTGCCACATTAGTAATATTTGTTAGCCCTTTAACTGATTTCATCTCAAGTGGTTATTCTTGAGTATAAAAACGAAATTCACCCGCTACTCTCAGATAACTTTCATTAAAGTCGCTTCACCTTTTTCAATTATTGATTGAGGTTAACATGTCAAATTTTTCGCCCTCCCATCAGATATTCTAGAATCAATATCGAAACTCTTCATAGCCAAGACATCCTCTGTTTATGCCTCCGGGCACCTAGATCCCTTAAACGACCATCTCTTAGAATTAGATGCTGACTTCCATCTAGCCTGAAGGTAGCATAGTTGTAGCGTAGTTAAATTATGTTAGATTTCTTCAAGAAAAAATAAGAATGGAAACTGTTATCTACATATAATGCAAAAGAAAGAGGAATGTGATAGAATTTGGAAAAAATGAGCTCATAAAGTAGTAAATCCAGCGATTTTGAGCAATTAGCGGGCAGTTGTACTTTCTGGATTCTTTTGCTGCTGTGGGTGCAATCAAGAACACGATCGAAGAGCTAGGAGCATCAAATCACCTCTACTTGCTACTATTCTTACAAATTATTGTACTTTCTATCTGACATATCCTACATGCTGCTGCCTTGCTGTCAAATACTATGCCCTCCTAACCTCGGTTCCATACAAGTTCGAATTCTAAAGCATATTTACGGATCAGAACACATGCAAAATCGCCTTTAGATGTTATCCAGCGCAAAGTCCTGAATTAACTGATTAAATGTCACGCAAAATAACAATAACTACTTGTTCATCATGTCTCCTGAATCTATGAGCTCCATTCAGATAGTCCATGAGGTGGCTCCTGTGACAATCAAGTTTTCTGGCAACAATTCCTCGAAAGTAGCGGGTTGAGGTAGGGAAAAGGACTTTGCAGTTGCTTTAAGCCTACAACGATAACTTTTGATGGTAGATGCTGTTTAGAGACCAAAATATTGAGGAAAACATATGAGATAATACTGGAATAGAAATATCCAAGCAATAAAATAATTTCAATTGAAGGGGAAAATTTTTTGATTTAATATTCCAAACGTTTGGTCGGTTGTAGTCTTTGCAATTGAATAAATATTAAACTGACTAAACAAAATATAAATAATAATGAAAATAAAGCAGTTGTAGTAATGGATGTTAAATATGGGTAGTCCGAGCCTGTTAAAATATTTCTAAAAACGTGAACTATTTATACTCTAGAATAGGGGAGGTATGCTACCAAAGTTTAGGTGGACAGTAATATTTCTTTAAAGAGACCACCTGGCTCAATATTAATCGTCGAGTTTCTTAACAGGTAGGCAGTCATCCAGTTTATAGCTTCTAGAATTTCAAGATTCAACTGACGACATAAGAATTGTTGCACACTAAATCAGTAGAAAATAATACCAGTGTAAACAGGAAAAATGTAGAATGCGTAGTGTCAGCAGGGATAGGGGAGTAAAAAGGGCAGTCATAGTGAGCGGTACAAAAATCCCCTTCGATGCCTTTCAGTTCCGTATTTGATTATTTTAATTGATCGAGCCACTAAAACGGTCTGTTTTCACCCGAATGTCTAAAAATTGCCTCTCTGACCACGCCCCGATCGGGTATTGAGGGATGCCTTATATAGCCGTTCGACAGCTGCTGTATATAATAGTAGATATAATAGACGATAGTATCTGTATCACCGGGCGCACAATACAGTACAGTAGTACTGCCACTTGGCAAGTTAGGTTATGAATCATTGCATCTACCAAGCCAGATCAGTCGTGGCCCGTGATTGGCCGCGACCTTTCGTACGCTATGCACCTTACTAAAAATATTTTTAGATGATTCACATGGAAGACAAATAAAAAATGACGCTTTACTGTTTGTAGACAAGTCCGCACTAGCCAGGACCTCGGTTCTCATAGACAGACGACTCTGGATAATGGCTGAATCATGGAATACAAGTTGTAGATATAAATGTAAAAATATTACTCTTAAGATACCATTCTCTTGTAACGGGAAGGGCCATAGAAGCGCGGATCCGCTGCCTCTCGGAATAACCAAGAGGAAATGGTTATTGCACTGCCTCATGGATTGCACCAGTAGATAATGTAGTTTTTCGCCACTGTCGCCATACTGCACAGGCTAGTGTGAATTTACCCCTATCACCCTGTTAGTAGTAAAACAACCAAACATTTCAACATTTCGCCGCTTTCGGCGCCGCCCGGGCGACATCGTCCTGTGCGGGCGCGGCCACTTCCACCGGTCTAGCGGGCTTCCCGATGTAACCTGCTCAGTGCGGTTATCGTTGTCGGCTTGGTTCTAGAGTTCGAAGAAAAACCGGAATGGTCTTCCTAGAATCCATGTACTGTATCCGAACGATTCTTGACAAATCACTTTTCCGCCTTCCACGGCGAAACTTGTAGCCGTGGACATGTATAATATCTTATTTCAAGTCATTTACGAGCCGATTTACCCTTTAATGGACCACCCTGTTCATCAGTAAACACGCTCTTTTGGGTATCGAAGCTGTCAAGAAACCTGCTTCCACCCGACTTCGCCATAGAGATCACTGTTAAAGCTTGGTGCTTAAAATTCACGCCTAGGCATTTTACGGCCACTTCTGTCAACAAACCGAACTTTACAACGCTCGGAAACAAGACATTAAAGATACCAAAAGACTCTTCTTCCCGACCGGTACTTCGACGCACTGCGCGTCATCTTTAACGATATCAGTCAGCCACCCGCGCCTTCTTCGTTCGGGCGCGTGATCATTCAGGATCTTCATGCGCCTGTACGACCAGTACAGAAACGAAGTTACGGCTCGGGCACAGCAATTAATCGTATCGGATAGCACTACCGTGAAACTGTCAAACCAGTTAATCTCAAAGTTATGCGTTAACCACGAGTATCTTGAATCATCCATCGCCCTCAATCCCCAACGAATACAGCTATGATGAGCTTAATGGTTAGGAATTGAGAAAATTTCTCAATAAGAGGTTCAAGAGTCGAAGCAGACTTTCACTCTGAAAACACTGGACAGTCTGGTTCAGTCAGAACTCCAAATAGACACATCAGAAAAGAACGCCGGATCACGGATTGCTGCTTCCTTTGTTTCCTACATTACTTTGTTACTCTGAAACGGTTTATCTTGGGTCAAGAAGGCCAACCAAAAGGTTGCTGTTGACCACGTTATTTCCGCAATTCGGCCGAAATCTCTCCGAGAATGGTTAGAATTAGCCCTTGGGTTCGCCTATTTCGACCTCAAGATTGACTTCAAAGGTTTCGTGAAGCATGACCGTATGGTGTTGGAAGCCTTCCAAGTCATGGATATGGGCCCGAAAGAGAAAATGAACAAGGAAAACCTTGATGAAAAGACCAAAAAAAGAACCAATCCGGAGGTAATGGTGACAATTCTAAACCGTCCTTAAATTCGTCTACGACATCCACCAGTGAATAGGGTTAAAGAAACTTGCGTACGCTGCCTACTTTTCCCGAAGATCCGTGCAAAAGCCAGGGACAACGCCAATTTGTGTTAAGGATTGTCCTACCGCAACGGAAGACGAGAAGAAGAACTCTCTGGCCGAATTCGCTGCCAAGAAGGCCGCTGATGGCCTGATTACCTTCACCTGTAGGACTGATGAGCTGAACCCGAGCATCACCGATCGGAGTTCAGGAAAGAGAGTATTCGGAAATATTTCCAAGAAAGAGAACAAGTTCGTAACGGAAAAATCAAGCGACAACAACCCTTCCTGTCACATCACAATATCTGATGGGGAGGCTTCCATTGATTGTTCTGGTCGGTTTGATGGTGGAAGTGACGATAGTATTGTGTCAACTGAACTCGTCGAATGAGCTGTCCTCGTGGAATCGGAAAATGACAGCTATCGCCCTGTCAAGTTAAGCGTTGCGCTCAATTACGGAACAGATCCCCAAAAGTTTTCCTTCTCTCGATCATGGCATCTCCCCGTACGGTATTGCATCTGTCGAGTGGCCAACTCGCGTTGGCCAACGTGACCTTCTTGGTTGAGAACGATGACTTGGCATACGAAGACCTCCTCATAGGATTTCAGATCTGGTAGCATCTGCATGTGGTCACATGCACCTTGCTGGAAAACAACCGCGCATTTTTGGATGGGTCTGACTGTTCCGTCATTGGAAACTACTCTATCCCAAGGTGTTGCAGTCAGCAGGATGATGGTTGCCCGCATCAACCGTGTGAATGATCCGGCCGGAGACTCTGGCAGCAGTACCAGACTAGACTCAAACCTGCTGAGGGTCAATTACCATTCCGAACGGAGAGAAGATCATCTATTTCCTGATCAGTCATTGCTCGACCCCCTGGATGTGTAACAAGAGCTCGAAATCCGTAGTTTTATCGAATTGATGAAAAATCCCGCACAGAAAAATAGTTTACCGAAATTAAACGAGAAGAAACTCTCCGATCTTATCGAAAGTCATATCAACATTTTCCGCACCGGATTTTCGGCAGTACCAGCGCCCAACTTCAAGCCTATGCACATTGAACTGGTTTCTGATGCCCTTACGGTCATGGTTCGCCCAGTTTGCTACTCTCAAGAGCAACGCGAGTTCCTGACTAAATTCTTTGATAATCCCGTTCGAACTAGAATGGCGTACCCAGAGCCAACCTTTCCGTGGGATTGTGCATCTTTACTAGTCCCGAAACCCGGACCGGCCAAATTCAGGTTCATTTTTGACCTCTGCCCGGTCATCGAATTTACTATATGGCATCAATCCCCAATGTAAAACGTGAAAAACGAGATAAGTGAGCTTTCCGAATCGCTTTTTTGAGCTAACTTTGAACTTTTTCATGGTTATTGGCAGTTGGTCCTTCATAAGGAATCTCAGCCTCTGTAATCGTTTATCACACCGAATGGAGTCTACTCACCTACTAAATTCCTTCACAGGACTATCAATGCGGTCACACACAAGCAGTCATTTATTTCCGCATCGATCCCATTATATTTGTTAAATTCCTTCCTTCATTGGTTGGATGACATTCTGCTTTACTGGATACCGTTCATCCGTTCTTCGAATTCTGAGCCGGTTTAACATAAAGTTACATCCCGGTAATTTCACCTTGTTTTGCACCACAGTTCGTTGCTGCGGTCTTTCAATCTCTGAAAGCGGTATTCGTGATGATCTGAGACGAATGGATGGACCACTCGCAATGGAACCTCTGACAACGGGAGCGCACTTGCTGCAATTCGTTTGCGCTCTTTAGTTGGCCCGAACCGGTATTCCTCACTTTTTTGAACTGATCCAGCCACTGCTCGACTTCATGGAACAAGTATACGATCATACAGGAAAGCGCACGAAACGCGCCGCGGCACCTATCCAACTTTAAGACGTTGGATGGGGCAAAACAGAAACGGAAGCTTTCGAGGCATGCAAAAATACCTTGGAACATCGGATCACCATTCCTTACCGTGACGAAACCAAGCGTCTTTCGTTCCATACTGACGAGTCCGATACAGTATGGTCTGGGAATATTACTCAAATTCCCACCGAAGACCTCTCGGGACATCACTTGAGTCAACATCACGAGCCGCTTGTCGTTTTATCCGGTAGGTTTAACAATACCCAGCTCAGTTGATCAACACTCGAGAAGGAGGCCTACGCAGAGCTTGAGTCACTTGAGCGCATGCACTGGCTCGCTGCTACAACGAACTTATTTGATCTACACACAGATAATAACAGTTTTATCTTCCTTTTTGATCTGCTTTCGGTTGTTGTGTTCGAACTCACCCAGACGTCCCTCCATAAGGTACTTCGTTGGGTCGTCCGGTTAGCATGTACAACTACACATTATTCCACCTTAAGGGACCGACAACGTCTGGGCAGACCTCCTGGGACTTTGGTCTGCCACCACACGGTAAGAAGACTCGTCCGATTTCCAGAGCTACCTTCTTCGTCGGATCCGGAATTTGAATGGCCATCGCACGAGTACCTCGTTGCTACGCAAACGCAACACGCACTTGACCGTCCGCCGC
Source organism: Kappaphycus alvarezii (assembly GCA_002205965.3). NCBI lineage: Eukaryota > Rhodophyta > Florideophyceae > Gigartinales > Solieriaceae > Kappaphycus > Kappaphycus alvarezii. Next base: position 6,776 of record NADL03000717.1, on the reverse strand, counting down.
ATCTTACCGAACGGATAACCTTTGGCGCAATCCAAACGGTGCTACCTGGATCTCCGATGTGAACTCTGAAGTTCAAATTCGTCTTTGCATCATCGCTCACACCGGTCCAAGCGGTCATTGAGGTCACAAATCCACCGAGACTATCTTACGTAATTCTTTCTTTTGGACTACTATATCATCTCATATACGGTCCTTCGTTCGCGCCTGCATTTATTTTCTATCGAAAATTGGATAGGAGAGGATACCGCGACCGATCTGACCTGTACTGCACGGTTGTTTTCCTAAAGGTCTCGTGCAGTTTGACTACATCGAGATTGGGCCGAGTCTGAATGGCCAAAAATACATCCCTATCCTCAGATATGAACATTAGGACTACACTTGGCTATTCCCGTTTGCGTACATTTCGTCTGAAAACGCAGCACACGCCCTTATCGACTCGGCAGCCGGATTGGGAGTTCCGAACGGATTGATGTCTGATGAGCCTACCCATTTCCACAATGAGACCGTACGGTTATACCTAAAGGCATCAAGGCGCCATATCATTTTACGCTTTCTTACAGTCCGTGGAGCAAAGGTGCTCTAGAGGGGATGGGCAAGGAATTGCTTCGCGTATTCTGTCCGGTCGTACATGAGATCCGTTTACGCTTTGAAGAGTTGCCAGACATACTGCCGCTGGGTCAGAGTGCCATCAACAACTCTCCCTCTCCCCAACGAAATAACATCTATCCGACAACTGTATTTATGGGCAGGGATCCTAAGCTCCCTATCGCGACATTCCTAAGTACAGAAACGGCAGCACCTATCACGGTTGATGGCGTTTTAGGCGCACGCGGATCGGAACGGATTTTTTTGTCGCCGTGATCTACCGACTTTTCATTTACTGTACTACCTCCCCTTTTCCAAAAATGCTTGCAGTTCCTCTCTGACCCTTGCTTGTCCTTACTGCGGTCCTCTCCAAATTCACTTACATTTTATCTAGATATTTTTATACTGTATCTACCCCTCTAAATCGATCCCGAATCAAGTTCTTTTTCCCATTTCGCTTACGTCCTTCTTCATTTTCATTTTTTGAGAAAAAGGGCACAAACGCACTACTACAAACTCCCTTGTTGGTTTATTTAAACTATCCCAAATCAATAGAATTCGCCCTCGGGAGCCTATTTAAACCATTTTATTCCAAGTTTCAAACCTACCCGATCCTTGCAATCACCACTGCTCTCCCTGTATTGATTCAAAACACCCTCAATTGCCTACCACTCCCCAAAGTCCACCAAATGGACAACTTGTGCCCCTCTAGAGTCATTTCCAAAAACTCCCACCCTCGCCCCCTAAATGCTGGTCATGTTGAGGGCAAAAAAGGGGTGAGCCGATGGGTAGTTGATGGTGGGGATTTTCTCAACAACGACGGCGATCTCGAACTTTAAATATGAAGACCTCTTCGAAAATTTTCACGGCCTTGGACGAAATAAAAAATGTAAGGCAATGCTGCAGCGTTGAATTTGGATGTAATCAGGCAATAACCAAAAATCTGCTCGATAAAATATTGGGACTGGATTTGGAAGACGAATCGGATCACGATTCGAAAGATATATTTTTTGAAAAAGGAGGACCAAAATGATCAAAGACAAAAAATAAATGAATTTCCATAGTAAATTTGTACTCATGGGAAAAAATTCGTTTCATGAATTTGTTCTTAAAAAATTATGGAAAGAGTTGTTTTTGAAAGCCCACGGGGAAGGAGAAGACCGATGTTTGAGGAGAGGACCGTTCTCCTACAGAAAGGACCTTTTCATAACAACAAAGTCCTCAACGGGCTACATGCACAGGTCAACTGAACTCCAACGGTTCACCCGCCTGCACAGTGTAACTGTATAGCATGACTACGGGATCGGTAATGTGGTAGCGGTAATCATATACGATCTGCTCCTCGTGCGAAAGCGTCCGAGACAGCATAGCGTAGTTTGAACTGCTCTGTGAGGAACCTTTTGTTCGCAATATTTGATGGCTTAAGGTCGGATTCTCACTCGGCTCTGTCTGTTCCCCAAAAACAGCCCACAGTGAACTCCCCTGTTTTGTACCAAACACCTCGCGCCCGCTACCTAGTGGAGAGAAGCTCTACTCTTCCACCTTAGTGGAAGCCGGCGATTTCCAAACGACACCAAAGTCGTCTCTGGGCATACGTTACGACGCGAGAGTGGGGACTACTACGGCCACGGAGAAGGAAACTAACCTGCCTGTGATGGGACCCTACGATATGGAGCATTTGTGAGTGCCTGCTCGCTGGACGGACTGGTCTGATCTCAACTCTTCGGACGGCGACGACTTCGGTGATGTCGCTGCCAATCTGGAGGGTAAGAAGTTGGTGGGAGAACGATGAGTAAGGAGCGGGCATATCTCGTCATGTGCTCAAAGCAGTTTGGTTTTTACGAGATATCAGGTAATTTTTCTGGAAAATAGGACTTTATCCCCAGTAGACCTCCAAGATATTCCGGGGCCCAACTGACTACATCTTTCAAACATTAATTCACCCAAACATTTCCACATCTAGATCGGATATATCTTCCAAGAGTAAAACACCCAAAAATTTCCCACTCTACCAGCGAGTAGATTTAAACATCAGCTAGAGTATCTTCCTAGAGTAAAATTTTCAAATATTTCCACCTTATTTATATTGTGGATCCGCAGTACAGGGAATTTTCCGCTCGTACGATCCCCTGCTTATTCCAAATAGGCATTGAAATCTAAGATAAACTCAGGCCCGAGACCCTCATTTCATCAGCCGACTTGCTGCCCACACCGCTAGGCGCCGTAGTACCCCTCCTCATTCAGAGTCTCGCGATTTGCATGCATGCAAACCCATTAGGATCTTTCCCGGCGTCTCTCCGATTAGCTCGAAGCGTTAGCAGAATAAGATTTGAATGTGCATGTTCTTTCAAAAATATATGTTCTAGGGCTACAAGAAGTCCTTAGTGTTCTTTTTTGGAGTCAAATTTGCACTTTAAAGTACGAAGGCTCAACGAAAAAACTCAATAAAAATGATCTAACAATTTTTACACACATGCATACCAAGACTCACAAGCTTGTTTTGTTTTCTTCGCAAATCGCACTGCCCCCCCCCCCACATCTGGTTTTGTTGTAATTTTAAGTTAATTATAGAAAAATCGAGGGCCGTGCAGCGCCAATGCATTGAAACGTCTGTTAAGGTATCTTAAATGAAATGTTAATTTATCTTTGAGAATGTTGAAAACATATGATTGTCGTAAGAGATCATAGTAGCCCCTTCTAGCGGGACCTATTTCTAATTTATTTTTAAATGGAAATGATTGAAAATTTTCCAGCACACTGGCTTGGAAAGATCAGCAGAGTTTTCAACTGTTGAAGCTTTGTTCTGGAATTCTATGGAACTTGCTTTGCAACAGTTTATACTTGACAACTGTCTCTACAATAGGAATACTTCTGCAACAAGACAAAAGAAAGTATCATACAATAAGTTAGCTGAGGCGACAAACTAAAAAAATAACAAATAAATTAACGTTGTTATTACTAAATATCTACGCAGCACGCCATTTCGTTGTACCATATATATGATAAAAGATCTTTAATAAGGAGACGGATGGTCAGTTTTTGAAATGCATATCTTTTATAATTTGACTTCATCATACCATTTTAAAAAAATCAAAACTTGAGGAGCGCAACGATTGGTCACAAGTACGCTAATTACTCTTTTAAATATCTCATTAGAATAATTTGACTGTTTATTGAATCTAAATATATAAAAAATGACACTAAACTAATAAATATAACTTTTTTACTAATAAGCATTGTATGAGGTACAATATCCACGTTATACTACACATTTGAAACAGAAAAAAGTAATATGTATTTATTACTTCAACTATACTCTAGATGAAAAATTGAACTGTGTTATTGCTCCATAAGTTAGGAAACTACAAAACCAAAGTCAAAATTACATCTCTATCCGAAATGGAAGACAGTACTGACAATCCTATTGAAGTCATTTGTTTCGAATAATTGGAACACAAACGTAAATTTCCGTTTAACTCTCAAATTGTAAAAAACACTGAATGGGGCTCGAAGGATACCTTTCTCAGACAAAATGAGAAGAGATGCGATCCTTGCTTACGAGAAAGATAGTTGTGCGATATATATCTGCCAGTGGACTATAATAAGTAAACTTTACAGAAACAGACTGGATATTTGTAAATTGGTTCGTGTATGTACATTTCACTCCATTTATTGTTCCTAAGTAGGTGTATTGCTTATGAAAATCTCGGTCTGAGGAAATGCGAAAATATGAATCATGTCAATAGTCCTGAAAACTTTCCAGAGTAAAAAGTCTATGGAATGAAAGAAAATTATCTTGCACCCAAAACAAGTTGTCAGGATGGACTCATTCATATCTGAGCTTCATCTAGGATATATACTGTTTAAAAGACATTGGTCTATATGCCTTTTCTTTAGCATTTTGGAGCAATTTGAGGTGCATATCTGTTCATATTGAGTGAGTAGTCCCTTTAGATAATTAAAAACCAAGTAAAACATACAGACTCAGAGGGTGCTCGCTATCTTTCTTCCTTTTCAAGGACCACGGGATACAGTAGCACAATTCGCCGAACTCTAGGAAAATTTGGGCGGTAGTACGGGGTGAATCCCTGGACATCTACACGGTACTAATATCCTCCTGCGTCTAAGACATGACTATGATCCACGAAATGATACAGTCTTGCGAAGATCCGGATCAAAAGAAGGCCACAAAGATTGCAAAATCATACGAGATGGGTGGGTGAATTGGGGTCAGTAGCAATAAATATCTTCTTCGGAGATAAGATTTTCAGAAATCACACCGTTGAAATTTTTTTGTATGTAAAACATGTAGAATTGGCGCCAGATATGAGTCAATATCACAGAATAAGTATCAAAAGAAAATATTATATGGAATAGAGAGAAGGAGAAGAAGTTAAATCTATTTTTATTAACGTAGCTATATCATATTTGCCATTGGTTGGGATTTGCAGATCTAAATTTGGGATTTTAGCTCAGAGCTATCATAGAGATGGATATTTATTCGGGGCACATTGCAGTCAAGTAGGTGTAATTATTTGCCGAATTGCAGAATCGTTTTAAAGTTTATCCACAGGAATGTGTGACGGAAGTGCCGCTTCTATTCATACTGCAGAACTTCGCTCCTTTGTACTTTTCCTCCTTCCCATGTTCTCAAAGTTGTACTACGTAGCATTATGTCGCTTGCTGTAACTCCCAATTGTCGTCCAGCCATGTAAATGATCAAAGTGATTCACTCCTGTCAACTTAGTTCCCAACTCCTACTAAGGAGCATGAAACATTTCATTCAGCCCCAGACGCTTAATGGAACTGGGCGACCTTTTACTTGCTTCTAAGACTATCCTATTCATTGCAGTTTACTCCTATAAAACACTAACCCAAACGATATTGATGTATGCAATCTATAAAGCAAGAAAAGAACGAACGCACTTCTGGGAGTCCAGAAGACTGGCATTTTGCGCCTCTGTGATACTTCCGTCACAGTCTACCGCGTCCTCTCCTAAACTTTCCATAGGCGTCTACATTTTTCGCAGTCAAGAGCAAGTCGTCGTTGATGGGTATTCTAAGGCTATGGCATAACTTGGTACTCCAGCGCACCGCAGAAAGTTCCGTTTTGGTGGTGGAATGAGCGGAGAGGAATAAGAATCCGTGAGCTTCGGCGAAGTGTGATCATTGGGACTCCGGGAACGAGTCTAAGCGTCTTCCTTTCATTGATTCTCGGCCTGAAACCCATACTGCGAACCATTTGGTCATGTTTGAAGGTGATTGGAGAGTGGTCGACGGAGTAGGGAGGGCTGGGGATGAAGAGCAAAACCTCGCCCGATGGACATGACGGCTTGGGAAGGAGAAGGCCTATCGCCGCAGCTTTGGGAGCTATTGAGGGATGTCTAGTTGATTAGATTGATGCCACAGCCCTAAGGGGCTGTTGCGCGTCGATGAGACTTATGGCAACAGTTCCATGAAGGAGCGGTTCAATAAGGGGAAAGTTTTGGGTGTTATGCTCTTGAAGATATATCCGATCCATCCCATGGTTTTCCAGACAACCACAATCGAATCAAAAAGGGTAGACCGACACAGTAATGGGGAGGAACTACGTTCCCTAAAATGCTATCTTCAGGCCAGACATCAAGCAGGCCGCATTGGACATGAAGTCTGCTGCGCGTGCCTTTGCATCAAACCCCCCGAACCTTTCCGTACGTCTCCAGTGCCCTCAATTAGTGTAAGGCCAAGACCGCCAAGTCGGAAGGACAAGGCGGCCTGAAACTACGCCGTGTCCCAAAGCGTGAAAGTGTGAAGCTCCGCGAAGAACGACCGTTACAGATCATCAAAAAACCTCGCAGCAGGACAGGCTTCTCTCGGCTCGGCGAGCTTAAAGGAATGCTCGACTAGGCAGCCCGACGCACATGGGCGGTGCATTTATTAGAGCTCCCAAGGATCGCCGGACTGGTGCAGCGATTGAAGAGTGAAGCGATATCTGTCAATCTCGCCTCGCAAAACGCTTTGTGAACCGGCGTTTGCCGACATGGGCTCGCAATAGTTTCAACTCGTCCAAGGAGCACTGGGCGAGATGAAGATAGCGAGGAAATGCCTCGCGCCCCGGCCGCGGGAAGGTTCATCAGTGGATGTGAGTTTTCTCAGCTTTGAGGTGCAAGCAGTATGCGAGTGACTGGTCTCGCAGTAGGCGAAGGTGATGG